>CM060945.1:132463939-133713939 GCA_030765085.1 Allium cepa | reverse complement strand
TCCCCTAAGACCTTGTGGCAATCCAAAATAATAGAACATTGAAGAAGTTTAGCCGGAATTAATAGTTTGAGCCTATACCCCATTTTCTCTACTGCCTTAGTTCAGGAAAACACAATTGTTTGATTTTTAAGATTTAGCTTCTTAGTGGCGGGGTCTAAAAGAAAAACACCTATTAGTAATGTATAATAAACTAACACGGATAACAAGGGAAAAGAAACTTACTAGCAATGGAAAATGTCCTTTTAGCGTTAGAGAAACGTTTGACGAAATAGAATGGCCTTTCCCATCCTCTCATCTTATTAACCCCCTCAGAAATCATACTTTTCGGGTAAGGACGGGTTCAGTACAATTGATGATCTAATTTTTCATCCACTTTAGCAGGATTAGCTATCGAACGGAGAATCTCAACACTAAGGGAAGGGAGTCCCACCTCTCGAGCCAAGGCTTCCAAGCAAGTCAAATATGTGTAAGAGTTTAGCAGGAATTGAATTGGTGCAATGCCTAGATGTTCTAGCTATCTGAGGAGAAAGCTAAGAAAAGGAAGGTAGCCTTTATGCCAAATCTGTATGGGAGTGAAAGCGAAATATCCCTCAGGTGGGTTATAAATGTTGTCTACAAGACTCACGAGATGGCTTCGATCCCAATAATTCCAAACCGCTCAAGGGTGAAATTCACTTTTTCTTGGGTTGTGAAATATAATGTATTTAAAAGATTATGTAACAACCCGCATATTTATCGATTTTATATTTAAATATTTTATCGTTAGTCGGATTTTAGTCCGAAAAGCTACTTTTTGCATACGGTCGAATTAGGACTTGGGACCACTCCCATTGGGTTTAAAATGCCGTTTGCGACCTTTTTGAGTGTAAGCTTCGATATGTTTGGAGAAAGTTGATTTTTGCTACTTTTCACTTTGGGTTTGGTTTTGGGCTCAGCCCTATGTTAACTTATGCTCAAATCTGAGTCACTCTTCCCCACTCACCCTCATTCTCTTCTCTTTTCAGTTTATAAAGTATTAATGGTGGAAGAGATTGGAAATTAAAACTCCAAAACCCTAGTTCCTCTTGCAACTTCAAATTCCTAGCTCCAAATTCAAGAGATACCATTGGTAAGCTTCTTCTTCTTCTTCTCCAACTTATTCTCTTACCAATTTCAGAAATTCCTAAACCTAATTTTGGGAATGTTCTTATTTTGAGCTTAGATTCAAGCTCATTTGGGTTGTGTTGAAGAGAGGTTGATTCTCCATTTGCTTTCAAGCTTCTTCTTGTTTGATTTTGTGAAAAGGTGAGATTTTTAATCTCACATCTATGCTTATAATTATCTCCGATTGTTAGGTATGAATTCCTAACACTTATTCGTGAGCATTTGCTTTCGGTTTGGATTGATTTGGTGAATATTCCAATTTTTAGTGTTTTGAGTTCAATTCGTTAAAAATCCTAACTTGGATGTTTGAACACGTTTTTGGTGATGCATCGAGGAGCTTATAGGGCCGGGTAGTCGATTGGCATAATCCCTTAGCGCCGTTGCTCGAGAGAATGCAATTTGGTCAAGATTGAACCTCATTTGTAATAGGCAGGGAAGAGGCTGGAAACAGGTTCGGCCGACCGACCCCCTGGTTCGGTCGACTGACCTGCTTGTTAAGTGCCTCTGTTTCTGGTTCGGCCGACCGACCCCCCTGGTTCGGTCGACCGACCTGATGCCCGAGAGGTTTTTCATATCAAGGTTCGGTCGACCGAGCCCTGCTGCCGGCCGACCGACCTGATGATTTTTGCCTACTTCACCTTGTTGCTTGAAATTCCAATTTAAATCGATTCACGTTGTTTCCTATTTATTGTTATCAATTATTATGACTTTGATGACTCCTTTTTTTTATGGATTTTTGAATATCCATTTCGATGGATACATTATCGATTTCTTTGGATTTTCATTCACGTCTTTGAATGTGAATTTTAGTGATTGATTGTTCCTACAATCTTCTTTGTGTTTTGTCACTTTAAAAATATAAAGGTTTTCTATACTAGTAATAAATATCAAAACTCTTTCCTCAAACGATTTCAATACTATTTTAATACCAAATTCGTTTATAAAACCGTTTTCCAATCTATTAGTATATATAAACCTTTACCTCACTCGTATGAGAAATCTAATTAAACGACTTAGTAAAACAAGTGGTATGAAACGCTTGCGTTCACTTTGTCGGTTAATTCTTGGACTTGTTCGATTGAATCCCTTGTGACAATTTTATAGTGGAGATCTACAATTTGTTCGTAAATATTTAAGTTAAGCTAGTGGTTATGGGACATGAAGCTAAGCTCATATATTTACTAGCTTACTGTAATTAACACTTCTCGTTGATCATGACGATCATTTTTTGTGATTTAGACTGGCAATGTGCGATGTCTCTTTGGCTGCAAGGGAGACAAAACCCCGTTTTGTGGAGTTTCGAATCAAATTTGGTGGGGTAGCAACCCACGGTCTTCGGACCATTCGTGTGTCAGGTCTTCGGACCATTCGTGTGTCAAATTAATGGCTAGCTACCATGAGATAGCTTCTCGTTCGTGTGTTACAGCTGTTGGTGAGTTTTCATGCTCCCGTTCGTGTGATAGGCCTCCCCCCATTTTATGTGATTACTGGTTTTCGTGTGTCAAATTCTGGAATTTTCTTCTTCACCTATTTTTTGTGATTTCTATTGATAGGATTTATCAATTTTTGTGCATAGGTGAATTTGTGTGTCATTGACTGGATTTCTTGAGATGATTTCTAGAATTTATGCTTCACCAATTTTTCGTGATTTCCATTGATAAGTTTTATCAATATTTGTGTATTGGTGAATTTGTGTGTCATGGACTTTTGTGATTGACATTGATATAATCGTCAATAATTGTGGTTTGATGACCGAAATAAGGAGTATGACATTTGTTTGATTCTTGTGTAGATTTTGTGATATTGATTAATCTCTTGTTGATTTTCAATTACTTATATATCACAGCTTGGCATTATGATTATTATGTGTTTAGTCATAGCTCTGATTCTATATCGTTTCATCTGATATTTATAGTTAGACTAATCCGTTTATTATTTTCTTATTAAATAATACTCGGGTCAGACCGAGATGTTACAGGTGCTTCTGCTTGACTTCTCCCCTGGGATTCATTTCTCTGACTTTTGGGAAACTACTTAGATTAGTAGTTTATTTTGTTGTATACATTTGAGATATAGACTCCATAATGTGTACTTATTCTTTTGTGTAGTTCGTGGAACTATTCTTTTGTGATATTGTGGATCTTTTTAGACCACTACTCTGATGTACACTTTTATGTGTAATATTCATATCTTATTCCGCCTTTGTGATATGAATTGTCAGTGACTGATTTATGTTATGTTTATTTCTATATTTGTTTCCGAAGGATTTATATAGCCACCGTGTAGTAGCTTTGAGTTTGTGTCGGTATGTCGGATTTCCTCTTGAAATAGAATGCATGTTATATTATCTGACATATCGGTGCTCGCGCAAAGAAATTACACGGATGGTCGCTCCTAAACAGCCTTATTCTCCGTGCTAGTTGACAGCATTACACCGTAGTGTTCTTGGCTAGCACGTTTATAGAGGTGGGGCGTCACAGCTTGGTATCAGAGCCAAACTTCGGAACAATATGGAATATTATAACAAGGATCATCGTCCTAAGTCTTTCTTAGGAGTCGTGCTTTAGGATTTTATTCGAGTCTTCGTACCGATTCATCCTATTTTCTTTTATGATTCCTTATTTTGTCTATCAAGATTGCTTGATATTCATTAGTGAATAATCTTCTTCTTTCTTTCTAAAGGAAGAGAAATGTCTAGACCAGGCCGCCCCAGAGCCATGCCATCTAACACACCACCCCAAGATGGAGTTTTTATGACTGCTCAACAGCTTCTTGATTTAGTGACGAATGCTCAAGCAGCTGGAGCTAACCCGGAACCTACTCACCCAAAGTCGGGATTTGCACGCTTGTGTAGCGATTACACTAATTTGGGTGGGGAGCCATTCAGAGGTTCCGAAACAGTTATTGAGTACAGGCTTGGCTAAGGTCATGCGATCGAATCTTTTCTCGCATGAATCTTATAGACCTTCACCGAGTTCAGGTGGCCTCTAGTATGCTCCGAGAAAGAGCATTGGACTGGTACGAGCTTCTTATTTCGGAGACTAATGAAGCGGATCTCACCTGGGAGCAATTCTGGGAACGCTTCGAGTTGAAATTCGTACCGGAAGCTGAGAATGTGACATTGGCTCGACGATTTATAGACCTTGTTCAAGGTGAGTCCTCCGTGACTGATTATGTCACCTCCTTCGAGTCGCTTTCTAAATACGGGGTTGAATACATCAACACCCCTTTAAAGAAGAACCAGAGGTTCGTCTATGGCTTAAACAAAAGTCTCAAGAAGCCATTACTTCTAAAATTAGAAGTTTCTTTCGACCAACTCGTTGATATCGCTCTTCATCTTGAAGAGGCGGATAGGGAGAATGATGTTGAAGTGGTGAGTTCCAAACCAAACTTCAACAACAAGAAGAGGCCAAGCAAATTCAAAGGTCCTTATCCCAATAAGAAAGGGAGGCAAGCAACTCCTGCTGCAAAGACCTTTTCCTCTGTTGAAGGGAAATGCTATAACTGTGGATCCAGAGACCATTTTGCGAACAAGTGTTCAAAGCCTCGTACTTGTCGCTATTGTAAAAGCCCGGACCATTTTATGCATGTGTGTCCCAAACTTCAAACTAGGAAGGAGGGAAAGCTTAATGTTGCTCAAGCCCCTGGCAACACATCTCGTGGCCAAGGTATTTCCCATTCTATTCTGGATGGAATTATTTTATTTCATGATCATCCTATTCGAGTTCTTTTTGATACGGGTGCGTCCCATTCTTTTATATCAAAAGAACTTGTTGATACTTTTTCCTTGGATGTTTTGTGTTTAATGACTTCTTTGAGAATTGCGAATCCGGTTGGTGGATTCGCAACAATCAGCTTATTGTGTAAAGATGTCGAGATTATTTTGTGTGATTTTTCTTTCCGAGCCGATTTGCATGTCATGCGTTATTTAGGCTTTGGAATGATTTTGGGAATGGATTGGCTTAACCGTTATGAAGCTCATATCCTATGTCCTGAGCGGACTATTCATCTTCGACATCCTCAATCTGTTAATCAGGTTTCTGTTATTCTTAAATATTCGGATTCTGCTTTGGTTGCATCTTTATATTTTTTAAATCCTCGTGATGAAGATGATGATGATGAGGGTGATATTATTTCTCTTATTCATGTCGTTTGTGAATTTTCTGACATATTCGAGCCCGTTTTAGGATTACCACCTAAGCGAGCAATTGAGTTCAGAATTAATCTTATTCCTGGAGCTCAACCTATCACTCGTCCTCTTTATCGTATGTCCAATAAAGAAAACGAGGAGATGCGTAAACAATTATCCGAATTGGAGACGAAGCAATTTATTCGCTCTAGTTCCTCGCCTTGGGGAGCTTCGGCTATTTTCGTGAAGAAATCCGATGGAACACTTAGGCTTTGCGTTGACTACCGCAAGCTTAATGATCTTACTATCAAAAATAAATATCCTTTACCTCGGATTGATGATCTATTCGATCAACTTTGTGGTGCTAGAGTCTTTTCACAGTTAGACTTAGCTACTGGATTTCATCAGCTTCGTATTGCAGAGGATAGTATTCCTTTGACATCGTTCCGTACTCGTTATGGATCTTATGAATGGCTTGTCATGCCATTTGGTTTGACGAATGCTCCGGCGTATTTCATTGACCTTATGAATAGAGTTTTCAAAGACTTACTCGACCAGTTTGTTCTCATCTTTATCGATGATATTCTTGTGTATTCTAAAACCGAGGAGGAGCATGAAAAGCATCTTCGGATTGTGTTGGAAACTCTTAGGAGTAATCAATTAAAGGCAAAATTTTCTAAATGCCACTTTTGGTAATCTCGTGTGAAGTTTCTCAGTCATATTATTTCTGAATCCGAAATTTCGTGGATCCATCAAAGATTGAAGCGATTCAAGATTGGAAGAGAGCGGAGAGTGTGACAGAGATTCGTAGTATTCTCGGATTGGCGGTCTATTACCGTCGTTTTATCAAAGACTTTTCTAAGATTGCCGTGCCTCTCACTAGCTTGACCAAGAAAGGCATTAAATACATTTGGTCGAACAAATGTGAAACTTCTTTTCAGAAATTAAAAGAACTCCTTTTTGATGCTCCTATTCTTGTTATTCCCGAGGGGAATCAAGATTTCGTTGTTTATACCGATGCTAGTCGCGTTGGTTTGGGTGCCGTTCTTATGCAAAGAGAACGTGTTATTGCTTATGCTTCTAGGCAATTGAAGCCTGCTGAGACTAGATATGCCACTCATGATTTAGAGCTCGCGGCTATTGTTTTCGCCCTTCGGATTTGGCGTCATTATCTTTTAGGAGAGAAATTTGTTCTTTATACTGATCATAAGTCCTTGAAGTATTTATTCTCTCAAAAGAAACTTAATTTACGTCAACAACGTTGGCTCGAGTTCCTTGCTCCTTATGATCTTGATATTCTTTATACTCCCGGAAAGGGTAATCATGTCGCCGATGTTCTTAGCCGTAAACAACAGGCTGTTGTTTCTATGATGATATCCGAATGGAACGATCTTGAGATCTTATCCACTTGTGAGATTCGAGACCGCGTATCCGATTTATGTTCATCACTTGTTTTATGTAGCCTTGAGGCTCATCCTTCTCTTCTAGACCGCATTCTTGAAGCTCAAAGTCTAGATCCCGAATCGGCTCTTCTTGGCCAAAATATTAAGGATAAAATTGATATTGAAGGTTTGAAAGACTTTGATATCGATTCTCGTGGCGGCATTCGGAGATTTGGTAGACTTATCGTACCAAATATTAGTGATCTTCGTAAAGATATTTTAGAAGATTCTCATCGTTCTAAATTTACCATTCATCCCGGAAGTAGTAAAATGTACGCGGATATGAAGCGACTATATTATTGGGAGGGAATGAAATTCGATATTGCTAAATTTGTTAAGTGTTACATGACTTGCCAACTCGTTAAGGCCGAACATCAAAGGCCCGGTGGGCTATTGCAACCTTTAGAAATTCCAATTTGGAAGTGGGACCAAATTTCCATGGATTTTATTGATGGCCTTCCCCGTTCTCGTTCGGGTCATAATAGCTTATGGGTGATTGTTGATAGACTTACTAAATCTGCCCATTTTATTCCCGTTCGGTCTAACCGAACCGTTCCTCTTTTGGCCAAGCTCTTTATCAAAGAGATTGTTAAATTGCATGGAGTTCCTACTTCTATTGTTAGTGATCGTGATCCATTGTTTACTAGTGGATTTTGGAAGAGTCTTCAAAAAGCTTTGGGAACGAAGCTTAATTTTAGCACCGCTTATCACCCCCAGTCCGATGGACAAACGGAGCGTGTGAATCAAACTCTTGAAGATCTTCTTCGTGCTTGTGTTCTTGATTTTGGTGGAAGTTGGGAAGATTATATTTCACTTGTTGAATTTTCCTATAATAATAGCTTCCAATCTATTATTGGTATGGCACCTTTCGAGGCACTTTATGGAAGGCCATGCCGATCTCCTTCTTGTTGGCTTGAGGCCGGTGAGAAGCTGGTTTTAGGTCCAGATTTTATTCGTGATTCCACAGAAAAGATTGAACTTATTCGACATAGGATGAAAGAAGCCCAGAGTAGACAAAAATCCTATGCCGATAACCGAAGAAGGAAGTTAGAATTTTCTGTGGGAGATCTTGTGTTCATTCGTGTGTCACCTATGAAGGGTGTTGTACGTTTCAGTCGATCGGGAAAATTGGCGCCTCGATATATTGGGCCATTTCCTATCACTGAACGTATTGGTTCCATGGCTTATCACCTTTTATTACCGGCTCAATTTTCTGCTATCCATGACGTGTTTCACGTTTCTCAACTTCGGAAATGTCTTCGAGATTCCGCTTCTATTCTTGAGCCTGGTTTTGTGGAAGAGATTGAAGTTTCATCTAATTTAACTTATGAGCAACATCCTATTCATATCATTGCTTCGGAGGTCAAAGACTTCGAAATAAAGATGTTTCGCTTGTTAAAGTTCAATGGTTTTCAAATCCTAAGGATTGTTCTTGGGAATCTAGAGAGTACATCGAGCAAACACGTCCGGACTTGCTTTCCCGTGCTCTTTAAGGTGAACCTTTTATTTCAAATTTCTTTTGTGTTGAATATGTTTTATGGTTGTTACTTTATGTTCTCTTCTTAAATATTGCGAGGACGCAATTTCTTTAAGGAGGGGAGTCTGTAACAACCCGCATATTTATTGATTTTATATTTAAATATTTTATTTAAATATTTTATCGTTAGTCGGATTTTAGTCCGAAAAGATACTTTTTGCATACGGTCGAATTAGGACTCGGGACCACTCCCATTGGGTTTAAAATGCCGTTTGCGACCTTTTTGAGTATAAGCTTCGATATGCTTGGAGAAAGTTGATTTTTTGCTACTTTTCACTTTGGGTTTGGTTTTGGGCTCAGCCCTATGTTAACTTATGCTCAAATCTGAGCCACTCTTCCCCACTCACCCTCATTCTCTTCTCTTTTCAGTTTTTAAAGTATTAATGGTGGGAGAGATTGGAAATTAAAACTCCAAAACCCTAGTTCCTCTTGCAACTTCAAATTCCTAGCTCCAAATTCAAGAGAAACCATTGGTAAGCTTCTTCTTCTTCTTCTCCAACTTATTCTCTTACCAATTTCAGAAATTCCTAAACCTAATTTTGGGAATGTTCTTGTTTTGAGCTTAGATTCAAGCTCATTTGGGTTGTGTTGAAGAGAGGTTGATTCTCCATTTGCTTTCAAGCTTCTTCTTGTTTGATTTTGTGAAAAGGTGAGATTTTTAATCTCACATCTATGCTTATAATTATCTCCGATTGTTAGGTATGAATTTCTAACACTTATTCGTGAGCATTTGCTTTCGGTTTGGATTGATTTGGTGAATATTCCAATTTTTAATGTTTTGAGTTCAATTCGTTAAAAATCCTAACTTGGATGTTTGAACACGTTTTTGGTGATGCATCGAGGAGCTTATAGGGCCGGGTAGTCGATTGGCATAATCCCTTAGCGCCGTTGCTCGAGAGAATGCAGTTTGGTCAAGATTGAACCTCATTTGTAATAGGCAGGGAAGAGGCTGGAAACAGGTTCGGCCGACCGACCCCCTGGTTCGGTCGACCGACCCCCTGGTTCGGTCGACCGACCTGCTAGTATAAGTGCCTCTGTTTCTGGTTTGGCCGACCGACCCCCCTGGTTCGGTCGACCGACCTGATGCCCGAGAGGTTTTTCATATCAAGGTTCGGTCGACCGAGCCCTGCTGCCGGCCGACCGACCTGATGATTTTTGCCTACTTCACCTTGTTGCTTGAAATTCCAATTTAAATCGATTCACGTTGTTTCCTATTTATTGTTATCAATTATTATGACTTTGATGACTCCTTTTTTTAGGGATTTTTGAATATCCATTTCGATGGATACATTATCGATTTCTTTGGATTTTCATTCACGTCTTTGAGTGTGAATTTTAGTGATTGATTGTTCCTACAATCTTCTTTGTGTTTTGTCACTTTAAAAATATAAAGGTTTTCTATACTAGTAGTAAATATCAAAACTCTTTCCTCAAACGATTTCAATACTATTTTAATACCAAATTCGTTTATAAAACCGTTGTCCAATCTATTAGTATATATAAACCTTTACCTCACTCGTATGAGAAATCTAATTAAACGACTTAGTAAAACAAGTGGTATGAAACGCTTGCGTTCACTTTGTCGGTTAATTCTTGGACTTGTTCGATTGAATCCCTTGTGACAATTTTATAGTGGAGATCTACAATTTGTTCATAAATATTTAAGTTAAGCTAGTGGTTATGGGGCATGAAGCTAAGCTCATATATTTACTAGCTTACTGTAATTGACACTTCTCGTTGATCGTGACGATCATTTTTTGTGATTTAGACTGGCAATGTGCGATGTCTCTTTGTCTGCAAGGGAGACTAAACCTCGTTTTGTGGAGTTTCGACTCAAATTTGGTGGGGTAGCAACCCATGGTCTTCGGACCATTCGTGTGTCAGGTCTTCGGACCATTCGTGTGTCAAATTAATGGCTAGCTACCATGAGATAGCTTCTCGTTTGTGTGTTACAGCTGTTGGTGAGTTTTCATGCTCCCGTTCGTGTGATAGGCCTCCCCCCTATTTTGTGTGATTTCTGGTTTTCGTGTGTCGAATTCTGGAATTTTCTTCTTCACCTATTTTTTGTGATTTCTATTGATAGGATTTATCAATTTTTGTGCATAGGTGAATTTGTGTGTCATTGACTGGATTTCTTGAGATGATTTCTAGAATTTATGCTTCACCAATTTTTCGTGATTTCCATTGATAAGTTTTATCAATATTTGTGTATTGGTAAATTTGTGTGTCATGGACTTTTGTGATTGACATTGACATAATCGTCAATAATTGTGGTTTGATGAATGAAATAAGGAGTATGACATTTCTTTGATTCTTGTGTAGATTTTGTGATATTGATTAATCTCTTGTTGATTTTCAATTACTTATATATCACAGCTTGGCATTGTGATTATTATGTGTTTAGTCATAGCTCTGATTCTATATCGTTTCATCTGATATTTATAGTTAGACTGATCCGTTTATTATTTTCTTATTAAATAATACTCGGGTCAGACCGAGATGTTACAGGTGCTTCTGCTTGACTTCTTCCCTGGGATTCATTTCTCTGACTTTTGGCAAACTACTTAGATTAGTAGTTTATTTTGTTGTATACATTTGAGATATAGACTCCATAATGTGTACTTATTCTTTTTTGTAGTTCGTGGAACTATTCTTTTGTGATATTGTGGATCTTTTTAGACCACTACTCTGATGTACACTTTTATGTGTAATATTCATATCTTATTTCGCCTTTGTGATATGAATTGTCTGTGACTGATTTATGTTATGTTTATTTCTATATTTGTTTCCGAAGGATTTATATAGCCACCGTGTAGTAGCTTTGAGTTTGTGTCGGTATGTCAGATTTCCTCTTGAAATAGAATGCATGTTATATTATCTGACATATCGGTGCTCGCGCAAAGAAATTACACGGATGGTCGCTCCTCAACAGCCTTATTCTCCGTGCTAGTTGACAGCATTACATCGTAGTGTTCTTGGCTAGCACGGGTATAGAGGTAGGGCGTCACAGATTATCTCCTTCTTGCTGGATGAAGGTGAACATTTAGGTCCTTTGCTAGGCTTCTTAATGGTCTTCTTACTAAGCTGTTGACCTTCCATTTGCTAACCATGTGATATTGTTTTAATTTTTAGAAATATTAATGCTTGTTATATGATTTATCATATACTAAGTTAGGAGGTATCCAAATGGTCAACCTGTTACATAAGCTATGACATAAAAATACTAAAAATATAAAGCCTAACATAGTATTTGTGATAAATCAATAATTATTAGACAGTCAATGTAAATTTCACAATGAAATTAAATTAAGTTAATTAAAGCTTTTAAATCGATCAAAGGTGTACTAATTAAGCTTATAAACATACTAAGCCTTGGAAATGTGCATAGAAATTGAATGAAAGTTAACATGCAGCATCAGTAACCCCATATTGACTAAACAAATCAACGCTGAAGGATGCATAACTTATATTATGAAATGATAGTGAATTTCACGATTATAATCAAAGTCAAAGTAACAGGGATGTCAATATTAATGAGTGATGACAGCATGGTTCGATAGTGTACTGATCATTTAAGTAGCTTATATGGTGTTAAATTAGCAGTGCCATAAATAACGATGTTGAAGAAATCACAATATATAATAATGAAAGTGGCAAAAAAAGGATGATAACAGACAATAAGATTAATGGTATCAAATTAATATCGAAAGTAAACGACGCTGTCCACAATGAATACAAAACTAAGTGATGCTACATATAAGCGATGTAGATTTTCTTATAACAATAAAGGGTCATCACACTTTATCTAATTCATTGACGACATAAGAGTCTTGCGATGTAAATGTCAAGCTATTATAATAACAAGAAGATGTAGAGCTTTATTAACATCGAGTATCATAGAAATACCAAAAACCATTAGCGCCGATCATATTAATAAGGTCGTAAATGATCAGTGTTGATACAATGAATTTGTATCCGGCTTTGGGTCTAATGGATTGACTTCTTTATCGATAAGCCTAGAATATGTCGGATTTTATATTGACGTCGATGGACATCGAAACCCATACATGTGGAATAAAGTACTATTACTAATTTAATCCAAATCGGTTATCATTTTGGTTAATAATTATCAAAAATTTATGATTAAATCCTAAAGCCAATCTAAAATCGATAAAAAAATCAACTTAAACCCTAATAGAAATCTCAATACCAAATCATTTGGATCAACTAGTTAATTAGGTCGATATAAAATTATACCTAGATGAAAAATCGATTGGTTGAGAACTAGAAAAGTTGTGATTTCCTTAGAATTTCTTCTTTTTTGCTTGAGCTCTCAATTGTAAGTAAAACAAGAAAGGAGAAAAGACCTAGATTTTTATAGGAAGAAATAGGTGCACGGAAGCCATTGTATTGATTTTAAATGAACGGTTAGATCAACATAAGAAGACCAATAGACAACAAAAAAATTGATGTCAAAACTATTGACTTGAAAATTCAATGCTTCCTCTGTATTAGGGGGCAAATGTTATCACCAATGTTAACCTTGAAAATACACAATGTGTAGTATGATCATGATGTCGCACCAGTAATTGACGCCGAGGGAATGGAGAACGCTGCATTTCAACAACAAGTAGATACATGCAATGCTGCATGTTGTGAAGGATATCACACATCATCTTTGCCGATTGTTATCGATACCTCCTATCATCTATGCTGACCTTCATTGGTATAGTTGTGGATTAATATCACATGTCACCAATACCGCATGAACCAATACCGCATCTCTTCAAGGAAGCATTGGTGTTTTCGAATGTGATCAATATAGTAAGCCATCAATGAATGTAAACATAGCTGACATCGTGTCTTAATGATGTTGTGCCTAATAAATGCCACCAACCACTTAATAAGTGATGTCGTGGACCATCGTACCTGAAAGAAGTTCATGGTTGATGCTGCTCCAATAATGCTGCTGGAAGTTAATAACGACGTAGCAGATGTCGTAACCATTCCATACCGCTATTCATCTATGATGTCAAATAATGATGTCACGTCTCTATGATGTTGCTTCAATTCCAACGTTGCTAGTCCTTAGAGTTGTCCTCTAAATAGAATCATCCATCTTTAAGGTCGCCAATGGTCAAAGCCATCATTCTACAATGTTGATAGAAAACATCATCACTGTCTACAGGGTCTACACATGCGGTGCTGATGGTGAATGCCATCAATATCCATAGAAGCCATCCGTGTTGTAAATCATTGGTGCTGCATATCTTCATCAATGGAGCAAAGCTGACGCATCCTCTTGCACCAAAAGATTTCGAATGTCACTATGCATCATTGGCGATGCCAATGGAATTCTGACGTCGAGCTGGTGTGCCACTCATCTACCCCTGTAAATACGACCTTATACGATAGAAAGAGGGGCTAATCATTCTTACCTCTCTTCTTAAATTTTGCAGTTTGTAACCCTAAATCAATCTGGGGATTTTTTTCTTCCAATTGTAGCACTCGAACCTTGTATGCACTTGTGACTTGCATATCGACTCTGTTCAAATATGACATTCAACATGATTTTAGCCTTGATATTGAATGCATACAGAAATTGCCATGGAATTGATATCAAACGTGCTTCACTCTAATGACTTAGTTTAGTCTTGCCTTAGCCTCCCTTAATCAACTTTATTTTCCTCACTTTAGGGGTTAATAAAGAAATTCATTAGTTTAGTCTTGCTTTAGCCTCCCTTGATCAACCTTATTTTCCTCACGTTTGGGGTTAATGAAGAAATCCTTTAACATCTCCCAAACTCCATATTTCTCGTATATTTCTCTAATAGCTCATGATCAGGTGATTTTTCCAGAGTATGGATGACCAATTCCATGGTTGATAAGAAGAAAGCGACGAAAATAGGACAACTCAAGTGATAAAAGGAAGATTAACAGAATCAACAAATGTTAGTGAAAATAGCTTCAGACCCATCAACTTGGAGAAAGAAAAGCGAAGCAATAGTTGAATTTGGAATTGCACCAACAATTATAGCTTGGTACCGAGCTACATATATCAGTACCGACTTATCTTCTTAGGTCGTGGTGCTCCATTTTCTCTTGTACAATAATGGTCCATCATCTAGGCTTCAGTGTAAATAAGATTTTAACCTAGTACCTCTATTTCTCTATAAATACCAACCTATGTGCAACTAAAGAGGGGATTTGAACTCCGCTTCTCTTCTTCATCTCCTACCTTCCTTTCAATAGTCACCTAGGCTACTCTTCATAGTTCTAGGAATCACAACTTGTCAAATCCTTGTACTAGTGACTCATACTCTTTTTAATTCTCTTAATCCAACATATACTCAATCAAATCAATCATAAAGCTATAAAGTGGATGTAGACTGAAGATTGCTGAATCACTATAAAATATTGTGTCTCTCTACTTTATTTTCATTAATTTTTTTATTTCTACTATTATCTGCTAAATCTAGGTCTCGTAGGTTACCTACAATCCATTCTTGGAGGTTGATCCATTTTTGGTGTCAACATTTTGGTGCTTTCACTGAGAAAATTGAATCCAGGCTTAGATCTAACTTGCTATTGTGGATTTGAAGAGATACGGTAGTTAGATGCAGAAAACTTGCTCTAAGAAGTTTGAATACCTACTGTTGAAGATCATCGGTACCTAAAAAAGAAAAATCTGCTTTCGGAGGACTTGTAGGAGCAGTGGCTAATGGTGATGAAAAAAATGCCCATGAGACACAAGTTAGCAATGGAAACCCAATCCATAATTTTCTACTCGACAGGAAGTTATCACTAGAGGAGAGCTTAATTAGATGATCAATGAACTTAGCCAAAAGTTTACGGATAGTAAGAAAGCTCTCATGGATGAGATGGATGCATTGCTAAATTTGCAGCCACCAATAACAAGAAGAGTTAGAAGAGAAACTTCCCCTACAATAGAATAAGAGAACTCTTCAGTCTCTGGCTTAAATAGGAAAGATGGAAAACAAAAGCAGACGAAAGTAACTGCCGGAGTTACAGGAAATGTAGCAGGTGGAAGTAGGAGAATTCCCCCCATTAGAAAACAACGCGGTCCCGATCCGAGACCACTCAGTGCTGACCCAAATCTTGAGGTAAACTATCCTCAAGAGGATGATGCAGTGCTTGTTTATGACTCTGAAGATGACATTCAGCTTAATGGTGATGACTTAGAGTTAAACATTGGTATTAACGAACAAATCATTGAAGCTGGAGAACAAAATGCAACAGAAAGACCAATCGGTGCCAATGGAACTCTATAGGAGTGGCTCTCCTAGAGAATGGAGAATCTAGACTTCAGTTGGCAAGCCAACATCATTCACGGAGCCAAACTCTTAGGTTAGCCCATGATAGATGACCTACGGATTACCGCACCAATGAGGAGTACATTGCCGATATGGTCAAATGGTTGGTGGAGGAAATCAGGGGTTGAAAAGATAAAGACTGGGGTTCCACTCCAAGCTGACTCCATTTACCGTAAACATTCTGAGAGAAAAATGTCCTTTAAAATTTACCATATCAATCATGCCATTGTACAGCGGGATGACGGACCCCAAACGACACTTACTCAAATAAGGGCTACGAATGCTGTTCGTTGTAGTTGTTTCATTAACTTCCTGAAAGGATTCGTCTCCTTGTTGTTTACGAGGCTCGCACCGAAGTCTATTTCTACTTTGATGAATTGGTAAAGAAGTTTCTGGAACAATTCAAACTCACACCGCACGACCAAAGGACGTGATGTCCATATCCGGCTTGTCTCAAAGGTCAAAGGAATCGTTGAAAGCTTTCCTAAACCAATTAACACAGTTGTTACAGAGGTTAGCAATCCAAAGGAAGATCTTGTCTTCATGGCACTTCTCCAGGGATTCATTGGACATGGATTTCGTAGATAGATAAAATTGAAGCAACCAACTACCACGGGGGAATTCCATTGGAAGGCATATCAGTTTATCAAGATGGAAGAAGCAAATTTGATTAAAGGAAAGCCTGTGGAAGAGCAATCAAAGGAAGCGATTCAAAGTAATGTTTGGGTTAACTAAGATGGAAAGAGTTTTGGAACTATTGTTGGGAATGCAGGGAAAGCTGTGAATCAAAAGAAGAGGAATCAGAATGTTTGTAGGCGTGACGGGAGCAGGAAATGCCTAAGGAATCTAAGAACCTAGGATTATACGCCACTAAATGATGGTTTGGAGAACATTTATCTTGCCACTTAAGGAACTAAACGTTATTAAAAACTACCCAAGTGAGAAGTGTCGAGCAATAGAAAAGATCGAGGAAGTATTGTCGCTTCCATGAAACTCATGGGCATAACATATGTGAATGCCGGCATATAAAGGATCTAATTGAAGAATTGATAAGAAAAAACATGCTCCAGCAATACGTTGAGAAATCACACAACCCTGATCAACCTGCTAGGTTCTGTGCACCGAATGCTCAAGGAAATCACCCCTGACCCAGAGGAGAAGGGCCAAGGCTAATAGACCAAAGAATGGTTACAAACACCAGTACCGGAGGACCTCACCCGGTGAAGAAGATTTGGGGTGAGATGGAACGATATGCTAGTTCTTTGAAGCGGCTATACTATACTTTACTGACTTTTCCAACCTTGCAGTTTAGCACTTGGTTGACTATATCTCTCATTTGTGCTTTTGTGGTCCCTCCAGTGAGAGGGTGAATGCCTATTAGTCTTAATAGAGCCAGAATTGTCAGTTCTCGGGTGAAGGCATATTTTGCTACGCTGCTGTCTACACGCACAATAGGAGATTTGCTACGCCGTCGAAGATGGAGCTCCAGCCAAATAACAAAAGATAATTATTGATGACATTGGGTTCTAGAATTAGGATACTGAAGGAATAGAAGCGCCAACTCTTGACCCAATGGTGATAATAGTTGAGATCGGACCAATGGTTTTGCATCAAATTTGATTGACAATGGAAGTTTGGTCGATATCCTATTTTGGAAAACATTTGACCAGGTGAAGATTTCCACGAAGGATGTGACTGCTTGTAGGATAAAGATTTAAATATTTACAAGCGAACCTAAATAACCAGTTGGAACGATGGAACTACTTGTAGAACTTGAAGAAGGAGAATAGAGGGCTATTCTCATCAGACCTTTGTTATTGTTGATGAGTATTCTGACTTATAATGCTTTCTTGGGCCAACCAACCCTTACCGACTTCAGAATTACTTTGTCTCCATTGTGTTTGACGATGGAATTCCCAATGGAAATGGGATAGGAATAACAAGAGGGGACCAAAGAGCTGCAAGAGAATGCTATGTTACCGAATTGCACGAAGCTAAATGCAATGAAAAAGGGAAGAATGTGGAGAAGACTCTATGCATTCTGGAACTGCAAGCATAGAAATTATAGAATACCCTTGGCTTGGGGACCATAGTCACTTCGACAAGGATATGGACCCTAGAAAGAAGAGTTCAGGGGAAATGCAGTTAGCGTCGATGGAGATTACGGTGGTTGTCCCTACTAACATGGATGACCCAATTCGGGTCTTGAAAATAGGTTTGCAACTTGGAGTAAAGATGTAAAATGAATTGATAAACTTTTTTGTTCCAATCTAGACGTGTTTGCTTGGAAGCATTTTGATATGTGTGGGATATCGTCAGAGATAGCATGTCATGCGCTTAACATCAACCCTAAGTTCACATCGGTGACTCAGAAGAGAAATAGCCTGGGTCCGAAACGATCAGCTGCACTAATGGAAGAAGTGGATAAGTTGTTAGACAATGGCTTTATCCATGATGCGACATATCCTGAATGGGTGTCAAACCCACTGTTGGTCCGAAAATCACATAGGAAGTGGAGAATTTGCCTTTCCTACTTATATTTAAACAAAGCCTACCCGAAGGATAGGCTTCCGTTGCTCAGAATCGACCAACTTATTGATGGAACTGCAAGACATGAGCTCCTCTCATATATATATATGCCTACTCAGGGTATAATTAGATTATGATGTACGAGCCCGATCAGGAGAACACTAGCTTCATCATTGACTTGAGGTTATACTGCTACCACATAATGCCATTCGATCTAAAGAACGTCAGTGCTACTTACCAGAGATTGGTGAATATAACATTCAAGGTTTAGATCAGGAAAACGTTGGAAGTGTAGGTAAATGACATGCTAGTGCAGTCGCGAGTATCTAGAAGCCATTTGGATGATCTCTCAAAGATGTTTGAGATACTTCAGAAGTATGGAATGAAGCTGAATCCAATGAAGTGTTCTTTTGGTGTTGCTTTTGTAAAATTTCTTAGTTTTATTGTGAATGCAAGGGGTGTTGAGGCTAATCCAAAGTTGATTGTCACCTTATGAAATGTTAGTGCCCTGGCGACAAAGCAGGAATTGCAAAGCCTAAATGGAAAGATTGCAATACTGAGCTGGTTCATCTCCAAAGCTGTAGACAAATGTATACCATTCTTTGATGCATTAAAGAAGGCTAAGAAGAATTTTAAATGGAACTAGGACTACTAAACTGATTTTGAGGAATTACTGCAATGTATGAAGACACCATCGATCACGTCCAAACCAATGGACGATATCTGCCCATGCATTAAGCACATCGCTTGTGCATAAAGAAACTAGGGTCCAATAACCCATTTACTAACAAGCGATTAACCGGAGCTAAATGGAACTACCTAAAGTTGGAAAATACTGCTTGTTAATAACATCTAGGAAACCATAACTGTATTTCCAGGCTCACCCGATAAAGTTACTAATGGATCAAACCTTAAAACAGGTACTCTATCGACCCGAGACTTCAGGACGACTTCTAAAGTGGAATATTGAGCTGAACCGATATGATGTAAATTATCATCCTCAGAGAGTGATTAATGGATAGGCACTGGCTGACTTCATCACTGAATTCACTATTTGGGATGATGTAACCCATTATAAACTATTCGCTGATGGTGCGTCAAATGAATTCTGCTCAGGAGCGGGAGTTACGCTTCAAACTCTTAAATGATGATCAATTTGCTATGCCGTCAAGCTGTAATTTCATACTACCAACAACGAGGAAAAATATAAGGCATTGATAGAAGGAATGAAGACTGCGAAGGAGATGGAAACAAAGACTTTGCATATCTACAACGACTCCCAACTAGTCGTTCGCTAGGTCAGAAGGAAGTACCAAGCTAAGGGTGAATATTTGCCACTTAATTGATGAAAGCTTGGGAGTTCTTAATGAAATTGAACACTATACAATATCTCACATCCACAGAGAGGAGAATATGAAGGCCGATTCCTTAGCCAAGCTAGCTAGTTTTGGGAAAGCACAGCTAATGGGATTGGTTCCAGTAGAAGTATTGACTGCAACTAGCGTAAATCAGTTGGACATTTATTATGTTCTAAAGACCATGGAAGAGGGAGTGTCGTGGCTGATGCTAATAAAGGACTACTTACTTAACGGAATACTTTCCCGAGACCAGAATAAACGAAAGAAGCTCCTTCAATATAATTGGCAAAGATGAAGTATGGAAAATCCTCAAGGAAAATCATGAAGGCAGTTGTGGAGACCATACCGAGAGGCAGATATTAGCAAAGAAGATACTCCGCTATGGATATTTTGGGCCAATAATAAATAGGGATGAAGCTGACAAAAAGCGATTTGACCGGTGCCAGATATTCTCAAAGATTCTTTGAGCCCCATCTTTAGTATTTACACAAAGGGATAGTCCCTGGAAATTTGCGGTCTAGGTAATCAATATAATTAGCGTACTACGAATAGCAAAAGAAGGACCAAATACGCTATTGTAGTAGTCGACTACTTTATGAAAAGATTTGAAGTGGAGCCGCTTGCCACAATTACTACTAAGAAAGTAATTAACTTTGTAACAAAAAATATTATATGCAGGTTTGGAGTATCGTAGAAAATGATCATGTACAATGGGATATAGTTCAAGAGTGCTGTATTCAAAGACTTTTGCAAGAATTACCAAACGAGAAGAGATTTTCCATGATGGTGCACCCACAAGCAAACATGCAAGTGGAAGCAGTAACAAAATGATCAAATCCACCATAAAGAAGTGGTTGACTAGAGCTAAAGGCAATTTGGTTGCCACTCACACTATGGGCATATAGGACAATGCATAAATCTGTGATTGGGTGCTCACCATTCGCCTTAGCATATGGTTCAGAAGCTATGATCCTAGTGGAACTAAAAGTCCCCACTCATCGCATAGACACTTCAATCAGTGAGAGAATGAACAACTACTGCTCGAGTCCATTGACCGAATTGATAAGAAGCGAGAAGAAGCCGAACAAAGGATCGCTGCCCACCAAAAAATAGTGGCGCGCCAATTCTACATTAAGGTTCATAACTGTAGCTTCGAAGTGGGAGATCCCATCTTGAAATCAATCTTCTTGGGTACGGAATCACTTGGCCTAAATTGGGAAGGACCATATATGATTGATCAGAAGCTTGGAGATGGAACATTGAAGCAAGCTACATTAGAAGGATTTCTCATCCTACGTGCCTTGAACAACAACTCACTATAACACTACTACACTCGATGCCTATGTATTTTCTATTTTTGCAAATAAGCCATCTAGGGATACTAGGGCACTGTAAATAGACAGGACTTGCTATTTTTTCTATTATCAATAAAATAGCTTCTTGAACCAATGGAACCGTGTTCTTATTAGCAAAACTGCCGAAACCAAATCAAACCGTCAGATCTATGAAATTCGATCCTTGTCTTCGTAGAACTGGTGTTTCCCCAGCAACGTTAGGGAGGCCTTAAAATCTATCGAGTCGATAGAAAAAATTGACTCAAACCGCTGGATCGATGGGGAAAATTGATCCCTGCCTTCTAAGAACCGGCGTTGCCTCGGCAACATCAAGAAAGCCCTAAAAACCACCGACTCAATGGGGAAAATCAACTCAAACCTCCAAATCGATGGGGAAAATCAATCCCTAACTTCTAAAAACTGGTCCGACAATGTCGATAAGGCATAAAACCGCCGAGTTGATGGGGAAAATTGACTCAAACCTCTAGATTAATGGGGAAAATCGATCCTTACCTTCTAAGAGCTAGCATTGCTTCGATAACATCGGGATGGTTTAAAGCCACCAAGTCGATGAGGAAAATCAACTCAAACGACCAGATTGACGGTAAAATCAATCCCTGATTTTTGAGTGCTGGTGTTGCCTCGACAACGTTTGGAAACTCCAAACCACTAGGTCAACTAAAAAATCGACTCAAACCTCTTGGAACTTGACATCGTCCGGAGATAGGCGATATAAAAAGGAATTAACTAGAGCCTATAGGTAGGTACTGTCAAAAAAAAGTCTAAGTAGTTAAATAACTCGTGTACAAGTTTCCTTAGATAAAAATTAGTGCACGACAGATCTTAACTATGAACTTATAAGAATTTGTTATGGAAAAAGATGATGATTATGCATCTTTGTGACATCCAGAATGACATTGGCTGATAATGTCAACTTGGAAGAATTCGAAGGTACCTAAGGAATTGGCGTTATAATCAAGTAGCGAAGTCAATATTTCCCATAGACAGGAACTATCACGCAAACCAGATTGGGGGTAGTTGAACGAATTTCCTAAGATGTTCAATCTCCCATAAGATGTCCATATCTTAACATTCAGTCCTATGGATAGGAGCATGTACACCAACACTTGATCGAAAAGAGTTTGATCGATTTTGAACAGTAGTAGCTATGGAGATTGGCTAAATCATATCATGTCATAGTTTTGTTATGCTGAACATAGCATTTTGGCAATCAAAATAGAGCTAAGCCATATAATATACTGAAATAGTTGCAGAAATATTATTTACATGCACAGAGTTGTGGTAAATAAATATATTGCATAGAACCAAAAGTATATAATGCAGGAAATTATAGCACAGGCGATCATATTATATACATAGATAGTCAAACATAAACAGGTACAATACATGAAATGCATAAAGTGTGCAAGAGAGGTTGCAAAGGTAAAACAAATCTTTCATTACTACTAAAATATTTTATGTACAAGAGAAATAAGAGGTCGTGCTTGCACAATATTGGCATACTATGGAAAAAAAAAAACAAAATACAGACTCAATCCTGACAAAACACAAAAAAGCCAAATGCTCAATTAGCAAACTATTAAGTCTGTACTTTTTGCAGCCTCCCTGCCTTTACAATCCTTACTTAGACGGGCTGTGAACTTATTCCTCCCTTTAAATTCCTTACCAAGGGGAGTGCTATCTTCTAGTGTGCGGGCTACCCTCCAGTAGTAAAACCGGGTCCTCCAGATCCAGCAACTTGGCACATCTCCATACTTTGACTTACCTATCTTAATTGTAAATGGAGCATTGTGGACTAGTTGACTTTGGGCTCTTTCTTTTTATTGAGCATCGTTTTCTCTTTTTTCAGCCTCTCTGCTATTGTCCCTTGGTCAGTGGGGTCTAAAGCACCTACAATGTGAACATTTCCTCCCAAGAGACAGAATTGTCCTCCAAGCTCATTAAAGCCGATCTTCTCATAATTTGGACCTAGGCCTGAACTAGAAATAGGAGTGGATGTAGAAAACCCTATAGAGATGATGCTTGATGCAATAAAGATCGCTTCGGTCCATGAACCATGCATAGCCGAAGGTAAAGGAGGCAATTGAGGTTGACCTACAAGTTGGCAAACAGAGCGATAAAAGTTAAGGACAGATTCTCACGAGAACTAAAGTTTCTCAAAGACTGGAGAAACAAGAAATATACCTATAACAAAATCCAGCTGCGATATAATGAACTTACCTTCTTTAGTCTCATGGTGCTTGAGCTTTACCATAATGGGAGGAACGTGTTCTTTATGAAGGGTACTAGTTATTAAAGTTGGAAGAGGAAGAATGTGAGTAGTTTTGAGGCTAACTCCCAAAGAGGAAGGAATGAATGCATTTGGCTCTTGAGACTTGGAAGTGGATGTTTGACCCTGACCTAAAGTGTTCGGGCCAGAAAGAGTTTTGGCAGCACTAGCTGTAGCAGCATCGGTGGCATTTTTAGCAGTGATAGCCTTTTCAATGAAAAGGGATTTGATATATTCAACGTCGAGATACACGACCATCATCTCCTCTTCGGAACGATTGTCTCCAGCCTCCATAGATCTGCATAGCACTTCCTAACAAGCACCAGCGAGCGCTTAAGTATAATTGTTCTTCAACCATCTCAAGTTCTTATACATTACTATGTTAGTATAAAAATAAAGGATGTCGACATCAAGCTTGGTCAAGATCTTGGACTTCTCATCTTAAAGCTCTTTGAGCTCTTGCATTGAAATTTCAAGCACAAAGTCACTACCAAGCTTTTCCATGGACAGCTCGTCCACCACCTCAGAAAGTTTCTTCTTTATGTTAGCAGCTTCTGATTCACCTCGCGGTGTCTAGTGAGCTCAATGGCTTACTCAGCAATGGTTAAATCTTAGGCTAGGACGATTTAGTCCTTGGTGGAAAGTTGCCTTTTCAACTCAGCACCCTCCTCGTATGTAAGCTTAAATTGTTGCGTGTTATCAATTCAGTTTGCTTATGAATGCACTTCAACTCTCTCATTATATTATCAGTGCTTGCATTTTGTTATTGTGCAAGATATCTCTCTCTCTCTCTCTCTCTCTCTCTCTCTCTTGTAACCTGATAAAATCATCCTCCTGCTCCTTAAGCATTTACTTGAAGGTAGCTCTCTTGGACTCGACGGATTAGATGCTGTAAAATTTATCCTATTGACTTTAGAGAGAGCCATGCATAGTTTCTTCCATATATACACTTCATCGATTTCCTACTCATCATTTATTAGACTTTGCACCACCACCTCTTTCAACGTTTCTGAGATATCTTAATCGAACTTGACATCAGTAGAAAGAGATTGGGGAATGCAACCGATAGATGCAAAGGACCAGTTAAAAGAGTAATTGAGGGAGCGAAGATTCCCTTGGAGGTAGGTGGGAGGTAGGTGGGATGGTCATAACCATAGATTTGGAGACCAGAACTTGATGGACAGAAGAAGTTTGAGACTCTTTACGAGGTGGAATATCTGCAGAAGTAGGCCTAATGGCACTTGAAGGAATCTCTAGGGCACTTCACAGGGTCATGGGATAGCTCACCTTCAGCCTCTCTCTTCTTTCTCTCCTTCTCTCTACCTCTTTTTCTCTCTGTTAACACTACGAGCCTCATCGTACTTGCGGTCTTTCCACCTTTTCCTTTCTTCCTTAGATTCATAATGCTGAAGTGGTTTGGATCAGTAGTTCGTCCGTGTGTTTGTTGGTATGGCGTGAGAACCTTTTGTAGTATCCACGGCCCATGGAACTTGAAAAAGAAAGAAAGCAAGGTTAACAGTGAAACTATGAAGCTATATTCAATGCAAGAATGGGTGTCCATGATCCTAGTGAAGTGTATGCTACCAATGACCCCTAAAGTGTACTATACACTGTGTTAGAAAGGAACTAAAGTCGGGGTCTCTCCACCTTCGCTAGCGAATCTCATGGGAGAAAAAGCAAAGCCAGAGCCAACTTCATTTAAAATGTCACTAACGGTGAAATTAATTTCGCCGACATCACTCAGATTAATGAAAACATCCCTGAGAGGGCAAAAACAAGCTGTATCCTCTTCAGTGGTCACCACAACTTGGTCATCAACCGCCTCGTAAGTTTTAATGGCCAAGTTTTCAGCAGGAGGTGAGCTAGAAAGATCAGGACTCATCTTGGATAACTCACCAAATGATTCGGCCCCTTCCTCACCAGAGTGGTATTCGCTATCATCATCTTTATTGTCCTGTCCTTCCTCCTCCTCAGCCATTGTCTTTTTTCCTTCTCTCTTTGTGACTAGTTCATCTTCATTTGGAATCAAGGGCATTCTGGCCGTATTGCCTTCACCTCTTGGGGACATCTCCTCCTTGAACTTCTCGGTTACTCTTTCAGTGGCCTCTTTTGTGTGCGCTTCGCCAGAGGAACCCTCTACTTTCCCTTAAACATTCTCCTTGGAGCTACATGTGTTGGCAAAGCAATAGATGTGATCCCTAGAGCCAATTTGCGCTGGAGATTCAGCAATGGAAAATTTATCTTGGTGAAGCAGACTAAACCGTCGTAGATTTTCATTTGTAAGAAGGAATTCAACGGTGCGTCGGTTGGGTCTAACATCCTTCAAAGCATTGAGTGCTTTTTCATGTCCATCACTTTCATCTTAGGCCGAGATGTCTACAAGGAAATAAATATTAATATAGAAACATAGAAATTATGACATGAGGGAAACTGGAGAAAAGGAACATACATCCAGATAGCCAGAGCCGATTGAATTCGTCCGGGAATCGCATAAACAAATCCTTGTTCTTGAAATAAGAACGCCTGTTGCGGAGCTTCTCAATCACTTTAAATCCCTTTCGGGCTTCGATTATTAGATGAGATGAGGAATGCTAGTTTTTATTTATTCGAAGAAAATATGTAGGCTTATTAAATCTCAGGGGCCGATCGAGTCTACCCATAAAGACAACACATAGCAAGCGCAAAAGAGCATAGCCATCTGGATGAAATTGGAACGGAGCCAGTCCAAGTTCTTGCAACATCATCATAAGGAATGGATTAAAAGGTGGGACAACACCGCCTAAGCACATTTATCAATTGCATGCTATAAAGTCCGGTGGGGGATTGCTAGTGAATTTAGCCTTTGTGGGTAGATGAACATCATCCTTAGGGATGCCATATTGAAGACATATGTGTCAGAGTGACCTGGTAGAAAGGATTGAAGGCACCTACTCCGCCTAATTATTCAAAATTTTCAATCTTGACGGTAGCTGACCCAGTATCGACTTAACTGAAACTATTTGACTTAGGGATTCAAAAGGTTTAGGATGGCTTAGCCTGATAGGAATACATGCAAAGTAGAAGCCGTAGACAACCCATCTTTGGGAGGAGTAGACCTTCCTTTGCCAGATTTAAAATGAGGTGATCGACTAGTCATTCTAAGCAATAAAAATTGGCATTAAAAATGGTCAGATATGTTTTAATTTGAATAATAAACTCATGTGACTAATGCTAGAAATCCAAAGGATGTTGGCGTGTGTTGACCAATCGAATTCTGAGCATTGACTGGGGCATGTACAATGTGTTAATCTATGCAATATAGACCAATATCCCATACACGACAAACAGACCATCCTATGTGGATATCTCGCTCATGCTAGAAAAAAAGCCGCACCATACTTTGAAATTATACTTAAGAACTTACCTATTATTGATGAGTAATTGATAATGGAGTCATTGTCCGAAGCGATGTGGAAAGCTTTTCTTTTTAGGTTTACTGGAAGTGCATAAGCGAGAAAATTGGTATAGTAGGATCATCCACTACATTCGATTTTGGAACAATCGTCACACTAGAATTCAATCGGTGATCGGGACTTAGCCAAGTTTTGAAGAGATATAGTTGAATAAAAAAAAGGATATGTCTTCGAATCCGGTTGATGGGGTTAAACTCAACTTCACCACCACTCAAACATAGCCCAAAACTCAACCATCGCCCTTCAATTACAATCAACCAAAACCCCTATCACCATTGCCATCATCATCGTCATGAAGCATACCATCGCCAACCTCGGATTTCAAATTAGATCGAGGCTACAGTTTTGAATCAGATCAGAACCAATCCAAATCGATGGTAGATCTCAAGGCGGCTGCGTTGCTGGGTGGTGGCGGCGTCGCTGATTAGCAGTGGCAAGTTAACGGCAACAGCGATGGCACTAGAGATGGTCGATGATGATGAAACTTGGGGGTTAGGTCGACGAAAGTTGGATTAGTGCTGGAAAACTCGAGTGAAGGCAGATAAGCTTAGGTCAAGGCGAGCAAGAAATGAAGAAACATAGAATTTTTTTCTAAGTTTTGAATTATATATAGGTCGGTAGGAAAACCTCTAGCCCGGTACCGAGCTATGTAGCTCTACACCTTGTTGTTTTTCTCTCCCCTATATCGCTTGGAAAGCATAGTAAAGAGAAGATATGCTAATATAAAGCGTGAAGCAATCTCCAAAGTGCAAGTTTTAGCTATATCTAAACTGAATAGTTAAAGGAAAATCAACCAAATCATAACCGCATCTCGAGACAAAACTCGAGCAAATAACCAAAGTTTAAAGGATACCAGTCTAGAACTTGTCTCGATCCAGAGCATGCTTTGTTTTCAATGAAAGCATACTCTAAGGAGCTAGTGTTAATTGGTTTTTAACCAAGTAGAAGACAACATAAGTTAGATTGTCAAAACAAAGATGAAACGACTCAGAAATTTGGAAGCACACTTAGAAGGAATAGAGAATCTGTAACACCCCATATTTTTGGTAACATTATTTAGGATATTTAATTAGTTAAATTAAATAAAATAATTTGTTGATTAGGGGATTGAGATTTAATTTTTTAGGGGGTAGCCATGCCATTTAACCAATAATTAAAATAAGAGTCAACATGAAATAGAGGAGGGGTAAAATAGGAAAGAGGCCATTCTTATACCCCTAAACCCTTGGTCGTATATCCCATTCACGTTCATTTTCATTTATCAAAATTTTTAAACTTGAAGCCGACCACCATTAACAAGGAAAATGGGAAGAAGATCAAAAATAGCTAGGGAAGAAGCTAATTCAAATCAAATCCATTCACATCTCAATCTTTTTAGTCTCTGAAGCTAAGGTGAATAATGTTTACATCTCATATTTCTTTTGTTTTTAGTTTTAAGATGAAATCCGAAATATTTCACATTGACTTGCCATGTTTTTGAATGATGGAATGATTATATATACTTATTGATGATTAATGGTTGTTCCTATAGATTTTATGACTTGTTTTGATATGAAAACACGATTAAACGACATCCAAATGCTAGTGAATTTTTACACAGACCAGAAATAATGTTTTGGAGATGGGTTTCAATTTTTTGATTTTTGTGGAATTTATATAAATTTTCTAGTGAAGAAAATATAATTTTGGGTTAAAAATTATTTACCGTTAAATAATTATGGGTTTGGTTATGAAATTAATATATGTTAGAAAACATATAGAAAGGGATTTTCTAGAATTTTTATAGAATTTCCTAAGAGTTTTAAGGGATATATAAAATTATTTAAGGCATGAGACTTAAATATTTTATATATTTTTAAATGGAGAATGGGCTTTCGTAAATAAATAAAATTATTATTTCTAGAAAGTCGGCAAAACTTTTAGAGAAGAGTAACTTGCAGCCAATCACAATTTGACAAACAAGGTAGGTTAGGTACAAAGAAATAGTTTAAAAGGACAAATAAACATGATTTTAACTGTTTCAATGCTTTCGGCACTAGGTTCCGCCTCTTTACCTTCACCTCCGACTCCATCGAAACCAATTCACATGGTATCAAGGAACTGGTATGTAGTGGATTGGATGTAGGTGAAAGGTAGAGGGTTGAAACTAGTGGTTCCAAGGGGGTTGAGGCACTACTTTGCTTTTAATGAAAATGCGCTTGCTTGATTTCGACTAAATAGCTTTTGACTTGGTTACCTTTCAACTAGGTCAAATGGATTTAAAGAATGGTTTTGATTGGGTTGTGCTTTTGTTTTAAATGACTGCATTCGACTAACTCGAAACCTTTTGGATGCCACTTCCTTCCTTTCGATTCAGATGGTTTTGAATAGGTTACTTTGTTTTCTAAGACCTAGCCACTTCTACAATGCTTTCAAAGCGATGGTTTTGATACCATCACTTCTTTACTTACGAATGACTTCGAAAGAAATGCTTTTGACTTTAATGAGTTTCTGATCCTTTTGCTCTACTTGAAGGCATAATCCAAATGGTTTTGACTGAAATGGTTTTCAAAGGTTTCAAAGGAGTAAATTTTTGAATGGTTTCAAAAGGTTTCCACATGTTTTAAATCAAACCCAAGTGCTTTTAAAAGGTAGATTTTGGCTCCTTCGAAAGGTTTCGAAGGGGTGGTGCCTCAGGGTTTCGGAAGGGTTGAAAGTAAAGGTTTTTCCTATGTTTTCGAAAGGCAATATTTAAAGCTTTTAAAAGAAGGATGCCTAGGATTTTAAAGCTTTCGAAAGGATGGGTTTTAAGCTTTTGAAAGGAAGAATTTCAATGGTTTCGAGCAGAAAGATTTGGCCTTTCGGCCTAGGTTAATTAAAGGGTTTTGCATGATTTTGAAATAGTTGCTTTCAATGATTTCGAAGGGGTTGTTTAAAGGTTTTAAACAAAGGTTTCAAATGTATTAACTAGGCAATTTAGCATAAATGTTTTCAAGTTAAAAAGGATTTTAACTTGTTTTGGAAGAATAGCCAATCATTAAAATTCGTCAACATTATTTTGAGTAATATATATATATATATATATAACATGGTAACATAGATTAGATAAAGCTAAGAATATATTTTCCACATATAAGTATGATTTAAAAAGTGAAATCATTTTTAAAAGGTTTTCAAGGAAAAAGATGAAGGGAAATCAACTTTAAGAAAATAAGTCGGACAATTAGTCCAGTTTGCGAATGGTTAGTCCGGTTTGTTGGTAGTTAGCCCAGTTTTTGGACAAATAGTCCATTTATTACTTATAGACAGATAGTCCATTAGTTATCTAATTATAGATTAATAGAAATTGCTATTATCATCATTATTATAATCTGTTTGATTAACAATTTTTGAGATTATATAGCTTGGATATGAATTATTGTTTTGAAATGTAATTGGTAAAATATTGTTTTTTTAAATCTATGATTTTGTTCATATTCAAGTGCTTTTGATATTATTGATACCATTAGCATTACGGAATTTTCTCATCCGAAGTCAATACTATAGATAACTGCAACATCTGTAGATCTTAGCTTTTGGCCTCCAGATATGGGATGTTACAACTTGGTATCAGAGCATAGGCTTATGAAAAACTTTAAACTAAAATGGTTTTTAATACGTAATCCTAAGAAATTAGAGTAACATTGGGGTAAGGGATAATGCTATAATAACATACTTGTATTTGTTATACATAAATATACGCTTTATCTCTGGTCTCCTATCGTTGTTAGCTTATTTTTTTGTATCTTATGATATTTGAATACAAATATGGATGGTAGAAGAGGAAGAGTTAAGTCAGGAGGGGAGGGCACTGATGGGAATGCCAGAACTAATGTGAGGAGGACCCAAGGTCAAGCACAAGCATAGAATGTGGGTGCTGGATTCCCACAGGTGGACATGGGAGCTATGTATCTGTTTTTTTGAATATAATGCAGGCTGGAATTGCAACTGGGATGGTAGGAGGAGATGTTGTAGAGGCAAGAGTTCCGGAAGTTCCGATAGTTAACCATTATGCTAAGCTGGGCATTACGCTAAGCTTGGAAGGTAACCATTTCTGCGAACAGAGGATACTATAGAGGTGGAAAATTGGTTGCTGCATTGTGAGAGAATGTTTGCAGATTTAAGGCTTAATGATGAGAAAAAGAGGAGGCTTGCTTCGAGACATCTTCAGAGAGCGGCTTTGTTTTGGTGGAACAGCATGACGGCTGGTGTGGATGAGGAAACGTTGACATCGGTAGATTTCAAGGGGAGGTTCCAAGAGAGGATCATCTCTACGATGGCACAGTCAGCTCTGACTAGAAAATTTGCTGAGAGAAGTATGTTTTGGAGTATGCTAGAAGGATTGAGGAGTTGGCCAGATATGGGTATGCTTTAGTAGATACGGTAATGAAGAGGAATGAGAAGTTTATCAAGGGGTTGAAGGCTAAGTTAGCAAGGGCTACATTACCTCATAGAGATCCTTTTAATTTTGTAGTGGAGATAGCATTAAGGCATGAGAAGATTCTTGATTCTCTAGAGAAGTGTAAGGCTAAGGAGGTCTCGGTTGGGCAGCGCTAGAAGAGGCAGTTCTTTCCTAAGAAATGTGCTTAGAAGGATGGAGCAGCTAAGAAAGGGAAGTCTGAGATTGTTTGCTTCAAGTGCCATAAGAAGGGGCAGTTTGCTAATGAGTGTCGTGTTGGAAAGGCAAAGGAGGTGGCCTGCAAGAATAATGTTCGGTGCTTTAATTACGACCAGATTGGCCACTATAAGAATCAATGCAAGAAACCCGCTAAGGATGGAAAGGGCTAGGTGTATGCATTGGAGCCTGCTACTTCGAAGCCAACAGATCAGAAGAAAGGAAAGGCAGTTTTGGGAGGTATGTTACAAATTCATGGATGTTTGCTAGCGTTTATTGGATTTGTATTCTTTTATATCTAGATGTTTTATAGATAAGCTAAACCTAGAACCCACATCTTTAGTTATTTCCTTACAAGTTGTGAATCCAATAGGAGGGTACGCAACTCTAGGTTTGAGATGTGATAAGTTAAATTTTGATTTGTTAGGTCGTATTTTTGTTTGCAGTTTGTATGTGTTTGATTTTCTTTGGTTCAGAATTATTCTGGAGGTGGATTGGTTAAGTGATTATGATGCTAGGATATTTTTCCAAGATAGGAAAATATCACTTAAACACCTAGATTGTAGAGACATGATTGTTTATGCCTTAGAAAGTTCTAACAGTGCAGTGAAAGCTTTATTGGGTATTATGGAGTTGGAAGATTAGTTGAATCGAGTTTTCGTTGTTAGAGAATTCAAAGATGTTTTTGATCCTGTAGTAGAATTGCCACCGAAATAGCCATTGAGTTTTGGGTAGATTTGGTTCCGGGAGCAGAACCAGTGAGTGGCTGCTAAGAAAGATGACTCCTACAGAGATGAGGGAGTTGAAGGTGCAGTTGGTGGATTTGAAAGGCAAGAGTCTTACAAGGCCGAGTAGTTCGCCTTGGAGACCGGCCGTAGTGTTTGCTAAGAAGCCAGACGGATCGTTATGTATCATTATCGTAAGTTGAATGAAAAGACGACGAAGAATCGACATCCATCGCCCAGAATTAACGATTTGTTCGATCAGTTGAGTGGAGATAGGATATTTTCTCAGTTAGATTTGGCAACAGGCTTCCATCAGCTTAGAGTTGCAGAGGATAATATACCTTTGATAGCATTTAGGACCAACTATGGGTCGTACGAATGGTTAGTTATGTCGTTCAGACTGATTAATGCGCCAGCATTCTTTGTGGATTTGATGAACCAAGTTTTCCGAGAGCACTTGTATAGATTCGTATTGGTTTTCATAGATAATTTTTTGATATACTCTAAGGATGAAAGGGAGCTTGAAGTTCATCTTAAAGTGGTGCTTGAGACGCTCGGGCAGCATCAGCTAAAGGCGAAATTTTCAAAGTGCCATTGTGGAAGAAGAAAGTGAAGTTTTTTGGTCATGTAGTCTCAAAGAAAGGGTTTTCAGTAGATCCGACTAAGATTAATGCGGTGAATAGTTAGAAGAGACCCGAGACAGTGACCGAGACTAAGATTAAAGCGGTGAATAGTTAGAAGAGACCCGAAACAGTGACCGAGATAAAGAGTTTCCTTGGATTCGCTAGTTATTATTGGAGATTCATTAAGGATTTTTTGGGGATTGAAGCACCAATGACCAAGCTAATAAGAAAGGATGTTAGTTTGTGTCGACCAATAAGTGTGAGGAAGTGTTATGGAGTTTGAAACACTAATTGACCCATGCACCTGTATTGGTTGTTTCGAAAGGAAATTAGGATTGGTGGTTTACACATATGCATGTGGAACAGGATTAGGAGCTGTGCTGATGTATAAAGGAAAAGTGATTCCTATGCTTCTTGACAGCTTAGACCGCATGAGGTCAGATATTCGATGCATGATTTGGAGTTGGCAGCCGTGATTTTTGCATTGAAGGTGAGGAGACATTACCTTTTCAGAGAGACGTTTGAGTTATATCCCGATCATAAGTCCCTGAAGTATTTTTTATCTCAGAAGTAGCTGAACATGAGACAACGGAGGTGGTTAGAGTTTATTTCCGCTTACGATTTTGGGATTGAGTAACACAAGGAAAAGGCAACAAAGTTACAGATGCACTTAGCAGGAAACATCAGAATGCAATGTAAGGCAACGATTGCTGAGTGGAAAGATTTGGAAGCATTAGCATATTGCAAAGTGCGGTGGAGATCAGAGGCTGGGTCTAGCGGTGAAACCGTAGTGTTATCTTGTTTGGAAGTTTGACCAGTTGTAATCGAAAGGACTGCTTCTAAATATGAGGAAAATTTGGTAATAGCTGTAAAGATCAGGAAGTTAGGAGATGGAACCGAGAGCGATGACTTGATAGATTTCAGTCTTGACCAGAATGGGTGGTTGAGAAAGAAAGGAAGATTATGTGTTCCGAGTGCAGGAAACATAAGGAAAGAAGTCTTAGAGCAATGCCATCATTCGAAGTTCTCTATTTATCTAGGAGGAGCTAAGATGTATTAGGATATGAAGAGGAGTTTCTTCTGGAAAGGTATAAAGCAGGATATTGGCATATGGGTAAAGCAATGCTTGATTTTCTAATAGGCAAAGGCCGAACACTAGAAGCCAAGTGGATTGCTTCAGTCATTGAATATTCTGGTATGGAAATGGAGTTCTATTTCTATGGATTCTATTGATGGGTTGCCAAGGTCGAATAGGGGAAATGAAAGTATATGGGTGATAATCGACAGATTGACCAAGATTGCCCATTTCATTCCTATTAAGTCAACCAGAAAGGCACCTGTTTTAGTAAAATTGTTTATGAATGCTGTAGTTAGACTGCACGGAGTTCCTAATAGTATAGCAAGTGATAGATATTCTTTATTCACTAGCGAGTTCTGGAAGAGTCTATATGAAGTTTTTGGAACCAAGCTCAAGATGAGTACAACTTACCATCTACAGACCGATGGGCAAACGGAAAGAGTTAACAAAATCATGGATGATTTGTTAAGATCTTGTGTATTATATTTCGGGGGATCATGGGAAGACCATCTGCATTTAGTCAAGTTTTCATATAACTACAGTTATCAGACTAATATTGGGATGGCGCCGTTTGAAGCTTTGTGTAGAAGGCCATGCAGATCTCCCATTTGTTGGTTGGAGATCGAGTGTAGGTTGGTTCTTGGTCCTAATTTATTTAGAGAACCATAAGAAAAGATTGAGGCCATTCAGGCTAGAATGAAGGAGGCTCAGTCTAGGCAGAAGAGTTATGTTAATAGAAGATGGAAAGGCTTAAAGTGGTTGGAGATCACATTTTCGTCAAAGTGCCACCGATGAAGGGTTTGATCAGATTTGTTAAATCAGGAAAGTTAACATCGAGATTCGTTCGACCTTTTTCTATTGTTGAGAGTATCGGGAAACTCGCATATAGAGTTGAGTTACCAAGCAGTTTGGCAGAGGTCCATGATTTTTTCCATGTTTCTCATCTCAGAAACTGTGTTAGAGACCCGTAGACTACTGTTGCACTGACTGTGCTAGATGACTTAATAGTGGAATCAGATTTGACTATAGTGACGAAGCCTATTCGTAGTGTTGCGAGAGATGAGAAGAGGCTTAGAACCAAGACGGTTAGATTAGTCAAAGCCCAGTGGAGCGACGATGACAGGTACTGTACTTGGGAGATTGTAACAACCCAAAATTTGAGCTATAATAATTAATTGACAAAATAATTAAAAAATAAAATAAGTTTTTGAAATTGTTATAATTGAGCCATGGGAGTTGTAACATTGGGTCCATGGTAAATTTCTGATCAATTTTCATATATAACTTGTCGAAATCCGAGTCGGTATGGAGAAGTTATGAGAGAAACAAGTAATCAGAATATATAAACCAAAAACGAAAAAAAGACCCCATATGGGTCGACCCTTGTTATGGTCAGGTCGACCTATAGGTCAACCCCTAATAAACTTAGGTCGACCCACACTTCTTCCTGGGCATAAAAATATCTAGGTACGGGCCGAAGACTGTAAATTCAATTTTTCATGAAATCCTATGCATTCACGGTTACATCCGAGGGTCCTAGCGAGCCTATGACATGGTTGCACCAAATTAAATCTTCAAATCCGATGGCCTGTGATCCAAAAGACATACTATAAATAGAATCCTAGGCCTAGCTATTTTACTCATTCAGATTTTCTCCCAATTCGCTTCGCTGCCTTAGACCGAACCCTAAATAGAAATTTTTTCCAAGGAGGCAATCTTTTTAATTAATATATTTTACGCCCTAGAAGTGGATCTAGGAAGGCCAAGGATTAGAACTAAGACCATAGGTGAGTGTTTTGTAATTATTTTATATTTGTATGTAATTTAAAATAATAATGTACTGAATAGTTGTAGTTTTTCTAAAATTTTGGGAAAGTTTGTAAGTTATTTATAGGCGGTTTTAAGTAAATTTCAGAAGTTTTTTTCAGTCTATTTTTATTTAGTTATTTTATTCAGTTATTTACAATTTTTTTCATTTATTTTAAGTGGGAATTTAGCTTGAAAATATTAATTTCTTTTTATGGAAATTTAATCCTTTTTGACGTGAATAAAATATTAAAAAGAGAAGATTACGCAAATATGGATTAAAATAGAAAAACATTAAATTTACAGAAATCAGATATAAAATGAGAAAAACTAAAATAAAATAGAGATGGGCTAAAATACGCAAATTTAAGATATTTGCAAGCATAATTATAACAAATGGTTATAACTAAAAAGAGAAAATAGAAGAGTAACATTTGCAAGGAAGAATAACAGAAGGGGCTTATTTTAAAACTTAGATCTTAGATTAAGTTAATAAGCAAATATAGCAGTAGTGGCACATACCGGTAGCATTCTCTTTCAGGTCTAGGACCAATGGTTCCACATGTAGGTGAGGTTGGGTACGTTTATGCTGATTAGGGTAAATAAGTGGCCAATAGATAGAGGCTCAAAATTTGGGATTTGGGCAAGGAGCGCATGGTTAGAAGATTTGTTTGTTAATACCAGTACCGACATCATTTCATTTCAGATCGAGGACTGATGGTCTCACATATGGGTGAGTTGGGGCATGCTTACGTTGATTAGGGTAAATAAAGGGTTAAATAGGGGGTGACAGTTAGTGTGTACCGTCGACGACCAAGCGTGCAACATCTATTCGGGTAAATAATTCACTACTGCGTCCTAAGCGCTAAGAGATGTCTTTTGCTCTGGGACCAACATGATTTGTTCAGAGTGACACAACATAGATAGGAAATGCCGATTAATGGGTAAGATTAGGATTTCATCCTAATCAAGATTATCAGTTGAGATATGGTTAGGTTTCAGCATCACAGCAGTTTAAGACAAGTGAAAATAATCAAAGCAAACTATTAAAGAAAACGATCAAACAGAATCAAAAATAGAATTTTATGCGAGTTATATCTTTTCTGTATTTTCCTTTCATGCTAGACTATTGCTTAGTCTATAATTTTTACCTTGCTTAGGAATGCTAGTAATTACTTTCGCTCACCAGACTTATTGTCTGATCCACTCCTCTATCTTTCCTTTTCCCCTATAGGCCAGCAGAGTTGAGAAAAGTTGATTCAAGTTTCTTGGAGATCAGATTCATTTCCTAAGTTTCCTCATTTCAGATGTATTCTTCTGCTTTTCATCTTTTCCATTTGGCTTATGGAACTTGTGAGAGGGATTATTATTATTATTATTCTACTCTGATTTTGTGACAATGAGATGTACTTTCATGAGACATAAGAGATTTTTGAGACATGTTATGTTTTATGACTTATTTTGAAATGAAGTTTAACTCTGAATGATAAGTTATTATTTAAAATGTTTTTCGCTATTTATACTTATTTGTCTTGTGAATCTTAGTTTCTATGATGCTCTAGTTATACCTATATTTCACTACATCCTTTTGTGTGCCCTTTTTGGGAATACTAAAGGGTGTGGGGTGTTCCAGAGATTGAGAGCAGGATTAGAGATACTTATCTTGACTTATTTGATGATATCATTTACCTCTTTAATTGATTTGTTGCGTCCCTTATTGTAATTTTAAGAAGAAATTTTATAAGGAAAGGAGTTTGTAACATCCTATATTTTTGGTAACATTATTTAGGATATTTAATTAGTTAAATTAAATAAAATAATGTGTTGATTAGGGGATTGAGATTTGATTTTATTCAGGGAAGCCGTGCCATTTAACCAATGAATTAAAATAAGAGTCAATATGAAATAGAGGAGGGGTATAATAGGAAAGAGGCCATTCTTATGCCCTAAACACTTTGCCGTATATCCCATACATGTTTATTTTAATTTATCAAAAATTTTAAACTTGAGGCCGGCCACCGTTAACAAGAAAAAGGGGAAAAAGATTAAAAAAAGCTAAGGAAGAAGCTAATCCAAATCAAATCCATTCACATCTCAATCTCTTTAATCTCTAAAGCTAAAGTGAATCATGTTTACATCTCATATTTCTTTTGTTTTTGATTTTAAGATGAAATCCGAAATATTTTGTATTGATTTGCCATGTTTTTGAATGATGGAATGATTATATACTTATTGATGATTTCTAGTATTTCATATAGATTTTATGACATGTTTTGATATGAAAAACCTATTAAATGACATCCAACTGCGTTGCGAATTTTTCTGTAGACCAAAAATAATATTTTGGAGATGGGTTTCAATTTTATGAATTTTTGTGGAATATATATAAATTTTCTAGTGAAGAAAATATTATTTTGGGTTAAAAATTATTTATGGTTAAATAATTATTGGTTTGGGTCTGAAATTAATATATGTTATAAAACATATAAAAAGGGATTTTATTGATTTTTTCTAGAATTTTCCTAAGAGTTATAATGGGTATATAAAATTAAATAAGGTATGAGACTTAAATGTTTTATATATTTTTAAAAAGAGAAGGGGCTTTTTGTAAATAAATAAAATTGTTATTTCTGGAAAGTCGGCAGTACTTTAGAAAAGAGAAATATGCAACCAATCACATTTTGAAAAACAAGGAAGGTTAAGTATAAAGAAATAGTTTAAAAGGGCAAATAAACATGTTTTTCACTGTTTCGTTGCTTTCAACACTAGGTTCTACCTCCTTATCTTCACCTTTGAATCCATCGAAACCAATGCACGTGGTATCAGGGAACTGGCACGTAGTGACTTGGATGTATGCGAAAGGTAGAGGGTCGAAACCGGGGGTTTCGAAGAGGTTGAAGCACTACTTTGCTTTTAAATGAAAATGTGCCTGCTTGATTTCGACTAAATAGCTTTTGACTTAGTTAGCTTCCGACTAGGTCAAATGGACTTAAAGAAATGGTTTCGATTAGGTTGCACTTTTATTTCAAATGACTGTTTTTGACTAAGTTGAAACCTTTTGGCTTCCACTTCCTTCCTTTCAACTCATATGTTTTCGAATGGGTTACTTTGTTTTCCAAAATACCTAGCCACTTCTCCAATGCTTTCCAAGGGATGGTTTCGGCACCATCACTTCTTTACTTAGGAATGACTTTGAAAGGAATGCTTTCAACTTTAATGGGTTCTGTTCCTTTTGCTTTACTTGAAGGCATAATCCAAATGGTTTCGATTGAAACGGCTTTCGAAGATTTCGTAGGAGTAAATTTTTGAATGGTTTCTAAAAGTTTTCACATGTTTTAAGTTAAACCCAAGTGCTTTTGAAAATTATGTTTTGACGCCTTCAAAAGCTTTTAATAATTGGTTTTGAAGGGGTGGTTCCCAGGGTTTCGAAATGGTTGAAAGGAAAAGTTTTTCCTATATTTTCGAAACACAATATTTAATGGTTTTAAAAGAAGGATGTCTAGGATTTTAAAGCTTTTGAAAGGAAGGATTTTAAGCTTTCAAAAGGAAGAATTTAAATGGTTTTGAAAGGAAAGATTTAGTCTTTCGGCCTAGGTTAAGTAAAGTTTTACTTGATTTCGAAATGGGTACTTCCAATGATTTCAAAAGGATTTCTTAAAGGTTTTAAACAAAGGTTTCGAATGTGTTAAATAGGCAATATAGCCTAAGTGTTTTCAATTTAAAAAGGGTTTTAACTTGTTTTGGAAGGATAACTAATCCCCATTAAAATTCATCAACATTATTTTGAGTAAAAAATATATATATACAACATGGCAAAATAACTTAGAATAAAGTTAAGAATATATTTTCCTTATATAAATATGATTTAAAATGTTAAATCATTTTGAAAAGATTTTCAAGGAAAAAGATGAAGGGTAGTTAACCCTATGAAAATAATTCGGACAGTTAGTCCAGTTTGCGAGCAGTTAGTCCGGTTTGTGGACAGTCAACCCAGTTGTCGGACAGATAGTCCATTTATTACTTATGGACAGATAGTACATTAGTTATCTGATCGTAGCTTAACAGACATTGCTATCATTATCATTATTGTAATATAAGTTTGATTAACCAGTTTGGTTGTAGGAAAGGATTAGCAAAATATATGTTTTAAAGAGGATATTAGTGAGGGGAAACTCGTTTTGCTAAGTGGCGTGGTCTCACATAATAACAATAAACTGAGATGAAACTGTATTATTCACACCACGTTTGATGTCTGACTCGAAGTTTTTGTTTTCCTCTTAAACTCTTGGGTGCTCGAAATTGATTTGAGTAGGCTGAGGGATGAGGTTTATAGGTTTATATTTTGACAACTAAAGCTTCTAGAGATGAGTAGAGGGCTGCCGGATAGCTAATTAGGAGTTTCAGTTTATTCAGTTTATTTTTGCTGTATATATGAAGTCAAATATGACTATATTGCTTTGATCAACCAAGGGGACATTGTCATATGTTGCTCTTAGCGTATTTTTGTAATGATTATATTGATATTTACCTAGGAAATGTTATGGGATTATGTAGCTTGGATATGAATTATTGTTTTGAAATATAATCGGTAAAATGTAGTTTTTTGAAATATATGATTTTTTTCATATTCAAGTGCATATGATATTATGAATACCATTAGCATTACCGTGTTTTATCATTAGAGGTTAATACTATAGACGATTGCGCATATGTAATGATTAGCTTTTGGCCTCCATATACAGAATGTTACAAAAAACACCTCGGAGAAATTTTAGATGGATTAGAGCTAAGAACATAGCTCGGTACCAAGCTATGTAGGCCAGTACCAACCTATAAATATTCTTTGTTCCACCTCCTAAACTCCATACTTCTCATATACTTCCCCAACAGCTTGTGATCAAGTGATTTTTCTAGAGTATGGATGACCAATTCCATGATTGATGAGAAGAAAGCTAAGAAAGCAGGGTAACTCAAGTGATAGAGGAAAGACTACCAAAATCATCCAAAAGTCAGTGAAAATAGCTTGGGAATGATCAACTAGACGAAAGAAGAGTGAAGAAAGAGTTGTAGTTGGAATTGCACCAAAGATTATAGCGCGATATCGAGATACATAGATTGGTACTATAACAACCTATACTTTTGATGACTGCATAATTAAATATTTGATTTAAATATTTAATTGTTAATTAAATGAAGGCCCAAATGCGACATTTTGAATATGGCCGAATGAAGACTCGAGACCACTTTCGTTGAGTTCGGATTGACATTGCGCGTTGAAATAAGTATATGGATAGCTATGTTTGGAGATCAGATGATCCAATAGTCAAACGATATCGAAATGCATGAAATTAGCATCTCGAGATGCAGTCTTAGATGGCAACAGATTGGATGTAGAAAAATGAGGTGATGCACGCATACCAATTTCATGGTGGTCGGACGCGTCGTCTGATCGTACGGGCTCGAAACGTACGACTATTTATTTGGGAATTCAAATAAATGAAATAAAATAATAATATAAATATCCCAAAATCTCTTCCCTCCAATTTCATTTCCACTTTACTGTACATTCCTAAGATTAAAATCCATGGCCACTCTTTACAAATTCATTCAAAAATCAAAATCTCAATATCCACTCCACTAAAAATCACGAAACCAAATCCAATGAGAGCTTCAATTCCATCTAATCGATCTGAGGTGCGACAAAATTTGGTTGAGATCAACCCACTTATCGTGGATCAAGTGTTTGGTCTAGCTGGGGATTGGAGCGACGATGGTTGGATCGATGATTACCATTGCGTTTCTCTCGAAAAGATGCACCTCTCCTTAAATATTGGCTATGTTCGATCATCTCTAGCCATATGCGATAATTGAAGGTCAAAGACCTGGGCGGTGAAGACACGATTGGATGGGAGGAGGCAGAGGCATGGTGCTTGGGTGCGTGGCAAAAATATTGTGAAATAGAGTTTGTCAATGGTGACGGTAGGTGATTTCGTAAACTAGGGAAGGAGTAGTGGATGAAAAGGTGAACACCCATGGCATAGATATGCACGATTGCATGTATGCCAAGTACAGGTTCGAGAGGATGAAGAATTAGATTAATAAGATATTTAACTATTTAAATAAGGTATTAATTGTTTAATTAATCTCGAATCGTATTTGATCCATATTTTTTGTATACAAGGTCCATTTTGGATGCGATTTCTTGTGTTGCGCTCGCGATGTAGAGATCTTTATTTTGGCATTGGTTTAAATAGATTTCATTGAGGTAGGTGATATTGTCTCTACCGTACCACGATTGGTTGTTAGTATAAGACTGACGGTCGAGAAAGATTTTTGGTTTTAAAATATGATTTTTCTATACTCATATACTTGCTAGATTTTTATAAAGGAATTTTTTTAAATGATCTATAAAGAATATCACATATTTTTCATCGACGTGCCATAGCCAGAGAATTATTAAATTTGAGCTATTATTGATATGATTTCCCACATTGATTGGTAAGGTTGGATTGTACATGTTGCATTTATGCTGTTTGGATATATTTATGGTTGTGGGATGTATGTTTGATTGTCTGGCTGGTTTGGCTTATTTGGCTATTTTGGTAGAAAACGCTGATTATCTATGATCAAATTTTAGGAGAATATCTTGTACATTGCAGTTTTGTACACACGGAAACCTAACGAACGAGATAAGTGGCAGGCCAGGCTAAGAATATGTGCCAGTGGATTTGAGGTAGAAGACAAAGCTTCGGACTTTAGAATGGATGCCAAATATTTCCGTTTGGTTTGTACTTATCTGCATGTTTATGTAAAAGACCAAAGTGGTTGATATTGACTATTGTAGAGTGGCTAACGTCCATCACTATTGTTGATTGACGATTTGGCTAAGACGTTGATGATATTTCATGGTGCATAATTCGATAGTTTGTTCATGCGATCGACTTAGATTCTTGATGTTCTTGCTTTACGGGTGAGCAATTTAGATGGTGAGGGATGACGTGACGCTTTAATATAAGAGTTGGTAGTTTGAATAACGGCTTGTATTGGTAGTAGGTTCCTAGATAGTTCAGGACTTTGTAGATCATGCTGGAGGTGTTGGCTCATTTGCATCATGGGGTATGACTATGTATGGCATGATGGACGTGCTTCTTTGGTTTTTTGCTCATGGGGATAGCAAGTACCAAGGATTGGGCACTCTATATCTTTGGTTTGTGGCTCGTAAGGATACTAGGTACCAAAGAGGCTCATTTTAGGAGTCGTGGAGTGTAGGAACATGGTGGGTTCCAAGATAGTGGAAGATCTATTGAGCTAGTAAGGCTTGGATGGATGTGCATGTGCTAAGGGATCGTTGATGATTTGAAGTGTTTTCTGTTGTATGTGAAGCAGAGGTATTGTATAGTGGGGATGCCCATGGATCGTGATGGGATTCATATACCTTGAACCTATTAGGTTTAGTGTCTAGTTTTGGGCTGCAAGAAACTTATCTAGCTTTGGATTGTGAGATACAAGATTACAATGGAGCACCGGGACTTTCCACTAGTCCCTAGCATTTTGGGGGTCATAGGAGTTATCATATATCTGGAGCACACTAGGTGACAGTTAGTATAGTTTGATGAATTCTATGTTATGATTGTTTCATTAGCCACCTGTCATCCTAGGGATGTCGCTTGAGGTAGATATTGTGGTAGCGATACCTAGAAACCCCAACTTTACTTAGTATGGAGTACGTGTTGTGAATATAGATACCTAGACACCTGAACAGTTTACTTATTATAGAGTAGGTATTAGGGATTGAGATACTTAGGCACCCCGACAGATACTGAGGTGTACCCTATTTATGATGTTGTGGAGTAGAATATTATTTATGTTATGTGATGACTCTTTGGTTGCAAGGACATGTAAGGTATGATTTGTGTTCCCTCTGCTCCGTATACTATATCGACTTTTGTAGTATTTTGTGGTTGTTTATTGCTCACACTAGATAGTTGTCTAACTCAAGGTTTTATGCTTTGCTTCTTATTATCTTGGTTAATCTTAAATGTGTAGATTTGAGAGCAGTTGCTGATGAAATATGGAGTTCTATAAATGGACTTGGAAGAGGAGATGTTTACTTATACTTATATATGAGTTTATTATTGTATATTTCATAATGTGACTCTGTGGAGCCCTGACGGTGTTGACTTATTATTATAGAGACAATTATTTGTTGATTTTATGTATGATTTGCATAAAACTCTATTATTGTGTCGTCTAACTCTATGGATCTTATATTCTGCTGACTAGTTCACATCATTATTACTACCTCGACTATTTTATATCCGTGTTGGCTACCATATTTACTCTATTGTAATGTGAGATATATGATAGGTTATTCATTTATTGATGTTTCCTTTTTTTTATTTTCCATTTTCTTCTCTTCTATTTCCTCTTCTTTACTTTTTTCCTTTCCTTTGAAACGTTCTACACCATAGGTGCATGGCGTTTGTTACATTTGGTATCAGATCGTAAAGTATATGATTAATCTATGTTGATATCGCAATCCAGTAGAGATAGGGTTGGAATTATTGCCTTTGACAGGATGTAAAGTGTATGCATATATTAGAGAGTTCGTATTTTTTTATATATTTTTGTTTCAAAATCATGGTAGCGTATATAGTATAAGTTGTGTTGCACACACGAGCACTATGGATGCAATTTTAATGCAATTTTCTTTATGGGAGACTGAGGCGTGCAAGAAATACTACTATTGACTCTATCTTCAGAGGTGCGGATTGGGAAAGATCACGATCACTAACGTTGATAGATAGGATATATTCGCAAAGATGGTGCGAATCATTTCTTAGAATGCCTAAGATGTTCTAGGTGATTACGGCGCTCAAGTACAAATGGTTACAGTCGACTTTGTCGAGCTTTATATAGACTACGGAAGTCTAGGAGGCAGACCATTCCTTGGATCAGAGTCGACTATTGAAAGGCAAGATTGGATAGTTACTTGTAAAAAACATTCAGTAACTTAGAGTTAGGTGATTCCATGAGGTAGACATTAACTACTAAATAACTCTAAGGATGGACAATGAACTAGTGGAGTGTCTCTATAGCTTCGATTTCCAAGGATTGATATACTTGGGATTAGTTCATAGTTCTCTTTGAAGAAAATTTATTTTGACTTTTCCAAAGTTAGTGTTGGTTAGAGAGTCCGCCTATTTGAAGTAAGATGATATGGATATATCAGAGCATATGGTTGAATTCATTATGCTATGGTCCATTTTCCATTGATATCCCACAAAGAAAGAATAAAGAGTTAACATTGGGTTGAGTGATCATCTAAGGAACTGAAAGATTTGTCCTATTCGCAAGAGTTCCAAGAGAATGATCGAGAAGGCTTTATGATGCGAGATCTCATACCCAGTGTAGAAGGGGATTTTCCTGAACCATCTGAGTAGGGAAAAACTGTGGAAGCATATATATATTGATTACCATTCTAATTTCATCAAATGCTCCATCGATGAAAGAGAAGGGAAACGACATTACCATTTGAGATTTGCTTTTCATTTATGGCATTCCATACGTGTTTTATTTGATGTTGAGGCTTCATATTCTTTCATATCTAGATTTGATGGAGGTATTGGGATTAAGACTCAAGATAATCATTAACCTTTGATTGAGACGGACCTAGATAGGGGTTCAACTAGCCTATACATGGTTTTTCAAGATCTTGTCCTATAAGTCATGGATGTTGTTGTTTGTTTGTTTATTATTGGTTTGTTTTAGAGTTTTATTGGGTTCGGTATTATAGTTGGGGATAGATTGGTTGAAGGTGATAGGGAATAGTAGTGGATTATGATAGACCGTTGGTGATAATTGGAGTTATGGAAGAGCGAATAGTAGTGATTAGCTACATGCAGAGGATAGGGTTATGGTTATGTTTTCGTTATTCTCTCTATATTCCACATGACGAGTTGTATTTGTGCTTGCAGTTAGAGCGTGTTTGAACATATTCAGTGAGTCGATTGGATTACTATCACATGGGGTTTGAGTTCCATATCAATCTGGTTAATGGTTCTAGACAAGTAGTTATGCCTTTAAGGCATATGATGCCCAAAGAGCTAAGGAAACTAAAGGTGCAAGCGGATGACCTGTTTATGTGATGGTTCATTCGTGGGAGGATATTTGAGGAGGATGCACCTATAGTGTTCCTCGGTAGGGTAGATAACTCTTTGGAGTTGTTTGTTGGTCGTCATAAGCTGGATGAGATGACAATCAAGTTTCTTAGTTGGAACTTATAATGGTTTCACCAACTGAGAGTATTAAGAGGGTGTGTATCAATTATAGTGCTTTGTACTGCCTTATTTTTCGATTGGATTGGTTATGCCATTCGGACTAACCAATCTGTTGGCATACCTTACTGATCTCATGAACTGTGCTTGGGGAGATCACTTGAGTGAGTAAGCTTGTTTGTTGATGACATTTTCATTTACTCATGGTTGAAATAGAAGCATAAGGAATGATTGATGATGAGATTCTAGTGGTATCACTACTGGAGTAGGGAAGTGAGATACTTGGATCACGTTGTTTCAAAATAGTGCTGCAGATCCTATAGTTATAGCTGTCCAGAATTTGAATTGACCTAAGATGGCAACATCGTTAACCTATTTGATGAGAAAGGATCAGAATTTTATTTGAGACAAAAGGTATGGACAACATCGTTAACCTAATTCAAATAAGTGTGATGGCTAGTTCGACCATGATACCTACTTTGATTTAGTGGATTGGTACTAGTCAAAGGAGTTAGGCTAGACTAATAGAGATCGTGGCCAAATTAGAAGAGTGAGTAGTGTCTGTAGAGGCGATGCAGTATGGACCTGATAGAGAGTGTTGGTTCTGTAGGGATGAGAGATTGCTTGTTCCCAAGTAGTGATAATATATATTTATAGACTACATCGATGGATTGTCGATGACTAAGGATAGTGTGGTAGAATTTGAATCACAATCGATTGGTTGACGAATAATGCTAGATTTGTATTCCTTAACTCCGGTAGAACGTCATCTGTATTTGTTGAGATATATATGAGATGGATAGTGTGATTCCATTGTGTGCCAAGTGCATTATAAGTGGTCGAAACCCGGTGGTCGATAGTGGGTTTTGGGAGAACTTGCAAGAGGCATTTTGGAATTTGGCATCTTATCGATTGTATGATATTAAGATTGAACCAAGAACTTCGAAACCTCATAAGCCTATTCATACTGATAAATCATATATAAAAAAATGTAGAAGGAGGGCAATGGAGTAGTAAGGTTCAGTGGAGTAAAAGTGAAGGCGAGAAGCTGTGGGAGACCAAGAAGAGCGTGAGGACCGCTTATCTGGAGCTCTTCACTTGGAGAGATTTAATTGTTATCTCCGGCTTTCATATTGGATATCATATTTGATGTTTTTATACTAGATAACTTAGTGTTCCGCATGCTAGTACTAGCATGGATGTTACTCTTTGATGATAGATCTGCAGGTTTGATGTTGGATAGTTAGCATTTGAGATGATAGCCTATGTTTATGTGGTTGTTCGGCATGCGGGATAGCTATGGTTTGATATAGCATACTTATTTGAGACAATTGCTATATATAATCTAGTATATTCAAAGATACGAGATTTATGCATATCTTTTTTTATTTGGATTTTTCTCGAACCTAGCCGCATAAAGGAGGTGCTGTCGAATTTTTTCAGAATCTGAAAGACTTTTTAAGGCCGAAGGTTTAGGGTACATTCTATTTGCTTTATGATTTCGAGGAAGAAATCATTTTAAAGAAGGGAGAATGTAACGACCCATATTTTTGAAGATAGATATTTAAATATTTGATTTATGTATTTAATCGTTAATCAAATAAAGGCCCAAAAATTCGAATTTTCACATATGGCCAAATCAGGGCTCGAGTACACTTACATTGAGTTCAGATTAGTGTTGCGAATTGAAATGAGTGTAAGGATCACTATAATTGAAGATCGAACGATTTGATGGTCAAAACGATCTCGAAATGCATGAAATTAGCATCATCGGGTGTAGTCTAAAACGACTACCAAATTTGTGCTATTGGATTCAAAAAAGGAGGTGATGTACGAAGACGAGTTTCGTGGTGATTGAACGCGTCATGTGATCGTATAGTCTCAAAATGTACGACCATTTATTTTAGAATTTAAATAAATGGATATTCCAAAACCAAATCTCTTCCCTCCAATTTCATTTCCACTTTACTATTCATTCTTAAGAATAAAAATCCAAGGCCTCTCCTCACAAATTCATTCAAAATCTAAATCTCCATATCCGGTCCACTAAAAATCATGAAACCAAATCCAATGAGTTCGTATCGATGAGAGCTTCGATTCCATTTGATCGATCTAAGATGTAGTAACGCTTGGCCGAGATCGACCCTCTTGCTATAGACTTAAGGTTTGGTCTAGTCAAGGATTGGAGCTACGATGGTTGGATCGATGATTACCATTGTGTTTCTCTTGACGAATCGTGCCTCTCCTTAAATTTTGGCTATGTTTGGTCGTCTATAACCATATGTGACATTTGGAGATTGAAGAACTAGGCGATGATGTCGCGATTGGATAGGAGGGGACAAAGCATAGTGCTTGGGTGCCTTGCGAAGAGATCGTGAAATGGAGTTTGTCAGAGGCGACCATAGCGATTTCATAGACTGTGGAAGGAGTACTGGATGAAAAGGTGAACATTGGCATGGATATGCACGATTTTGTATATGGGTTGTACAGGTTGGTGTGGAAGAAGAATTAGACTAATAAGGTAATTAACTATTTAATTATGGAATAAATTGTTTAATTAATCTCGAATCGTATTTAACTTATATCTTTTGCATATGAGGTCCGTTTTGGATGTGGTTTCTTGCATTGAAATCATGATGCAGAGATCTACATTTTGGTGCTGGTTTGGATAGATTTCATTGAGGTGAGTGATATTGTCTCTCAACATATTGTGATTTGTTGTATAGTATTAGATTAATGCTCAAAAATGATTTTTGCTTTTAAAATGTCATTTTTCTATACTTATATATCTTTTAGATTTTTATAAAAGAACATAAAATTATTTTAAAATGATTCATAAAGAATATTACGTATTTTCCGTCGACGTGCCATAGTTAAGGAATTATTAGATTTGAGCTATGATTGATATGATTTCCCACATTAGTTGGTATGGATGGATTATACATGTTGTATGTATGATTGATTGTTTGTCTTGTTTGGTTGAAAATGCCAATTAGCAGTGATTGAGTTTTAGGGGAATATCTTATATGTTGGGGTTTTGCAAAAAAAAAAGCTAATGAATGAGATAACTTTTAGAAGAGTGTTAGGATACATGTCGACCGATCTTAGATAGAAAACTAGGATTTAGACTTCAAAACGTTGCCAGACATTTCCATTTGATTTACACTTATCTTTTTGGTTAAGTACAAGACCAAAATGGTTGGTATTGACCATTACAGAGTGGTTAATGTCCATCACTACTATTGATTGATGATTAGATTTCATAGTGCATGATTCGATGGTTTGTTCGTGCGACCGACTTAGAGTCTTGATGTTTTTGCACTATGGATGAGCGATTGAGATGGCAAGGCTATGGTGTGACGCTTCGACATGAGAGTTGGTACTTGGATAATGGCTCGTGTTGGAGTAAGTTCTGAAGTAGATAGTTCAGGACTTTATACATCATGCTGGAGGTGTTGGCTCATTCACATCATAGAAGATGGCGATGTACGACATGATGGACTTGTATCTTTGGTTTGTGACTTATGGGGGTAGCAGGTATCGAGGAATAGGCACTCTGTATCTTCAGTTATGGCTCGTGGGGTTAGCAGGTACCGAAGAGGCTCATTTCGAGAGTCGTGGAGTATAGGATCATGGTGGATTCTGAGATAGTGGAAACTTTATTAAGCTTATCAGGCTGGATAAATATGCATATGCCAAGGGATCGTTGACGACTCGGAGTATTTTATGTTTTACTCGAAGCAGAGATATTGTATAGTAGGTACGCCCATGGATCATGATGGGATCCGTATACCCTAATCCCCTTAGGCCAAGTGTTCAGCATTGGGCTGCAAGACATATATCTAGCTTTGGGCTTCTAGATAAGAGAGTACAACAAAGAACCGAGACTTCCTACTAGTCCCTAGCATTGTGGGGGTCATACGAGTTATCACATATGTAGAGCACACCGGGTCACAATTAGTATTGTTTGATGGATGCTATGTTTGTGATGGTTGCTTCACTATCCAACTATCATCCTAGGGATGTCACACAAGGTTAGTATTGTGCCAGAGATACCTAGACACCCCGAATTTACTTAGTATGGAATAAGTATTATGGTTGGACATACCTAGGCACTTCGGCATTTTACTTAGTATGTAGTAGGTATTATGGATGGACATATCTAGGCACCCCGACAGATACTAAGTATGGTGTACCCTTTTTATATTGTTGTAGAGTTGCATATTATCTATGTTATGTGCTAACTCTTTGGCTGCAGGGACAAGTTAGGTATGATTAATGTATCTCTATTCCGCATACTATATCGACTTTTATAGAATTTTGAGATTGTTTATCGCTCATACCAGACTGTTTTTTGACACGATATTTTATGCTTTGCATTTTATTATCTCGGGTACTCTTAAATAAGTGGATTAGAGAGAAACTGTGGATGACTTATGGAATTCTGCAGATGGACTAGCAGGAGATGACGTTACTCATACTTATATGTGAGTTTTTTATTGTGTATTCGGGCTATGTGATGCTGTGGAGTCTTGACCATGTTAACTTATTATTATAGAGACAGTTATCGGTTGAGTTTATGTATCGGTTGTATAAACTCTATTATTGTGTTGTATAACTCTATGGATCTTTAGAGTTGAGGATCAAATATGACCAGGATCACTAATCCTGAGTAGGAAATGTTCGAAGAGAAGGTACGAATTGTTTCTTGGAATGCCCTAGTTGTTCTGGATGATTATGTTGCTCAAGTGAAAATGGTTATAGTCGACTTTGTCTGGCTATATTGAAACCACGGTAGTCTAGGAAGTAGATCATTCCTCAGAATGGAGTTGGCTATTGAAAAGCAAGATTAGATGGTTACTTAAGAAAATATCTTCGATGACTTAGAGTTAGATGATGCCATGAGGTAGAAGTTAAACTCTAGATAACTGCAAATGGACAATTAAATAGTAGAGTCTCTATAGCTTCAATTTTGGATGATTGATTTACTTAGGATTAGTTCATAGTTTTCTTCGAAGAAAGTTTATCTTGAATTTCCAAAGTCGGCGTTGGTCTGAGAGTTCACTAAATTGAAGTAAGGTGATATGTCCATGTCAGAGTATGTGTTCAAATTCGACGTTCTACCAAAGTATGGTTTATTTTCCATTGATATTCCACATAGAAAGAATGAAGAGTTAACAAGTGATCATCCTGGGAAGTGATAGATTTTCCTATTGGTGGGAGTTTTGAGAGGAAGATTAAGAAGGATTTATGATGTGAGATCTTGTAACTGGTATAGAAGGGTTGTCCCAAACTAGCTAAATCACGACAAACCATGGAAGCATATGTATTAATTGCCGTTTGGATTTCGTCGAGTGTTCCAACGATGAAAGTGAAGGGAAATAATTACCATTTGAGACATTCTTTCCACTTATGGCATTTCGATACATGTTTTATTTCATTTCGATGTTTCATATTACTTAACATCTTAATTTGATGGAGAAATTAGGATAGAGACTCGAGTTAATGACCAACCTTTGATTGAGACGGGCCTAGTTAGGGGATCAGCCAGCCTATAGATGGTTTGTAGAGAACTTGTTCTTTTGAGTCATGGAGGTTGTTGTTTGTTTATTTTCTATTTGTTTGTTTTGGGGTTCGATTTGGTTTGGTATTATAGTTGGGAATGGACTGGCTGAAGGGGATACAGAATAGTGGTGGACTTTGAGAGGCCATTGGTGAAGATTGGGGTTGTGGAGGAGACAACAGTAGTAATTGGCTACCTATAGAGGATGAGGTTATGGTTAGATTTTCTATATTCATTTGATATTCCACATTACGAGTTGTCATATGTGCCTGTAGTTAGAGAGTGTCTGGACATATTTGATGAGGTAATCGGATTACCATCATATAATGTTTGAGATCCATATCGATTTGGTTAGAGGTGTTGGACCATTAGTTTTTCCTTTAAGGCACATGATGCCTAAAGAGCTTAGGCACTAAAGGTGCAAGCAGATGACCTGCTTATGTGATGATGCATTCGTGGGAGTCTTTTTAGGTAGGATGCACTTGCAGCATTCGTCGGTAAGGTTGATGGCTTTTTGGAGTTGTTTGTTGGTTGTCGTGAGCTAAATGAGACGACGAACAAGTTTCTACTCCCATTTATTGATGATTTGTATGATCAGCTCTATGTCACGAGGATGTTCTCTTAGTTTGACCTTGCGATGGTTTTGCTGACTCAGAGTATTTAAAGGGAGTGTGCCGATTATAGTGTTTTGTACACTAACATGATTTTTTGATTGGATTGGTTGTAATGTTTGGGCTAACCAATGTGTCGACATATCTTGTCTATGGTACTTAACAGGGTGCGGTAATAATATCGAAAGGTAAGGTCATTGCATGTTGGTTGGTAGCTAAAACAACACGAGCTGATGTATCCGACTCTTAATTCAGAGTCGATTCCGATAAAATTTTCTTTAGGGATTTGGAGGCACCGTTTATTAGGAGAGACGTTTAGCTGTTTAATGATGCTACATCTTTAACATCTTCTATTTGGAGGCCAAAGCTAAGCGCTATAGGTATTGCAGTCATCCATTGTATTAACTTCTGGTGACAAAATACGGTAATGATAGTCGTATCCATAATATGAGAAGCACTTAAATATGGATAAAATCACAAATTTTCAAAAACAACATTTTATTGATTGCATTTCAAAACAAATGCAAATCCAAGTTATATAACCCCATATCGTTTTCTAGGTAAAGATTAATTATAATCATTACAAAATTACACCAAGAGCGACATATGATGATACCCCCTTGGTTGATCAACGCAATACAGTTGGATCGGACTTAATATACACAATAGAATATAAAAAAATGAAACTGCAAATATTAATTAGCTATCCATTAACCACTGCTCCTCTTCGGAAGTTTTGTTCGCCAAAAGATTAAAACTTGAAAACCTCACCCTCGGCCTACTCAAATCAGTTTTGAGCACATGATAGTTTAAGGGGAAACAAAAACTTAGAGTCAGACATAAAGCCAAGTGTGAACAATTCTATTGCATCTCGGTTTGCTGATATTTAGCGAGACCATGCCACTTAGCGGAATGGGTTTCCCTTTACTAATGTTCTCTTTAAAACATATATTTTGCAAATCCTTTTCTACAATCAAACTTGTTAATCAAAATAATTATATCAAAATAGCAATATCCTTTATGCTAATTAATGGACTATCTGTCCAAAAACTGGTAATAAGTGGACTATCTATCCATAACATGATAGCAAGGTCCGTTATGCAACAAATGGACTAACTGTCCATACAACTGGGCGGACTAGCCGCAAACTGGACTAACTGTCCAAATCAAAATGGACTAACTATCCAAATCAAAATGGACTAACTGCCTAATTATTTTTATAGGGTTAACTACCCTATATTTTTTCTTGAAAACCTTTACAAAATAATTTAACCTTTTAAACCATACTAATGAAAGGAAAATATTTTTCTTAGCCTTACTCTAAGTAATTTTGCCTTGATACACACACACACACACATACTTTACTCAAAACAATATTGATGAGATTTAATGAGGATTAACCATCCTTTCAAAATAAGTTAAAACCCTTTCTATCTTAAAAATACTTAGGATACATTACCTATTTAATACAGTCGGAACCTTTGTTTAAAATCGTGAAACAACTTTTTCGAAACCATTGAAGGAAACCCCTTGAAACCATTGAAAGACCTTTTCAAAACATTAAATATAGCCTTTCGAAAACATTGGAAAAACCTTTCCTTTCTTTTCTCCGAAAGCTTCAAAATATCAGATATCCTCATTTAAAACCTTTTAAATATTGCCTTTCGAAAAATTGGAAGAACGCTTCCTTTCAATCCTTTCGAAACCCTAAGGAACCACTCCTTTTGAAACCATTCATTAAAACCTTTGGAAATAGTCAAAACCCAAAATCCTTTCGAAATCATTTTGGGTTCAGTTTAAAACATATGGAAACCTTTTGAAACCATTCAAAAATTTACCCCTTCGAAACTTTTTAAAACATCTCAGTCGAAACCATTTAGATTCTGGCTTCAAGTAGGGAAAAAGGATCGTAAACCCATTAAAGTCGAAAGCATTTGTTTCAAAATTATTTAAAACTATCTTTCTTGAAACCATTTGGGTTTTACTTCAATTATAGAAAAAGGGTCTTTAAAACACTTAATTTGAAAGCATATGGTTCAAAAACATCCCTTCGAAGGCATTGGAGAAGTGGCCATATTTTGAAAACAAAGCAACCCTTTTGAAATCATCTGGCCAAAAGGTAAAAAGTCGGTAGCAAAAAGGTTTCGACTTGGTCGAAAGCAATTATTTAAAAACAGAGACGGAACCTAATCGAAACCATTTCCTTTAAATCATTTGACCAGGTCGAAAGCTACTTAGTCGAAATCGAAAGTAAGCGGACATATTTCTTTAATTTAGAAACAAAGGTCTCCTCAACCCCTTTGGTACCCTTGGTTTTGACTCCCTACATTCCATCTTCGTTGAATTCACTACATACCAGTAAACCGATACCATGTACATTGGATTCGACTATGTCGGAAGCAAAGACGAGGAGGCGAAAGCTTGTATCGATGGTGTCGAAACAACGAAAAACATATAGCAACTAGTTCTTTCCACCTAACATCACGTGTCTAATTGTGATTGGTTGTCTCTTTCTTTACCAATAAAAAGTACTGCACTTCTCAAAAGCACTGCTGACTTTCCAGTTTTAATAATTTAAATTATTTTGCGAATAGCCCCTTCTCCTCTTTTAATTATATAAAACATTTAAGTCTCATATCTTAAATAATTTTATGTAACCCTTAAAACACTTGGGAAAATCTATAGAAATTTCAGAAAATCTATTTTAATATGTTTTGCAACATATAGAAATTTCAGACCCATATCTTTTATTATTTAACCGAAAATAATTATTAACCCAAATTAACATTTCTTTACTAGAAAATTCATTTAAATTCCAGATAATTTCAGAAAATTCTAAAAATTGAAATTCATCTCCAAAATAATATTTATGATCTTCATAAAAATTCTCAAGGCATTTGGATGTCATTTTATAGGGTTTTCACCTTAAAACACATCATAAAATCAATATGATCATACATAAATCATCAACATGCATATATAATCATTCCATCATTCAAAATCATGAAAAATCAATGCAAAATCTTCGACATTTATCAAAAAACTGAGTACAATCAAAAACCAGATGTAAACATTATTCACCTTAGCTTTAGAGATCAAGGAGATGGAGATATGAACAGATTTTATTTGAATTAGCTTCTTCCTATCTTTTCTTCCTCTTCTCCTTGTTAATGATGGTCGGCCCCTTAATTTAAAAATTTGAAAATGAAATGGACATGTATAATTTACAAGGCCATGAGTTGTAGATATAGGAATGGTCTCTTTCCTATTTTACCCCTCCTCCTATTTTATTTTAACTCTTTTTTAGTTCATTAGTTACATGGCATGACTACCCCTTAATTAAAATCAAATCTCAATCCCCTAATCAACATATTTTTTTATTTAATTTAGCTAATTAAATATTCTAAATAATGTTACTAAAAATCTAGGTTTTACAAACTCACCTCCTTAAAGAATTTCGTCCTTGAAATTATGATAAGGTACCCAAAAATCAAATAAGAAGGTAAAACATGCCATCAAATAAGTCAGGATAAGTATCTCTAATCCTGCTCTCAATTTCCCAAGTACAGTCCCTGTGATCATCGCTCTACTGGACTTTGACTAGTCTGACCGTCGTGGTTCTAAGCCTCTTCTTATCTTTTGCAACAATATAAATAGGCTTCCTTATTATGGTCAAATCCGATTCTACCACTAAATCATCTAGCAAAGTCGGTGCAATAGAAGTTTCCGGGTCTCTAACACATTTTTTGAGATGAGAAACATGGAAAACATCGTGGACTCCTACTAAATGCTCAGTAACTCAACTCCATATGCGAGTTTCTCAATCCTCTCAACAATAGAAAAAGGTCCAATGAAGCTTGGTGCTAACTTCCCCGATTTCCCAAACCTAATCACACCTTTAATTGGTGACACTTTGACGAAAACCCAATCTCTAATTGAGACTCTAAGTCTTTCCATCTTTTATCTGCATAACTCTTCTGCCTAGACTTAGTTCCTTCATTCTAGCCCGAATGACCTCTATCTTTTCTGTAGCTTCTCTGACTAAATCTAGAACAAAAACCAATCTATCCCCAGTCTCTAGCCATATACATGAGATTTTCATGGTCTTCCATACAAAGTTTCAAATGGTGTCATCCCAATACTAGTCTGATAACTATTGTTATATGAAAACTTGACTACATGCAAATGGTCTTCCCATGATCCCGAAATCTAATACATAAGTTCTTAACAAATCTTCCAAGATTTTATTAATTCTTTTCGTTTGCCCATCTATTTGCAGATGGTAAGCGGTACTCATCTTGAGCTTAGTTCCCAAACATCCTGCAGACTCTTCCAGAACTCACTAGTGAATAAAGGATCTCTATCACTCACTGTGCTACGAGGAATTCCATGCAGTCTAACTACATTCTTCATAAACAACTTTACCAAAATAGGTGCCGTTTTGGTTGACCTAACTGGAATGAAATGGGCACTCTTGGTCAATCTATCCACTATGGCCCAAAGACTATCATTTCCTCTGTTCGACCATGGCAACCAATCAATAAAATCCATGGAAACAAAATCCAACTTCCATACTGGAATATCTAACGGCTGAAGCAATCCATTGGTTTCTGGTGTTCGACCTTTGTCTACTGACAAATCATGCACTGCTTCACACACAATCCAATATCCCGCTTCATGCCTTCCCAGAAGAAACTCCTCTTCATATCCTGATACATCTTAGTACCACCTGGGTCAATAGAGAATTTTAAACCATGGAATTCCTCTAAGACTTCTTTCTTTATGTTTCCTACACTCGGAACACATAAGCTTCCTTTCTTTCTCAACCTCCCATTCTAGTCGTGACCGAAATTTTCAAACCATCGTTCTCGGTTCCATCTTTTAACTTCCTAATTTGTTCAACTAAAACTGGATCCTCTTCCTTCTTAGTAGTGATCCTTTCAATTATCACTGGTCGAACTTCCAAAAAAGATAATACAACTATATCTCCACTAGACCCAGCCTCGGATCTCCACAGCACTCTGTAATATACTAATGCTTCTAAATCTTTCCACTCAGCAATCATCGCCAATATTGCATTCTGATGTTTCTTGCTAAGTGCATCTGCAACCTTTTTATTATTCCCTGTTGTGAACTCAATCCTAAAATCGCAAACAGCGATAAAATCTAACCACCTTTACTCTCTTTTGTTCAACTCGTTCTGAGAGAACAAATATTTGAACGACTTATGATCTGTATATAATTCAAACCTTTCTTCAAAAAGCTAATGTCTCCACACCTTCACTGCAAAAATCACTATAGCCAATTCCGAATCATGCATCGGATTCTGATCTCATGCGGTCTAAGCTGTCTAGAAGTGTAGGCAATCACTTTGCCCCTTTACATCAGCATAACTTCTAGTCCTGTTCCACATGCATCAGTGTAAACCACTAAATCCTGACTCCCTTCTGGAATAACCAACTGAGGCGCATGGGTCAATAAGTGTTTCAAACTCTGGAGTGCTTCCTCACACTTATCGGTCCACACAAACGTTACATCCTTCCTTGTCAACTTGGTCATTAGTGTCACTATCCGTGAAAAATACATAATGAACCTCCGATAATAACCAACCAACTCAAGGAAACTCTTTATCTTCATTACTATCTCGGGTCTCTTCCAACTTTTCACTGCTTCAATCTTAGTTGGATATACTGACAACCCTTCCTCTGAGACTACATGACCTAGAAACTTCACTTCTTTCTTCCAGAAATGACATTTTGAAAACTTCGCCTTCAGTTGATGTTGCCTCGGCATCTCTAGAACCACTCTAAGATGAACTTCACTCTATCATCTTAGAGTATACCAAGATATCATTTATGAAAACCAATACGAACCTATCCAAGTGCTTTCGAAAAACCCAGTTCATCAAATCCACAAAGAAAGCTGGCGCATTAGTCAGTCCGAGTTGCATAACTAACCATTCGTATGACCCATATCTGGTCCTAAACGCCGTCAAAGGTACATTATCCTGTGCTACCTTAAGATGTTGGAAACCTGTTTCCAAATCCAACTGCGAGAATATTTTTGCTCCACTCAACTGGTCGAACAAATCGTCAATCCTCGGCAACGGATATCGATTCTTTATCGTCCTCTCATTCAACTTACAATAATTGGTACATAGCCTTGATGATCCACACGGCTTCTTAGCAAACACTACGGCTGCCCCCTAAGGCAAACTACTTGGCCTGATAAAACTCCTGCTTTCTATATCCACCAACTACACCTTTAACTCCCTCATCTTTATAGGGGTCATCCTACTTGGCGGTCTACTCATTGGTTCTGCTCGCGAAACCAAATCTATCAGAAACTCAATGGCTCGTTTCGGTGGTAATCCAACTACAGGCTCAAAAACATCTGCGAATTCTCTAACCACGAATAGTTGACTCAACTCATCATCCAATTCCGTACAACCTAACAAAGCGTACATTTCTTCGTAAGAACCTTCTATGACATAAACTACCCGATCACTGAAATCTGGATGTCTAAGCGATACTTTCCTATTCAAGCAAAATATCCTAGTATCGTACTCACTTAATCAACCCATCCCAAGAATAATCTCGAACCCCACAAAATCAAACACATGCAAACTGCAAACAAAAGTATAACCTAACAGGTCAGACTCCAACTAGTTACATCTCAACAAAGTATGACCTAACAGGTCAGACTCCAACACATGCAATCTACTGTTCCTACCTCTGCTGGCCAATGGGGAAAGGGGGAAATAGAGGAGTGGGTCAAACTAAAAGTCTGATGAATGAAAATAATTACTAGTTTTCTTAAGTAAGGTAAAGATAATAGGCTTTGCAATAGTTCTAGTATAAAAGGAAATAAATGAAAAAAAAAGCTGGAACAAAATATGGTTTAACTGTTTGCTTTACTTAGATAGTCAGATTGGATTGTTTGCACTTTTATAAAACTTCTTTGATTAAGTTGAAATCCCAATCCAAGTTTTATTCGGATGAAGTCCTAATTCTACCCTTTGATCGGCCTTTTGTCATTATTGTGCCTACTACAGGCTAGTCCCATCATGTGGGTCCCACATCAAAAGACATCTATTTAGTGCATGGAACTCAATAGCGACTTATCTCCCTGCAACTAGGCCGCATGATCGACCACCTTTAGGATCGTGCTACCTGTTGCTCCCTCTTTGTACCTCTTATTTACCCTAGACAACATAAGCATGCCCAGCGTCACCTCCATGTGTTGTGAGACCACCAATTCCTGATTGAAGGGGAATGCTGCCAATACGGGTCCTAACAAACAAATTGTAGTTGCGCCCCTTGTCTAAATCCCCTAATTTGAACATCTAATTATTGACCACTTATCTACCCTAAAGAGCATAAGCATGTCCCAAGGGAAATGCTGCAATTACGGGCCCTAGTTCTTTCCTTGCTTATTAACTTAGTATAAGTCTTTAAAATAAGCTTTTCTGTTTTATCTCTAATTATAACCCACGTGTTATAACTTTGTTTATTTACTTAACCCAAAGCCTAAGTTTAAAAATAAGCAACTTCTGCTATTTCTTCTATTTTCTCTTTTTAGTTATAATTACATGTTGTAACTATGCTTCTAAATGTCTTAAATTTTCCTATTTCAGTCTAAGTCCAATTTATTACAGTTCTTCTTATTTTACATCCCATTTTCTGTAAATTCAGTGTTCTTGTATTTTAGTCCATATTGACGAATTATTTTCCTCTATTTATTTCATTCACTAGAAAGGGAATTAAAAAGAAACTGACATTTACAAAAGAAATCCCAACGTAGAATAAATATAAATAAAACATAAATAACAGTAAATAACTATAAATACTGTAAATAACTGTAACTAATTGGAAAAACTGTAATTAACAGTTAATAATATCAAATAACTGAAATAGAATAGCTAAAAGAAAATAGACTGGAAAACAAGTCTAAAATTTACTTAAAAATAAATTATAAATAAACTTGCACAAAGGATATTCCCAAATTGCAGGAAAACTACAACTATTGAAAACCCTATTATTTTAAATTACTTAAAAATCTAATATAATTACTTAAACACTCACCCATGGTCCTTAGCTCTTCCTTTGGCCTTCCCGAATCCGCTTGAGTGGTATAAAATATTTTAATTAAAAAGTTCTTCTCCTCGGAAAAATATTCCTTTTAGGGTCTAACCTTAGGCAATAAACCCAGATGGAGAAAATTTGAATGAGAAAAATAGCTAGGCCTAGGGTCTTTTTTATAGTGTCACCTGTGGATCTCAAACCGTTGGAGTTGGAGATTACATCTAGTGCGACCATGTCATAGGCTCGTTGGGAACCGTCAGATGGAAGCACGGATGCACGAGATGGAGTAAAAATAGCAAAATGACATGTTGAAATTGAACTGGATGAAGCCAACAAAAGAATGCATGTGGGTCGACCAGGGTGTCAAGCAACCACTTACTAGGGTCGACCTAGCTATGATGAGGGTCGACCTTGCTTATATATATATATATATATATTCTTTTGTTTTGTTTTCTCGTTTCTTGTAGATTCCGTAACTTCTCATTCTTTCTCCGATTTTGACTATATATATATGAAAACTGACCAGAAAATTACCATGAACATAATGGTGCAACTCTCGTGGTCCAATTCTGATAATTCAAAGTTATTTTATTATTTAATTAATTTGTTAATTAATTACTATAGCTTTTGTTACATTCTCCCATTCTTAAGTGATTTCGTCCCCGAAATCTCTAAGGATAGAAGAATGAAATAAATGTTTTCATCCAATTTCTACAACCAACCACTCAACCATCATCCATTACATCCATTGTCCTTAAGTTTTTCCAATGTGATTTATGATACATATGCAATTAGTGTAGTGTCAATGTCCCCAACTAATGCAAAAGATTAGACAGTCTATAGATTCAGTTGACCTTTTTTGTGAAATCATATTCATGTCATGTGTCCAAATGAATGCAAATTCCCTAATGATAACTGATAGTTCTATATGCATGCTACAATCATCATCCAAATGCAATAATCATGTGATAATCATCCATTTATAGCAACCATGGATATGCCCTAGTGTCCTAGTTAGGCCGATCCCTTAGAGATAATAATGTCTAGTGTAAGTATATGCATTCATTCGCATCCACTAGCAACCACTTGCAACCACTATTATCCATCATACCTAACATGTTCTAATAACATGTTTACTTCTAATCCTACCATCCATAGGTTAAATCCTAGGTTCTACCCTCCCGAAGGATAACAAAGAAAAGAACCTATTCAAAACTAAAGATGGAAATAGGAAATTCTAAAACTTACTATCAATGACATGTAGATAAGTGGTATGAATCTTCTCTTCGACTTCCCACGTAGCGTCTTCAACATCATCTCCCCACTGCACCTTCACTAACGGGACTTCTTTATTCCTAAGCTTCTTGAAGTCAAGTCCAATGATCTTAGTAGGAATACGACGAACCGATGTTTCTCTCTCCACTTCAACCTCCTCTAGTTGACTAGGCTCCACAATCTCCGCTGAGTCATGTAAGCACTTTCTCAAGTGCGAAACATGAAAAACATCGTGTACTCCCACAAGCCTCTCTGGTAGCTTTACTCAATATGCCATCTTCCCTACTCTCTCTATAATGGGGAACGGTCCTACAAATTTAGGAGCTAGTTTCGCACTCGATCCAAACCTCACCACCTTCCTTAGCAGGGATACTTTAATGAAAACTTTGTGTCCTACCTCAAACTCTATGTCCTTTCTCCGCTGGTCTGCATAAGATTTCTGTCTACCTTGGGCTATTTTCATCCTCCTTCTCATTAGATCAACCTTCATTGAAGTCTCTCTAACCAAGTCAGGACCAAGTATCAATATCTCCATAGACTCCACACAACATGACGGTGACTTACAGGGTCTCGCATAAAGAGCTTCGAAAGGTGCCATCCCAATGCTGGCTTGAAATCTGTTATTATATGCAAACTCCACCAAAGGAAGATGCTCCTCCCAAGTTCCTCCAAAATCAAGAATGCACATCCTCAACAAATACCCAAGAACTCTATTAACTCTCTCTGTTTGGTCATTCGTCTGAGGATGATAGCCTGTACTCAATCTAAGCTGCGTCCCTATAGCCTCTTGCAAGCTTCCCCAAAACTCGCTAGTAAAAATAGGCTCTCTATTGCTCACTATGCTAGAGGGAACTCTATGAAGTTGGACTATCTCACAAATGTATAAGGATGTTAAATAAGATGCGATCCTCTTACTCTTGATCGGAATAAAGTGGGCGATCTTAATCAATCGATCTACAATCACCTAAGTGCTAGTATTCCCCTACCTAGACCAGGGTAAACCATCTATGAAGTCCATCAAAACGCTATCCCACTTCCATTCGAGTACATCCAATGGCTAAAGTAATCCACCGGCTTCTATTGCTTCGCCATAACTCTTTGGCACACAAGACACTTATCTACAAAATAGGCTGGGAATTGGTAAGCTGATGAAATACAGTGGCTAAATCAAGTTGAGAAAATACTAAAGAGCCAACTGATTGGTCAAAAAGATCATCTATCTTAGGAAGTGGATAAAGGTTCTTCTGCATGTGCTTATTCAACTCTCTATAGTCTATGAAAAGCCGAAGGGAACCATCCCCCTTAGTAGCGAAGATGACTGGCGCTCCTCACTCAGATATGCTCCTTCTGATGAAGACTTTCTCCAATAGCTCATGAATATGCTTGCTCAACTCCTTTCTCTCACTAGGTGCCATGTGTCTCACGGGCAATGCAACTGGCTTAGCATTATCATTGAAATAAATTATGAAGTCGATCTCTCCCTTAAGGAGTAATCCCCTAACCTCATCAAAGACGTCCAGGAAATCTCCAATGACCGAAACTGAATCTAACTCTGTTGATGACGAATCAATGGAATAAAGGAGGCTCAACATGACTAAATCTGTGGGCGCAAGATGTTAGTCCGTGAGATGATGGTTTTGATGACAACAACCTTAGAATAGATTATAAAATATAAATACTAACATTATAAGTTTAGATATATATATGTATGTATATGCAGGATTTAACCATGCAGGTAACAAGAATGAAGACTGAACTTTATAGAGATTCAAGATATCAAGATTGAAGACTCATGAATATCAAGATTATCAAGAGCTCAAGAATTCATGTAATTTATTATTTAATTAGAAATTTTTTTAAAACTCATAGAAAAGCACTGGCATCTTAAAATCCAATTTATTTGTGGAATGGAATCCACTTCGAGTCTGTTAAAGGGATGGAACCCTAAGTAGGATGGAACCTATGAAAAAACTAGTGGAACATTATTTTGTATCTGCTAACTTTTTATTCAAAATGATTTTTCAAAATTATATCTTGTTTTCAAAATGATTTCAAAACCTTCCTTTTAAAAGCATCAAAAACCTCTATCCTGATTTTAAACAATTTTAGCCTCAAAATCATCTTTAATTTCAAAGTCAAAATACTCCTGATTTTAAACTATCTTTTAATATAATATATTTAACTTTTAAATATTTATACTTGGATTTAAATATAAAATAATAGTTAAATTCTATATATATTATTCTCTATATTTACTTATGAATTTTAACTATATTCAAGTATATCTATAAGGTTTAACATAGTTTTAATATAAGATAAAGGTTATTTTGAAAGAAAATCAAATTATCAAAAAATGCTTTGGGATGTCGACATACTCATGGTGACCATGTCGACATGGTGTCAGTTGAGTTCAAAATTTCAATTTCAAAAGAAGTGTGTATTCGCCATAACTCTTCACGAATGTACATGACTGTTGTCGTATTATAAATAGGGGTCAGTTTCAACGAATTTATCATCAGATTTTCTGGTTTTCACTCCTCTTCTTCCACTTTTCTTAATACATATTCTTACCATTACTCTGCCGAAATCAACATTGAATCGAACTCGATCATTCGTAGTTTGATTCTCTATCACTCTCTCAACAAGATCCTTAGTGCTATTAAGAGTTATAGGCTTTTTGTAATCAACTTAGCAAGAAAAGGTGTGATTGTAGCCTTGAAAATCAATCAAGCGAGATAAGGTGTGATTTTAGCCTTGGGAAATCAATTGGGTAAGCTTGTTGCCCGTAAAATCAAGTGGGTGAACTTGTTGCCCAGAAAATCAAGTATCTCTACCCAGAGAATTGTGATTCTGGAGGGTGTACCTCATAGCCTTGAAATCGAGGGTGTAATTGTACAATTTCTTGTGAAAGGAAATCCGTACTTGTGCTGCGGGACCGGATGTAGGGTAACTTCGAACCAATATAAATTCCGGTGTGTTCTTTCCTGTACTGCTTTTACTTTATATTTTCATTTGTGTTTGATTCTGTGATCATATCTGTGTCTGAATATTGCATACATTTGTGTTTAAAGTAACAAAAACTCAAAAAGATTTAACAATTCTCTAAAACACTACTCACCTCCCCTTCTAGTGTTAATCCTAGCCTTAAGATCCGTAATCCGCATTTCTCACACAAGAAACCTCGAGAATCCTACCGCCGCATGTCTCTAGTCTAACGACTCTCCACTTGCAGTCCAATATCGTTCCATATATGGATAACCAATCCATCCCTAAAATCATCCCATACCCCAAAAATCCCAATACATAGGCGTCACAATCAAATTCCATGCCAGAATAAAAGTTTTCAAACCCCTACAAATCATAGATAAATGTGCCAATCCTCCTATGGGGTTTGAAACAACTATGGGGTCCACTACTAAGGAGATATATAAGTGCAAACAATCAACCAAAGAACTAGAGATGAAAGAATGTGACGCACTATAATTGAAAAGTGTCCGAATGGGAAAATCAGAAATATAAATCATACCTTCCACGATGATGTTCCTACCTCTATCTTGTCCGCTACTGGAAGGTGTTGCATCCATTGCCTGAATCTGTGCTGCCAATGGACCCGCTTCCTGCCCCGTCTTCTGAGGAGAAAATCTACTAATATTATCGGGCTGCCTACAATTATTACACTTTCCCTTCATCCTGCATGCTTACAGTCTTTTGCGCAATGACCAACCATCCCATAACTATTGCACTTCCCGCCTTTCTTAATCTGCTTCTAAGGACCTCCTCCTTTCTTCTTACCTTTATTGTTCTTCCACCATTTCTTCTTAGAACCTTCCTTCTTAGGGATCTCCTTAGACTCTCCTTCCTCAACTGCATCAGACATAAGCACCATCTCCACCAGTGACTCATAGGTAGCTCCCATCAGTATGTAAGTCAATCACAACCTTTGAAGGGGCTGATTCAATCCCTTTGCAAACTTCATGGCTTTCTTATGTGGTGTATTCACTAACTCCATCCCAAACCGCGACAACTCGTTAAATTGCTTGACATATTACTTTATTGAAAGATTTCCTTGCTTCAAGCTAATAAACCTTTCCAACTGCATACTCTCTTCTGCTTGTGATAAAAAATTCCTCTCAAACCTCTCTCGAAATCCAAACCATCCAACGTCTCTTCATTCCAACTCAACAACCTCTCACCAATAAGAAGCCTCTCCTTTCAGGTGTCAAGATGCAAGCAGAACTATCTGCTGACCCTCCGGTCACAATAGCCCAAATATCCTCTTTTTACTTCTTAACCAAGCTCTCGCCTCCACAAAATCCTCTGTACTAGAAAATGTCTTGCCTCCTAAATTGGCAAGGTCCTTGCATAACTTAGAGAAATTGGCTACTACGGGAGGATTGATGGGATTTCCACCCACTGGTGCTGGATTGAGCACTTGCTCTAACACCTCCAGAGTCGTAGCTTGAAGGTATCTACGAAACTAGCCTGGACTTGGAGACCCTCAGGAAGATTAGGGGCATTCGCCATTCTATGCAAAAAAAAAATAGAATTTAGGCTCGAAAGAATCGAAGGAAGATTGAACTGGACTTTGAGGGGATATTTATAAAAACTCTCTTTTATAATTGAAAACTTTTTCTAAGAGTTTATTTTTTTAAAATACTTACTTTTAAAACAAATTTTTAGGAATCCTGTAACCTTATGCTCTTATACCAAATGGAACACCCACACCCCTTAATATACCTAAAAGGGCACACTAAACAATATGATGCATTTTATATATAGCTAAAAACTTATAGAGACTAAGACGCAAGACAAAATAATAAAACAACGGAAACATTGAAAAACAATAACTTATTAAAAGTCAAACTTCATAAAATAAGTCATAACCAAAATAAGTCTAAAATACCAAATACATATGTCTTATGGAAATCATCAACTTAGTCACAATATCAGAGTACATACATAAAACCATGCCTCTCAACAAGTGCCAATACATGAAAATAAAACTGAAAAGAAGAAGAATACATGAATAAAAAATCCATAGCCGAATCTTCAAGAAAATCTGAATTCTACTGTTCCTGCCTCTGCTGGCCTATAGGGGAAAAAAGGAAATAGTGGAGTGGGTCAGACTAAAAGTCTGGTGAATGAAAGTAATTACTAGTATTCTTAAGCAAGGTAAAGATAATAGGCTTTGTAGCAATTCCAGTATAAAAGGAAATAAAGGAAAAGATAAAGATGGAATAAAATAGGGTTTAACTGTTTGCTTTGCTTAGATAGTTCGATTGGATTGTTTGCACTTTCCTAAAACTGCTTTGATTAGGCTGAAATCCCAATCCTAGTTTAATTAGGCTGAAGTCCTAATTCTACCCTTTGATCGGCCTTCTATCATTGTTGTGCCTATAGTGGCTAGTCCAGTTCAATGGGTCCTATAACAAAAGACACCTTTTAGCACTTGGAACTCAATAGCAACTTATCTTCCTGCACCAAGGCCGCACGCTCGACCATCATTAGGCTCCCGCTACTTGTTGCTCCCTCTTTGGACCTCTTGTTTACCCTAAACAGTATAAGCATGACCAGCCTCACCTTCTGTGTTGTAAGACCACTAGTTCTTGACTGAAGGAGAATGCTGCCGATACGAGTCCTAACAAAAAAAATCTATTTGCGCCCCATGTCCAAATCCCCCAATTTGAACATCTAATTATTAACCACTCATCTACCCTAAACAGGATATGCCCGTCCCGAGGAAAATGCTGCAAGTACGGGCCCTACTTATATCTTTGCTTATTAACTTAGTATAAGTCTTTCAAATAAGCCGTTTCTGTTTTATCTCTAATTATAACCCGTGTGTTATAACTTTGCTTATTTACTTAACCCAAGTCCTAAGTTTAAAAATAAGCTACTTCTGCTATTTCTTTTGTTTTCTCTTTTTAGTTAAAATTACATTTTATAACTATGCTTGCAAATGTCTTAAATTTGCCTATTTCAGTCCAAGTCCAATTTATTACAGTTCTTCTTATTTTACATCTAGTTTTCTATAAATTCAGTGTTCTTATAAGTCCATATTAATGAATTATTTTCTTCTATTTATTCCATTCGTGTAAAAAGAGAATTGAAAAGAAACTGACATTTACAGAAGAAATCCTAACGTAGAATAGATGTAAATAAAACATAAATAACAGTAAATAACTGTAAATACTGTAAATTGTCGGATCGATTTCACCCTAGAGGGGGGTGAATAGGGTGATACTATAAATTATAAAAGTTATTGTGGAAGTTTATATAAAATAATTTCAGCACAGATTTAGCAGAATAATAGCAGCACATATAATAACAGAATAATAAATGCAGAAATATAACAATACAGATTTACCCAGCTTCGGCAAAACCGTGCTTACGTGCTGCTCCCATGGTTTCACGACACGCGCTATTGACTAACCCAACTCTACACTCAAAACCATGCCACAACTCAGCCACTAAGTTGCGAATTCTCGAACTACACCACCGTAGTTCGTCCCCTGGTCACACGACTTGAAATTACAAAGGTTTAAAAGAAAATTAAAATTAAAAAACAATTTAAATAACTCAAAACCCTAAATTTAAAAAGTTAATCCTAAATATAATTAAGCCGGCCCAAATTAAAAGTAATGGTAAACATTATCCTCTTTTCCCTTTTTATATCTTTGGCCCGACTTTTTTGAAAATAGCTCGTTCATTACTCTTTGAAAAGTTAGGGCTTCTGGGTAATTTGAAGTTGCCGCTTAAATTGATAGCTGGTGCTTCGATTGCTTTCTTCGATTGATTCATTCATGGCTGCTTCAATTAGGTCGATTCGATTGTCAAAATGGTACGCGATTTTTTTCCCTTTTTCGATATTGATTATGCTCGACCTTTGATTCGAGATACTGAATTGATTCTATGCAATGTGATATTGCTTGAACTCGAATGCCAATTTAGGCCGATGATGATTGGGTTATATAAGGTTCAATTTTTCGTTCGTATATTTTATATGAATTTGTCTGATAATTTAAACTTGGCCGTTTGATTTTGTTTTGAGGCTGGTGATGATTTATGACTGGTTCAATTTGTTTATTTTGATTACTTGTTTAACATGACTTCGAATTTGAACCTGCTCGATTCCTTGATTTCCATGGCTCTGACTTTGTTGTGACAATGATTCCTTGGCCATCACGGTTTCAAATTTCTGGCATGTGAATTTATGTTGACTTCGGCACTTTGATATTTTTGCTCTTATCTTGATCATCACAACTTTGAAACTGCTGGTGACTTTGGTTATCACGGCTCTGACGTGATACACTCACTTGTATTTTATGACATTGTTCCAATTTTTTGTTACCTTCTATAAGTTTTAATCTCTGGTACTTTGTTGATTTTGGTCACTTGATGCTGCTAGGTGAATTTCTGGCTTGACCCTAACTTGTTTATTGTCACTTGCTTAACTCGAAGTCTGGTTGCTTCACCATTGACTTTTTCATTGTGTCTGGTTCAGTCACGTACCACTTGCTACTCGCTGATCTATTTGGTTCATGTTATACATATATGCATTTGTATCTTGTACTCATGCATTGCATTTGTGGTTACCACTGCCCAGTGATGTTGGTCTTCATGTAGCTTGTATTTGAGTTGTAGCTGTTGTCCACCATATATGTGCACATTTTACCCGTTGATCCTTGTTCATGTCTTCACTGTGTACTGTCCACTGATATTTGAGTCTTTCACTCGACAATTTAGTTGAATTATCATGCCAGGTCTGGTTGTAGCTTTGCACTTGAAGTCCGTATTTATTTAGGATTAGATTGAGGCTTCCCTTGCTTTGCTGGCTTGCATTCTGAACTGCTGTTGCATTGCATTTGATCATATCATACATGTTGCTTGGTTGCACTGTCCACTTCCTGGCATCATCATGTAGTATGTTGTAGTGTTTGCCTTGAATCTTGGTTGCACTGTCCACATGAGTTCATTTAGTCCAGATATTATTGTTTGTGTTGCTATAGTGTGGGTGTATATGACTTGCTCCATTGTTGCTTTGCATATTTGTGATGAGTTGCATTATGGTTTCTCTGACTACTCTTGTTGACTATGTTTGCTTACTTCATGTGTACATCACTGAACTTTTTGGTCGAGGCTTGTTTTAGTTGTCTAGATCATTTTCTTGAACTTGCACCTGTGTTGAATCCAGCTTAAAGCTCGGATTTTACCTTGTGCTCGTATCGTGATTTCACTTGAGTTGGAACCGGCTTTTAATTGGGTTTTACCTTATGCTCACCTGTCCCTGTAATTTTATCAAGTGTATATCGGTGTGCACGGCCTTGTGGCATGTACAGTGATACACTTTGCATGTCATAAACTGTTCGTGTTTGATGAATTCAGAATTAGATGATGACGAACAACCCAAATAACTGAGGCAAATAATATTTTCAAAAATTAAATTTTATTTTATACAACAAAAATATTTTCTTTTCAATTTTACCCATTAGTGTTTATTTTACAAATTGCTTAGATGTTGGATTCAATCTGGAATAGAGTTGAAGATCAATTTTGAGTGAACGAGTGATATGTAGTGAGGTGCTGATGTAAATGATAATTGTAATTTAATTAAAATTGTATAAATATAGTGAGAGCTCAAATTTGTACTATTCAAAATTATAATAAATATTTGTTTGAATAAAATATCCATTTGAATTTAAATTCTGTGTTATCTATTTTATTCAGAAAATATTTATTTAATTATATGAAAAATAAAATAGTCAATTATCAAATACATTTAAATGATTATATATATATATGTTTATTATCATCAAACAAAAATCATATACTAGCATATTCAATAATCTCCCCCTTCTGATGATAACGAACATATATTTAAGATTTTGAATTTATTAAATGTATTTAATCATTCAGTTTGCTCCCCCTATTTGAATGCTCTCTCTCTACTCCATGCTCCCCCTTCATATATGCATGAATAAATAATATGCAAATAGAAAATATATTGTCAAAATCTTAACCTTTCTCTCCCCTTTTTGTTATCAGGAAAAGAGTAATAGTGTTAGAAAAATAGAGATAAAGTGATAGACATTAATACAACATTAATTCTCAGTCGAGTATAAATATTAAATTTCAATAAAAAATCAAACAAAAATCATAAATACTCTGTTTGAGGCATATTCCACTTTAGAGTGATATGGATGATGTCATCATATAAAACCATACAGTTGTATCTATTTGTGGTATATTTATTTGAGGAATTTGAATATCTACTAACCATGCATGACCGTTAGGACTTTTAAATGAGATTGGTAGTATTCCAAATTTATCTTTTAAAAATGAATTCAAGTATCTTCTAACCATGCACAATCATGAGGACTTTTAAGTGGGATTAAAATCAACTTGTTTATTTAATCAATCAATTTTGATTTGCGTTCCATACATGCACAACCGTGAGGACTTTTAAATGAGCATGGAAGCACATAATCAAAAAATTTCAAGTAATTCACCCATGCATAACCATCAAGACTTGTAAATGAGAGTGAATACTTTGGATGTTTTTCTAAAAAAAATATAATAAAATGAAAAACAAATGATTTCTCGTTTAAAATACCACATATTGACAAACTATATTGGATTTTGATAAGTGATGGTTGATAGAAATATGATAGAAATAGAAATGGTCATGGAATATTTACCAACATAAAGTTTTTATAACTCTTGTTTAAATTTCTAAGGAAATTTACTAATTATACTGTCTCAAGTTATAATATATGATCAATATCGACACTTATCACATTTTCAATCACTATTTGTCTTTTCGATAATCAGTAGGGAGTCAGATTAGTTAATGTAGCCATTTATGTTCAAATTCAAACATAACTATCAAATCAAATTTTCAAAAATGACTAATCTAAAACAAGGTCAACAAAAGTGATTTTCTTGAAGGGTTTTATGAAAGAAAAGTATCTACTAATTTGAAAATATTTGAGATGAAAAATATGAAGATATTTTCTTTGAGTAACGATGCAGCTATTGAATGTCTCAACATAAATCACGTTCCACTAGTAATTTTTCTTTCAACTAGATTACCAATGTAATCTGCATTTGAATTTCTCTTAGACTCATTGAATGTTATAGACCAAACTGTAAAGTTCCAACAAATTTCTTAAAATCTTTTTCAGCAGCTTTTAAATGAAATTCTTTTGAATTTGAATTTGAAGCCATGTATATAAGCAAACACAAAATATAATGTCAAGTCAAATATATCCACATGTATTAATAAAACACCATCACAAGTCCAAACAAATTTATTAGTTCAAAGTTGAAGAGTGATTGGTCAACATTTTTTGCACCAATTAGAATCAAAAATAAGAACAAGTAAAATAAGAATAAGTCAGATTCAAAATCATCATTTATTTTATTATCAAATAACTCGCTGATTCAAACCAGATTTCGGTGCAGATTTTCACATTTAATAAATCGTTCAAAATAAATATATCATTACCTATTTTACCTTTGCCGTTAATTTTTCGATGTTGCCCATTGTGATTCTGCCACCTTTGTACTAGGCTAAGGAACTTTGATTTGTTGCCCTTTGCATGCCTAGAACAGCCAGAATCCAGGTAATACTATTGTTGTTCCTTAGCCCGCCGCCACACCTACACGAGAAAAGATTTTTGTGACCTATTTTTTTTATAGGTCCATGGTTGTTAGTGGTAAATAATTTTGAAAAATATGTTTGTGGAGACCCAAAACTATTTATATATGTTCCTTTCGGCATCCAGATTTGTTTAACTTGAAGAGATTTTATATTTGTGCCTTTTGGAACCCAAATTAGAACGGTTTTCACGTGTTTGGATTTATACCAGCAAATGTTGTGATTGTGTCCAGTTTTTCCACATATCGTGCACTTTTAATTGACTTGGTTAATTTTATTTCTATCATGTTCTGATTGATTATACCTAAGTCCTTGTTTAACATATTAATAGTTTCTTTTCCTAATAGCATATTTAACGATCTTTCGCTTTGGAAATTTTTTTAAAGTTGTAAACAACTGTTGGACTTGTGTTTTGAGATATTCATTTTCATTCAATAATTAAGTGCACTTTTTAATAGAGTTTTCTCCCCTTGTATTTTCACATTCATTTAAAATCAGAATTTCATTTTCAAGCGATTTAATTTTAATTTCTATTTTTTTAATCTCTTCTTTAATTGATGGACACTTATCACACTTAGGGATCTTACTTTGATAATTTTTAATTAATTGGTCAATTTGATAATTTAATTCTATCAAAATATCTCTTTGAGATTCAATTTTAGCGTATTTCTCCCTAAATCTTTCGAAACAGCCATTTTCTCCATGGAAATATATAAGTAATTCTAAGTGAGTAAGTTTTGATACCTCGTTTGGCTCATCATCATCGCTATCAGTTATATCACCTCGAAGGCACAGATCTCCTTTCTCACTCTCACTTTTATAACTTTTCTAGTCATCATCACTTTTATTCCACGTGGCTGCAAAACTTCTTCGTTTTGATTTCTTTTCTTAGTCGAGTTGAATTCGAGGACAATTTGACTTGATGTGACCGAGTTTGTTGCACTTGTGGCAAACGATCTCGTGTTCTTCTGAGTTGTCTGGTGTTTTGGTTAATCAGCTTTTCAAATTTTGATTTAGAGCTGGATTTCCGTATTTGTGGTTCCACTTTTTGAATCTCTTTATTAGTAGTGCCAGATCAGCTGCTCCATCATCATCATCCTCATCATTAGTGTCTTTTACCAATCCTTTTAAGTACATTTCTTTAACTAAGTCGATTGTGGAGGATTTCTCTTTGCTGTTGACTTATGTACCGTATATTGCATCAAATGTATTCCAAATTTCCTATGCATTTTCACAATGAGAGATAAAGTTAAAATTATCATGATTAATATGAGAATATAGTATGTGCATAGCAAGAGCATTAATTTAAGTAATTTTCTCCTCTATTATATCACACCCATTTTCAATAATAATCCAACATTTAACATTAATAAATTTTAAATAAAACTTCATTTTTAATTTTCAAGTCAAAAAATATGTTCCATTAAAAATAGGAGGAATAATATTGGAACGATCCTCGGTAAAAGCATTACCAAAAGAAGCCATTTAAAAATTCAAATTTGTAAAACAAAAATTGGTCTTTGAAAAATCGAAATTTTAAAATCAAAAATGGCTTTTGTTCCTAGCTCTGATACTACTTGTAGGATCGATTTCACCCTAGAGGGAGGGTGAATAGGGTGATAATATAAATTATAAAAATTATTGCGGAAGTTTATATAAAATAATTTCAGCACAGATTTAGCAGAATAATAGCAGCACAGATAATAGCAGAATAGTAAATGCAGAAATAGAACAACACAGATTTACCCAGCTTCGGCAAAACCCTGCCTACATACTGCCCCCAAGGTTTCTACTAGAAATGAAGTAGTCACACACTTACACACATAAACTCACGACACCCGCTATTGACTAACCTAACTCTACGCTCAAAACTCTACCACAACTCAGCTACTGAGTTGCGAATTCTCGAACTACACCACCGTAGTTCGTCCACTAGTCACATGACTGGAAATTACAATGGTTTAAAAGAAAAATTACAATCAAAAAACAATTTAAATAACTCGAAACCCTAAATTTAAAAAGTTAAGCCCAAATATTATTAAGTCGGCCCAAATTAAAAGTAGTGATAAACATTATCCTCTTTTCCCATTTTATATCTTCGGCACGACTTCTTTGAAAATAACTCATTCGTTCCTCTCTAAAAGATTAGGCTTCTAGGTGATTTGAAGTCGCCTCTTAAATTGATAGCTGATTCTTTGTTTGCTTTCTTCGATTGATTCGTTCGCGTTAGGTCGAGTTCGATTGTCAAAATGGTATGCGATTTTTTCCCTTTTTCGATATTGATTCTACTCGACCTTTGATTCGAGTTACTAAATTGATTCTATGCACCGTGATATTGCTTAAACTCGAATGCCAATTTAGGCCCATGATGATTGGGTTATATAGGGTTCAATGCCTTACATTTTCGTTCGTATATTTTATATGAATTCGTTTGATAATTTTAAACTTGGCCGTTTGATTTTGTTTTGATGCTGGTGATTAATTCTGACCGGTTCACTTCGTATATTTTGATTGCTTGTTTAACATGACTTCAAATTTGAACCTGCTCGATTCCTTGATTTCCATTGCCCTGACTTTGCGGTGATGATGATTCGTTGGCCACCACGGTTTTGAGTTTCTGGCATTTGAATTTATGTTGACTTCGGCACTTTGATATTTTTGTTCTTTTCTTGATCATCACAGCTTTGAAGCTGCTTGTGACTTTGGTTATCACGGCTCTGACTTTATTCACTCACTTGTATTTTATGACATTGTTCCAATTTTTTGTTACCTGCTATACGTTTTAATCTCTGGTACTTTGTTGATTTTGGTCACTTGATGCTGCTATGTGAATTTATGGCTTGACTCTGACTTGTTCAATGTCACTTGCTTAACTCGAAGTCTGGCTGCTTCACAATTGACTATTGCATTGTGTCTAGTTCAATCTCGTACAACTTGCAATTCGTTGGTCTATATGGTTCATGCTGTACATATGTGCATTTGTTTCCTGTACTTGTGCATTGCATTTGTAGTTACCACTGTCCACTGATGTTGGTCTTCATGTAGCTTGTATTTGAGTTGTAGCTGCTGTCCACCATATATGTGCACATTTTACCTATTGAGCCTTGTTCATGCCTTCACTATGTGCTGTCCACTGATATTTGAGACTTTCACTCAATATTTTAGTTGATTTATCACGCCAGGTCTGGTTGTAGCTTTGCACTTGAAATCTGTATTTATTTGGGACTAGATTGAGGCTTCTCTTGCTTTGCTGGCTTGCATTCTGAACTGTTGTTGCATTGCATTTGATCATATCATACATGTTTCTTGGTTGCACTATCCACTTCCTGGCATCATCATGTAGTATGTTGTAGTGTTTTGCTTGAATCTTGGTTGCACTGTCCACATGAGATCATTTAGTCCAGACATCATTGTTTGTGTTGCTGTAGTGTGGGTGTATATTACTTGCTCCATTGTTGCTTTCCATATTTGTGATGAGTTGCACTATGGTTTCTTTGACCAATCTTATTGACTTTGTTTGCTTACATCATGTGTACATCACTGACCTTTTTGGTCGAGGCTTTTTTTAGTTGTCTTGACTATTTTCTTGAGCTTGCACCTGTATTGAATCCAACTTGATGTTCGGGTTTGACCTTGCGCTCGTATCGTGATTTCACTTGTGTTGAACCCGGCTTTTAATTGGGTTTGACCTTATGCTCGTCTGTCCTTGTAATTTTATCAAGTGTATATCGGTGTGCATGGCCCTATGGCATGTACAGTGATACACTATGCATGTCACAAATTGTTCGTGTTTGATGAATTCAGAATTAAATGATGACGAAAAACCCAAACAACCGAGGAAATAATATTTTCAAAAATTACATTTTATTTTATACTGCAAAAATATTTTCTTTTCAATTTTACCGCGTAAGTGTTTATTTTGCAGATTGCTCAGATGATGTATTCTATCTGGAATAGAGTTGAAGATCAATTTTGAGTGAACGAGTGATATGTAGTGAGGTGCTGATGTAAATGATAATTGTAATGTAATCAAAATTGTGTATATATAGTGAGAGCTCAAATTTGTACTATTCAAAATTGTAATAAATGCTTGTTTGAATAAAATATCCATTTGAATTTAAATTCAGTGTTATTTATTTTACTCGACAAATATTTATTTAATTATGTGAAAAATAAAATAGCACATTATCAAATACATTTAAATGAATATATATATATATATATATATGTTTATTATCATCAAATAAAAATCATATACTAGCATATTCAACATAAATAATTTTAAATAATTGGAAAAACTATAATTAGCTATAAATAATTGCAAATAGCTGAAGTAGAATAGCTAAAATAAAATAGACTGGAAAAAAGTCTAAATTTACTTAAAAATAAACTGTAATTAAACTTGCATAAAGATTATCCCAAAATTGTTGAAAAACTATAACTATCAGAAACCCTATTATTTTAAATTACTTAAATATCTAAAATAATTACTTAAACATTCACCCATGGTCTTTAACTCTTTCCTTTGGCCTTCCCGGATCCACTTGAGGGGTATAAAATATTTTAGTTAAAAAGATCTTCTCCTCAGAATAATATTCCTTTTGGGGTCTAGCCTCAGGCAATGAAACTAGATGGAGAAAATCTGAATGAAAAAAATAGCTAGACTCATGGTCTTATTTACAATGTCACTTGTGGATCTCAGACCGTTGGATTTGGAGATTAAATCTGGTGCAACCACATCATAGGCTTGATGGGAACCGTTGGATGGAAGCACGGACGCACAAGATGGAGCAAAAATAGAAAAATGACGTTTGGAATCAAACTGGATGAAGCCAACAAAAGAATGCACGCGTGTCGACCTAGGTTTCCACCAACCACTTGCTAGGGTCGACCTTGCCTATATATATATATTCTTTTCTTTTGTTTTCTCGTTTCTTCTAGATTCTGTAACTTCTCATTCTTTCTTCGATTTTGACAATCTATATATAGAAATTGACTAGAAATTTACACGTACACAATGGTGCAACTCATGTGGTCCGATTCTAATAATTTCACAAAGTTATTTTATTATTTAATTAATTCGTTAATCAATTACTATAGCTTTTTTTACATTCTCCCGTCCTTAAGGGATTCATCCTCGAAATCTCTAAGGGTAGAGGAATGAAATAAATGGTTTCATCCAAGTTCTATAACCAACTACTCAACCATCATGCATTACATCCATTGTTCTTAAGTTTTTCTAATGCGATTTATGATACATATGCAATTGGTGTAGTGTCAATATCCCTAACTAATGCGAAAGATTAGGCAGTCTACTGATTCAGTTAACCTCCTTTTATGCAATCATGTCTGTATCATGTATCCAAATGAATGCAAATTCCCTAATGATAATTGATAGTTCTATGTACGTGCTACAATCATCATTCAAATGCAACAATCATGTGATAATCATCCATTTATAGTAGCCATGGAATAAAATAAAAATGAAAACACACACACAACCATATGCATACGCCTTATTGTCCTAGTTAGGCCGATCCCTAAGAGATAATGGTGCCTAGTGTAAGTATATGCATCCATTAGCATCCACTAGCAACCACTAGTATCCATTATATATAACATGTTCTAATATCATGTTTACATCAAATCTTACCATCCATAAGATAAATCCTAAATTCTATCCTCCTAAAGGATAATAAAGAAAAGAACCTATTCAAAACTAAAGATGGAAATAGGAAATTCTAAAACTTACTATCAAAGAGATGAAGATAAGTGGTACGAATCTTCTCTTTGGCTTCCTACTTAGCGTCTTCAACATCACCTCCCCACTACACCTTCACTAACGGGACTTCTTTATTTCTAAGCTTCTTGATATCACGTCTTATGATCTTAGTAGGAATACGATGAATCCATGTTTTCTCTCCACTTCAACCTCCTCCAGTTGACTAGGCCCCACAATCTCTGCTGAGTCATGTGAGCACTTTCTCAAGTGCGAAACATGAAAAACATTGTGTACTCCCACGAGCCTCTTAGGTAGCTATACTCGATACACCATCTTCCCTACTTTCTCTATAATGGAAAACGGTCCTACAAATCTGGGAGCTAGTTTCCCACTCGATCTTAACCTCACCACCTTTCTTAGCGGGCATAATTTAATGAAAACTAAGTCTCCTACCTAAATCTCAATGTTCGTTCTCCGCTTGTCTGCATAAGATTTCTGTCTAACTTAGGCTATTTTCATCCTCCTTCTAATCAAATCAACCTCCTCTGAAATCTCCCTGACCACATCAGGACCAAGTAGCAATCTCTCCGTAGACTCCACCCAACATGAAGGTGACTTGCATGGTCTCCCATAAAGAGCTTTGAAAGGTGTCATCCCAATGCTAGCTATAAAACTGTTGTTATATGCGAACTCCACCAAAGGAAGATGCTCCTCTCAAGTTCCTCCAAAATCAAGAATGCACATCCTCAACAAATCCTCAAGCATTCTATTAACTTCCTCCGTTTGGTCATCCATCTTAGGGTGATAGGCCGTACTCAATCTAAACTACGTCCCTAAAGCCTCTTGCAAGCTTCTCCAAAACTCACTAGCAAAAATAGGTTCTCTATCGCTCACTATGCTAGAGGGAACTCCATGTAGTCGGACTATCTCACGAATATATAAGGATGCCAAATAAGATTCCGTCCTCTTACTCTTGACCGGAATGAAGTAGGTGCTCTTAGTCAATCAGTTTACAATCACCCAAATGCTAGTATTCCCCTTCCTAAGCCGGGGTAAACCATCTACGAAGTCCATCGAAACACTATCCCACTTTCATTCGGGTACATCCAATGGCTGAAGTAATCCATCGGGCTTCTGCTGCTCCGCCTTAACTCTTTGGCACATAAATTACTTACCTACAAACTCCACTACATCCATTTTCATTCCAGTTCAATAAAACATTCTCTTCATGTCCCTATACATCTTATCACAACCCGGTTGAATAGTCATTCGAGAATGGTGTGCTTCCTCTAGAACTGCTCTCAACAAATCACTAGTGCAGGGGACATAAAGTCTTCCATCTCTCCTTAGACACCGTTTGCTATCTATGGAATAGCGTTGGAGATGACTAGAGACCTCTTTTCTGCTAATTCTATTTAAAATATGCATAAGCTCCAAATCCTCCAGCTGCCTCAAGCCAATTTGATCTATGAGGTTAGGCTTAACCTCAAGTGCTGCCAACAATCTCGGGGTAATGTCTGTAAATGGCTTAAAATCAAAGGTGGAAATAAACTCTAGGATCTTCCACTCCATGAACATAGGACTAGGGGTTGCTTTCTTCCTACTCAATGCATCTGCAACCATGTTTCCCTTGCCGAGGGTATAAGCTATCTAAAAATCATACGATGCCAAAAACTCCATCCATTGCTACTGCCTTAAGTTCAAATCCTTCTATGAGAATAGGTACTTCAATTACTTATGGTCGGTAAAAAGCTCGAACTTCTCTCCTGGCAAGTAATGCCTCCAAGACATGAGTGCGAAAACTATAGCAGCTAACTCCAAATCATGGGTAGGGTAATTCTTCTCATTCATCCTACTGTCTACTCCCATAACATACCACCCTCCCTTCTTTCATCAACGCTAATCCTAGACTCATCCCACATCCATCACTATATACTGTAAAAGGCCCGGTTCCATCAGGTAAAACTAACATTGGTGCACTAGTAAGGGCTCTTTTTAGCACAATGAAGGAATCCTCACAATCCATGTCCTACACGAATGCTTTATTCTTCTTAGTGAGGCGAGTAAGCAGTGCTGAAATCTTGACAAAATCTCCAATGAACTTCCTGTAATAGCCTGCCAATCCTACGAAGCTTCTAACTTCAGTAATGTTCTTGGAGGCCTTCCAATATTGCACTGCAATTACTTTAGCAGGATCAACAGCCAAACCCTCTCTTGAGACTACGTGCCCCAAGAAACTTACCTTCCCTCGCCAAAAGTGACACTTTGAGAACTTTTCCCTCAACTGATGAACATAAAGTGTACGAAGAACCTCCCCTAGATGAACAACATGCTCCTCCATACTCTTGGAAAACACCAAAATGTCATTCACAAACACTACTACGAACTTATTAGGACATCTCTAAAAATACGGCTCATCAAATCCACAAAATAGAATGGGGAATTGTTTAGCCCAAAAGTCATAACCAACCACTCAATGATACTGTCGGGTGTCCTTAATGTTGTCTTATCAATGCTATCGTCAGCAACCCTAAGCTGATGAAATCCAGTGGCTAAATCAAGCCGAGAAAATACTGAAGAGCCAACTAACTAGTCGAAATGATCATCTATCCTAGGAAGTGGACAACGATTCTTCTTCGTGAGCTTATTCAACTCTCTATAGTCTATGCAAATTCGAAGGGAACCACCTTCTTAGCAGCGAAGACTACTGGCGCTCCCCACTCAAATATGCTCCTTCCGATGAAGCCTTTCTCCAATAGCTAAAGAATCTGCTTGCTCAACTCCTACCTCTCCCTAGGTGCCATGTGTCTCACGGATAATGCCACTGGCTTAGCATTTTCATTCAAATAAAGTATGAAGTCGATCTCTCTCTTAGAGGGTAATTCCCTAACCCCCTCAAGGACGTCCAAGAAATTTCTAACGATTGGAACTGAATCTAACTCTGCGATGATGAATCGAGGGAATAAAGGAAGCTCAAAATGACTGACCCTATGGATCGCAAGAAACCTCGGGTGTCCTACCGTCACATGTCTCCTGTCTAACGACTCTCCTCTCACAGTCCAATATCGCTCCATACGTGGATAGCTAATCTATACCCAAAATCATCCCATACCCCAAAAATCCCAATACATAGGCGTCACAATCAAACTCTATGCCTAGGATAAAAAATTTCAAACCCCTACAAATCATAGATAAATGTGCCGATCCATCTACGGGGTTTGAAACAACTATGATGTCCACTACTAAGGAGATATCTAAGTGCAAACAATTAACCAAAGAACTAGAGATGAAAGAGTGCGATGCTCCAGAATCGAAAAGGGTCCGAATGGGAAAATCAAAAATAGAAATCAAACCTTCCACGGTGACTTTCCTACCTCTATCTGATCCGCTGTTGGAAGGTGCTGCATCCATTACCCGAATCTGTGCTTCCAACGCACCCACTCCCTGTCCTGTCATCTAAGGACAAAATCTACTAATGTGATCGGGTTGTCCATAATTATAACACTTTCTTTTCATCCATGCCTTCTTACAGTCTTTTGCGTAATAACCAACCATCCCACAACTATTTCTCTTCCCTCCTTTCTTATTCTGCTTCTGAGGGCCTTCTCCTTTCTTCTTATCTTTATTATTCTTCCACCATTTCTTCCTAGAACCTTCCATCCTAGGGACCTCGTTAGACTCTCCTTCCTTAGCTACATCAAACATAAGCGCCATATCCACCAGTGACTCATAGGTAGCTCTTATCTGTATGTGAGTCAATAACAACCCTTGAAGGGGCTGATTCAATCACTTCGCGAACTTCATGGCCTTCTTGTGTGGTGTATTCACTAACTCCATCCCAAACCACGACAACTCATTAAATTGGTTAACATGCTCCTTTATCGAAGGACTTCCTTGCTTCAAGCTAATAAAGCTTTCCAACTGATACTCTCTTCTGCTTATTACAAAAAATTCCTCTTAAACCTCTCTCGGAATCCAAACCACCCAACGTCACTTCCTTCTAACTCAACAACCTCCCACCAATAAGAAGCCTATCCTTTCAGCTGCTAAGTAGCAAGCTGAACTCTCTGCCGATCCTCCGGTCCAAATATCCTCTCTGTACTCCTTAACCAAGCTCTCATCTCCACAAAATCCTCTAAATGTCTTGCTTCTTAAATTGGCAAAGTCCTTGCATAACTTAGAGAAATTGGCTGCTGTGGGTGGATCGATGGGGTTTCCACCCGCTGGTGCTGGATTGGGCACTTGCCTTTGCACCTCTGGAGTCGTAGCTTGAAGGGATCTATGAAACCATCCTGGGACTTGGACACCCTTAGGAAGATTAAGGGCATCCGCCATTTAATGCAAAGAAAAAGAGAATTTAGGCTCGCACGAATCGAAGGAAGATTGAACTGGATTTTGAGGGTATTTTTATAAACACTCTCTTTTATACTTGAAAACTTTTTCTATGAGTTTATTTTTGAAAAATACTTTACTTTTTAAAAAAAAAAATTAGAAATCGTGTAACCTTAGGCTCTGATACCAAGTGAAACACCCCTCACCCCTTAATATACCCAAAAAGTGCATACTAAAGAATATGGTACGTTTTAGGTATAGTTAAAACCTACAAAGACTAAGATTCATAAGACCAAATAAATAAAACAGAGGAAATATTTTAAAACATTAACTTATTGAAATCAAACTTCGCAAAATAAGTCATAACCAAAATAAATCTCAAAACTCCAAATACGTATGTCTTATGGAAAACATCATCTTAGTCACAATATCAAAGTACATACGTAAACCATCCCTCTCAACAAGAGCCAGTACATGAAAATAAAACTGAAAAGAAGAAGAAGAATAATACATGAAGAAAAACTCTGTAGCTGAATCTCCAAGGAAATATAAAACCTATTGTTCCTGCCTTTACTGGCCTATGGGGGAAAAGGGGAAATAGAGGAGTGGGTCATACTAAAAGTCTGGTGAATGAAAGTAATTACTAGTATTCTTAAGCGTGGTAAAGATAATAGGCTTTGCAATAGTTCTAGTATAAAAGGAAATAAAGGAAAAGATAAAGTTTGAATAAAATATAGTTTAACTGTTCGCTTTGCTTAGATAGTTTGATTGGATTGCTTGCACTCTTCTAAAACTGTTTTGATTAGGCTGAAATCTCAATCCTAGTTTAATTAGGCTGAAGTCCTAACTCTACCCTTTGATCGGCCTTCTATCGCTATTGTGCCTACAATGGGCTAGTCCCATCCTATGGGTCCCATAGCAAAAGAAATTTGTTTAGCGCTTGGAACTCAATAGCGAATTATTTCCCCGCACCAAAGTCGCGCGCTCAATCACAATTAGGCTCGCGCTACCTGTTACTCCCTCTTTGGACCTCTTATTTACCCTAAACAACATAAGTGTGCCCAGCCTCACCACCATGTGTTGTGAGACCACTAGTTCCTGACTAAAGGGGAATGCTGCCAATACGAGTCCTAACATACAAAATCTAGTTGCACCCCTTGTCCAAATCCCCTGATTTAAACTTCTAATTATTGACTACTTATCTACCCTAAACAGCATAAGCGTGTCCCATGGAAAATGCTGTCGGTACCGATCCTTCTTCTATCTTTGCTCATTAACTTAGTATAAGTCTTTAAAATAAGCATTTTATGTTTTGTCTCAAATTATAACCTATGTGTTGTAACTTTTCTTATTTACTTAACCCAAGGCCTAAGTTTAAAAATAAGCTACTTCTGCTATTTCTTTTATTTTCTCTTTTTAGTTATAATTACATGTTATAACTATGCTTGCAAATGTCTTAAATTTGCCCATTTCAGTCTAAGTCCAATTTATTACGGTTCTTTTTATTTTACATCCCATTTTCTGTAAATTCAGCGTTCTTATATTTTAGTCGATATTAACAAATTATTTTCTTCTATTTATTCCACTCACATAAAAAGGGAGTTAAAAAGAAATTAACATTTACAGAAGAATTCCTAACGTAGAATAGATGTAAATAAAACGTAAATAACAGTAAATAACTGTAAATACTATAAATAACTATAAATAATCGAAAAAACTGTAATTAACAGTAAATAATTGCAAATAACTTAAATAGAATAGCTAAAAGAAAATAGACTGGAAAACAAGTCTAAAATTTACTTAAAAATAAACTGTAAATAAAATTTCATAAAGATTATCCCAAAATTGTAGAAAAACTATAATTATGGGAAACCCTATTATTTTAAATTACTTAAAAATGTAAAATAATTACTTAAACACACCTGTGGTCCTTAGCTCTTCCTTTGGCCTTCCCAGATCCACTTGAGGGTACAAAATATTTTAATTAAAAAGATATTCTTCTCGGAAAAATATTCCTTTTACGATCCAACCTCAAGCAATGAACCAAGATGGAGAAAATTTGAATGAGAGAAATAGCTAGGCCTAGGGTCTTATTTACAGTGTCACTTGTAGATCTCAGACCGATGGATTTGGAGATTAAATCTAGGGCAACTACATCATAGGCTCGATGGGAATCATCGGATGGAAGCACAGAACGCACGAGATGGCGTACAAATAACAAAATGACGTGTTGAAATCGAACTGGTCGAAGCCAGCAAAAGAATGCACGCGGGTCGACCTGGGTGTCGACCTACAGTTGCTAGGGTCCACCTCTAGGTCGACCTAGCCATGGTGAGGGTTGACCCTAGGGTTGACCTTGCCTTTATATATATATATACACACTTTAGTTTTCTCGTTTCTTGTAGATTCCGTAACTTCTTCGTTTTAGCTCCGATTTGGACAAGCTATATATGAATATTGACCAAAAAATTACCACGGACACACAATGATGCAACTCCCGTAGTCCAATTCTGATGATCTCATAAATTTATTTTATTATTTTATTAATTCATTAATTAATTACTATAACTTAATTTTTGGGCTGTTACACTAGCTTACTCTAGAATTGATGTCCTCCATTTGCTCTGACTCAGCAAACTTCTGATCAAAGCTGATTGTACCATTGCAGACATAAATCTCTCCTAGAACCTCCCCTTAAAATCTACCCATGACAAATTTTCTTTGTCCACACCAACCGTCACACTGTTCCACAAAAACAATGTGGCTCCCTGAAGCTGTTTAGATTCCAACCTCCTCTTCTGCTTGTCATTGAGCCCTAAGTTTGCAAAAATCCACTCGCAATGCAAAAACCAATTTTCCACTTCTATAGCATCCTCTGTCCCCAAAAATGACTTCCCTTCAAGCTTAGCATAATCTCCGCTCAACCTAACATTATGGTTAACTGCTTGAACTTTCGAAACTCCTGCCCCTGCAGCACCTCCACCTACCATTCCAGTTGCAACTCCAGCTTGCTTCTTATTCACAAAAAACTGATATATAGCTCTCATGTCCACTTATGGGACTCTAGCAACTACGTTCCTTGCTTGTGCCTGACCTTGGGTTCTCTTTGTACTAGGTTTGGAATTTCCTTCGGTGCCCTCCCCTCCTAGGTTAACTCTTCCTCTTCTACCTTCCATATCTTTATTCAAACCTCATGAGATACAGAAAATAACCTAACAAGGATAGAAGACAAGAGATAAATCGTATACTTATATATAACAAATACAAGTACGTCACTATTGCGTTATCCCATACCCCAATCTTGCTATAATTTCTTAGGATTATGTTTTAAAAACCATTTTTAGTTTAATTTTTTTCATAAACCATGCTTTGATTCCAAGTTGTAACATCCCATATCCGGAGGCCAAATGTCATGCGCTACAAATGCTGTAGTCATCCGTAGCATTAATTTCTAGTGACAAAATACGGTAATAGTAATAGTATCCATAATATAAGAAGCATTTGAATATGAATAAAATCACAGATTTTCAAAAATAACATTTTACTGATTACATTTCAAAATAAATTCAAATCCAAGTTACATGAACCCATATCCTTTCCCAGGTAAAGACTAACTATAATCATTTACAAAAATAAGCCAAGAGCGACATATGACGATTCCCTCCTGGTTGATCAAACCAATATAGTCATATCAGACTTAGTACACCTAGCAGAATTAAAACAAAATGAAACTACAAATCCTACTTAGCTATTCGTCAGCCATTTTCTCATCTTCGGAAGCATTATTCGCCAAAAGACTAAAATCCGAAAACCTCAACCCTCAGCCTACTCAAATTAATTTTGAGCACCCGAGAGTTTAAGAGAAAACAAAAACTTCGAGTTAGACATGAAGACTGGAGTGAATAATTCTGTTACATCTTGGTTTGCTGGTATTAAATAAGGCCATGCTGCTTAGCGGAATGGGGTTCACCTTCACTAATATTCTCTTTAAAATATTTTTTTTTCAAATCCTTTCTTGCAACCAAACTGGTTAATCAAACTGATTATATCAAAATAGCAGTATCATTTATGCTAATAAATGGACTATCTTTCGAAAAACTGGTAATAAGTAGACTATCTTTCCATAACATAATGGCAAGGTCCATTATGCTATAAATGGACTAACTATCCATACAACTAGGGCGACTACCCGCAAGCTAGACTAACTGTCTGAATCAAAATGGACTAACTGTCCGAATTATTTTCATAGGGTAAACTACCCTATATCTTTTTCCTTGGAAACCTTTTCAAAATGATTTAATCTTTTAAATCATATTAATACAAGGATATTTTTTCTAGCTTTAGTCTACGCTATTTTGCCATGATATATATATATATATATATATATATATATATATATTATACTTAAGATAATATTAATAAAATTTAGTGAGGATTAACTATCTTTCCAAAACAAGTTAAAACCCTTTCAAACTTGAAAATACTTAGGCTACATTGCCTATTTAATACATTTGAAACCTTTGTTTAAAACCGCTAAACAACCCTTTCGAAACCATTGAAGGTAACCCCTTCGAAACCATTGAAAGACCCTTTGGAAACCATTAAATATAGCCTTTTGTGAACATAGGAAAAACCTATCCTTTCCTTTCTCCGAAAGCTTCAAAATATCAGTTATCCTCCTTTAAAATATTTTCCTTATTGCTCTTCGAAAACATAGGAAAAAAACCTTCCTTTCAACCCTTTCGAAACCCTGAGCAACCACCCCTTTTGAAACCATTCATTAAAACATTTCGAAATAGTCAAAACTCAATCCTATCGAAAGCATTTTGGGTTCAATTTAAAAAACAAGAAAACCTTTTGAAACCGTTTAAAAATTTACCCCTTTGAAACCTTTGAAAAATATCTCAGTCGAAACCATTTGGATTCTGCCTTCAAGTTGAGCAAATGGATCGAAAACCCATTAAAGTTGGAAGCATCTGTTTCAAAATCATAAAAAACTATCTCTTTCGAAACCATTTGGGTTTTACTTCAATTAAAGAAAAAGGGTCTTTAAACGCTTAAGTCGAAAGCATCTGCTTCAAAACTATTTCCTAAGTAATTAAGTGATAGTGTCGAAATCACCCTGCAAAAGCATTGGATAAGTGGCCATATTTTAAAAACAAAGCAACCCTTTCAAAACCATCTGGGTAAAAAAGTAAAATATTGCAACAAAAAGGTTTCGACTTAGTCGAAAGCAATTATTTAAAAACAAAGGCGCAACCCAATCGAAACTGTTTCCTTTAAATCATTTGACTTGGTCGATAGCTACTTAGTCAAAAGCCATATAGTCGAAAGCAAACAGGCGTATTTCTTTAATTTAAAAACAAAGGACTGCTTCAACCCCTTCAGAACCGCTGGTTTCGACACCCGACATTCCGCCATCTTCTAATTCACTACATATCAGTAAACTGATACTATGTGCATTGGTTTTGACTGTGTCGGGGGAGAAGATGAGGAGGCGGAACCTGGTGCCGACGATGTTAAAACAGTGAAAAACATGTAGCAAATAATTTTTTCCACCTAACCTGCCTTACGTGTCTAGTTGTAATCGATTTCCTCTTTCTCTACCAATCAAAAGTACTACACTTTTCAAAAATACTGCCGACTTTCCAATTTTAATAATTTAAATTATTTTACAAAAAGCCCCTACTCCTTTCTTAATTATATAAAACATTGAAGTTCTATACCTTAAATAATTTTCTATAACCCTTAAAACACTTAGAAAAAATCTAAAAAATTCCAAAAAATTTGTTTTAATATGTTTTCCAACATATAGAAATTTTAGACCCTCATCTTTTATTATTTAACTGAAAACAATTATTAACCCAAATTATCATTTTGTTTACTAGAAAATTCATATAAATTCCACATAATTTAGAAAATTCTAAAAATTAAAACACGTCTCCTAAATAATATTTATGATTTTCATAAAAATTATCAAGGCATATGGATGTCATTTTATAGGGTTTTCACCTTAAAACATATCATAAAATTATATAAACATAAATAAATCGTCAATATGTATATATAATCATTCCATCATTCAAAATCATGACAAATCAGTGCAAAATATTCGACATTTACCAAAAAACCGAAAGTACGATCAAAAACGAGATGTAAACATTATTTACCTTAGCTTTTGGAGATTAAGGAGATTGAGATGTGAATAGATTTAATTTGAATTAGCTTCTTCCTGGCTTTTGTTCCTCTTTTCCTTGTTTATGGTGGTCGACCCCTTAATTTAAAAATTTGAAAATGAAATGAACATGTATAATTTACAGGGCATTGGTTGTAGATATAGGAATGGTCTTTTTCCTATTTTACCCCTTCTCCTATTTCATTTTAACTCTTCTTTAGTTTATTTGTTACATGGCATGGTTACCCCTTAATTAAAATCAAATCTCAATCCCTAATCAACATACTATTTTATTTTATTTAGCTAATTAAATAATTTAAATAATTGTTACATGACATTTGTTGTACGATTGAAAGGGAATTGTAGTTGTAGATGTTCGAGTAAAAGACATACCAATTTGGGAACGATATTCCTAGAGTGGGCATTGCTCGAGCTTATAATGGTAATGACTTCAGAACTCGATGAGCTATGGCTATGTATGATGGCTAGTTTGACCATCAAACCTACTTTGATTTAGCGGATTGGTACTAGTCAGAGGTGTTAGGCTAGACTAGTGGAGATTGTAGCTAAATTAGAAGAATGAGTAGTGTCTGTAGAGGTGATGCAGTGTGGACCTGACAAAGAATATTGGTTCCGTAGGGATGAAAGAATGATTGTTTTTTATTGGCGATAACATATATTTATCGATTGAATTGATGGATTACCGATGACTAAGGATAGTGTGATAGCATTTGGGTCACAGTCGATTGGTTGACGAATAATGCTAGATTTAAATTCCTTATGTGGGATGGATAGTGTGACAAAACCCATTGGTCGATAGTGGGTGTTGGGAGAATTTGCAAGAGGCTTTTGGGAATTTGGCACCGAATCAATTATATGATATTAAGACTAAACAAAGAACTTTGAGACCTTGTAGGACTATTTGTACTGATAGATGTGATACAAAACAGATTAGAAGGAGGACAGTGGGGTAGTAAAGATTCAGTGGAGTGAAAGCGAAGGCGATAGGATACGGGAGACCAAGAAGAGCACGAGGACCACTTATTCGGAGCTCTTCACTTGGAGAGGTTTTATTTTTATTGTCGGCTTTCATATTGGATATCATATTTGGTGTTTTATGCTAGATATTTTAGTATTTAACATGTTATAATAGGCATGGATGTTACTTGTTGAAGATAAATCTCATGTATGAATGTTTGATGTTGAATTATTAGCATTTGAGATGATAGCCTATGTTTGTGTGGTTGTTAGGCATGCGAGATAGTTATGGTTTGATATAGCATACTTATTTGAGACGATTGCTATATATGATCGAGTATATTTAAGGATATGAGATATATACATATCTTTCATGTATTGGAATTTTTCGCGGGCCTACTCGATTAAAGGAGATGTCGCCGAATTACCTGGAATCTGAGAGGCTTTTGAGCGCCTATGTGTTACTATATATTCTCTTTGCTTTGTGATTTCAAAGAAGGAATCGTTTTAAAGAGGGGAGACTGTAGCGAACCTTATTTTTGATGATCGAATTGTTAGCTCGTGAGATGATGGTTTTGATGACAACAACCTTAGAATAGATTATAAAATATAAATACTGACATTATAAGTTTAGATATATATGTATATGCAGGATTTAACCATGCAGGTACCAAGTATGAACACTGTATAGTATAGAGATTCAAGATATCGAGATAGAAGACTCATGATTATCTAGATTATCAAGAGTTCAAGATTTCAAGGTTAAGTATTTTTATTAGGAATTTTGTTAAAACTCATAGAAAAGCACCGGCATCTTAAAATCCAATTTATTCATGGAATGGAATCCACTTCGAGTCTGTTAAAGGGATGGAACCCTAAGTAGGATGGAACCTACGAAAAATCTAGTGGAACATTGTTTTGTATCCGCTAACTTTTTATTCAAAATGATTTTTCAAAATTATATCCTGTTTTCAAAATGTTTTTCAAAACTTTCCTTTAAAAGATTCAAATCCCTCTATCCTAATTTTAAATAATTTTAGCCTCAAAATTATCTTTAATTTCAAAGTCAAATTACTCCTGGTTTTAAACTATCTTTTAATATAATATATTTAACTTTAAATATTTATACTTAGATTTAAATATAAAATTATAGTTAAATTCTATATATATTATTCTCTATTTTACTTATGAATTTTAACTATAGTCAAGTATATTTATAAAGTTTAAAATAGTTTTAATATAAAATAAAAGTTATTTTCAAAGAAAATCAAAACACCAAAAAATCCTTTGGGATGTTGACATGCCCAAGTACCCCATGTCGACATGGTGTTAGTTGAGTTCAAAATTTAAATTTCAAAAGAAGTGTTATTCGCCATAACTCTTCATGAATGGACATGGCTGTTGTTCTTCTATAAATAGGGGTTAGTTTCAACGAATTTTAGATCATATTTTCTGGTTTTTCACTCCTCTTCTTCTTCCACATTTCTTAATACATATTCTTACCATTACTCTGCCGAAATCAACATTGAATTGAACTCGATTACTTCAAGTTAGATTCTCTATCACTATCTCTACAAGGTTCTCAGTGCTATTCGGAGTTATAGATTTCTTTGTAATCTATTAAGCGAGAAAAGGTGTGATTGTAGCCTTGAAAATCAATCAAGAGAGAAAAGGTGTGATTGTAGCCTTGGTAAATCAATTGGGTGTGTACCTCGTAGCCGTGAAACCGAGGGTGTAATTGTACAATTTCTTATGAAAGGAAATCCATAATTGTGTTGCGGGACTGGATGTAGGGTAACTCCGAACCAGTATAAAATCCGGTGTGCTCTTTCCTTTACTGCTTTTATTTTATTTATGCATCTGTGTTTGTTTCTGTGATCATATTTGTGTCTGTATATTGCATACATCGGTGTCTAAATTAACATAAACTCAAAAAGATTTAGTAATTCTTTATTAACACTATTCACCCCCTCTAGTGTTAATCCTAGCCTTAAGATCCATAATCCGCATTTCTCACAATTGGTATCGGAGCGAGGTTTTCAAAGTTTCATAATTTGATTGTTGAAAAGTTTTCAAAATGGCTACTAACACTGGTACTGTTACTAAAACTAGTATCCCTGTCACTAGTTCATTTGTAGAGGGTCAGTCTACTGTCAGACCACCACTTTTTAATGGCAGTAACTATGCATATTGGGCGTGTAGGATGAAAATATATTTACAATCTATAGGATTAGACACTTGGAATATCACACAAACCGAATATTCTGAACCCACAACTAATTTTTCACAGTGGACTGCTGAGCAAAAGACTGTTGCACAAAATAATTCTAAGGCAATGAATTTCTGTTTTGTTCACTAGATAGAAATGAATTCAATAGAGTGTCAGTTTGTAAGTCTGCATATGAAATCTGGAAAACTTTGCAAGTTACTCATGAAGGAACAAGAAAAGTTAAACAGACTAAAATTTCCATGCTCACAAATTAGTTTCAATTATTTAAAATGAATCCTAATGAGTCTATTTCAGATATGTATATTAGATTTCAGGATATTGTGCATTCTCTAATATCTGTGGGAAAGGAATTTTCTGAAGAAGTTCAAGTTAAAAAGATTTTAAATTCTCTAACTCCAGAATAGGATCAAAAGACACTTGCGATCGAAGGGGCAAATGATGTCAGTACTTTAAAGATTATAGAATTAATTGAAAATCTAATGTCATATGAAGTTGAAATGATCGGAAGAAGAGAAAGTAAAGCCTCTGAAAAGAAATTAATAGCATTCAATGCATTGACCGATGGATCAGACTCAAACAGCGATAATGATGAAGAGATAGCCTTTACTACCAGAAATTTTAGGAAATTCCTGAAATACAGAAAGATGAATAATCTCAAGAGAAACAACTATAAGAATTCTGAAAATCAGAATGTTGTGCCAAATAATGACAAATGTTACAACTGTGATAAACCAGGCCATTTCAAAAGAGACTGTCCGTATCCAGATAGGGAAAATCCTCCTACGAACAATGATCCAGCAAAGAAATGGAAGCGTGCATTTACTGCTACTCCAGATGACTCAGACTCGTCCTCAAGTGATGATGATCAGAAAACAGATAATTCGAATTTGTGTTTCACAGCTATTCATGACTCCAACGAATTCAAAGAAACAGACTCAGAAAAGGTACACGTTTACAATACAATTGGTTGAAATTATTTGCTTAAAATTAGTTGCTTGATTGATTGATTTTGAATTGGTGTGTGTCTGAATTTTAAAATTTATTTTCTATTTTCTATTATTATTTTATTATTATTTTTAATAGTATAATAATATTTTCTGAAATATATTTGAAGTTTAATAATATTTCAGATATATATATAGGCATTAAAAATAATAATAATAATAATATATATATATATATTAGAGAACTTAGGAAAAATCAATTCATGAAAAATCAAAGACACATGTCGACATGGTCCCTACCATGATGTTGACATGGGTACCTGAATTTGAATTCAAAATTTGAATTCAAATGTTTGAATTTCACTCCACCTTCTCACTTCATTCAATTCTCTGAAAAGCTATCTTTTGACCAGAGAACATGTCTTTTAAGAATCTATTTATTCACTATCTTTTATCATATCTTTTCACTCTCATTTTCAAATTCAAACTCTCTCTTCATAACTTCAAGCTCTCTACTCTCAGCTTTAATGGCTTCTTCAAGAAGCCTCTCCACCATGTGAATTTTTAGAAAAATCAAAGAGCAATTATTCAATGATCCGGAGGCAATAAAAGCATACACCAATTATGCTAACTATGCCAAAGTCCATCCCGGAAAATTTGCTATTTTTCAATATTTTTCTTCTTATGAACTTGATTCTCCTTTTGCAAACAATAGAGTTCTTAGTCTTATTGATGCTTCTTAAAATGATTTTGTTTGCTATCCAAATCTTGTCAAAATTTTCTATGCTAATTTAAACCGTGGATTTTATCATGGAAATGAGGATGAAATTTGGAGTAGTGTCAAAGGCACTAGAATTGTTTTGAATTGTGATCTTTTGGGTACCATTCTCAGTTGCAAGTGTACGGGAATGGATCTTTCTAATTTTAAAATCGATGAAAACGATCGTGAGACATTTCATCACATTGTCGAAGGGATTGATAATTTTGAATTTAAAAATCGAAATTTTCGACCAAAGGCAAGAATTGTCAATCTTCTTTTGCAACATACTTTGAACCCAAGATCGGGGAATTTTAACAATCCTACTTCAAAAGTTTGCAAAGCTCCTTTTGCTATTTTTTGAAATTATGACATAAATTGGGCGCAAGTTATTTTGGATGAACTTCGTCCTAAAAATCTTGAAATGGGTGAGAATACTTTATACCATGGAATTTATCTCACTCGGATTTTTAACTATTTTGGAGTGGATTTCAAAGGCGAAGAATTTGTTTCTAGAAAAGTTTTCAATCATTTTAACATTTCGCTTATGAAAATTCCTTTTGTTTTTCAACCTTATGACACCCTTGCCGAAAAAGAAGAGTGATTGGCTCAGGAGGAAATGGAAAAAAAGGAAGAGGAAGAAGAAGAAGGGGATGAAATGGAAATTGAAGAAGAAGAAGAAGAAGGTGAAACCTCTTTGGAAAGCATTGACTATCCTCCTAATCCATCCACCAAAACCCTTCTCAAAAACCAAAAGACGATAGAATCAACGGATTTTTAAAAGATCCGTTAGTAAGAAGTTGGAAAAAATTTCATCCAAGATGAACAAGTTCATTTCCAAAGTCAGCAAGAAACTTGGACTATCTTCATCATCATCATCCTCTAACTAGTTTTATCTTTTCGTATCTTGTTGTATTTGTTTTAGTTTGCTTTATTTCGAGTGTTCATGTAGTTTGTTGTGTGCTTAATCGTTGTATTATCGTAGTATGCAATGAAATGAAATTTCCTTTCTGTTATCTACCTTATCTTATCTCCAGAATAAATGTTAGTATACTATACACACACACACACACACACACATTCACAAAATCAAATTAGTCATATTTTTTCACTAACCCATGTCGACATCCCCTATGTGACCATGTCGACATGTACTGGTCAGAAATGACAATTGATTCTAAATTTGAAATTTGAATAACTACCAAATGTCTATTCATTTCAAATGAATTTCTACACCTATAAATAGTAGTTTCTTCCAGAATTCTTCACTGAAATTTATTTCTTATCATCTATATTCTTTATTTCTTTCACAAATTCAACTATGGCTGATGCTATTCACAATCTATCCGAAAATCTTGAAGAAACTCTTAATTCATTCAAGAATATTCTCTCGTTTATTCTACGAAACCAGCGTCACTTAGAATTGAGTCAAATGCAGATGACCAAGGAACAAGAAAGGCACTTCGATGCGATACGATGGATGATCTCCTCTCTGCACAAGGATGATAACGAAGCACATCCTTCTGTCTCTCTCACCAATGACAATGATAATTGGGATGCTATTAAGGCAGACCCAATTTTTGGTGAAGAAGGATGGGTGGAAGTTCCACATAACGTTTGATTTTTATTTGTTTGCTTTGATTGATTTGGTTTGGATTGATATTCTGTGTAGATTGTTTTCTTGATACTGGTTTGAAGTTTGTTGTATAAAACACACATATATATATATATATATAAACATTGAAATGTATATAGTCTTTGATTAGCTATCATGTTCATAAGTATAATTATTTCTTAATCTATATATTCCGTTGGATAGTTTATCAATGCAGGTACTGAAGCCCAAGAATGAGGGGGAGTGAGTTTTTTGTTGATGATAAAGGGGGAGAAATATAAAATAGGGTACTTAGGCATAAATTAAGGGTGAGTTTATTAGTTTTAGGGGGAGTTATTAGGATAGAAGTAATATTTTATAAACAAAGGTTGTCATCATCAAAAAGGGGGAGATTGTTAGTTCGTGAGATGATGGTTTTGATGACAACAACCTTAGAATAGATTATAAAATATAAATACTGACATTATAAGTTTAGATATATATGTATATGCAGGAATTAACCATGCAGGTACCAAGAATGAAGACTGTACAGCATAGAGATTCAAGATATCGAGATAGAAGACTCATGAGTATCAAGATTATCAAGAGTTCAAGATTTCAAGGTTAAGTATTTTTATTTGGAATTTTGTTAAAACTCGTAGAAAAGCACTGGCATCTTAAAATCCAATTTATTTGTGGAATGGAATCCACTTCGTGCCTGTTAAAGGGATGGAACCCTAAGTAGGATGGAACCTACGAAAAATCTAGTGGAACATTGTTTTGTATCCGCTAACTTTTTATCCAAAATGATTTTTCAAAATTACATCCTGTTTTCAAAATGTTTTTCAAAACTTTCCTTTTAAAAGATTCAAAACCCTCTGTCCTAATTTTAAATAATTTTAGCCTCAAAATTATCTTTAATTTCAAAGTCAAATTACTCCTGATTTTAAACTATCTTTTAATATAATATATTTAACTTCTAAATATTTATACTTAGATTTAAATATAAAATTATAGTTAAATTCTATATATATTAGTCTCTATATTTACTTATGAATTTTAAATATAGTCAAGTATATTTATAAAGTTTAAAATAGTTTTAATATAAAATAAAAGTTATTTTCAAAGAAAATCAAAACACCAAAAAATCCTTGGGATGTCGACATGCCCAAGTACCCCATGTCGACATAGTGTCAGTTGAGTTCAAAATTTGAATTTCAAAAGAAGTGTCTATTCGCCATAACTCTTCATGAATGGACATGGCTGTTGTTCTTCTATAAATAGGGGTTAGTTTCGACGAATTTTAGATCAGATTTTCTGTTTTTTCACTCCTCTTCTTCTTCCACATTTCTTAATACATATTCTTACCATTACTCTGCCGAAATCAACATTGAATATAACTCGATTACTTCTAGTTTGATTCTCTATCACTATCTCCATAAGGTTCTCAGTGCTATTCAGAGTTATAGACTTCTTTGTAATCTATTAAGCGAGAAAAGGATTGATTGTAGCCTTGGAAATCAATCAAGAGAGAAAAGGTGTGATTGTAGCCTTGTGTGACAGCCCGCAAATCCGTACACCTTGAGTCAACACTATTCTACATCAATTAACTCAAGTGGAACAGAAATATGAACCATGAGGGTTAAAGAAAAAGAAATAGAAGAAGAAGAACTAAACAATATCAGAATCTCACAGTCACAGCGGAATAAACTATAATAGTAAATAATAGGTCTTTACACAAAATGAAACCGTATCTGTTTTATACAGCATATCATCAGAGTATTTCATACAAACAACATTTACCAGTCAGACAAATCCATACAATCACAGCAGCGGATATATATACTAGTACAGATAATACGTCTCGGACTCCAGCTCCTCTCCTGCTCCATAGCATCCTGTCCTGAACATATAATACTCGGTCTGACCGAACATTATAAAGGAATAACACCCGAGTCAGTCTGGAATACCAGTTGATAATAATGCATCCAAATTGATTTATTAAAGTTTTAAAAATCCCTTTGAAAACGAAAGCATCTCGTAAGACCACGCCACAAATAAACATGTCGGGTTTTTACCTTACGGTAGCTAAAACACTTTTTATAGAAATCCTCTGATATTATAATAGGGTCTATATACAAATACTTATAAAATAGCCAAAATTGTTACATGATTAAATTCCAGCTATTAGCCACAAAGTGGGTAATACAAACAAAGCTCGTACAAGGCACGTAGGGAGAATGGATTTCCAACAATGACTAGGCACTGGGGTACCACCTGTCACGGTACGGGGCCTAGATCACCGTACCGAGGACCACGCCCGATCCCCTGCAACACAAGGCCGGACCCATCCCTTACTGGACAGTTACGAATAAGATCACCCCGCGGTTGGGATCAGCAACCGCACCACTAAGCCGAAATAAAAGGGACATCTAGATAGGGATGACCTTACTCTCCAGTGGGGGCAACCCATGAAGCCTTTCTTCATATCCCCTGATTTTCAGTCATTCCCATTTGATGAGGCTTGAGGCTAAGCGTTACCTTTTAGAACGTTTCACTTAGAATGCCCATCGCCCACCTGACGATGTTTCGAAAGAATTCGTCCATACAAGTCCGTCCCAGGTTCGAATGGAACCGAAGGCACTACTCCTACTACATCCATTTTGGAAATATCCTCTGGATTAGTAGCGACTAGCCCTTGCACTTCACTGCTCCATCTTCGACTCCAAACACGTTTTTCCACGAAACGTACAAACCGGATCGAAGTGGTTTTCGAGAAATAAATCTCGATCCCGGTCTCTTCGAAACGATCAACGCATTTGTCCAATATTGATAGTCGGTGATTTAACTATCAATTAATATTCACAACATCCATCACACAATAAATAATTTTCCACATTATTTATTTTACTCTAATATCTTAAAAAAGATATATTTCCAAATTTCAAAACTCATTTGAAACCAATTTCCCAAAGTTCTTCCTTTACAAGGTAAATCCTTTACCATTTATTCCCATTGGAAATAACCAAGTTCAAAACATTTAGATTTAAAACAGTTAAAACATTTTATACTGAAATATACTTTAAGATATGTAAATTTACTTCTAGTTATTTACTCAAAATATAAATTTAAAATATGTGAAGTAAAAATATTTATTAAGACATAAACTTGATTTTAAATAAAGGTTTAGTTAAACTAAATTTAAAAGTAGAGTTTAAAAATATTAATGCTAATTCAATAACTTAGGTCAAAACTAGGCCTTTAAACAAATCCATTTGTAAAATAATTACTATGGTATTCATAAAAATTTACTATTACTAATTTATTAATAGTTACTTTAAAATAATAATTTTCAAAACACTCTTTTACACAAGTTTGAACTTTAAACTTTCTTTTATTAAAATCTGTTTAAAACTCGAACTCGATTTTCCAGGGAAACTCACTCCCATTCAAACAACCCAGAAAATCTTTCTTATAAATTCTGTCAATTTATTTCAATTCAGATTTTTGTTTTAATAAAATAAATTTCCATCCCAGGTTTTCAAAATAAACTCCTTTTTAAGTTTGACACCTTTTCCATTCCCGGAAATTTACTTCCACAATATAGGTTTAGAATATTTTTAAATAAACTTTTATAGATTTATTTATTTAAAATCGCGCTTAAGAAATCACTTAAATGAATACCTACTTAAATTCCAATGGGTTAAAATATTATTTCAAAATATTTTATATACATTTAAACTGCAAACTTATATTTTGGAAAGCTTCATTGAAAACATATTAAATTCCCAGGCAAACGCTATTCATTATCAAATAAATAACCCATCGTTATTTTTAACAATTTATAACTCCTTATATGATTTCTCACCAGAAATTCATACTTCCACATTTATCAACTGATAAATTTCCCACTTTATTTATATTTCCAAATTTAAAATTTTTCAATCTTCATCCAAACCAGATTCCACATTTTATTCCTTTAAATTCTTTATTCAACAATTCATTTTATTTCCTTTAAAACCCAATTCATTTTATTCATTTTTAATATTCTAGATTTTATTCATCAAATTATCTCACTAAATAACCGAATTCAAAAATCTAGCTATCTCAGAATATAAACAAGATACACCATCAATTATATAAAATAATTCCTACATTGTGAGGAATCCAGTTGGATCCCTCCAACCTGTTTTTCCCTGCATTCACAGATATTAACACAACAATATATATATATATATATATATATATATATATCCAGGCTGATATAAATAAACATTTCAACCAATCACACAATTATTCAAATATTTATTATTTAAATTAACTAGCATCCAGATGTGAGTGAGATTAACTCACCTTGAGTTTCGGCGAGCATTCGAAATTTAAATTAAACCGAAAGGTGTTCGATTTAACCTAAATTTTTTTTACTTGCCCGAAAAGATTCCAGAACTGTACCACTGCGTAGTGTTCGTCTCTGCGATTCCGGCGCTACCAAATTCGTTGAATTCTGATAACAAACGCACGAGATATGGTTGTTTAAAGATTGAATAAAAATTATAAACAAATTTTCCTTTAAATTCAAATAAAATCTAACTACAACAATCGAGACCGTTCATTCAACTTCAGGAAATCACGGCCACCCCATTCTCTTCTTCCTCACGCGAACTACAGCTACAACCAAACCCAAAATCGTAGCCTAGGGTTTCGAAATGCAACCCCATCGATGCGCGTGAACACGATCAGGCTCCGCTACCTCTAAAAGCACGGTGCCACGCACCCCCAGCTCGAACACGACGAAACTCGGTCGTCCCATCTACCCCAAAAGCACGTACGAATGCAACTCCTTTGCCGATGAACTGTCACTCCTTCGAAGCACGAAAAACGATCTCGACCGTTGAATGAGAAAAGATCGAGGTGATCTACAACTTCCTAGTTGGGAGTTTCTTCAGTCGAAGCGTGGATTGGTCGAAAATTTATGATGAAAATTTGATGTTTTCGTCCATTGATACCATACAGCGGTGGCTGGTGAAAATAACCTAGGGTTGGTCCTAAAAACGTGAATATATATATATGTAAATATAATAATATTTTAATGTTAAATTAACTCTTAAGCAATTTTCAAAACGAACTCCGAATCTTACATGCCGACAGGCATTTCTAAGGTTTTTCTGCGTTTCGGACACAATGGAATAGGTTTCGTAGGATAATTCGGTCATACGTGCGAGTTATGGAATTAAACGACCAATTTAAAATTAAATCGATTAAAGTATTTTCTATGCGTTTTAAGCTGCCGGGGTCAAACGACAACTCCGATTGCTACAAAAATTGAAATCCGATAATAACTAACTATTACGGATCCAATGGTACTAGTTTCGTCGAATTCCGAGACTGTGCCCCGGAAGGCTATTTTAACTCGTCTATTAAATCGAGCGATTTTTTGCAATAATCGAAAACGCTTAAAATTTTACCTTTAAAATTTTATTATCTTAATAATAAATCATATAAAATTTATAAATTACATTAAAAATTATTTTGACTCATTCCGGACCCAAAATATGATTATTTACATTTTTATAATATTAAATCCATTATTAATTTAACATAAATTTCCCAATAATAACTTATTAACTTTTAAATTCTTCTAAAATTTCAACAACGCTTTTTAAAATCCAAATGGACTAAAAATAAATTTTAAAAACATTTTTATCACTATTTACATCTAAATTCCCAAATTGTTTCAGTCCAATATTTAATTACCATTCAAAATTGAATTAAATTATCATATTTTAAAACCTATAACTTATTTTATAAATTGAACCTGATTTAAATGTTCAAAATTCAATGGCTCAAAAATCCGGGATGTTACACCTTGGTAAATCAATTGGGTAAACTTGTGGCCCGGAAATCAAGTATCTCTACCCAGAGGATAGAAATTCTGGAGGGTGTACCTCGTAACCTTGAAACCGAGGGTGTAATTGTATAATTGCTTTTGAAAGGAAATCTGTACTTGTGTTGCGGGACTGGATGTAGGGTAACTCCGAACCAGTATAAAATCCGGTTTGTTCTTTCCTTTACTGCTTTTATTTTATTTCTGCATCTCTGTTTGTTTCTGTGATCATACCTGTGTCTGTATATTGCATACATCGGTGTCTAAATTAACATAAACTCAAAAAGATTTAGTAATTCTTTATTAACACTATTCACCCCCCTCTAGTGTTAATCCTGGCCTTAAGTTCCGTAATCCTCATTTCTCACACGAATATTTAAATATTTGATTCAAACATTTAATCGTTAATTAAATGAAGGCAAAAAAATGTGACTTTTAGTGTATGGCGAAATCAGGACTCGAGACAACTTCTGTTAAGTTTGGATTGATGTTGCAAATTGAAATGAAGATAAGGATCGCTATATTTGAAGATCCAATGGTCGAAACGATCTCTAAATGCACGAAGTTAGCATCTAGGGGTGTAGTCTCAAATGGCGATGAGATTTATACCTTTAGGTCCAAAAAAATTAGGTGATGTACGTTGGTGATTAGATGTGTCGTGTGATTGTACGGGCTCTATACATATGACCATTTATTTTGGAATTTAACTAAATGGAATAAAATAATAATATAAATATCCCAGAATCAAATCTCTTCCCTCTAATTTCATTTCAACTTTATTATTCATTCCCGAGGATAAAAATCTATGGCCGCTCTTCACAAATTCATTAAAAAATCAAAATCTCCATATCCGCTCCACTAAAAATAACGAAACAAAATCCATAAAGTTTGTATAAATGATAGCTTCGATTCCATAGATCTGAGGTGCGGCGACATTTAGCCAAGATTCATCCTCTTGCCATGGATTTAGGTTTTGGTCTAGACAGGGATTGGTGCGACAATGGTTGGGTCTGCATTTACCATTGCGTTTCTCTCGATGAGATGCACCACTCCTTAAGTTTTTGCTCTGTTCGATCCTCTCTTAGGAGGTTGAAGACTTAGGTAGTGATGTCGTGATTGGATGGGAGGAGGAGGAGGCATCGTGCTTCCAGTCAGCAATGCATTCGATCAAATAGGTGAAAAACCAAATATCCACCCAGCGGTCAACGTACTCATAACACAAAAGGGAATCAACCATCAACAAGCACATAATCTAGTAAAGTGTTATAAGTATGGTAGTGTATGTCTATATGTCTCAAATCACATATCCCTGTTGGTAGCCTCACCATAAACAACATGCTAACAGTGGGTTAAGAAGTCATTGCCTCTAAATATATACCTAGGAGGATATCTGAATAATATAATATAATCATATAATCTCACATATTCCAAATAGGAGCTTCACAACACTCTGCAGGGGATAGCATAAAACACTTATAACATACAACACACCTACAGTTTTAGTTACTTCTGGTCATCATGACACTACGTCCATCTATACTCTAAGGTCACGGGCCTATTGCCCAATGGTAATAGACTGTTTGGTTAGTGTGGCATCGAGGTATATCATCGCATAATATAAACATCAGCACACAACACTCACACATAAACACACACACACATTGATCTAATAAGGTGATGCCAAATATATAGGGCACTACCCCACGATCAACCAACTAGGATGGACCCCAGTCTATTTAGATAAATAGCATACGACACAAGTTGGCACACAGTGCAGCCTTCCTCTGGACAATAACCCATAAAATAAGATTGTCCCACCTAACAGAAAGTAATCGAACAAATATCATGCAGACACCCCATACCATCTTGTGTAACTCACACGTATACTCAATGCTCGTAAATTACACTCCATATTACAACGACCCTAATTTTGACAAACATTATTTGGGTATTTAATTAGATAAATTAAATGAAATAATGTAAATGGTTAAGGGAATTGAGGTTCGAATATTAGAGGGTAGCCATGCCAAATTAATCAATGAATCAAAGGGAATTAATACGAAATAAGTAAGGGTAATAGATAAGGGAAAAATAGGAATATGTTATATTCTTATAACCTAAACCCTCATGCCACTTTCATTTCCACAATCATAAACCAAAATTAAACTTGAGTAAGGATGGTCACCAGTAGGAGAAAGCAAAAGGAAGATAAGCAAGAATCAAAAGGAAGGAGCTTAATCAAATTCATTCAAGAGCAAATCTCAAACTCCTGAATCACAAGCTAAGGTGAATAATAGATTACATCTCATACTTCTTATTTTTGGTTCTAGATCAGATCTAAATATGTTTTGCAAAGTATAATACCATGTTTTGAATGTTAAATAGATATGCGCTTGTTGATGAATTTTTTGTTTCATATAGATTCAACGATAAGTTTTAAGTTGGAAAAACCTATCAAATGACATCCAAATTCCTTGCAATTTTGATATGAAGTCATAAATAATATTTTAGGGATGGGTTTCAAGTTTTATAATTTTCTGAATTAATGTGGATTTATTATGAATTTTGTAGTAAGGAAAATGGTTAAAATGGATTTAAATTAATTACGGCTATTTTATGTTAGCTTTGGGTCAGAAATTTAAATATGTTACAAAACATATTGAAAGTGATTTATGGAATTTTTAGAGAATTTTGCTAAGTAATTTATTATAGATATAAAATTATTTAAGGTATGAGACTTTAATGTTTTATATGTTTATAAAAGAAAGAAGGAGAAATTTGTAAATGTTTTAATTTGTTAATTTCTAAAATTCGATAGCACTTCTAGAAAATATTTTGTAAAAATATTAGCAACAAATTATATGTTGACAAACAAGGTAAATTAGTTGGAATGAAATTGCTTAAAAAGTTAAAATGCAGTTTTATAAAAATTTACTGCTTTGCCACTTATAGCAGCCACCTTTCAATGCTATATTGCTGCCTTCAACCAAGTCAAAACTAATACACATGGTATCAGCTTTGGTACATAGTCTATTGGAGTTAGGTGAAAGGTATGGCGTCGAAAGAGGTTTTGAAGGGGTTAAACTAGCTTTTGAAAACTTAGAACAATTTCGGTTGCTAATGAAGCTTTCGAAGAAACTGCCTTCCGACTTGGTCAATTGTTCTAAAGAAAAGAGCTTTCGAAAGAGGTTGCCTGCTTTGTTTTAAAGAATAAGCTTTCAAAGGGGTCGAAACACCTACTGTCGCTTCTATTTTTCGAAGCAGTGCGTTCAAAAGGATCCATTTGTTTTAAAGCTTGAAGCTGCTTCTCCAATTCTTTCGAGGGGGATGGTTTCGATATCATCTACCTTCTTTTACTTAGGAAAATTCTTTCAAAAAAACATGCTTTCGTCCCAGTTCTTTTAAGACCCTTTTTATATTTTGAAAGTTAAACTCAAAGGTTTCGAAAAGAATGTTTTAAATGGTTTCAAAACTATATTCCACAAGCTTTCACTTGAACCCAATGCTTTTGAAAGGTTTGTTTAAGTAAAGGACTTTAATGCTTTTGAAAGGTAACTAATGAAGGTTTCGAAGGGGTGATCCCCCAATGTTTTCAAAAGGTTACCTATTATATTTGAATGGAAGGTTTCCAATGGTTTCGAAAGGAAATTTGAAGTGTCTTAAAAAAGGAAGTCTAAGATTTTATAAAGTTTTCGAAAGGATACTTTCAATGGTTTCTAAAAGTCTATTATAAATGATTTTGAAAGGTATGTTTTGGCCTTTCCGCCTAGAGTTCAAAGTAGAGTGGTTAACTGGATTCAAAAGGAGTACTTTTAATGGTTTCAAAAGAGATTGTTTAAAGCTTTTAAACAAAGGATTCAAATGTTTTCATCAATGATGTTTTGTGCAAAGCATATATCATGGAAAAGGGATTTAAGTAAAGCAAAAATATATTTTCCTTGTTTAATATGATTTAAAGGGTTGAATCAATTTGTAAGGTTTTCAAGAAAAATTTGATGGGTAGTTTACCCTAAGTAAATGACTCAGATATTTGAATAACAGATGGGACTGTATTAGGGTCACACACTATACATTAGCTATAGCCCTTAGCTAATTTAGTCCATAATTCCAATGTGTAGGGCTTAGTCACAGGTAAGACTTAAATAATGTTACATAGAGAAAGGAATATACAGAGAAGGAGAATAGGTTACCGGTGAGCCCGCAAAATCACTACGATCAGTTGACCCTGGAAGAAGTAAATTAAGGATGGACCGTCCAAAAGTGTGTCTAACAGATGTTAGATTATTTATTTTATCTGGTAGGCCTAAATCAGCCAATGTCAGTAGTAAGCTAAACAAAACTAAATTGTTTGGACAGATAGTCCATTATTACCTGATTTATAAGCATATATGATATTTCTATTATTGTTTTAAATAGTTTGATTGTAGGATTCTAATTTGCAAAAAGATATGTTTTAATGGGATATTAGTGAGGGGAAACCCATTCTGCTAAGCGGCGTGATCTCACTTAATATTAGATAACCGATATGTACAGTGTTATCCACACTAGGCTTTATGTCTGACTCGTAGTTTATGTCTTTCCCCACAAACTCTTGGGTGCTCAAAATTAATTCGTGTAGAATAAGAGTTAAGGTATTTAAGGTTTAGTAGGTTGGACGAATAAAGCTTTCGAAGATGTGCAAGAGGAAAAGCTATCTATATAGGAGCTATTTAGTTTTATTTCCGCTGCAATGCATTAAGACTGATATGTCTATCTAGTACTCTCATAATCCTAGGGTGCATCTTCATATGTCGCTCTTGGCCTAATTTGTAATAATTATAATTGATAAAAACCTAGAAATCGATTATAGGATTATGTAATTGAATATGAAATATTATTTGGAAATGTAACCAAAATAGTTACTTCAAGCTGTGTTGATTTTATTTCATATTCAAGTGCTTCTGATATTATGGATACCATTAACATTACTGTATTTTGTGATTGGAAGTTAATACTATGGATAGTTGCAGCATCTATAACGCTTAGCTTTTGGCCTCAGGATATGGGATGTTACAACATGGTACCAGAGCATAGGTTTATGGAAAACTTAAAAGCAATTTCAAACTTAAAATGATTTTGAAAACATAATCCTAAGGAATTAGAGAAAAGATCGGGGTATGGGATAACACTACAGTAACGCACTTGTATTTTCTATATATAAATATACACTTTATCTCTATTCTCTCATCTCTATTAGGCCGTTCTTCTGTATCTTACAAAGACCTAAATGTAGATTTTATGGACGTAAGATATGGATGCTAGAAGTGGAAGAGTAAACATTGGTGGGTGAAGCACCATAATTAATAGGAATGCCATACTAAATATTAGAAGGAATCAAGGCCAGCCACAAATTGCTAATGTGGGTGTTGGAAAACAACAAGTCAATATGGGAGCTATGTATCAGTTTTTTGTTAACATAATGCAAGCAGGAGTTGTTGCGGGGTTAGCTAGGGGAAATGTTGAAGGTGGAAATCTAGGAGCTCTAGTGGTTAGTAACTATATTATTTCGAGTAGAGATTATACTCGGGTAGGAGGAAAGCCATTTATTGGTATTAAAGACATGATTGAAGTGGAAAATTGGTTACTTCATTGCAAGTGGATTTTTGCTGATTTGGGCTCAATGATGAGCTGAAAAGGAGACTCGCTTCTAGATAGCTACAAGCAGCAGCACTGTATTGGTGGAACGGTGTTATGGTTGGAGTCAATGAGGAGACTATGATGGGATGAGTTCAGGAGGAGGTTCAGGAGAAGGTGTTTGAGGAAAGATTTATGTCGGAGATTTCTAAGTCTACTCTGCTTAGGAAGTTTGATAAGTTGGAGCAGGGAGATATGATAGTGCTTCAGCACCTAACCAGATTTGAGGAACTAGCAAGGTACATATACGCTACGGTTGATACTGTCATCAAAAGGAATGAGAAGTTCATTCGTGGGTTAAAGCCTAAGCTTGTTAAGGCTATGTTATCCTATATTAGAGATCCGATGTAGTTGTTGAGATGACTTTAAGGCAAAAAGAGATGCTTGCTTATCTTGAGGGTAACAAGGCAGGGGGAGCTTAAGGACGATAGAACCAAAAGAGGACGTTTTCCATAAGAAGGAAGCTAAGAAGAGTAGAGCCGCCAAGAAGGGAAAGGTAGAAATTATCTGTTATAAGTGTGATAAGAAGGGACACTATTCTCATGAATGTCGGACCGACAAAGGGAAGAAAGCAACTGAGAAGAATGGAGTAAGTTGTTTCAATTACGATCAGATTGGGCACTATAAGAACCAGCGCATGGAGCAAACCAAGGATGGAAATGGCAAGATGCATTAGAACGAGCTACCTCAAGACCAACAACAGATGAGAAAGGAAAAACCATGTTTGGAGGTGCTCTTTTGATTTATCGTTTATCAGTTAGAGTTCTATTTTATATGGGTGCATCACATTCTTTTATATCTCATTATTTGGTAGATAAGCTTAACCTAGAACCCTCATACCTAGTTACTTCCTTAAGAGTTGCGAATCCGATAGGATGGTATGCGACACTTGGGATGAAGTGTGACCACCTAGAGTTTGAATAGTTAGGTCGTACAATTGTTTGCAGTTTACATATGTTTGATTTCATAGGTTTCGAAATTATTTTGGGTATGGATTGGTTAAGTAAATACGATGCCAGAATATTTTGCCAAGATAGGAAAATATCGCTTAAGCACCCTGACTGTAGTGATCGGATTGTATATTCCATAGAAAACCCTGGTTTTGAGGTTAAGGCTTTGTTGGGTGTTGTGGAGGCAGAACACGAGTTTGAACATGTAGTAGAATTGCCGCCGAAACAAGCTATTGACTTTCAGATAGATTTAGTACCAGGAGCAAAACCAGTGAGTCGGCCGCCAAGTAGAATGACACCTATCGGGATGAGGAAATTAAAGGTGCAGTTGGTGGATTTGGAAGGCAAGAATTTTATCAGACCAAGCAGTTCATCTTGGATAGCAGCCGCAGTGTTTGTTAAGAAACCATATGGATCGTTATGGTTATATTTCAATTATCATAAGTTGAATGAGAAGATGATAAACAATCGATATCCATTACCTAGAATTGGTGATTTGTTCGATCAGTTGAGTGGAGCCAAAGTATTTTCCCAGTTGGATTTAGCAACAGGGTTCCATCAGCTTAGACTAGCAGAGGATAGTATTCCTTTAACGGCGTTTAGAACCAGAAATGGATCTTACGAATGGTTAGTAATGCCATTCGGACTAACTAGTGCACCCTTCATTCTTTGTAGATTTGATGAACCAAATTTCATGAGAATACTTGGATAGGTTCATGTTGGTTTTTATAGATGATATTTTGATATACTCCAAAGATGAATAAAAGCATGAGGTTCATCTTAGAGTGGTGCTTGAGACGTTGAGGCAGCACCAACTAAAAGCGAAATTTTCAAAGTTTCATTTCTGGAAGAAGGAAGTAAAGTTTCTTGGTCATGTAGTCTTAAGGAAAGGGTTATTTATAGATCCGGCTAAGATCGTGGCAGAAATAACTGGAAAAGACCCAAGACAGCGACTGAAATAAAGAGTTTTTTTGGAATAACTAGGTATTATCGGAGATTCATAAAGGATTTTTCGTGGAGAGTGGCACCAATGACCAAGATAATGTGAAAGGATGTGAAGTTCGTTTGGACCGATAATCGTGAGTAAGCATTCCACAGATTGAATCACTCATTGACTATTGGACCCGTGTTAGTTGTTCCAAAAGGGAATCAGGATTTAGTAGTGTATACGATGCATGTGGAATAGGACTAGGAGTTGTGTTAATGCAAAAGGGTAAAGTGATTGTCTATGTTTCTTGACAGCTTAGACCGCATTAGGGTAGTTATCTAACACACGATTTGGAATTTGCTGGGGTAATTTTTGCTTTGAAAGTGTGGAGACATTACCTTATGGAAGAAAGATTTGAGCTGTGTACGAATCATAAGTCGCTAAGTATTTATTCTCTCAGTAGGAGTTGAATAAGAGAGAGCAGAGGTGGTTAGAATTTTTAGCCGCTTATGATTTTGGTGTTGAGTACACACTAAGAAAAGGCAACAAGGTTGCGGATGCACTTAGCAAGAAACATTAGAATGCAGTATTGGCAATGATAACGGAGTGGAAAGATTTAGAAGCATTGACTACATGCAGGATACAGTAGAGATCTGAATTTAGATCAAGTAGGGAAACAACTATGTTGCTATGTTTAGAAGTTCGACTAGTGATGACCGAGTGGATTACTTCTAAGCAAGAGGTGGATCGATTATTAGTTGAACGGATCAGGAAGTTAAGGGATGGAATAGAGAGTGATGACCTAAAAGGTTTCAATCTTGATCGGAATGGATGATTGAGAAAGAATGGAAGATTATGTGTTCCGAATGTGGGAAACATTAGGAAGGAAGTTCTTAAAGAATGCCATCGTTCGAAGTTCAGTATTCATCTGGATGGAACTAAGATGTATCAGAATATGAAGAGAAGTTTCCTCTGGGAAGGTATGAAGAGAGATGTAGGCTTATGAGTGAAACGATTTTCGAACTGCCAATGGGGAAAAGCCGAACATCAGAAACTAAGTGGGTTATTCAGCCTTTAGATGTTCCAGTATGGGAATGAGATTCTATCTCAATGGATTTTATAGATAGGTAGCCAAGGTCAAATAGAGGAAATGCAAGTATATGGGTTATAGTGGACAGATTGACCAAGAGTGCCCATTTCATTCCAATCAAGTCAACCAGGATGGCTTCTGTTTTAGCTAAGTTATTTATGAAAAATGTAGTTAGACTGCATGGGATTCCTAGTAGTATAGTAAGCGATAGAGATTTCTTATTTACTAGCATGTTCTGGAGAAGTCTATAGGAAAATTTGAATGCCAAGCTCAAGATGAGTACCACTTACCATCCGTTGACAGATGGGCAAATGGAAAGAGTTAACAAAGTCTTAGAAGATTTGTTTCGAGTTTGGGTGCTAGAATTTGGAGGATCATGGGAAGACCATCTGCACTTAATCGGGTTTTCGTATAACAGTAATTATTAGGCTAGTATAGGGATGGCACCGTCTGAAGCTTTGAATGGAAGGCCATGCAAATCTCCCGTTTGTTGGTTAGAGACCAAGGATAGGTTAGTTCTTTGTCCTGATTTTGTTAGAGAAGCTGCAAAAAAGATTAATTTTATTTGAGCTAGGATGAAGGAAGCTCAGTTTAGGCAGAAAGCTATGCAGATAAAAGACAAAAAGACTTAGAATTCTCTATTGGAGATCATGTTTTCATCGAGATATCACCGATGAAAGGTGTAATCAGGTTTGGAAAATCAAGAAAGTTGGCACCGAGATTCGTTGGACCATTTTCTACTATAGAAAGGATTAGGAAACTCGATATAGGGTAGAGTTACCAAGTAGTTTGGCAGGAGTCCATAATGTCTTCCATATTTCTCATCTAAGGAAGTGTATTAGAGATCTAGAGACGACTATAGCACCAACTATGCTAGATGACTTAGCAGTGGAACTTAATTTGACTATAGTTAGAAAATCGGTTCGTATAGTCATGAGAGATAAGAAGAGACTAAGGAATAAGACAGTTAGATTAGTCAAAGTCCAGTGGAGTGGCGATAAGAGGGACTGTAATTGGAAATACGAGAGCAGGATTAGAAATACTTATCCTGCCATGTTTCATGGTATGTTTTACCTTTATGATTGATTTTGATAAGTACCTTACCGTAATTTTGAGGACGAAATTCTGTAAGGAGAAGAGTCTGTAACGACCCTAATTTTGACTAACATTATTTAGCATATTTAATTAGATAATTTAAATGATATAATGTAAATGGTTAAGCGAATTTTGATTTGAATATTACTTGGTAGCCCTTCCTAATTAATCAATGAATCAAAGAGAATTAAAATGAAATAAGTAAGGGTAATAGATAAGTGCAAAATAGGAATAGGTTATATTCTTATACACTATACCCTCATGCCACTTTAATTTCCACGTTCATAAATCAAAATTAAACTTGAGTAACGCCGACCACCATTAGGAGAAAGCAAGAGGAAGATAAGCAGAATCAAAAGGAATGAGCTTAATCAAATTCATTCCAGAGAAAATCTCAAACTCCTTAATCACAAGCTAAGGTGAATAATAGATTACATCTCATATTTCTTATTTTCGGTTCTAGATCAGATCCGAATATGTTTTGCAAAGTATTATGTCATGTTTTGATTGTTAAATTGTTGATGAATTTTGTTGTTTCATATAGAATTTATGGTAAGTTTCAATTTGATAAACCTATCAAATGACATCCAAATGCCTTGCAATTTTGATATGAGGTCAGGAATAATATTTTAGGGATCTTTTCAAGTTTTATAATTTTATGAATTTATGTGGATTTATCATGAATTATTTAGTGAAGAAAATTATTAAATTGGGTTTAAATTAATTACAGCTATTTTATGATAGCTTTGGGTCAGAAATTTAAATATGTTAGAAAGTGATTTATGCGAATTTTTGGAGAAATTTTCTAAGTATTTTATGATAGATATAAAATTATTTAAGGTATGGGACTTAAATGTTTTATATGTTTATACAAGGGAGAAGGGGCAATTTGTAAATGTTTTAATTTGTTAATTTCTAAAATTCGGTAGCACTTTTAGAAATTTTTTGTAAAAGTATTGGCAACCAATTATATGTTGAGAAACAAGGCAAAATTGTTGGAAAGAAATTGTTTTAAAAGGTTAAAATGCAGTTTTATAAGGATTTATTGCTTTGCCACTTATAGTAGCCACCTTTCGACCCTATAATGTCGCCTCCAACTAAGTTAAAAATAATACACATGGTATCAGTTTCGGTACGTAGTGGAATGGAGTTAGGCGAAAGGTATGGAGTCGAAACAGGCTTTCGAAGGGGTTGAAGTAGCTTTTGAAAACTTTGAACTTTTATGGTTACTAATGAAGCTTTCGAAGAAACTTTCCTTTGATTTGGTCAATTTTTTTAAAGAGAAGTGCTTTCAAAAGATGTTGCTGTCTTTGTTTAAAAGAATAGGGTTTCGAAGGGGTCGAAACCCCAACTACCGCTTTCCACCTTTTGAAACAATGCCTTCAAAAGTGTCCTTTTAGTTTAAACCTCCAATGCTTTCGAAGGGGTTGGTTTCGACACCATCCATTTTCTTCTACTTAGGAAAATTCTTTCGAAAGAGATGCTTTCATCCTAGTTTTTTTAAGTCTCTTTTTACATTTTGAAAGTTAAACCTAAAAGTTTCGAATAGAATGTTTTTAATGGTTTCGAAACTATATTCCACAAGCTTTCACTTGAACCAAATGCTTTCGAAAGGCTTGTTTAAGTAAAGGAATTCAATGCTCTCGGAAGGTATCTAATGATGGTTTCAAAGGAGTGCTCCCCTAGTGTTTTTGAAAGGTTTATCTATCATATTTGAATGGAAGGTTTCCAATGATTTCGAAAGGCAAATTTAAAGTGTTTTAAAAGAGGATGTCTAAGGTTTTATAAAGGTTTTGAAAGGATACTTTCAATGGTTTTGAAAGGTCTATTATAAATGATATCGAAAGGTATGTTTTGGCCTTTCGGCCTAAAGTTTAAATTAAAGTAGTTAACTGGTTTTGAAAGGGGTACTCCAAAGGATTCGAAAGAGATTGTTTAAAGCTTTTAAACAAAGGTTTCGAATGTTTGCATCAACAATATTTTATGTAAAGCATATATCATGGCAAAGAGATTTGAGTAAAGTATAAGTATATTTTCCTTGTTTAAGTACGATTTAAAGGGTTAAATCAATTTGAAAGGTTTTCAAGGAAAATTAATGGATTGTTAATCCTAAGTTAATGACTCTGATATTTGAATACTAGATGAGACTAGTATTAGGGTCGCACCCTATACATTAGCTATAGCCCCTAGCTAATTTGTCCAAGATTCCAATGTGTAGGATCAGTCACAGGTTAGACTTAAATAATGTTGCACAAGAAAGAAATATAGAAAGAAGGAGAATAGGTTATTCCTGCGAAACCATTACTATAATTGACCCTGAGAGAAGTAAGTTAAGGATGGACCGTCCAAAAGTGTGTCTAAAAGATGTTATATTATTTATTTTGTCTGGTAGGCCCGAGTCAGCCAATGGCTAGTGTTAGCTAGAAAAACTATATTATTCGGACAGATAGTCCATTTATTACCTGATTTATGAGCATATATTGCTACTGTTTTTTTAATCAGTTTGATTGCAAGATTTTGATTTGCAAAAAGATATGTTTTAAAGGGATATTAGTGAGGGGAAATCCGTTCTGTTAAGCGGCGTGGACTCACTTAATATCAGATAATCAAGATGTATAGTATTATTCACACCAGACATTATGTCTGACTCGAAGTTTTTGTTTTTCCTCTTAAACTCTCGGATGCTCAAAATTAATTTGAGTAGATTGAGAGTTAAGATTTTTCAGGTTTAGTAGGTTGGATGAATAAAGCTTCCAAAGACGTGCACGAGGCAAAGCTAGCTATATAGGAGCTATTTATTTTATTTCCGTTGAGATGTATTAAGACTGATATGTCTATTCGGTACTCTGACCATTTAAGGGAGCATCTTCATATGTCGCTCTTGGCGTAATTTATTATAATTATAATTAGTCAGACCCTAGGAATCGATTATGGGATTATGTAATTGAATATGAAATATTGTTTTGAAATGTAATTAGAAAAGTTGTTTCAATCTGTGTTGATTTTATTTCATATTCAAGTGCTTTTGATATTATGGATACCATTAACATTACCATTTTTTTCACCGAAAATTAATACCATGGATGACTACAACATCTATAGCACTTAGCTTCAGGCCTCAAGATAGGAATGTTATACATACCCATAATAATATCATATAGCATATGTGAAAAGAGTAAACATAATAGTATCACCGAATGTCACATCACTACAACAAAAATACATTTTCGCAACTGCCAAAAACAGTTGTAATATGTCGATTACAACTAGCACCCGCCAGTCGTTATATCCGCAGTTGTAATAGATCTGAATTATTTTACAACTGTCCGGAACAGTTGCAGAAGCAGTCGTAGAAACTTATTTTACAATTGCTTTTAGCACTTGCAAAAGGTCTTTTACAACTGCCACTACTAGTTGTAGAAAACTTATTTACACTGTGGAAAACCATTTACAACTGCAACATGCAAGTTGTAAATGACTAGTTACAACTACTTTTAGCACTTGTAAAAGGTTTTTTACAACTACTGCTTGCAGTTGTAGAAGGATGAAATACAACTAATAATGACAGTTGCAACATATATTTTTACAACTGCTACAAACAACTATAATCATCTTTTCACATTTGTTATAAATTTATTAATATCGTAACTAAAACCAATATTTCGTTAATATTATACACAATCATGCAAATTACTTAAAAAAACACAAACCATTTGCATTCAAGAAAATCGAAAACAATTCGAGTTTACACCATTTATGAATTCATAAATTCGATACAAAACACAACTAAATCCATAACATATTTTAGTAAGAGTACATATACATACTAATTAAATTATAACAGGAAGTCGAACAAGTGAGAGCCCGAAAGTTGATACTTGGCGCATGAAGTCAAGGAGGCTGCCATCAACGATAGGTCTATCACCACATGAACAGAGTGACCTTTAGCATAGCTCAAGGGGTTCCAAAAACTGCGAAAAGACAAATGTTTACAATAGGAATTAGATCTATAAAAACATGTTAATTTTTTCTTTCAAATATGACAAAAATTACCTGTTCAAGATCAGTATAGGTTGAATCTTCCGGAATGTCTGAATATCCATTCGAAAGTAAGTGGCGAGAGCGTTCGCGCATATTGTATAGCTTGTCTCTTACATCTGCAAGGATAACACGGTATGGTTCATTTGGCGGCACTTGTTTCCAAAATTCTGCATACCACAATTAATTTTGACAAACTTTAACATTACATATGACGTAGGACTGGAAGTTGGAGAATATGATGAAACATGTAGATCCAGTTAAAGCTGATACATTATGATAATGAATGGAAAGATGATTTTAGCATCAGGTTGAGTATGAATACATTTGAAATTTTTACAGTTGAATACAGATAGTGCATATTACCAATATAATGTTTTGAATCTTTCTTCGAGGACAGATGTAGTTCCTGATCTCTAATTCTGAGTTTGTCGTTGCAACGCCGCATAGACAACTGCAAAGAAATCAGATGCATTAGGATATCAAGAAAAAATATCTATTAGCGACTTGTCAATTAAACTTAAAATCGTGTTTCATGTATTTATTTCCACTTTTGAAGTACCTCAAACATAAGCTCTTCTATCTGAGCATAGTACAATTTTGCCGCCATCATTCTAGCCAACAAGCACACGTCCCTAGTAACTTCTGGAGTCACTCTAGGATTTCCTATATAATACAGGAAAATATAGATGGTGAAAAGAACGTATAAGTAAAAACTGATGACACTTCACTTATCATAGCTTTATAATGCGACTAAAAATAAAAAATCATTATGAATCAACGATATGGCAAACAATTCAATTATGCAGTTATTATATGGATCATACCATCACGATCTCCACCCATCCAAGACGAGAACTGAATAAGAGGGGCATTGTAAGGAACACGCTCGTTAATTCCAATATTCTTTAAAGTAGTATCCACACGACGTAAAATTTTTGGAACACCCTTCCATATAGTATCGTGAAAATAACTCATTCCTACTCTCATTTCATCTTGTGGTGTTGGTTGAGTTCTTCGGATTTCATCTGTCCTAAAGGCATCTTGAATCTGTAATACGAAGAAGAGTTCATTTAACAGCATACATAAGCAGAAAAAATATTGTCAGCAAATATTTTGAACAATATTGTCAGCAAATATTTTGAACTATAGACGACTTATTATCATTTGAAGACATGACAAGTCCGTAAAACCTAAAAGAACATATTGTATCTTGTAGTTATATTTAAATTAGACTAATATGTATTTTTTCTCATAAAGGTTTGTTTGTTATATGGATATTATCCCTCTCTTTGCAGAGGATTATTCAAAAGCAAAAGGAGGACATACAACTATTTATCATTAATTCATAAAAAACATATCTAAATATTCGATACTGCAAGCAGTGAAGATTTCGGAGAGAATGGACAAAACTAATTCCAAATGAAAAGGAAATCATATGTACATATATACCTCTCTTTGTAAAGCCTCATCAAGTTCTTGTTTGTCATCAGGAGTAATGTCCTTGGCATTCAACTGAGCCAAACAATTCCTTATCCTGGTTAGGAAATAAATTGCAATATGTGAGTTAAGATTACATATACTTTAGAGTTCTTAAAAATAGAAACCTAAGACATTAACCAGGAAACTGTAATATTAGTTCAGCTGAGAAACGGTTTGCTTAGAAGCCCAAAGCAGGAATGGGTACTAGGTTGGAAACATATATGTACATGCTCGCATTGCGAAGCGGTTGTTTCCGGACTTGAATCTTGGCGCCCGGATCACCATGCGGGTGACCTAACCGTTGCGCCAAGGCTCCACCTCATAAAAATAGCTAATGTTACAACATTTTTACTAACAACGGTCTCCTACAGGGTTCGGGCTTCTAAGATCATTTTTACTGTCTCCACTAGTGGCATTGAAATGCATATGAAACTTGTAAAATAGCTAATGTTACAAACACACAATAACAGATACATATGCTATGTATCTGCTGTTCAACCTAAAGAAACATATATATAAGGGCTTAAAAATGGTACCAAACTTAATTAGTTGTAAGAGGATGCAAACGAAGTTCTCCAAGATAGATCATCTTCTTCTTCTTCAGGAAATGTAGAGGCTACTTCTGACTCTGATCGCCTGTTATTAAAATGGGATATGGGTTTCATTGCTGATCCAGGCAAATGGCTTTCTTCTAGATAATGCCTCATTGCTTCCATCTCCATTTCGTGCTTCTTCTTCATCTTCTCTGCTTGCTTCCTCAGCTTCTCGTTCTCTTGTTCAGATTGCTCGCACCTCCTCTGCACATTTCAGTTGCATAACAAATAAAAATCAATAATATGTTTGGCAAACGGCGACTGCTTATAAGTTACTTATTTGAACTGTTGTGGTTGAACTGTTACTTATTTCTCGTTCTCTTCTCTGCTTGTTTGGCATAACAAATATGTTCGTTTTAGAATTTCAGTTTAAACGATTCAAACTTGCACACATGATAGATTGAGGACCGGTACACTCAGTTTTGCATCCTAGATTTCCTTAGTCCTACCATGGTATATATCTACACTAAAGCTTGTGTCTGACATAGACAGTGCAATAGGATGTACGATGCTAAAGATGTGTGCTCGCTGTACTTTCTGCAGATGATGAGCACTCATGTGGTTGAATTCTGTTAATATACTCCATGATATTCTCTCTATTTTAGCAAGATGCACTCTAAGTTAATCACTTCAGTTCATCTAATTGCTTTAGATGTACTACTACAAAACACTTATGTTCACATATGTTCTGGGTTGGAAATTAATGGATATGTTTTATGCATCTACTCTCGCTTTATCCTGCTTTTGTATCGTTGGTTGAAGAAAGATGCATAAGCAAGGATGGAATAATATTGATAAATACAGATGAGATATGTACACACATAAGCAAGGCTGGAATAATATTGATAAATACAGATGATGCAAGCTTAATATGAACAGTTGACAAAAACATAAAGAAGTTATTTTCAGAAAAAAAAAACATAAAGAAGTCATATAAATACAAGAAAACCATGTCTACTACAATATCTATATTATGTTAGTCCATTAATCATACTTCAAAATGGACAGAATTCAACATACGAATTTACTATTTTAGTCCATTAAGAAATATGAAGATAGAGACCTAGAAAGCAGTTTCACACGTAGATAACTATATAACCAGAAGAAGAATAATATAAATAATGCATACTTGAAAACATCTGTCTTATCAAAGAGACGACAGCATCACCATCATCATCGTCATCATCTAATCTTCTCTTCGTTGACTGTTTACTAACTACTCTCTCTTCACATCAATGCCGTGGTGGGATATTCTTCTAAGGCTTCTCATCGATTTTAATTTATAAATCGAAAATGATTAAAAATACTAATATCATCATCATTATAAACAAAGTCATCAATAGTATAGTTAAGAGTTTACTAATAACATACTCAACTTTGAAGAAGCACATGTGCTAAAATGATCTAGGAGATGCTGGAATACTCCCACCTATCTATACATTATATGGTAGATCTCACATGGAATAAAAATATATTGAAATTTATTCTATTTATTTCTAAAGAAGGTGCTAAATCTGTAATGACTTTATTTTTTTTCTAATTCAACGGCCAATGACCAAACAAAATATAGAAAATACATGTCTACATGGCTACTTACCGATTATAGTTTTAACGATGAATAAGCTTATTCTAAACAAAACAAAACATAGTCTCAAACATATGGATGTAAACATACTCAATGAACAAATGGTATGTTAAAACATCTGTGTGAGAAAAGAGAAAAACCAGTGAATTCTTTTCAATGCTATTTGTCTACTACACCAGGTTCAATTATTGGACTTCTATTTGTATTAAATGAAAATATAGCATTAAAAAGTGACCTCCCTTTAAGTTATACTTGCCTAAAAGAGAGGTAACATGAGTTCCTTACATAGTTCTGGTTCCATTGAATAAGAATCAAAGAATTGCTCTAACCAGAAATATATTCAGATTTTTATAGGGATAATTTTGAGTTTTGGTTTATGGGGTTTGTTAGTTATCAAAGTCCTATGCAATATTGATAGAAAGTTTATAAAATTACATAAGTTTGTTTTCATTTATTTTTACACAAAATTGTCACTAAACAATAAAGAACATAATCATATGCACTTCATAGAGAAAATGTTTAGTTTGTATATTTCAAATGTTACATATTTCAAAGAAGAATGAAAACAAAATGAGTAATCATATATTTTGTAATTAGTTTCATTAAAACATAAGTAATTGAAAACATTACAATTTTGAAAGGTAGTTAGGCTGATCTTTTAATATCTGAAGAAGAAAGGTTGTAGTTTGTCCTCCATCCATTTATCAATAGTGTCAGATCCATCCGGTCCCTTATTATTGCCCACATGGCCAGATGCCTCCGACATATAAGTCCTAAATAAATTTTCGGTAAAAATCAGTAAAATAATTGGAGGGTGATTACTAAGAGAATCCATGAGAAAGATGAATTTTGAAAATAATATGAAGCTCTTCAATTAAAAGTATTATATTAATAAAGCTCTTCAATTTAATCTAAGGAAATTATAATGCGAAGTTCAAAGTAGTTTAAACGCTAACATTATTAGCCGTTGCTTGCAAAGTGACATGGTCATTCCATTTACCAAATCTGTGGGCCATGATTTATTACGAGAATTTTGGTAGGAACAATAATCCCTATGAATTTTATAACCAACTAACATAACCATTTTAGGTTTAAAAACTAACAATACTTGCACGTTTTCTGCAGTACTGCTTATGCTTCATTGGAACATATCCTTCGTATAATGAACGAAGCACCTTAAGATGAAAAATCAAGTAATTGATGCTATCTAATGTTGGAAAACTTCACTAACCCATGTTAGTTAATACTGGAAAAGTCATTATAATTACCCCATTTACATAGGATAAATGGTAAAAATAATAAATAAAAGAATAGAGGGTAGAGAACGAATCGTAAATCTTAAGTAGGCATTAACATATGTTAAAATCATTGTAAAAATCAAAAATAAGAAAGTCTCTAAATCCATCAGAACCCAAAAAAAGAATGTTATGATATTGATGTACCATAAGCGCTTATGTATGTATCACATCAGCTAATTTAAACTCTTTTGGTATTAGTAAAAGCAACAAGTTTAGTTTAAAATGGTCACATATCTATTAAGTTAATTATTCACAAAATGTTGTCCAAACCATAAATGATGCTCTGGTGATTTATATAGCTGATCTGAAATAGCATGGAAACTGAAATAGAGATAGTTGCGAAAATATTAATAAATGTTATTAATACTATTTCTTTTCCTAACAGAAAAATAAAAATATTATATCGTTACTACATTATCATATATTCATAACTCCTACCTAGCAATTACATCACTTGAAACCTTAATTTTGAATAAGCCATATAGCCTGATAAAAATGAGAGGTTACAAAGACGCAAAGAATGATCAAATTAGAAAATAAAGGGATGACAAGTAAATTATTTATTAACTGTAACACGCTAATATGTAACGACGTTATAAATGCTATAACCAAAATGTGGGTAAAATTGGAAAAGTTTCAACGTCTTAGTCATATGATTGCTAATAAATTATCTATAAAGTTAGGTTATGTGGTTTTTGGACTATATAAATGTTTGTACCAAACTTCTATTAAATACCAGAAAGTGTTAAATATAAAACGCATGTATGAATAAAATGAACAATAGACAACTGGATTTTAAATGGCTAGTACCATAGCTTTTAATTTCTAGGAATAGTATGGCTGTAAACAAAAGCGAATAGCAAGCTTACAAGAAAAATTATAGATCTAAAGGCATTGGTGATCTAAATTAGCATCATTGTAATTTAGGATAAAGGTGTTGACATGAGAAATATGCTGCGATAAATTAAGCATAACATAATTAGCATTAAATTGTGCTCACACTCTAAATAAAGACAACCTAAAAAGATTTTTTTACTGTATTTAACTTAAAAGGTTTTAAATAAATAAAAACACACATCTTTGATTTATTATTAAGGTTTCTGCACATCTTTGATTTATTTTTAAGGTTTACACACTTTGAAATTGATTTTGATGTTTTAACTTTACAAATAAACTTAGAAATTATTCTCTTATTTCATTTTTATTTCATAGTTTGTTCTATATACCATAATGTGAGATTATAAATTGAACTCACCAGTCAAACATTGAACTAAATCATGTATACCGTATTAAATGTCAGTGGTTATTACCATTATCAGTTTTAAAATGCAACATTGAACTTTCAACAAGAAAAAATTAATGACTGTTAGCTATTACCAGGACAATACATGATTTATATTATATATTCTATATTAACCAAAGATCAATCCATCAAAACCATTTTAATTTTCTCAAAATCGGCATTTTGTGCTTTTACAGATCGGTAGCTATGGTAAGTGTAGTTCAAGTGCTTGCAACCACATGATTAATTTATACATTCAGTTTAGATTTTTTAGAGGCGACTAAAGCGAATACATCTATAAATGGTAAAATAAAAAATTGAAAGACACCGTGTTAATCAATTTAAATGTTATACCATGTGAATTGATATATATGGTCAATTTGGAATTATGGACGAAAACTAGAGTCAAATGTATTAAAATAAAAAAATGAAAAATAATGCATTAATTATTTATATTTATAATTTGTGAATTAATTTACATGATTTAGTTTGGAATTATGGAATATAAATGAAGTAAATAGATTCATATACAACCTCAAACTGATCTGAGAATCCAAATAGGACAGCTACTGTTATCAGTCCATGGATTCATACTCTCATAGTCTCATCATTTATAAACAAATGTAATAACCTGATCTGAAACTCACCTGTCATAGCAACTTCGGCCAAACCACCACCAGTGAACGCGTGTAGCAATGGAGATGCGGGAACGGAGGCGAGAAAATGACAGAGAGTAAAGGGTTAGGGTTTGGAAGAGGGTTTCTAGCAAGCGCGATTTGATAGCAATGGCAGAGTAGGATAGGGTTAGGGTTTAGATTTATGAAATTCCGCGGCCTCTTTTTTAGTTACATGAAAGCATTGAACGGGCCGAAGAAAATAAAAGAGGGAAGTTGTAATTTTTCATAGTCCAGGCACACAACTGTTAAAAACAGTTGTGATAGATAAATATTTACAACTGACACAAATAAAAGTTGTTACAGACATATATTACAACTGCTGAATAAATAAATTTGTTAAAAATAAATTTGTTACAACTGCTACATATAAACATTTGTTATAAAATACCTATTACAACTGCCAATTTGTGCAAGTTGTAAAGAAAAGGTTGTAATATGGTTGTTTTGTTGTAGTGCATAACAGACCGTGTCATCGACTGTTACATACTAGACGGTATTATCGATCCGTTTACTCAACTTCCCCTCAATCTAGAATTTAAAATGATATTATTCTACACAACAAGTCTAAAGAATAACCAGAGAAATATTACCAAAAGTCCTATATCGGGTGGTACTATAACTCCATTCATTCTAATTCCTCGTTCACATAAATATAAATCATCCTTTATTCAATTAATTTTAAAGAGGGTTTTAAAATACATTTTTCTTAAAATCTCCAAAATAATTTCGAATATCAATATTTAATGAAAGAATATATCAGATTATAAAATTCTCATTCTTTTCCCCATATTCCCTTTATAGTTTCAAAAATAAATATCCCTTAAAGTTCTTATATAATTATAAGGAAGTATTTAAATTAAACACTATTCAATACCAAATCATAACTCTTTTTCGAAATAATTCGTAAACTTCAGAATTGCTCCTCGATGATAATAACATCAAAGAAGTTTTATAATAATTCCCTTTAAATGAAAAATCTAAATAATTCCATACTCTAAGTGTGGATTCTCAATAAAAACAAAACTAATTTTCCGGAGCCATATTATAAAATTCCAAAACCAATCTCTTTAAACCTGCACTTACATTACAAAACCTTTTTAAACAAATTAATTCATCAAACCAAATTTCTATTATATATAAAACTTTTAAAGATTTGACGAAAAAACATTGAATTTTAATAATTTATTTGTATGCCAAAATCCCACAATTACCTTTCCATAATAATTGACTTCAAACACTTCAATAAATATATTTTCAAATGCTTTTAAATTTGATTTACTTTTCTAAAATAATCAAATACTAAAGAAATTAGTTCCGATACTTACTTACAATATTTAGATAATAAAGCCCCTAATTAATAATTTTCATACAATAAATAAATTGCATTCAACTTACCATAGTATCGAAATATTATTTTTATAAACTTTCAATCTGTTAAATCCAAAATAAAATTAATTTATCACTTTCAAATATATCAATTTCAAATATCATTCCATAACCACCCTTTAAATGATTTATAACCAACAATAAATGAATAAACTATAAAAATTCTAAAATTTAACCGATTATTCAGACTCCAAATATTCATTATTATCCAAACTATTTATATTCATACAATACTCAAAACAATTTACTTGAATAACTTTTCTATCACAAATAACATTTCCAATTTTTAACAAAAATCATTCCACTTTCAATTTTTAGTTAATTATGATTTCTTCATAAAAGGACCGAAATTAAAGAATCATTCTAAAAATTTACTAATTTATTTTCTAAAATATTTCATTTATTTCAAATCTTCACCTTTTAATTCATTTAGTCCCTTCCAATAAATTACGAGTGCTGTGTTCGACTAATATCATCGTTAAATTCAACAGCATACACAATGTAACTTAACGAAAGTACATAATAATCATTCAATCAAAATTAGAAATCAACCACCAATGCATCCTACTTCATCCAATTAAACTCAAATCAATGAAATCCATTTCTACCATAATTCATCGTCCAACAATCAAAGAAAATCAGGGAAAGTAGATCTAAACATACACGTTCGAGTTAGGAAATAACTCACTAAATTGACATTGCTCCAAACTATCAATTCCGCCACACAAGCCCTTACTGCCACTGACATCCACACCAGCAGCTCCACCTTCACCAAATCACATGACACTCCAACCTTACCCAACCCCAGTTTGCAAGCCTCACCATGTGTAACGATCCTAAATTTTTATTTAATCTAAATTAATAATTAGATGAAATTTTGAATAAAAATTTATAAAATTAATCATAAATAGTGATGTGAGTTTCCCCGAGTTCAAATATATTCTATATAAATCATTTAAATTTTTAAATATTATGTATATATGTATATATGTGAATATATATATATATATATATATATATATATCTATGTATATTTGGGTATATATGAGTCAATTTGAAATTTTAAAATCTTGTGTGTATATATATATATTTTGATTTGAATTTAAATCTTATATTAATGGTTTGAAAAATAAATATTAAAGTATATACATTGACACAAGTACGAAATGAATAAATAAGTGAATTGTTAATTTATTATTGATGGTTAAAATATATATAATAAATACAAGACAATAAATAAGAAGTAAATAAAATATAAGATATAACAATACAAAGTAAATATATATATATCTTAATCTCATATTAATAAATCAACACAAGATAATACAAATGGAGTAGGCTACAAAAGTAATAAGAGTAAAATAAAAATAGAAGTTCACTTATTTTGTAAAGTAAAATAATTCATATTTAAGCTATGAATAAAAATAAGAACAATTATATATAAAACAAAAACAATAAGTAAACATATATAAGAAGTATTACAAAACAAAAATACATACAAGTATGTACACTTGTAAATGAAAACAAAGCAAGCATGGAAAACAAAAATATAAATAAAAGAATTAAGGCATAAGCTTATAAAAAAAAAACAAAGTACAAATATGCATGAACAAGTAAATATGCAGGCAAGACAAGAGGAAAAAAATAAAATAGAATGTACAGGCCTGTAAATAAATGCTAGGCAAGTATAAAAACAAAATTGTAAATAAATTTCAAAGTAACAAGGCCTAAACAAATATGAGAAACAAAACAAAGCATAAAACTAAAGCAAAGTAAACAAAACAATGTAAAGTAAAGAAAAAAAAACAAAAGAAAAGAAAGTATAAAAGTAATCAGGCAAAAGAATGTTGCCTGTAAAAAAAAAAATTGCAAAACAAAATCTTCTCAACACAAAACGTATCAGCCGAGCAAATACATGCAAGTAGAAAATAAATAAATAAAAATAATAACAAGTATGGAGAGGAAAGTATATCTGTACAAGGCAATAAATGCCATACACCTCAACAATTAATGCAACATACCTATTGTACTTAACCTCAACCTGCACACTATCATTTATATACATCAACCCTCCTTTCAGTTCATTATCACAACTGAGTAAAATGGGAGCAAGCATCATAGTGAAAACTCAAACAAAAATTCAATTTAAACTTGAACAACCATTTAATCAGACAAAATGAAGATCAAAGGAGCAAAGAAGATGTGCTCTGTGCCCTGTTCAACATTTGCAAGCTCTGTCTTCTTCTTCCTTTGGAAATACTGTGAGCAACTTCACCTTTAAACCCTTAAGTATAATTTTGGTTCATATTATTTCTGTGTTCCATCTTGTAGTGTGAAGTACATTTGGATATTTATCTTGTTGAACTACTGAAGTATAATGAGTGTATGTTTGTATGACCTGAAGAAGACCTCTGTTCCAAAAGATTTCAAACTCAGGTTATCTTTCAAAATTATTTCCTCTTGATCCAAGGAAAATCTGGACTCATAATTTAAACAAAAGTTGATTGTTTTATCTTAAGCTTTAAGTTAAAATTTTATTTAAGATAAAACAACTAGTTAATGTCTCTGGAAAATCAAGATACTGAGTAAAACATAAATTTGTCAAAATTCAAATTTTCTAATTTACAAGTTCAGGTTTGTAACTTGAATTCACATTCTATAACATGATTTTTAAAGTAAAAATCTTGATTTTTAGATCAAAGATAAGAGAGTAGTTTGAGTTTGTCTGATTTGAGCAATTCAAGTCGTCTCGATTGATCTAGAGGGTTGGAGATGTCGTGTTTCTTCCTAGAGGTAGTGGAGTGACCAGAGACTTTGGCAAAAAGTCAGGTAGTCGATCGAAGCACGGTGGAGGTGGTGGTTGACATTTTTTGTCTGGAACCCTAGTTTTAGAGATGTAAAATGTTTTGGATCGTGTGCCTTCTCTAGTCGATCGAGTCTGGCGAACTTTGGGGAGAAGGTAGAGCGAGCATAGGTGAGTTGATGGCCGGTGTTTCAGAGGTGATAGTGGTCGGAGCACCGAGAAATTGATGATGACAGGTTTGCTAAGTGATGGGTCTCGCGTGTTCCAGGTTTGGGTTGTATGCTCGTTTTTGATTTTGGGGTTCGATGTGGTCTCTGGGTGGTCGATTGGGTTGAGGTGGTCGGCGAAGACTTGTGAGTGGCAACGGTGATGGTCGGAGAGGTGGCGGACGCTGGTGCATATGCACACGTATCAGCGTGTATTAGTGAGGAGTTTGGGGAAGAAGGTAATGCACTCGGGTTCAGGCTTGTTCTCGTGTGGGATGACTCGAAGTTTCACTCGGGGCTTTAAAATGTTTGACTCGGAGCAAGGGGAGGGGAAACTCGAAGTAAATGGTAGGCGTGGGGTTGCTTTTGCATTGCCACAGGTTTTGATGAAAACCTGTCAAATGTTTGGTGGGTTAGTTCGAGACAGTGAAGCATTCAGGTTTGCTAAGCCTGATTGTTTCAAGTTTTGTAAGTTTAGTTCAAACTTTTAAGGCAGGATGTGAGCAATGTTTTGAAATTTAAGTTTAAAAATTTGAACCAGTTTTAAACAGCATTTGAATTTAAAGTTTTAAAAATGAAATTTGGAGTTTAAACTTGTTTTAAACCTGAATGTGTTTTAAACAAGTTTAAATTAGAATAGCTTTTTAAATAAAGTAAATTTGTTTCCAAACAAAGATTTAAATTTGATTTTTGATAAAGTTCTGTTATAAAAGAATTTTAAATGAAAGGTTAAATGTTCGTTTTTAAACTTGAAATTGCAAGTTAAAAGGTAATGTGATTAAAAAAATATATATAAAATAGATATTTAAATTAAGTTTAAATCAAATTTAGTTTGGGTTCGAATGAAGTTTGAATCTCAGTTTTAAATATAAGATAAAGTTTTTAAATTAAATTTTTTATAACAAATTTAAAAGGTTTAGATAGTTGGGATTTAAAAAGTAAAGCTTTAAATAAAAAAATAGAGATTTAAACTAAAATTTAAATCTGGAATTTAATCTAAATTCAAATCTTAGTTTTCGAATAAAAAAAGTTTTTGAATTTAAATTGTTCGAAACAATTCGAATGATTAAGTGTATTTTTAAAATTAATCTGAATTTAAGTTTAAAGTGTAATGCTTAAAATACACTTAAATGATTAATGAAATCATTAATAAAGAAATTAATTATCTTAGAGATAATTAAGGTAATAAGTTAATTTAATTAATAAGCAATTAAAGAATGATTTATTTAATTTATAAATAAATAATTAGATTAATTTAAAATCAGAAAATGATTAATAATGAATTTATCTAAGATAATTTCTTAAGAAAGTAATTAAGAAATATTATTAGTTAATAAGATAATTAACTAAGGATTATTAAGTATTAATTAAGGCGATTAATTTTAATAATAAAGTGGATTGATTAGTTTAGATAATCAATTATAAATAGTGTAAGTATAATTACTTTATGGTAAGTAATTAAAGGTTAAATTTCTTTAACTAATTAATTAGAGTTAATTAATTAGGAAATTGGTTTAAGAGTTGATTTAATTAATGTGATAAATTAAGAATAATTTAATAAATTAAAGTGTCTGATAAATTAATTTATATCAAATGACTTGGAATTAAAAAATCAGAATTGGATAATAAATTCACAAGTAATTAATTTAATTGGAGATAAATTGAATTAATTAGGATTAAACAATCCTGTTTATAAATGATTATCCAATGCCTGACCTTACTTATGAATAATTGTATTGTATGAGTTGCCTTGAATTGTTTTTCCTATCTGATCTGTGATATTTTGTTCTGTAGATTGTGGTATGTATAATTTGTTCATTTATGGATGATACATTTGTATATTATCTGTGAATCTGTGAATATATGATAAGCGTTATTGTTTATATCGCTTATCAATTATATTTCTGTGTTTTGATCTGTGATGATTGAATGGTTGTGCACTATTGAGTTAAAACCCCTGAACCACACCATACACACACAAATATGGATTTCACGAGGAAATCGATTTAAGTCGCAGATTTGTGAAATAGTTAAATTTGAATTTTTAAATTCAAATGTTTTGGAAATGGAATCGGAATAAATGTGAAAAGCTTTTGGAATGGAATTTCAAAATAGAATTTATTATTTTTAAATTACTTGATTAAGTTTTGGAATTTAAATAAGTTGGTTTAAATTTAAATTCAATACTTGAAATTGAATTCAGTAATTTGAAATTAGGGATTAATGATATTATACTAGTCATTATGAGTTAAACCATTTTTAAAGTATTATTTTTGGGAATTTGAATTTAACTCAAGGATTTCAACTCGTATAAATGAATCAGATTTCCAAAATGAAAACTGTTGTTTTCAAATGATACACACTTTTAGATAAGAACTGAGATTCCAGTTAATTAGGGGAATTGCAAGATTGAATAGAGAAATGATTTTCCTAAGTTATGAATGAATTCTTTTTGAAAGCTATGAATTAAATCTGTTTATTTTTAACAGATTTAAATTGATGATTTGTTTAAATCAAATTGAAATGAAATTGTTTTGAAGGCTATAAGTTAAATCTTTGATTTAAAGATTTAACAAGTTAAATCAAATTGAAATGAAAATTGATTTGGAAAATATGTGAATGAATCTTTTGTTTAAAAGATTTAAATGTGAAAATTGTTTAAACCGTTAAAGGTTGTGAAAATGAATCTTTTTGTTTAAAGATTGAAAATGGTAATTTGTTAAACCATTTGAAAGAAAGTTTGAATTATTAAGTTGTGACTTAATTGAAATCCCATTATCCATTTGTTTTTGAAATATCGTGCTCACTATTCGGTTTAGCCGGGAAAGGACCTTTGTGTCGTATAACCCATTCCGAATATGTGATTCGACGTTATGGATAGCATTTGAAGACCGGTGATGAAGACCGGGTATTTGTGAAAGCGATAGGATGACCTATCGATTGTTTCTGCACCGAGTCGCGTCGGTATAGAAACTCCCTAAGTGATGGGAAATCCGATCGGGATTGTGAATATCCGGATTGCAAGGACTTCTTTGTAAGTACCTTCGGTTCTGTTCGAACCTGGAACAGACTTGTATGGATTGCATGTCTGACATTACAAATTGAGATATAAAGCCGATTTCTTTCAAATATATTTCTGTTGGTGGCGGAGAATTTATTCTTTTAGCTTAACACCCTTCTCTGAGACGTACGAGCTCAGAGGTTATATAGTTGAAGTTATCAGCGATATATTCCCAATTTGGTAATGTGACATGCTGAGTGTCGCTGAAATGATCATTGTGTTGATTATTGTGATAGGATCGTTTATTTGATCGTCTATCTTGGTGATCATTGTGTTGATCATTTGTTGACCCAAAGCATGGCTTTTGTATAAAGTATGTTTTTGTGGACGTGACTTCATCGAGCCTCACACCCCGGAAATGGTCAAAACAGGAAAGATGCGGCAAGGTTATGAGGGGTAGCACCCTTTAGGGTATGTACATTTCCTTCTGGATAGAGGTGGTATCATGGTATGGAGCCCAGATATTTAACCTATGTGGTTACTACGAATTTATTACTTTGTGGTTGTTGGTTTTCGGGATCCCGTGAGAAAGGTCGTTTACGATCGGGGAATGGAGTGCTCGTGTCAGTAGTTACCCAGTTAGGGGTAACCCGGCCTTGTGTTGGCAGAGTTCCGGTTTGGTTCTCGGGGATGTCTTTCCAGAGGCATTCTCATGTGGCAATGGGAAGTTCCTTGGCCTGACCATTTGTTGGAAATCCAATTCCCAATACGAAACTTGTACGGTATTAGTTGTAGAACCTGCTATTCACTTATGGTGGTCACCACTGTTTGGATGGTAGCTATAGTAGGCATACGATAATGGTCGTATGTTGGCTAAGATTTATATTCTACTTTCAAATGAATTTTTCCCCTACACTATGCACTAGTAATAATATCAAATGTTATTTTAAATGCGTATCAAGCATCTTTGACTATCATAAGGAGAAATCTCCTCCGATTCTGCGTTTTGCATTGTGTGTGTGTGCGGGAGGCCTTATGGTAGTCTCATTTTTCAAAAGCATTGCGAATTAACTTTGAAATATTTCTTTGAATGTTTTTAATAGATAAACTGTTTTGTTGCTCACACCAGTCCCACGACTGATCCGGAGTTTATTGTTTCTTTCCTAAACTCTGGGTGCTCATTATTTTCTACACGAGCAGTCTAGAGTTGGGTTTTTCAGATAGTTAGATATAGTGGATTATCTGGAGTTAGTTCAGTCTTTGGTTCGCACCAGTCTTCTTAAGCTATTGGGCTATGTGATGGGGGGGTTCTCGCTTCGCGGTTAGGTGGCGAACGGGAGACTCTTACTCCCACACATCCTCTTTTAGGGGGTTGGTTAGGTGTAACCTGAGACAGTCGAGAGGCTGGCCGTAAAAGCAAGGTCTGGGGTACCAGTGTAAGCCACCGTGGGGCTGGGATGGTTGAAAAGCCTACCGGTTGTGACTGCTGTCGACGGTTGAAAAGCCTAGATCGTTACATTTGGTATTAGAGCTATGGTTGAACTTTAGCTCAGGAGTATAATACATTGAGTAACTCATTAGAGATAGGGTGAAGTAAATCCTAGAATTGGTAATCCCTAAGATATCCGTTTGAATGTCTTAGTAAAATCTCTTACTATCCACTGATAGTAAGTATGAGTGCAAGAAGAGAACGAGATAGAGGACAGGGAAATACGACTATAAATGGTCGATGCTCTGTGACAACAGTGGAAATAACTTTCTCTATCAATTTTCTTTGATTCGTTTCCAAAATTCTTTTGAATTGCTTCGCGACAGCTCCAAAGAAAGAAATTTCGGTGTAATGGCAGCCCTACGAATCGTTGTGGGAAATCTTTACTTCGTATCTTCATCGGTTTTTATCGGTTTTTGATTTTAAAACCTTAATGAATATGAATTTGCAAATTGAAATTGAGAATTTTAAATAAATTAGAAATTTTAAATTGAGTTAAATTGATTAATAGAATATGAAGGATAATTTGAATTGAATCAATAAAACGATTTTTGTTTAAAACCAAAATTGAAATTCTATTATAATTTCTTGTATCTATTGTTGATATTCTGATTTGATGAGCCAAATCCAAAATCGATATCCAGTTTGATCTGAAAAGATATTTCTTCTATCTTTCGTCTATCTCTGTATTGTTTTCGTGCCTTCGAATTTCGAGGACGAAATTCTTTTAAGGGGGGAAGTCTGTAACGATCCTGAATTTTTATTTAATCTAAATTAATAATTAAATGAAATTTTGAATAAAAATTTATAAAATTAATTATAAATAGTGATGTGAGTTTCCCCGAGTTCAAATATATTCTATATAAATCATTTAAATTTTTAAATATTATGTATATATGTATATATGTGAATATATATATATATATATATATATATATATACGTATATTTGGGTATATATGAGTCAATTTGAAATTTTAAAATCTTGTGTGTATATATATATATTTTGATTTGAATTTAAATCTTATATTAATGGTTTGAAAAATAAATATTAAAGTATATACATTGACACAAGTACGAAATGAATAAATAAGTGAATTGTTAATTTATTATTGATGGTTAAAATATATATAATAAATACAAGACAATAAATAAGAAGTAAATAAAATATAAGATATAACAATACAAAGTAAATATATATATATATATATATCTTAATCTCATATTAATAAATCAATACAAGATAATACAAATGGAGTAGGCTACAAAAGTAATAAGAGTAAAATTAAAATAGAAGTTCACTTATTTTGTAAAGTAAAATAATTCATATTTAAGCTATGAATAAAAATAAGAACAATTATATATAAAACAAAAACAATAAGTAAACATATATAAGAAGTATTACAAAACAAAAATACATACAAGTATGTACACTTGTAAATGAAAACAAAGCAAGCATGGAAAACAAAAATATAAATAAAAGAATTAAGGCATAAGCTTATAAAAAAAAACAAAGTACAAATATGCATGAACAAGTAAATATGCAGGCAAGACAAGAGGAAAAAAATAAAATAGAATGTACAGGCCTGTAAATAAATGCTAGGCAAGTATAAAAACAAAGTTGTAAATAAATTTCAAAGTAACAAGGCCTAAACAAATATAAGAAACAAAACAAAGCATAAAACTAAAGCAAAGTAAACAAAACAATGTAAAGTAAAGAAAAAAAAACAAAAGAAAAGAAAGTATAAAAGTAATCAGGCAAAAGAATGTTGCCTGTAAAAAAAAAAATTGCAAAACAAAATCTTCTCAACACAAAACGTATCAGCCGAGCAAATACATGCAAGTAGAAAACAAATAAATAAAAATAATAACAACAAGTATGGAGAGGAAAGTATATCTGTACAAGGCAATAAATGCCATACACCTCAACAATTAATGCAACATACCTATTGTGCTTAACCTCAACCTGCACACTATCATTTATATACATCAACCCTCCTTTCAGTTCATTATCACAACTGAGTAAAATGGGAGCAAGCATCATAGTGAAAACTCAAACAAAAATTCAATTTAAACTTGAACAACCATTTAATCAGACAAAATGAAGATCAAAGGAGCAAAGAAGATGTGCTCTGTGCCCTGTTCAACATTTGCAAGCTCTGTCTTCTTCTTCCTTTGGAAATACTGTGAGCAACTTCACCTTTAAACCCTTAAGTATAATTTTGGTTCATATTATTTCTGTGTTCCATCTTGTAGTGTGAAGTACATTTGGATATTTATCTTGTTGAACTACTGAAGTATAATGAGTGTATGTTTGTATGACCTGAAGAAGACCTCTGTTCCAAAAGATTTCAAACTCAGGTTATCTTTCAAAATTATTTCCTCTTGATCCAAGGAAAATCTGGACTCATAATTTAAACAAAAGTTGATTGTTTTACCTTAAGCTTTAAGTTAAAATTTTATTTAAGATAAAACAACTAGTTAATGTCTCTGGAAAATCAAGATACTGAGTAAAACATAAATTTGTCAAAATTCAAATTTTCTAATTTACAAGTTCAGGTTTGTAACTTGAATTCACATTCTATAACATGATTTTTAAAGTAAAAATCTTGATTTTTAGATCAAAGATAAGAGAGTAGTTTGAGTTTGTCTGATTTGAGCAATTCAAGTCGTCTCGATTGATCTAGAGGGTTGGAGATGTCGTGTTTCTTCCTAGAGGTAGTGGAGTGACCAGAGACTTTGGCAAAAATGTCAGGTTGTCGATCGAAGCACGGTGGAGGTGGTGGTTGACATTTTTTGTCTGGAACCCTAGTTTTAGAGATGTAAAATGTTTTGGATCGTGCGCCTTCTCTAGTCGATCGAGTCTGGCGACCTTTGGGGAGAAGGTAGAGCGAGCGTAGGTGAGTTGATGGCCGGTGTTTCAGAGGTGATAGTGGTCGAAGCACCGAGAAATTGATGATGACAAGTTTGCTAAGTGATGGGTCTCGCGTGTTCCAGGTTTGGGTTGTATGCTCGTTTTTGATTTTGGGGTTCGATGTGGTCTCTGGGTGGTCGATTGGGTTGAGGTGGTCGGCGAAGACTTGTGAGTGGCAACGGTGATGGTCGGAGAGGTGGCGGACGCTGGTGCATATGCACACGTATCAGCGTGTATCAGCGAGGAGTTTGGGGAAGAAGGTAATGCACTCGGGTTCAGGCTTGTTCTCGTGTGGGATGACTCGAAGTTTCACTCGGGGCTTTAAAGTGTTTGACTCGGAGCAAGGGGAGGGGAAACTCGAAGTAAATGGTAGGCGTGGGGTTGCTTTTGCATTGCCACAGGTTTTGATGAAAACCTGTCAAATGTTTGGTGGGTTAGTTCGAGACAGTGAAGCATTCAGGTTTGCTAAGCCTGATTGTTTCAAGTTTTGTAAGTTTAGTTCAAACTTTTAAGGCAGGATGTGAGCAATGTTTTGAAATTTAAGTTTAAAAATTTGAACCAGTTTTAAACAGCATTTGAATTTAAAGTTTTAAAAATGAAATTTGGAGTTTAAACTTGTTTTAAACCTGAATGTGTTTTAAACAAGTTTAAATTAGAATAGCTTTTTAAAAAAAGTAAATTTGTTTCCAAACAAAGATTTAAATTTGATTTTTGATAAAGTTCTGTTATAAAAGAATTTTAAATGAAAGGTTAAATGTTCGTTTTTAAACTTGAAATTGCAAGTTAAAAGGTAATGAGATTAAAAAAAAATATAAAATAGATATTTAAATTAAGTTTAAATCAAATTTAGTTTGGGTTCGAATGAAGTTTGAATCTCAGTTTTAAATATAAGATAAAGTTTTTAAATTAAATTTTTTATAACAACTTTAAAAGGTTTAGATAGTTGGGATTTAAAAAGTAAAGCTTTAAATAAAAAATTAGAGATTTAAACTAAAATTTAAATCTGGAATTTAATCTAAATTCGAATCTTAGTTTTCGAATAAAAGAAGTTTTTGAATTTAAATTGTTCGAAACAATTCGAATGATTAAGTGTATTTTTAAAATTAATCTGAATTTAAGTTTAAAGTGTAATGCTTAAAATACACTTAAATGATTAATGAAATCATTAATAAAGAATTAATTATCTTAGAGATAATTAAGGTAATAAGTTAATTTAATTAATAAGCAATTAAAGAATGATTTATTTAATTTATAAATAAATAATTTAGATTAATTTAGAATCAGAAAATGATTAATAATGAATTTATCTAAGATAATTTCTTAAGAAAGTAATTAAGAAATATTATTAGTTAATAAGATAATTAACTAAGGATTATTAAGTATTAATTAAGGCGATTAATTTTAATAATAAAGTGGATTGATTAGTTTAGATAATCAATTATAAATAGTGTAAGTATAATTACTTTATGGTAAGTAATTAAAGGTTAAATTTCTTTAACTAATTAATTAGAGTTAATTAATTAGGAAATTGGTTTAAGAGTTGATTTAATTAATGTGATAAATTAAGAATAATTTAATAAACTAAAGTGTCTGATAAATTAATTTATATCAAATGATTTGGAATTAACAAATCAGAATTGGATAATAAATTCACAAGTAATTAATTTAATTGGAGATAAATTGAATTAATTAGGATTAAACAATCCTGTTTATAAATGATTATCCAATGCCTGACCTTACTTATGAATAATTGTATTGTATGAGTTGCCTTGAATTGTTTTTCCTATCTGATCTGTGATATTTTGTTCTGTAGATTGTGGTATGTATAATTTGTTCATTTATGGATGATACATTTGTATATTATCTGTGAATCTGTGAATATATGATAAGCGTTATTGTTTATATCGCTTATCAATTATATTTCTGTGTTTTGATCTGTGATGATTGAATGGTTGTGCACTATTGAGTTAAAACCCCTGAACCACACCATACACACACAAATATGGATTTCACGAGGAAATCGATTTAAGTCGCAGATTTGTGAAATAGTTAAATTTGAATTTTTAAATTCAAATGTTTTGGAAATGGAATCGGAATAAATGTGAAAAGCTTTTGGAATGGAATTTCAAAATAGAATTTATTATTTTTAAATTACTTGATTAAGTTTTGGAATTTAAATAAGTTGGTTTAAATTTAAATTCAATACTTGAAATTGAATTCAGTAATTTGAAATTAGGGATTAATGATATTATACTAGTCATTATGAGTTAAACCATTTTTAAAGTATTATTTTTGGGAATTTGAATTTAACTCAAGGATTTCAACTCGTATAAATGAATCAGATTTCCAAAATGAAAACTGTTGTTTTCAAATGATAAACACTTTTAGATAAGAACTGAGATTCCAGTTAATTAGGGGAATTGCAAGATTGAATAGAGAAATGATTTTCCTAAGTTATGAATGAATTCTTTTTGAAAGCTATGAATTAAATCTGTTTATTTTTAACAGATTTAAATTGATGATTTGTTTAAATCAAATTGAAATGAAATTGTTTTGAAGGCTATAAGTTAAATATTTGATTTAAAGATTTAACGAGTTAAATCAAATTGAAATGAAAATTGATTTGGAAAATATGTGAATGAATCTTTTGTTTAAAAGATTTAAATGTGAAAATTGTTTAAACCGTTAAAGGTTGTGAAAATGAATCTTTTTGTTTAAAGATTGAAAATGGTAATTTGTTAAACCATTTGAAAGAAAGTTTGAATTATTAAGTTGTGACTTAATTGAAATCCCATTATTCTATTGTTTTTGAAATATCGTGCTCACTATTCGGTTTAGCCAGGAAAGGACCTTTGTGTCGTATAACCCATTCCGAATATGTGATTCGACGTTATGGATAGCATTTGAAGACCGGTGATGAAGACCGAGTATTTGTGAAAGCGATAGGATGACCTATCGATTGTTTCTGCACCGAGTCGCGCCGGTATAGAAACTCCCTAAGTGATGGGAAATCCGATCGGGATTGTGAATATCCGGATTGCAAGGACTTCTTTGTAAGTACCTTCGGTTCTGTTCGAACCCGGAACAGAGTTGTATGGATTGTATGTCTGACATTACAAATTGAGATATAAAGCCGATTTCTTTCAAATATATTTCTGTTGGTGGCGGAGAATTTATTCTTTTAGCTTAACACCCTTCTCTGAGACGTACGAGCTCAGAGGTTATATAGTTGAAGTTATCAGCGATATATTCCCAATTTGGTAATGTGACATGCTGAGTGTTGCTGAAATGATCATTGTGTTGATTATTGTGATAGGATCGTTTATTTGATCGTCTATCTTGGTGATCATTGTGTTGATCATTTGTTGACCCAAAGCATGGCTTTTGTATAAAGTATGTTTTTGTGGACGTGACTTCATCGAGCCTCACACCCCGGAAATGGTCAAAACAGGAAAGATGCGGCAAGGTTATGAGGGGTAGCACCCTTTAGGGTATGTACATTTCCTTCTGGATAGAGGTGGTATCATGGTATGGAGCCCAGATATTTAACCTATGTGGTTACTACGAATTTATTACTTTGTGGTTGTTGGTTTTCGGGATCCCGTGAGAAAGGTCGTTTACGATCGGGGAATGGCGTGCTCGTGTCAGTAGTTACCCAGTTAGGGGTAACCCGGCCTTGTGTTGGCAGAGTTCCGGTTTGGTTCTCGGGGATGTCTTTCCAGAGGCATTCTCATGTGGCAATGGGAAGTTCCTTGGCCTGACCATTTGTTGGAAATCCAATTCCCAATACGAAACTTGTACGATATTAGTTGTAGAACCTGCTATTCACTTATGGTGGTCACCACTGTTTGGATGGTAGCTATAGTAGGCATACGATAATGGTCGTATGTTGGCTAAGATTTATATTCTACTTTCAAATGAATTTTTCCCCTACACTATGCACTAGTAATAATATCAAATGTTATTTTAAATGCGTATCAAGCATCTTTGACTATCATAAGGAGAAATCTCCTCCGATTCTGCGTTTTGCATTGTGTGTGTGTGCGGGAGGCCTTATGGTAGTCTCATTTTTCAAAAGCATTGCGAATTAACTTTGAAATATTTCTTTGAATGTTTTTAATAGATAAACTGTTTTGTTGCTCACACCAGTCCCACGACTGATCCGGAGTTTATTGTTTCTTTCCTAAACTCTGGGTGCTCATTATTTTCTACACGAGCAGTCTAGAGTTGGGTTTTTCAGATAGTTAGATATAGTGGATTATCTGGAGTTAGTTCAGTCTTTGGTTCGCACCAGTCTTGCTTCGCTTGGTGCATTGTTATGGGGAGTTCGAGCTTCTGCTGATTGATTCTTGGAAATGGAGTTACAGTTCCGATTTGGAGTTCTTCGTTGAAGACTATTTTAGAGTTATATTGTTCAGTATGCTTGATGTTATCTATTTTCTTTTCCGCTGCTATTTTATTGTATCATATCTCTGACGTATATTGATATTCATTGTATCGTTCTGTTGTATCAGATATTGTATATCAATGTATTATTCTTTTGTTCCGCTGTGTTGTTTACTTAATGATTGTTATAAGCTCCGGCGAATCGGATTTGAACGGTCGAATCTATGACATTCGAGTACGATTTGAAGTATGGATGTCGATTTTTGAGCGGGCAAAATCCGAGTCATTACACCATGCCTCTTCACGCATGTGCAACCTGGCACCATACCCCTCCTCCCTGATGTCGCACTTCACCAACGTGATGCCTCCTCTTTCGTGCACACTTGACATCGCGACATCCCCCTGAAACCATTGCAATTCCCTTCTTCCATCGTTAGCTTGCCTTGCATATCCTATGCAACTCGCAACCTCCTTCATCATAGCATGCAACCTGTAACATCCCGCCTTTTTGGACGCTTTAAGAAGACATACATACTGACTCAAACCATACAAAAGGGCTGATTGTTATTGGGATAAATAAGAAAAAGAGACGGAAATAAAAAAAATAGAATTTCACAGTGGGATGACAAAATATAATAATCAAATTACAGTTCATGAAGCTGTTTACAAAAAATTTGATTTTACTTATACAACAAAGTATCAGGGTTACACATATCAGAGATAAATAAATAATAATGTAGCGGAACAGTGTGATGTAGTGGAATAATATAGTAAATAATAATAAAATCTTCGTCTTCGTCCTCCAGAATAAATCTTCAAATCCTGAAATGCTCGGGCTGACCCGAACGAATTGAAAAGACAAAAAACTTGAATCAGAACTAAAAGATCTTATGCAAGTGAAATCAACGATAAATATGCGTGTGACGGCGTCATAGATGTTTAAGGGGTTCGACATCTCCTATCTAGTGTCTAACTGAGTGCAGTACTTAAAAGATGCTCAGGATTCACATCTTCTAAGGATCCGTTAAGCTATCTATTATGTACAATACGCTATTATAATATGTCTACAGTAAAGGAAAGGTATTAAAGTAGCGTTAAGGCTTTACATTTTCCACCTTAACACATTTTATATATTCCCAAAGTCTATATAGGACCGTAATCTCCCCCCTACCGGGCATCGTCAGAGGATACTCCATAGGTATGGTACAAGAAAACTCGTAGAAGGCGCGCTAGAGTAGGTGACACGGCACAACTAGGCAATGCCAGTGTAGATATACCAATTACGAATCCGTTCTGGTGGTAATGCATAACAGCTACTACCACCCACCTCGGAACACATTCCCAAGTAAAATCGAAGGGTGGCCACCAAATAAATCAAAAGTCAGAATATAGCGTCGATGGAGTTTGCTCGATCGAAGGAATGACCTCACTTGTCCCGAGAATCTGTGTTAACCCAAATTTTGGGATATCTGAATTAATTGGTAATTAGAAGAATTAAAATTTATTGAAATATTAATTTGTAAATTGAACAAATAAAATTCTGATATATATAGCTGGATTTGTATATAGATGAATTCGAACTATAATAAATGCTGAATAATAAATATGTGAATAAATATTTAATCTCCTGTTATAATTATTGAAATTTGATAATATTTGTTTAATAACCTTCTTTTATAATTTTTCAATTTGGCAAAGTTTATCCTTTACAAATGAATATGTTTTCTATTATAATGTGTGTATGTATGTGTGTGTGTGTATATATATATGTATGTATGTTTGTATATTATAAATGGTTAGCTATGGTTTAAAATTCAATATTGGTTTTCAAAGCTATTAAAGATAAATTCTATATTTTACAACAATAAAGATAGCATATGTATATATGTGATTATTTATTTAGTATAATTAGATTTCGAATCATTTTCTTTTAAAAATGTTTACATATATAAGCATATATGATTCATAAATTAAAATGAGGTAAGGGTTTAAAACATAATTTATAAATTAAATATAAAAATGAGACAAGAATTTGAACATAAAAATAAAAACTTGTGACATTTGTGAAAAAAGGAAATACATACATAAACACTTGTAAGTTTAGATTAACAAGTGGCAATTGATTAAATAAAAAAACGTTTTTAAAATAGCAAGTTATTAGAGAAAAGAAGAAACCAGGTTTCTTCATTTGCATCCAAAAATTCTTCTTTCAAAAATTTAAAAATAAGACAGACCAGGAAAGAAAAAGAAAGATCAAACAACATCAGTGTTCAAGTTTCAACCTGGGAAAACAATACAAAGTATCAAGCAACAAGTAAATCAATATCAAGAAGCAGATTCAAATTCAAGAAAATCAATTTCCAAAAAAGAATACCCAGGCTTCTCTTTTCTTCCAAGATTTGTGAGTAAACCTTTGTTTTAAAAATTTAAATCTGGTGATATATGTATATAAATACATGATGCATGCAATAGTGATATAGTATATATATAGTTTACATGAATATTTGGATGAGAATGCAATTACATATATACATATATATATATATATATATATATATATGACACGTCTGTGTATATATAAATATTTAGGTAGTCTATGTGTAACGATCCCAGTTTTAAAGACGAATTTCAATTTATAATTTAATTGAATTTTAGATTAAATTATGGATTTGGTTGAATTTTTCAAACTTAATGAGAAATTTATATTTATTTGTTTTTGAAATTGATTTGAAACTCAAAGCGAATGAATTGAATTTGAATTATAAATAAAAAGTTTAAAACAAAATAGAATAAAACTACTTATCAATCTTAAGAAAAAAAAATATATAAAATAAAATGTACGTTGTGAATGTAATACTTATGTTAGATATATAATTAGAAGATAAATTACAAAACAATACGATTTACTCAAGTGTGAACAATAAAAAGATAAGAACATATGAAACATAAAGTAAGAAAAAAAAAATCAAATAACATGTTAATAAAACAAATGCAAACATAAAGAAATAACATACAAATATAAATACATACATAAAAAAATACATAGCATAGGAGAGTAAAACAAAATACCTAGACATAAACATCAAAAGAAAGAAACTAAAAAAAACTGCAAACAAACAAAAATATAAAATCAGATGAAGTTTATATAAGAACATATAAAATATGAAGTGAATACAAAGGACCCAAAGTAAATGATAACAAATGAAACAGATACAGTAGGCAAGCAATAAAATAAATTAAATACAAAATAAAAACAAGTACAAACTGAATTGCAAAACAATAAATGCAACATACCTTTGCATTAAATGCAAGCATCCTTAACATGCTTTTTGTACAAATGATATACTGCATACTTCCTTTTTATATGCATCAAACCCTCATTCCAGTTCGTTCATGAGTAAGCAAACCAGAAGAAAAAAAAATATAAGCAATATCATTCAAGTTCAAAGGAAACAAAGCAAGTAAAAAGAAATAGAAAAAAAGGAAAAATCAAAACTGCAGGCCTTAAAAGAAACAGGATTATTCTCTGTTTCAAAACCTTTCAAGGTGAGCAAACTCTAAAATTTATGAACACCCCTTGGATTTAATGTAATCAATATTGATTGTGTGAAGTATGAATGGGATGAGTATGGTTATGTCTGTATATATGCGACTGTAAATATATACATGGCTGTTACAGGGGTATCTACACTTTCTTCTTCGATGTGTTTAGGTGTTAATTTTTGAGTGGAAGTTGATTCTAACAACACAATGCTAATTTTAAAAAGAAAAAAATATATTTCCAACTGTATTTGTTAAGGGTTGTCCCTAAAGTTAACTATTACAGTAAACTTCTTGAAAATGATAAAAACAAAACATTTTAATCTCTAGTTTGGAATTTATAAACTGAATTGTAATATGAAATGATGAATTTTAGTGATGAAGCCGAGATTTTTAGTTTGCTAAAATTTGGGGAATCGTAAGTTTTATGGGTTTGGTTTTTTTGATCATTTCCTGATGATCGAATGAATATTTGCTCACGAAATTCTGCTTGAAGCTAGCTTAATGGGTTACGAAGTCAGGAAAAATGTTAGAAATTTTTTCGATTGTGTGGATTAAGGGGACAAGATCAAAGTAGGGTTTGAGCAGCAGTTTTTGTCGACTAGTTTTGGAGCACTTTCGATCGGTCGTGGGTCAACTGAAGCTGATCGCACTGGGGGGGATCGTCGTAGCAAGACGTGGCACGGTTGTGGACGAAGTTGCGTGGGTTCTGGCACTAGGTGGCGGCGTAGCGAGGCGTTTTGTGGTGGTGTTTTAGGCTTCAAGTTTCGATCGAAACACTTATTTTTGATTTATGGTGGATGTTGTCGAATCGAGACCTGATTTGGAGTATAGGAAGGATTCGCGACTTATTGAGGGTCGCGATAGCCACCGGAGGTGGCGGCGGTTCGTGTGCACATGCATGACACTGATTAGTATCAGGAAAGTTTGGGCCGAGGGGGGAGGGGTGAAACTCGAGAGAAAGCTCGAGTACGTGATGCTTTGGCTCGAGTTTTTATTTTGTTTTGGGTTTGAGCGAGCATCTTGTAGCTTCAGGTAAAAAAAAAAATCAGAAATAAGAAGAAGAACGAACAAGAGAGGGAGCGGGGGATGACTCGTGAAAGATGGAAGGAAACTCGAAGTGTTTCTCGAGTGGAGCCGGGTAAACCTCGGGTTTGTTGTAATTGGGATTAAGCCCTACAGATTTAGAAGATAAAAATGTTCAACAATTTTAGTGTTAACAAGGTAATAAATGTTGGTTACTGTCGGTTAGGAATTTGTTTCAAATTTGAATTAACCAAATGAAAATGTTAGAATGTCCTTTTAAAATCTAAATTAATGTTTTAATTAAGTAAATAATTTAAGTTAAGTGTTAAAGTTAATCAACATTACAGATTTTATAATTAATAATAATTTGTTTTTTTAAAGTTTGAAGAAGATTTTTAAAATGTAAATTAAGATAAATTATTATTTATTAATTGTTTAAAAAGGATAATGAAGAATGAACAATTAATTTTAAAATTGAAATTAACTAAGTAATTAGAGATTTGCCAATTTGAAAAATTAAGATTGAGTTAAAAAAAATTAATTATTTAATTGATTTGTAATGAAGAATTGTAAATAAGATGATTTAAAGTTGATTAATTTATGAATGGTAGTCATAATTGATTAAAGCATAATCAATTAAAATTTTAATTAATTCACTATTAGATTAGTTAATCATTGATTCAAATAAATCAATAAAAATAGTTATGTGGTAAATTCTTTTAAATCACCTTTACCTTAAAGTGAAAACGATCGACTATCATAAGATGTTCTGTATTGAATAGATATTTCTGTTCGTGATTTTGATACCGTGTGATGTGAATTGCCTTATGCTGTACTGTGAATTTTGATTTGTTTTTGTATATGTGTGAAGACCCCTTTGCCTGTAAAACGGCATTTGAATTTCGATGCGACAGGGATTCGGATTCCAGTTGGCTATCCGAAACCCACATCGAATCGTAATGATGAATCTCTGTGATTGATAAATTTATTTATCTATGAAACTGTGAAGGAAGATAAGCGTTATTGGTTATACCGCTTATCGATATTGATATATTTGTGATGTTTGATGTTGTGCACTATTGTGTAAAATCCTTGGACCACACTATCCACACACAAATATGGATTTCATGAGGAAATCGGTTAAGTCGCAGATTTTTAAATAAGTTTGAATTTGAATTTTTAATTCAAATATTTTTGGAAATAAATTAAGTTTTAATGTGGAAAAGCTTTTGAAAAGCTGTTTTAAGAATAAAAGTTATTTTTGAATAACTAATAAAGATTTGGAATTTAAATAATCGGATTTAGATTGAAATTCAAAAGAAATCTGAAATTGAATTCTATATTCAGTATTTATGATTTAAAAAGGACTTTACAAGTTATACGGGTTTAAACCATTTTTAAGCGTTGATTTGAAAATTCGAATTAAAGATTGTAACTTGTATAAATGGAATTGGGGTTTTTTCCAAAAGAAAACTATTGTTTCTATGTGATAAAAAGCTTTCATATGAGTACCGAACTTCCAATTTATATTAAAGAGATTTCAAGTTTGAATCGAAAATAATTTTCCAAGTTATGAATGAATCTTTGGAAACAATTTTTGAAAGCTATGAGATAAATCTTTGATTTAAAGATTTAAATGAATTAATCCAATTCAAATGGAAATTGTTTTGAAACCCGTAAATGAATCCTTGTGAAACTGAGTAAACTTTGTGAAATAAATCTTTTTGTTTAAAAGATTTGAAATGGTAATTGGTTTAAACCATTTGAAAGAAACTTTGGAATTATTAAGTTGTGACTTAATCGAAATCCCATATCCATATGTTTTAAATGTTGCGCTCACTATTCGGGTTAGCCGGGAAAGGACATTTGTGTCGTATAACCCATTCCGAATATGTGATATGTCGTTAGGGATAGCATTTGAAGACCGGTGGTGAAGACCGGGTATTTGCGAGAACGATAGGATGACCTATCGATTGTCTCTGCACTGAGTTGCAACGGTATAGAGACTCCCTAAGTGATGGGGAATCCGATCAGGATTGTGGATATCCGGATTGCAAGGACTTCTTTGTAAGTGCCTTCGGTTCTGTTCGAGCCCGGAACAGGCTTGTATGGATAGTATGTCTAACATTACAAATTGAGATATAAAGCCGATTTCTTTCAAATATATTTCTGTTGGTGGCGGAGAATTTATTCTTTTAGCTTAACACCCTTCTCTGAGACGTACGAGCTCAGAGGTTATGTAGTTGAAGGTTATCAGCGATATATTCCCAATTTGGTAATGTGACATGCTGAGTGTTGCTGTGAAATGATCATTGTGTTGATTATTTGTGATAGGATCATTTGTTTGATCGTCTATCTTTGTGATCATTTCTATGATCATTTGTTGACCCAAAGCACGGCTTTTGTATAAAGTGTGTTTTTGTGGATGAGACTTCGTCGAGCCTCACAAACCGGTAATGGTCGAAACAGGAATTGTGCGGCAAGGTTTTCAGGGATAGCGTCCCTAGGGTATGACCATTCCTTCTGGAAAAGGGTAGTATCATGGTATGGAGCCCAAATATTTACTCATGTTGAAACACTTATTATTATGGTGTGATGTTGGTTAGAGAGCTCTCGTTTAAAGGTCCCAAAGGACCGGGGGTGGCATATCTGAGGGTTTGTAATATCCCTTGGGAAAAGGGGTTCCCGGCCTTGTTTAGCAGAGAACGGTTTGGTTCTCGGGGCGTCCTTCCAGAGGCGTTTCCATGTGGCAATGGGAAGTTCCTTGGCCTGACCATTTGTTGGAAAATCCATTCTTCAAATACGAGCCTTGTACGGTTTTAGTTGTATAACCTGCCATGGAATATGGCGGTAACCCGCTATTGAACATGGTAGCTATAGTAGGCATAGTTCGAAATGTCTATGCTGGCTAAGATTTATATCTTTACTTTCGAAATGATTTTTCATACACTGTGCACTAGTAATAATATCAAATGTTTCTTTTTTAATGCGTATCAAGCATCTTTGACTATCATAAGGAGAAATCTCCTCCGATTCTGCGTTTGCATTGTGTGTGTGCGGGAGGCCTTATGGTAGTCTCATTTCAAAAGCATTGCGATTATAAAAGTTTAAATCTTTGATTGTTTTAAAGATAAACTGTTTTTGTTTGCTCACACCAGTCTCATGACTGATCCAGAGTTTATTGTTTCTTTTCTAAACTCTGGGTGCTCAAATTTTTTTCTACATGGGCAGTCTAGAGTTTGGTTTTTCAGATAATTAGGTTCAGTAGATCATCTGGAGCTAGTTCAGTTTTCTTTGGATATGGACGAGACTTGCTTAGCTTGGTGCAATCTTGATGGTGGATCGAGATAGGAGTTTTGGAGCTCTGTCTTTGGAGCTTTTTGGATCAGAGTTGCAGTATTATATTCTGAGAAGACTTATTTCATATTGTATTGTGTTCCGCTGTATTTTGTGTTGTATATTCTCTGATGTTGATGATTATCATTGTATCAAATTGATGTATCAGATATTGTATTCATGTTATATCAGTGATATCATCTTTTATTTCTGCTGTGTTATTTATCATTTAATGGTGTTGCAAGCTCCCGCGAAACGAATTTGATGTTGTTTGTTGGAAATCGAGTTCGGGTCGTGACAGATTGGTATCAGAGCTGAAGGTTGAGTAAGAACTTTAGCTACGGAGTGTAACACATTAGATGGCTCATTAGAGATAGGGTGAAGTATACCCTAGAATGAGTACAACCAGTGGAACCAAACCCAAATTTCTTAATCTATTTTCTTTATCTGTTGTTATTCTCTGAGATATTTTGTCCGAATGTCTAAATCGGATTTCTTACTATTTACAGATAGTAAGAATGAGTGGAAGAGGAGGACGAAATAGGAGACAGGAAAGTACTACTTTAGCTGGTCAAAACCCTGCAGTGACAGATATTCCTATTCAATCTCAATTGAATTTGGCTGATTTATATCAAAAGTTTTCTAGACTTGGTGGAAAGTCATTCACTGGCAAAGAAACCATTATCGAAGCACAAGCATGGATTCGATCGTGTGAAAAGATTTTCAAAGGACTAAAATTAAAAGATGATCAGATGCGATTGATAGCTTCATGGCAACTCCAGGAAGAGGCTTTAGTTTGGTGGGAAACGGTTACCATGGATGAGTCGAAAGATGAATTTACTTGGAGTCATTTCAAGGAAGTGTTTGAGCAGCGATATATGCCGTCTTCTGGTATCTCTAGAGTGTACCATGAGTTTATGGATTTAGAGCAAGGGAGTTTATCGTTTGAGGAATACTTAAATAAATTTATTGAATTATCTCGATTTGGTCCAGAATTGGTGAATACACCGTTAAAGAAGAATGAAAAGTTTATTCGGGGAATGAACAAGGAGTTTCAGGAAAGGATGACTACTCACGTAAAGGAATCTTTTTCTGAATTAATTGATATGGGCTATCGATACGATACTCTGGAAAAACAAAAAGATCCGGAGGAGAATGTAGATGCAAGTAATCTGAATTGGAGAAAAAGGAACTTTGGCAGAAGGAAATCGAGGAAAAATAAAGGAAAGAAGAGTATACCGAAGAAAAAGAAGGATGTTACTTGTCTCAATTGCTTGGAGAAAGGTCACTACTCGGATAAATGCAAGAATGATTGGAAGCCAGGAATGAGAGAGCCATTTATGAGGCCAGATCAGGAATCCACTGGATGCTATAAATGCCGCAAGCCGGGACATAGGATTAACAATTGTCCAGCCAAGAAGCAAACTTTAGAAAGGAGAGGGTATGCAATTAGAGATGATTCTTCAACCTCAACAAGCTGATTTAGGAAAAGAAACTTTGTAAGGTAACTTTTTCGTTTACGATTAAATTGTTCGAAATTTGTTCAACACTAGAACTATCCTTAGTCGTATTTCTCAGCAATTCGTAAATGAATTAAATCTTGAATCTGAAATCGTAATCGAATCTATTTCTATCTATTTCATTGGATTTAGATATATTCTACGAACGGTTAGTTATTCCTTCGGACTAGCCAATACCCCTGTATACTTCGTAGATCAAATAACCCAATTGTTTCGTAGTTGATGGAGTTTGTTCTCATATCTATTGTTGAAAATTCTGATTTGGTAAGCCAAATGCAAAATTGATATCCAGTTTGATCTAAAAAGATATTTCTCTATCTTTCATCTATCTTTGTTATCTCCTTGGCGAATTTCGAGGACGAAATTCTTTTTAAGGGGGGAAGTCTGTAACGATCCCAGTTTTAAAGACGAATTTCAATTTATAATTTAATTGAATTTTAGATTAAATTATGGATTTGGTTGAATTTTTCAAACTTAATGAGAAATTTATATTTATTTGTTTTTGAAATTGATTTGAAACTCAAAGCGAATGAATTGAATTTGAATTATAAATAAAAAGTTTAAAACAAAATAGAATAAAACTACTTATCAATCTTAAGAAGAAAAAAATATATAAAATAAAATGTACGTTGTGAATGTAATACTTATGTTAGATATATAATTAGAAGATAAATTACAAAACAATACGATTTACTCAAGTGTGAACAATAAAAAGATAAGAACATATGAAACATAAAGTAAGAAAAAAAAATCAAATAACATGTTAATAAAACAAATGCAAACATAAAGAAATAACATACAAATATAAATACATACATAAAAAAATACATAGCATAGGAGAGTAAAACAAAATACCTAGACATAAACATCAAAAGAAAGAAACTAAAAAAAAACTGCAAACAAACAAAAATATAAAATCAGATGAAGTTTACATAAGCACATATAAAATATGAAGTGAATACAAAGGATCCAAAGTAAATGATAACAAATGAAACAGATACAGTAGGCAAGCAATAAAATAAATTAAATACAAAATAAAAACAAGTACAAACTGAATTGCAAAACAATAAATGCAACATACCTTTGCATTAAATGCAAGCATCCTTAACATGCTTTTTGTACAAATGATATACTGCATACTTCCTTTTTATATGCATCAAACCCTCATTCCAGTTCGTTCATGAGTAAGCAAAACAGAAGAAAAAAAATATAAGCAATATCATTCAAGTTCAAAGGAAACAAAGCAAGTAAAAAGAAATAGAAAAAAAGGAAAAATAAAAACTGCAGGCCTTAAAAGAAACAGGATTATTCTCTGTTTCAAAACCTTTCAAGGTGAGCAAACTCTAAAATTTATGAACACCCCTTGGATTTAATGTAATCAATATTGATTGTGTGAAGTATGAATGGGATGAGTATGGTTATGTCTGTATATATGCGACTGTAAATATATACATGGCTGTTACAGGGGTATCTACACTTTCTTCTTCGATGTGTTTAGGTGTTAATTTTTGAGTGGAAGTTGATTCTAACAACACAATGCTAATTTTAAAAAGAAAAAAATATATTTCCAACTGTATTTGTTAAGGGTTGTCCCTAAAGTTAACTATTACAGTAAACTTCTTGAAAATGATAAAAACAAAACATTTTAATCTCTAGTTTGGAATTTATAAACTGAATTGTAATATGAAATGATGAATTTAATTGATGAAGCCGAGATTTTTAGTTTGCTAAAATTTGGGGAATCGTAAGTTGTATGGGTTTGGTTTTTTTGATCATTTCCTGATGATCGAATGAATATTTGCTCACGAAATTCTGCTTGAAGCTAGCTTAATGGGTTACGAAGTCAGGAAAAATGTTAGAAATTTTTTCGATTGTATGGATTAAGGGGACGAGATCAAAGTAGGGTTTGAGCAGCAGTTTTTGTCGACTAGTTTTGGAGCACTTTCGATCGGTTGTGGGTCAACTGAAGCTCATCGCACTGGGGGGATCGTCGTAGCAAGACGTGGCGCGGTTGTGGACGAAGTTGCGTGGGTTCTGGCACTAGGTGGCGGCGTAGCGAGGCGTTTTGTGGTGGTGTTTTAGGCTTCAAGTTTCGATCGAAACACTTATTTTTGATTTATGGTGGATGTTGTCGAATCGAGACCTGATTTGGAGTATAGGAAGGATTCGCGACTTATTGAGGGTCGCGATGGCCACCGGAGGTGGCGGTGGTTCGTGTGCACGTGCACGACACTGATTAGTGTCAGGAAAGTTTGGGCTGAGGGGGAAGGGGTGAAACTCGAGAGAAAGCTCGAGTACGTGATGCTTTGGCTCGAGTTTTTGTTTTGTTTTGGGTTTGAGCGAGCATCTTGTAGCTTCAGGTAAAAAAATAACCAGAAATAAGAAGAAGAACGAACAAGAGAGGGAGCGGGGGATGACTCGTGAAAGGTGGAAGGAAACTCGAAGTGTTTCTCGAGTGGAGCCGGGTAAACCTCGGGTTTGTTGTAATTGGGATTAAGCCCTACAGATTTAAAAGATAAAAATGTTCAACAATTTTAGTGTTAACAAGGTAATAAATGTTGGTTACCGTCGGTTAGGAATTTGTTTCAAATTTGGCAAATAAAAATGTTAGAATGTCCTTTTAAAATCTAAATTAATGTTTTAATTAAGTAAATAATTTAAGTTAAGTGTTAAAGTTAATCAACATTACAGATTTTATAATTAATAATAATTTGTTTTTTTAAAGTTTGAAGAAGATTTTTAAAATGTAAATTAAGATAAATTATTATTTATTAATTGTTTAAAAAGGATAACGAAGAATGAACAATTAATTTTAAAATTGAAATTAACTAAGTAATTAGAGATTTGCCAATTTGAAAAATTAAGATTGAGTTAAAAAAAAATTAATTATTTAATTGATTTGTAATGAAGAATTGTAAATAAGATGATTTAAAGTTGATTAATTTATGAATGGTAGTCATAATTGATTAAAGCATAATCAATTAAAATTTTAATTAATTCACTATTAAGATTAGTTAATCATTGATTCAAATAAATCAATAAAAATAGTTATGTGGTAAATTCTTTTAAATCACCTTTACCTTAAAGTGAAAACGATCGACTATCATAAGATGTTCTGTATTGAATAGATATTTCTGTTCGTGATTTTGATACCGTGTGATGTGAATTGCCTTATGCTGTACTGTGAATTTTGATTTTTTTTTTGTATATATGTGAAAACCCCTTTGCCTGTAAAATGACATTTGAATTTCGATGCGACAGGGATTCGGATTCCAGTTGGCTATCCGAAACCCACATCGAATCGTAATGATGAATCTCTGTGATTGATAAATTTATTTATCTATGAAACTGTGAAGGAAGATAAGCGTTATTGGTTATACCGCTTATCGATATTGATATATTTGTGATGATTGATGTTGTGCACTATTGTGTAAAATCCTTGGACCACACTATCCACACGCAAATATGGATTTCATGAGGAAATCGGTTAAGGCGCAGATTTTTAAATAAGTTTGAATTTGAATTTTTAATTCAAATATTTTTGGAAATAAATTAAGTTTTAATGTGGAAAAGCTTTTGAAAAGCTGTTTTAAGAATAAAAGTTATTTTTGAATAACTAATAAAGATTTGGAATTTAAATAATCGGATTTAGATTGAAATTCAAAAGAAATATGAAATTGAATTCTATATTCAGTATTTATGATTTAAAAAGGACTTTACAAGTTATACGGGTTTAAACCGTTTTTAAGCGTTGATTTGAAAATTCGAATTAAAGATTGTAACTTGTATAAATGGAATCGGGGTTTTTTCCAAAAGAAAACTATTGTTTCTATGTGCTAAAAAGCTTTCATATGAGTAATGAACTTCCAATTTATATTAAAGAGATTTCAAGTTTGAATCGAAAATAATTTTCCAAGTTATGAATGAATCTTTGGAAACAATTTTTGAAAGCTATGAGATAAATCTTTGATTTAAAGATTTAAATGAATTAATCCAATTCAAATGGAAATTGTTTTGAAACCTGTAAATGAATCCTTGTGAAACTGAGTAAACTTTGTGAAATAAATCTTTTTGTTTAAAAGATTTGAAATGGTAATTGGTTTAAACCATTTGAAAGAAACTTTGGAATTATTAAGTTGTGACTTAATCGAAATCTCATATCCATATGTTTTAAATGTTGCGCTCACTATTCGGGTTAGCCGGGAAAGGACATTTGTGTCGTATAACCCATTCCGAATATGTGATATGTCGTTAGGGATAGCATTTGAAGACCGGTGGTGAAGACCGGGTATTTGCGAGAACGATAGGATGACCTATCGATTGTCTCTGCACTGAGTTGCAACGGTATAGAGACTCCCTAAGTGATGGGGAATCCGATCAGGATTGTGGATATCCGGATTGCAAGGACTTCTTTGTAAGTGCCTTTGGTTCTGTTCGAGCCCGGAACAGGCTTGTATGGATAGTATGTCTAACATTACAAATTGAGATATAAAGCCAATTTCTTTCAAATATATTTCTGTTGGTGGCGGAGAATTTATTCTTTTAGCTTAACACCCTTCTCTGAGACGTACGAGCTCAGAGGTTATGTAGTTGAAGGTTATCAGCGATATATTCCCAATTTGGTAATGTGACATGCTGAGTGTTGCTGTGAAATGATCATTGTGTTGATTATTTGTGAAAGGATCATTTGTTTGATCGTCTATCTTTGTGATCATTTCTATGATCATTCGTTGACCCAAAGCACGGCTTTTGTATAAAGTGTGTTTTTGTGGACGAGACTTCGTCGAGCCTCACAAACCGGTAATGGTCGAAACAGGAATTGTGCGGCAAGGTTTTCAGGGATAGCGTCCCTAGTGTATGACCATTCCTTCTGTAAAAGGGTAGTATCATGGTATGGAGCCCAGATATTTACTCATGTTGAAACACTTATTATTATGGTGTGATGTTGGTTAGAGAGCTCTCGTTTAAAGGTCCCAAAGGACCGGGGGTGGCATATCTGAGGGTTTGTAATATCCCTTGGGAAAAGGGGTTCCCGGCCTTGTTTAGTAGAGTACGGTTTGGTGCTCGGGGCGTCCTTCCAGAGGCGTTTCCATGTGGCAATGGGAAGTTCCTTGGCCTGACCATTTGTTGGAAAATCCATTCTTCAAATACGAGCCTTGTACGGTTTTAGTTGTATAACCTGCCATGGAATATGGCGGTAACCCGCTATTGAACATGGTAGCTATAGTAGGCATAGTTCGAAATGTCTATGCTGGCTAAGATTTATATCTTTACTTTCGAAATGATTTTTCATACACTATGCACTAGTAATAATATCAAATGTTTCTTTTTTAATGCGTATCAAGCATCTTTGACTATCATAAGGAGAAATCTCCTCCGATTCTGCGTTTGCATTGTGTGTGTGTGCGGGATGCCTTATGGTAGTCTCATTTCAAAAGCATTGCGATTATAAAAGTTTAAATCTTTGATTGTTTTAAAGATAAACTGTTTTTGTTTGCTCACACCAGTCTCATGACTGATCCAGAGTTTATTGTTTCTTTTCTAAACTCTGGGTGCTCAAATTTTTTTCTACACGGGCAGTCAAGAGTTTGGTTTTTCAGATAATTAGGTTCAGTAGATCACCTGGAGCTAGTTCAGTTTTCTTTGGATATGGACGAGACTTGCTTAGCTTGGTGCAATCTTGATGGTGGATCGAGATAGGAGTTTTGGAGCTCTGTCTTTGGAGCTTTTTGGATCAGAGTTGCAGTATTATATTCTGAGAAGACTTATTTCATATTGTATCGTGTTCCGCTGTATTTTGTGTTGTATATTCTCTGATGTTGATGATTATCATTGTATCAAATTGATGTATCGGATATTGTATTCATGTTATATCGGTTATATCATCTTTTATTTCCGCTGTGTTATTTATCATTTAATGGTGTTGCAAGCTCCCGCGAAACGAATTTGATGTTGTTTGTTGGACATCGAGTTCGGGTCGTGACACTATGTTCTTAGTTTGCAGGCTCAAAATTCGATTCAAAAATCAATCTCTTTTGCTTCAATGTCTTTCAGATCATGATTATTAAAAGAAAACTTTTGTATTAACCAAATCTTGTTTTTAAAAATGTTTATAAGTATAAGTTGAAGGTAATTAACCAGGAAATAGAAAATTACAGTGAAAAATTAATTCAAGTTAAATTTCGATTATTAAATTTTCTAGTTTTGATTGTAAATTTGGATTCGTACCTAGAAACCATGATTTTTAGTGTATAAATCAAGGTTTTTAGGTCTATGGTTAACCGAAATTCTCAAGTTGAACGGTATTAGAAAAATAGTCTATTCTCGTCGATTGCGGGGGAATTGATCATGGAGGTCTTGACTGGAGGTAGCTTACGAAGCGGGGCGCACAGGAATAATGGCCGGAGGGTTCAATAATCATCGTGGCGGCGACATGATGGAGTTGTAGGGTTTTATAGCCTGTTGGGTTCGTCCCTGATTTCGAGTCGAATCCTACGATTATGGCGCATCAGACATGGTTGAGGTGGGTGGAATAGGAGCATAGGTCGACGAAAAATATCTGGACAGGGTGTCGGGATTTCTAGTGATCGGTGGTGGCATCACGAGGAGAATCTTGGGTGATGGTTCATTCCAGGTTGGGTTCGTTGAGGTCGTTTTTGTTTTTCGTATTCGATCTTCGATCTGGGAGTCAGGATTGAAGGTTAAGGTCGTAGGGGACTTGCCGACGGTGGCTTTGGTGGTTGGAATGATGCTGATAATCTGTGCATGTGCACATGTATCCAGTGTATCAGGTGGTCGTGGTTGTGTGTTCGAGCTTCGGGTGCATTGATGTTTTTCTTCGAGTTGGTCTCGAGTTTTCGTGAGGAAGAAATCGATAGGAAGGGAAGAAGAGAGGGGTTCAGGTTTTGTCTCGGGTGTTTTTGAGTTTTGGTTTGGGCCTATACTGAAGTGACTGAGTAGTTATAAATAGATAGTTTTACAAGTTTTAAAAGCAAAGAAATGAAGGTTTTCAAACTAAAGTAATGTTAGCAAGGTTTCAAGGTTAAATATTTGAACAGGTTTCAAGTATAAAATTTTAAATCAAATGTTTTTGAATTTAAATTGTTGGTCTAAAATAATTATATAATAAGTTAATTATTTTATTATATTTCTATGTGATTTTCAAACAATATTTAATAATGATTAAGTAATTAATTAAGGTAATGGATTATCTTAAGTTGATTAAAGTAATAAATCAAGGACAGTTAATTTAAGTAATTAATCAAGAATAATTACTTAATTAAGGAGGGTAATTAATGGGTAATTACTAAATGTGATTTATTTAATGATAATCATTTAATGGAAGTAATCATGGATTAATTACTTAGTGTAATTAGTTAAAGGATTGATCAATTAAGGAAATTAATAAAAGGGTTAGTTAATTAATGTGATTAATTAAAGGGTAATTAATCAATATAAGTGATAATGAATTAGAGTAATTAATTAAGGATCAATGTTACAAATTATTGTTAATTACTTTATGAGAGTAATTAAAAGATTATTTAATGTGAATGGTTGAATGTTGATTAATTTGTGTAATTAATTAAATGTTAATTACTTAATGTAATTAAAGATGATAATTAAAGGATCATTAATTAATTGATTTGTAATTAATCAATTAATGTTAAGTAAGCAGGATTTTAAGGTAATTGAAGTAATTAATTTAATTTATTTAAACTAATTAAAAATGGTGCGACAAATTAATCTTTCTTATGAATGATTGAATGAGATTGTATGCCTTAGATTAGTTGATATCTCTGATATGTGATTTGTGATGCTATCTGTAATGGACCATTTTTCCATACCCTTTGAATTGACAATAAACCACACATGTCCAACTCAAATTGCACGAAAAGACGGATCATTAAGGGTAGAAAGAAAAATAAAGACAGAACAGAATCTCACATGAATGGAATAACATATATTATTTCAATAATAATCTTTACAGCGGAAAATTTTAAATACAATATCAGAGTCTAACCTAAATTCAGCTTGGACAGTTATAAACACCTGTCCATACAATTGCTGACAAACATCAAACAAAATACACTAAGTACAGCGGATAATAGAATACGCCCATACGATGATGAAGATCTCCAGCTCTCCTTTGGAAACTCCAACCGTCTTCAACTAAACCTGAAACTACTCGGATCTGACCCGAGTATTAAAAATACCCGGATCAGGCTTGATAAACCAACATAAGAAAACTCAATAATAAATGACAGTGTTATATATCAGCCTTTGAATAAAACCCTTTTGAAAAGAAAGAGTATCTCATAAGACCACGCCCATACATAAACACGGACGAGATTTTACCTTATGATAACTAAGACACTTTTATATCAAAACATTTGATATTATTTCTAATGACATCTCTTTGAAAACATTTTTCAAATAAACTTATTCAAATAAGATATCAATATCTAGACTAAGTCTAAGGTAATATATCAGGACTAGGTCAACGGAATATACCAACGGAATATATGATACCAGAAGGGGTAGCTGAAATGTTTGCAAGTCATTACAGCTATTTTGGGAATACAATCAAAACCGTAAATCTCGTAGGGATTGGATTTCCAACATGATAGAAAACTAGTGACCTTTTCTCCGATCCACGCATAACAAACATAGTTCCCATGGTGCTTTAATCACTTTTCTCAAACTAGTCATTTGGAAACTATACTTGCTACACTACAAATGATAACTGGTAGTTCCCTACTTTTCTCAAGCTAACCACTTTATCCACATGAGGCAATAAATGCCTTGAGGCCCAAACTTATCTGGTACCTAGGGCTCAGAACATCTGATAACCCAAATCACTACTATCTGAAATGCGAGCATACATCTGACCACATAGAATCCCATCATAACCGGGGTGTGAGGCTCGCGAAGCTACGATCAATTTCTTCAAAGCCACACTTTTCATACAAAACCATGCTTTGAACATAACAGGTTCCACTTTGAATGCCACACTGCCATTCCTTTGATCACTATTTGACTCCCACAAAAATACAACCCTTGAGCTCATACGTCTCAAGGAGGGTGTGTAGCTAAGAGAAGTTGCCTTCTTCGCCACCACTGATGTACATTTGTAAATGACAAATGTTGTGTCTCAAAAATGCATTGTCGGACATTCGTCCATACAAGTTCGTTGTAGGACTGAACGAAACCGAAGGCATTTTCCTCAGCGATTACTAGGCGAGAAGCCCTTGCAATCCGAAAAAAAATCTCCATCACGAGGAGACCACTACTATAAATAACTCCATAATGGGAGCAACCCAGAGCATGTTCAACAAGCAGTCCTCACGCTATAAAGATCCACGGTCTTCAATAATCATCATCTTCAACATGTCTTCACATTCGAACGTATATATTGGTTCGAAGTGGTTTTCATATAGGAATTACCCAAATCCGACTCTGGTTCCTTCGAAGCCAATCATCGCTTTAAAAGATGTTAAGTTCATACATGGATATCAATCATCAATCAATTACTTCATCTTTTATCTTAATCAAATATATTTCTTAGATATATTGTTTTCAATTTATTCCATTTTCTCTTCAAATGTATATGGAATCATTAAGCCTTATTTATCAAATCATTTGATTTATTAAACTTTTCTTAAATCTTGGAATAATTCCAAATCATTTTCTCTTTTACTTAGGAAAACCTTTCCAAATCATTCAATAAATCTTAATCAAAGGTATCTTATATTCAAGTTATAGCTTTTAACTTAGGGAAAATATTCTCAAATCAGTCATTAAATCTAAATCAAAGATTTTCTTTTTTACTTCAAATCATATTCTTACAAATCGAAGACTTTCATAACATAGTGCTACTGCCACTTTAAATATGATAGATTTCACCTCCAGGACTAATGGAAAGTTTCACCTCTAGGGACAAATGGAAAGTTTCACCTCCAGGGACTAATGACAAGTTTCACCTCCAGGGACTATTGGCAAGTAATCCTACATCACGAACATCTTTGTCTTTTAACTTGGAAAAACTTAAATATGATCTTTTAGAGCATCCGGGCTTTCCTTTCGATCTGTTCCACCCCTCGTCTAAGAAGAGAAAACATAGGCCAGGTAAGTTTAGGGTATTGGTTGCTCCATCCCCAACCTTAGTTAAACACCGTGTTTTATCTTCCCAGATCTCACAGGCGGGACAAATGTACTAGTCGTTTCGACATACTCAGATTTTCAACTTTATTTTGGAATTGCTTATAAATATTCCAAATTATCTTTCGAAATTCTTAATTATCCTTTTTAAAACATTCATAATTGATTCTGGGAAACGTCGTTACATTTAAACTCATATTCCAAAAGTTATAGAATTCGCATCATAAAAGTGCTGTAGAAAGCTTATTTGATTTAAACAACTTATAAAGATTTGAAAAATTCATATTTTACATTCCCAATATCTTTTAAACCATTTTAATAGATTTATCAAATTTATTTCATATTTTTAAAACATTTAAAATTTCAATTTTAAACTTTGGTCACTTTACTGCAAAAGCGCGATTTTTTTGGAAAATTGTTTTGGACATATTTAAAATATACAAGATAAAATCTTGATTTTATTACTTTATTTCTATAAACATATTTAAATGTTTATAAAACGTTTCTAACTCATTTTAAAACTATTTCCAAAAGGTTTAAGCATACCATATACACCATTTCATTTTCAAAAGGAAAGTAATTTCCTTTGTGCTTATCGACGTGTATTAACGTGACTTGGTAAAACAATTTAACAATCATATCCAACAATCAATACTTGATGATCAAAGCATATATAAACATCCGTAGAAATCATAACGCAACATCAAACATGTATATATGTAAATAGAGATGTTAAATAGAGTTTCTCACCATAAACCAAAGCGATTAACTTCCTACCAACATTCATATCATCCAACACTTCACTAACTACTTTCTACTCCATTAAACACTAGAAAATAACACCCTCTCCCTTCCAATAGCTTGGCCGAGGCTTGAGATGGAGGTTGGCCGAAAATATAGAGAAGAAGCGATAGAGCTTTGAACTTGAATTTTCAAGATTTTGATCCCAAAAATGGGTCATCTTCTCTCTTGTTTTTGACTCTTTTACACTCAAAATTTAAAGAACTTGTTAACTGAAAAGTTGTTGAAAATTATTTTCTATTGAATTTTAAAAAAAGAATTATTTGACTGCAAGTTGTTTTGAGGGAGATCTATTGAAAATAAAAGAGCTATTCTCGGATTCACAAAAATAAAGCCCGAAAATGTACTTCAAAGAATTAAGTTTCAGGTATAGCAAACATCAAAATTGGAAAAATGATTAAAAAATAAATTGTAGCCACTAGAATTTCATATGGTTTGAATAAAAGAATTTTTTAATTTGGATAGGCTATTATCAAGTTCTGATCAAAACAAAATAGGATAATTTCTGTGTTAAAAATTGGGCCAGAAAACGCACTGTAAAGAAGTGAGTTTTTTAGTATCGTTACCTTTAGAATGAGACAAAGTGGTCAACATTAAAGTTATAGCCACTGGAAATATACATGATTTAAAAAATAAATTTACATTTTGGTTCAGTTCTGAAGAACTTATGGCCGAGAGAAAAAGGGATAAAATATAGAGAAAGGAGGAGTTTGATTTGAAGATAATAAACATTGATTTCTTTTGAATATTTTATAATTATTTTGACATTATTTCTTTTTAATTTTTTATGTGGCATGGAAGCCATTAAAGAGAAGAGGAAGAAGATGAAGAAGATTGAGAAAAGAAAAAGAAGAAATGTGAATGAAAGTGAAGAAGCAGGTGGATATTTATAGAAAAAAGAAAGAAGTGGAAATTTACCAAAATAACCTCTTACCAAATTACCAAAATAACCTTACTTCCATCTAAAGTAAGCTCCACTTTTTCAATACTTAACATCACTTTTCACATCATTACTTTATGTCTTAATCACTTAAAGATTAAGTAAAGAATATCATAATTATGTTGGCTTTGATTTGATATGATTTGATGTTTACTTTTGACTTTTCTTATTTACTTTTCTTAATTCTTACTTACTTTTCTTAATGACTTCTAGAAGTTTCTAACCTTATTTAGTAAAAGTAAACTTGATTAGTGAATTAATTAATACTTACACTATTTGAATATATGTTCCTATATAAGAAAATAAAGGTGTGACGATGTTGCGACAACTTTTAATCGATAAAACGTTGTTTTTCGACAAAATGTTTTACGGTCACATTTTGATGTTTTAGTTAAACTTTTTATTTATGTAAACCAAATTTAAAAATGAACTTTTTACTTATTTAACAAATTAAAACATGTCTCTTTATATTTTAAAATCATATTTAAATAACATCAAAATCTCCAATTTTACGGTGTATGTAAAAGTGACAAAATGCGACAAAATCTGGTTATTTTTGTCAAACGATTATTAACATACTTATAAATATTTTAATATACTTTTATTATCTTTATTAGATGTTTTCAATAAGATTTATCTTTTTAAATAATCATTTAAACCTATTTATTTAAGCATTTATTTATTTTTAACAAAACTTAACTTTTGTTGATTTGTTGTAAAATCCAAATTTATATTTTTTAAATTATCAACTATAAGAATAAATAATTTCTCTATTATTATCTATTATCTATAACTTATTTATTTATGTTTAAAACCTTTTTAAATTCAAAACAAAATAAATCTATCATTTTCGAAGTAGAGAAATTACGGGTCGTTACACTATGTGATATGATATGCTTGGGTTGAACTGTGATAATATGGTTTGTCTATCTGCGATGAATAGCTGTGTAAATATGTAGTTCTAGATATAAATGGAATGGTTTAAACTTAAATGGATTTGTTTTTAAGATGACATTGGATTCGAAGAGATAGGGTCGGGTATTAGTAAATACCCGAAACCACTTCGATTTATAATCTTCAATAATTCTTTAAAGATTTGGTATGTGCATCAAATAGGCTGGAATGGAATAAATTTAAATGACTGGACCATTTAAACTAAGTAAGGGTACTTAGGGATTGATTTGTGAAAATAAGCGTTGACTATAACAAGTTGTGAACTTGTAGTGAAGTACGAGTTATCCCGGGTTTTAAATAAGTTTTGTACATCAGTATTTCATATTAGATGGGTTTACTCATACTGGTTTCCAGCGTGACCGGGTATTACTTTGATGCAGTGCTCGGGTCAGACCGAGTATTATAGGTTTTCAGGTTAGTATGCTCTAGAGCTCAAGAGGCGAGATGGATGGCAGGGACGTATGGAGTTTACCGCTGTGTATTTGAGAGTTGTATTGTTTGTAGTCCAGGACATGTTTTACAACTATTCAGTTTATGTATAAATGATTGTAACTTTGATGTCTTATTATAAAATTAACAATTATAGCTTTCTTTATATATATGCTATTATTTGTTATTATATTTAATCCGCTGCGAATGTAAGATGCTGTTGTTTTCTGTTCTTCTTCTACTTTCTCCTTCTCTTCTCTAACAATCTGAAATTTCTGGCATTTGATTGCTTGGAACTTTTATAAATTAACGTATTAGTGTCGAATTTTCAAAGTCGAAATTTTGGTCATTACATTTTGGTATCAGAGCTGAAGGTTAAGCTTGAACCTTGGCTCTGGTGGGTTTACGCATTAAGGATAAGGTCAATGGTACCCTAGAATGAGTTGAGTGTGGTATATATGAGGGAGTATTTGTTATCCTCTTATAAAAAGATTTTAAAACAGTTTTAAAATTAGTTCTTATATAAGTTTATATTTTGATATATAAAGCAATAGTTTTCTAATATATTAAGGTAATTGGTAGTTGATTATTGGAATTAAAGGTAATAATAAGAATTAAGTGGTAATAGAAATACAACCAAATAGGAATTGGATAATATAAACTATAAATGATAAATAGATCCAGACTGAAATTAAAATCTTGAATTTGTAGAATTGTTTTCAGAATAAGATAATATATTGTGAATTGGTTTTCAGATATGATAACCTTGGTTATTATCCTAAAATGTTTGTTGTGTTTAATAATGAAATATTTTAAGGAATTAAACATTTAGGTGAGTATGACTTACAAATTGGAATTGAAGATAATTTAAATTATGAAGTTTTAAATCTAGGTCCAAAAATTTGAAATTGTCTCAAAGTGATAAAAGAAATAATAAATAGTTCTATTTACAATGTATTTGAATGAAAGGGTCCTGTTTCAAACAAGAGTTGTTTGAAAATTTTAAAGAAATTTGTTTGAATTAAAAAAAAGGTGGTTTAAAATTTGAAGTATAACTTGGAGTGCAAAGGAAATAAATATGTATATATGAGGGATGTACATAATATCAAACTTGTTTTGAAATAAACTCTAAGCGTTGAGTTATAAATTTTTACTTGGAATGTGATGTGAAAACCCAAAGTGATAAGTTTTTAAACTTATAAGTGGTATAGGATATTGATAAGAAGTTTAAAATTTGGAATGGAGAATTCAAATTGGAGTAAGGTTGACTGGATTAAGTAAATTGGATTTAACTCAGGAGAAGTTAAATAATTTAACAAACAACCTCAATTGTAAATTCAAAGATGAAATTGATATTTAATGTAGGAAGTTAAATGGGTTGATTTGAAATGGAGATATGTGTGATCTCAAAATGGGTTTGAGATCTAGAAATGGGCAATGGATGCTATGGATGGATGTTTTAAATAATTAGGATGTTTATTTATTTTGACTTATTCTGATATCATCTTGTTGTTAGTAATAATCTATAAAACTGAGAATTGGATTACTTTAAATAAATTAAGAAACGAATTGGGGTAATATACATCCATTACTAAAATAAAATAGAAAAAGACTAAACTTATGAGAAGGGAAGTTGTTTTGAACTTAAAGATTTAAATGTTAGAAATGAGCTTGCTGAAAATTTATTAAGAATTGGTTTCGAAGTTAAAATTGGGTAATAAAGTTAATTTTGAAGATTAAGTTGCTTCTTGAATTCTTATTTGAACTTTGTAATAAGTTAAGTAAAGGTAATTTAAAATGGAATTTTGAAATTTGGACTCAGAATTAAATGGTCTAAAAATTTAAGTTGTTAATTTAAAAATAAAGGTTGGTTTGATTTAAAGGATTAAATCAACATTTAAAAATTTAACTCGAATTTATGAAATTCAAGATGGTTTTAAGTTGAGATTTAAATTGAATTAGTTCAAATTAAATTTGATTTGAATTAATTGGAATTGTGATTGAAGAAGGATAAGCTTAAAAATTCAAATGGAAAATTTGAATTGAATTAACTTAAAGTTGAATAATTTTGAATTCAAATGGGAGTTGATTTGAATTTGGGATAGGAATTAAAGTTAATTTAAATTGAATTGAAATTGAATCGATTTAAATGGAAGTGGAAATTGGAAATTGATTAGAAATGGAGATTGGGAAATTGAACAGTTTGACTCGGAAAACAAATTTCAAATAAATTGTTTTAACATAAACTATTTTAAATCTATTTTCCTAGCTATTTACCATACAACCTTTCTTTTTAAAACCCAAACTATCTTATACTTATTTTACAACTATTTTGAAAACAAATTACTATTTTACATCTGTTTTACAAACTAATCACTATTTTACAACTACTTACAAACTAATTACTATTTTACAACCAATTATTTCACTATTTTACTACTATTTAATAATTACTAAACTAATCTACAGCTATTTTGCAACTAATAACTATTTTTCAACCACTTATCTATTTTAAACCTTTTCAAGCTATTTTCTAAATTATAGTTGGTCAGAGTGAAAACTGTTTATAAATAAAGTGATAACCCAAATGTGAATGGAATCAAAATGAAGGTGAATAGAAAAGAGAATTGATTTAGCTAATGATCAATGAAGATAAATACGTAGGATGTACGTATATTATTCTAATTGTATAATGATTTGATCAAGATTCGAGCATAGAATTTCGAGATAGTATATAGATCCGAGTAGGGATTTTTCACTCGATTTTCAACGGCGAACCCCGGATATGGATTTTTTATTGATTTTGGATATTCTCTATCATAGTTATGACTATGCAAGGAGAATGACGGTTTCTGATCAAAAAACCAGATTTGAGTCTGCACTAAAATGTCGGGTGGACGATACTAGTTTGAAAGTGAAATTGTGTGATCGAGTGAGCGATTAGATTTTATATTGCGTACGTATGGTATATGTACATCATACGTGCTTAAATGATATTGATATTGTAATTTTGGAAGAAATGAGAAATAGTTTTCAAAGGAAAAGTATATTTTGAGAAATATATATGAATAAAGGTGGAAGATTGGTATCTTTTGAAATTCACTTTATGAAGTGTAAGTGATATGGTAAGTAACTTTATAAAAGAAAATAAAATTTGAATGTTGACTTGGCATGGTAAAGTTATATATATATTATTATATTTGATAAGCTCCCCTATGTTGAATCTAGAACCAGAAGAAAGGGTTTTTGAAAGTAATTGAAGTATAAAAGGGGGAATCTATATAAGTGATCAAAAGATTATTTTCAAGTTGGAAAGGATAAGTTATATATATATATATATATATATATAAATGGCTTTGAGAATGATTTTGGAAAAAGGTTTTGGAACATATGGATTTGGAAAAGGCTTTTGATTTTTGGGAAAAATCAAATTTTGGGAATTTGAAAAGCCAAGTTTGGAACTATCGATTCGAGATATCAATTTTGTATAAAGGAGGTTTATGTAAATCATAAAGGGTATGATTTGAAAGATACTATAAGTGTATAGTATAAAATGTTTTGAGATTGGCTCTGGAGAAAAAAGCACTCCCATTGAGATGAACTTCATAGGAGATCCACGGGGTGGTTCTGCCTTGAGCCTTAAGGGGGAGACTCTAAATTGAATCTGGGGAGGAAGTCCAGACAAATTGAAGTTCCTAAGGATATGTGTAGTGGGTAGCAAAAGTCGAGGGCGCTGATGCCTACAGAGACATTTGGGTTATGTTGTGACGAGGTGTAGCTCGATGTCACTACGATCTACTGTGGACCATAGCGGAAGTCGTGTGTGCCGTGAGAGCCAACAATCTATTTTGATTTTGCCGTGATGGCAACGTAACATCGGTATACTACGACCAATGGAGAAATAGCGAAGTCGAGAGGCCGTGAGAGCCTAAGGCTACATTGGGACTTGACTGATGTAGTCTATGACCTTTGTTGGAGTGGTGAAATTTCATTTGGCAGCGAAAATCGAGGGCGTTGATGCCTACAGTTACATCAACCTTTTCCATGGTGGCAACGTAACCTGATATGTAACTGCGATGTGGCAGGTTCCATGGCGTAATCGAGGGGCGCGGAGTGCCTACAGTTGTCTATGGATTTTGTCGCGATGGCAACGTAACCATCGGGTTAACTACGACCATGGAGGGGGTGATGATTTCTAGAGAATTCTCACCATAGGTGCTTCCTCTATTTTCCTATTTTTTTTCTATATTTTCAACAAAATCTTTTCCCAAGTATTTTCACTGGGTGTTGAAAACGGGTTTGCTAAGTACTTATAGATTTTCAGTCCAACGCCTGATCAACGTATGACCGAATTTCTGTAAGAACAAGGATAGACTTGTGGAAACATCAAGTTATAAAAACTATTTTTTTAAAGATATCTTGATAGTATTATATAGATTTTAAAGTATTTTTAAGTTTTGAATAAAAAGGAGTTTATAGTTAAAAAACTTTGAAGGATAATTTTAAAATTCTGGTTTCGTTCCATTTCGAAGATGATAAGATTCAAGGGGGGGAGGAATATGATAACCTGGATTTTGAGATATCTGAATTAATTGGTAATTAGCAGGATTAAAATTTATTAAAATAATAATTTGTAAATTGAACAAATAAAATTCTGATATATATATCTGGATATGTATATAGATGAATTTGAACTATAATAAATGCTGAATAATAAATATGTGAATAAATATTGAATCTCCTGTTATAATTATTGAAATTTGATAATATTTGTCTAATGACCTTCTTTTATAATTTTTCAATTTGGCAAAATTTATCTTTTACAAATGAATATGTTTTATATTATAATGTGTGTGTGTATATGTATATTGTAAATGGTTAGCTATGGTCTAAAATTCAATATTAATTTTCAAAGCTATTAAAGATAAATTCTATATTTTACAACAACAAAGATAGCATATGTATATATGTGATTATTTATTTATTATAATTGGATTTCAAATCATTTTCTTTTAAAAATGTATACATATATAAACATAAAAATATGATTCATAAATTAAAATGAGGTAGGGGTTTAAAACATAATTTATAAATTAAATATAATAATGAGACATGGATTTAAACATAAAAATACAAACTTATGACATTTGTGAAATAAGGAAATACATGCATAAACACTTGTAAGTTTAGATTAACAAGTGGCGATTGATTAAATTTCTTTTTTTTAAATATCAAGTTATTAGATACTTCATTTACATCCAAAAATTCTTCTTTCAAAAATTTAAAAATAAGACAGACCAGGAAGGAAAAGGAAAGATCAAACAACATCAGTGTTCAAGTTTCAACCTGGGAAAACAATACAAAGTATCAAGCAACAAGTAAATCAATATCAAGAAGCAGATTCAAATTAAAGAAAATCAATTTCCAGAAAAGAATACCCAGGCTCCTCTGTTCTTCCAGGATTTGTGAGTAAACCTTTGTTTTAAATATTTAAATCTGGTGATATATGTACATGTATATACTTTGATGCATGTAATAGTAATATAGTGTGTATATATAGTTTACATGAATATTTGGATGAGAATGCAATTACATATATATGACATGTCTGTGTATATATAAATATTTAGGAAGTCTCTGTTCTTGGTTTGCAGGCTCAAAATTCAATTCAGAAATCAATCTCTTTTGCTTCAATGTCTTTTAGATCATGATTATTAAAAGAAAACTATTTGTATTAACCAAATCTTGTTTTTAAAAATGTTTATAAGTATAAGTTGAAGGTAATTAACCATAAAATAGAAATTTCAGTGAAAAATTAGTTCAAGTTAAATTTCGATTATTAAATTTCCTAATTTTGATTGTAAATTTGAATTCATACTTAGAAACCATGATTTTTAGCATATAAATCAGGGTTGTTAAGTATGTGGTTAACGGAAACTCTCGAGTTGAACGGTATTAGAAAAATAGTCGATTCTCGTCGATTGTAGAGGAATTGATCATGGAGGTCTTGACAGGAGGTAGCTTGGGAAGCGGGCTTCATAGAAAAAATGTTCGGTGGGTTCAATAATCATCATGGCGATGATGTGATGGAGTTGTAGGGTTTTATAGCCTGTTGGGTTCGTCCCTGATTTCGAGTCGATTCCTCCGATTATGGCACATCGAATATGGTCGAGGTGGGTGTAATAGGAGCATAGGCCGACGGCGAATATCTGGACAGGGTGTCGGTATTTTTAGTTATCGGTGGTGGCGTCGCAAGGAGAATGTTGGGTGATGGTTCGTTCTAGGTTGAGTTCGTAGAGATCGTTTTTGTTTTTCGCATTCGATCTTTGATCTGGGGGTTAGGATTGAAGGTTAAGGTCATAGGGGACTTGCCGATGGTGGCTTTGGTGGTCGGAACAATGCCGATGATCTGTGCATGTGCACATGTATCCGATGTATCAGGTGGTTGTGGTTGTGTGTTCGAGCTTCGGGTGCATTGATGTTTTTCTTCGAGTTGATCTCGAGTTTTCGTGAGGGAGAAATCGATAGGAAGGGAAGAAAGAGGGGATCAAGTTTTGTCTCGGGTTTTTTTGAGTTTTGGCTCGGGCCTGTACCGAAGTGATTGAGTAGTTATAAGTAGATGGTTTTACAAGTATTAAAAAGCAAAGAAATGAAGGTTTTCAAAGTAAAGTAATGTTAGCAAGGTTTCTGAAAGAGGCTATGCGGTAGGATCGTGTAATATGGAATAACGGAATAGTCTAGGTAGATAAAGTAAGTAAAAGCAAGGAGACACCATGATTTTATACTGGTTCGGATCTCTAGTCCTACGTCCAGTCCCTAAGCTTCACTTAGGAATTTCACTAACTAACACCCTCACTTAACCCGGAGGAATAGGTTTACAACTTACCCAAACAACCGAACGGGATTTCTTGCCTCAAACACCGAAGAGGACTTCAACTCAATTGCAAAAACAATATTCGATTTGTTGTGTTCATATCAACACTAATGAGTCTAATGTAGTACAATATTCCTATAATCTTATCCTCAAGAGTATGCAATGTGTTTGTGAAGATTTAGGAAATGTGAATTGCTTATGAATCAATAGAATGCTAAAAACAAAGCAGTGATTCAAGCAATAGATTTGTGAGTGCTTTGAGAATTTCTAGATAATATGTTCAAGAAGATAGTAAGATTAAAGCAAGAGAAATCCATGAATTGAAGATGTTATAATTATGTATTTATACTTGTAAAAGAGGTGCATCTGTTGGCTAAGGTTGCAGACAAGAGATGCTTCCATTTCCATTGGTGAATGGTTGCAACTCTTGGGAGGAAGAAGGTGTCCATTCATAGAAAATTCGCAGGTTCAAATTCAGTCGACTGAACAGAGAATTCAGTCAACTGAAATATGAAGTAAAATTTTCAGGAACAACTTCAGTCGACTGAGCAGGGTGTTTCAGTCGACTGAAACTGTACATGTTTGTATATGTGTAACAGGTTTAGTCGACTGGTCATCCCTGTTCAGTCGACTGAACTATTAAGCTATGCACATGAATGTGTATTAAGAAATGAAATTTATAAAAATTCGTTCTAGTGTTTGTGCATGCCTCTTGAAGATAGATTTTAACAATAAATCTAAACTAAGACCTATATAAAAATCATACTTATGTTTATTCTTGGTCTTCATCGTTCTTTCTTTAGCTTTGCACATATCTCTTCCTTTTTGTTGAAGCACATTGTCATTGATCAAAATCTTAGCGTATCAACAGTTTCAACGTTAAATATTTGAACAAGTTTCAAGTATAAAATTTTAAATCAAATGTTTCGAATTTAAATTATTGGTCTAAAATAATTCTATAATAAGTTAATTATTTTATTATATTTCTATGTGATTTTCAAACAATATTTAATACTGATTAAGTAATTAATTAAGATAATGGATTATCTTAAGTTGATTAAAGTAATAAATCAAGGATAGTTTGTGACGACCGCCCATGACTCCTGCACTAAACAAGGAAATAATGCGCTGAAAAGTGTGCCAGGCCGCCATGGACGATCATCAAGGTAGGGTAATACCATAATGATCTATCGTATTACTCACAGCGCAGGGATAAAATACAATAGAAAAGTATACATAGTGAAGCTCATTGAACAGAATCTTATCATATAAACTCATAGTAGTTTATTACAAACATCTGAATAGTCAATACATCAAGCCTCACTACATAACACTCAGAGTATCAAACAAACAGCGGAACATCCAGTACATATAGTAAGAAAACAATATGCAAAATCCTCCAGCTCGTCTTCGTCACCAACAACGTTGATTACTAAGAACAGCACCTGTCACCTGCTACCTAGTCTGCCCATCCCAACATGGATGAACAGCCCAAGGTAATAAGAGTTAAACATAAAACCTTGAGTCAGACAAAAGTCTTAGTGAGCAGTAAATCAACTATCAAACATACCAAAAGAGCATAAAGGGTAAAAGGAATAGGAACCCAACCATCCCACTCCACCTCTTACTACAGTGATAGCCCCCAGAAACACTAAGCAGAAACAAACATAGCAAAGTAGGCAATTAAGGTAAAGCAATTATCACTCGAGTCAAGGTCGATGTTTTCCAAGTACAAACCCCCAAGACCTAAACCAAGATCAGATAAGCACCCACAAAACATCGCTCTTGAGACCGAGTGACGATATAACCAAACATCCATGACCCTGGCTATCACTGTTATCATTGCCTCGATACCATCGTTAATTGAATGACCGGCACATTCTTTCAGCCATCAATCAAGGGCTAATGGCAACCCCGGTTCTAGACACAACTCCGCACGTCGTCGCAGCCCGTGTCTAGGAATTTTCGCAACTACCCAGAGTACTAGCACGTCGTCGCAGCCCGTGCCTGGGACGTCGTCGCAGCCCGTCCCAACGTACTCTTGCTTTGAGCGTGCTAGAACCTTCAATAACGATGTGATCTCAGCCTTCTAGTCATCCTCCTTGACGACTATTTTCATACTAGCTCAAGCGCCTCTCGAGCCCACCATTATCAACCAACTCGAACCGCATCCTCGAGTTATCAACATGCTTGGGATGATCCCGTCTGGATTAAACCAAGGCTATCTCACATCATGCTTTGCTTCATCGCATCATAGCAAAGTCCCGTCTCAACATCATGCTTTGCTTCCTCTCATCATAGCAAAGTCTCACCCCAACATCACACTTTGCTCTATCGCATCATAGAAAAGTCCATCATCATCGAATCTATCCATATGAGCTTTAACCTCCGCTTCATATGCCACAAGCAACTTTCATCATTCAAGAGCCTCTCCACTTAGCTTTTGAATCATCTTCGACCAACTTGTCCAAATCAACTATTAGCTAATTTGCAACAATCTATCAATCAAATCAATCATTAATCCAAGCAGTCAAACATTCAAACAAGATCTAATAAGCAATTATACAAGAATGGCAATTTCATAATTAAAATGTCCAAATCTAACAAGTATGAATTATAAGCAAATATCTCTACAACTTAATGAATAAACTTATATAAGTTAACATGTAGCAAAATGGGTATCCAAAACTTCATAGACAATGGATCTACATGCAGACTTAAGGAAAATGCAAGAAATCTCTATCTTTAACACATAAACAAGCCACCGATCCAATATACTCCTTTGGGTCCGTGTGAGAGATAACCACCACTCACCGAATCACCTAAACACCTCAAAATCAACTAACTCCAGATCAGGACAGCAAAGGATCTAGCTTGATCCGACAAGATTCCGATTCAAACGATGAAATCTCTCTTCAATGGATTTAACTGGGTCAACCTCTAAATCTAAATCTTCACAACACGAAGCGGCTTACGAGGTCTCATAACAACTGGGTCAACCTTTAAATCTTCACAGCTATCAACCGAAACAACTGTACTTGGGTCGTGCACATACTTCCGTAGATATAATACATGAAAAACATTGTGCACACCCGCCATCTTTTCTGGTAACTCCAATTTATAGGCGAGCTTTCCAATTCGCTCGATGATCGGGAATGGTCCAACAAATCGAGGAGTTAACTTTCCTTTCTTCCCGAATCGAATAACATTCCTCAGAGGAGAAATTTTCACAAAAACCATATTACCTACGACGAATTCCAAATCCTTACGACGATTATCAGCATATCTTTTCTAACGGTCTTGGGCTGCCTTCACTCGTTGCCGAATGATCTCTATATAATCCGAAGTCTGTCGAATCATTTCTGGCCCAAGTATCAACTTTTCTCCAGTTTCCAACCAACATGTCGGAGAGTTACACGGTCTTCCATACAATGCTTCATACGGCGCCATACCAATGCTTGATTGGTAACCGTTATTATACGCAAATTCTACCAAATGAAGATGATCTTCCCATGATCCTCCGAAATCTAAAACACAAGCTCTAAGGAGATCTTCCAAAACTCGGTTGACTCTCTCGGTCTGACCATCTGTTTGGGGATGATAAGCTGTACTCAAACACAACTCGGTCCCCAAAACTTCTTGGAAGCTCTTCCAAAATTCACTAGTGAACAATGGGTCTCGATCGCTCACTATACTCTTCGGAATACCATGGAATCGAACTATCCACTTAACATACAACTCAGCCAATTTCGATGCAGTCCTAGTTGATCGGACAGGAATGAATCTTGCACTCTTAGTCAAACGATCTACGATTACCCAAATCCCTTCATTTCCTGCTCTGGTTCTAGGTAACCCATCGATAAAATCCATCGATATTTGCTCCCACTTCCATGTAGGAACTTCTAACGGCTGAAGTAATCCACTTGGCTTCTTCTGTTCGGCTTTTACCAACTGGCAGTTCGTGCACTTGGAAATAAAATTTCCAACATCTTTTTTCATACCTTCCCAGTAATAGGTTCTCTTCATATCCCGATACATCTTATTTCCACCTGGATGAATTGTCAACTTCGAGTGATGACTTTCCTTAAGAACTTCATCTCTCAATCCATCTATATCGAGAACAACTAATCGTCCTTGCTTCCGAAGCCAACCCTCTCGATCGACTTCAAATCCTTTATCCTTTTCTGGGTCTACTCCAGATTTCACATCACGGATAATCTTGACAAGCTTATCGTCTTGCTTTGGGCTCTCGCCAACTCTTTCCACCAGAGTAGGTCTTATCGATAAGTTTTCCAACATCTCAGGTTCCAATTCACATCTAGGCCTGAAGTCAAATCCAACCAAATACTCAAGGCTCTTCCATTCTGAAAACATGGCTCCCAATCCTGCATGTCTTCGATTTAACGCATCTGCCACTGCGTTACCTTTTCCCGGAGTATAGGCTATACCAAAATCATATGATGCTAAAAAATCTAGCCATCGTTGCTGTCGAAGATTCAAATCCTTTTGGGAGAACAGATACTTCAAAGACTTATGGTCTGTAAACAACTCGAATCGAACTCCCAATAGGTAATGTCTCCACATCTTCAAAGCAAAAACAATCGCCGCTAACTCCAAATCATGAGTCGGATAATTCCTTTCATGCGGCTTCAGTTGTCAACTTGCATACGCAACAACTTTATCCTTCTGCATTAGCACTGCCCCAAGTCCAGTGCCACATGCATCGGTGTAAACCACCATCTCATCATTTCCACTTGGAATAGTCAAAACAGGAGCACTTGTCAATTGCTCTTTCAGGATTCCGAAAGCTTGCTCACACTTATCATCCCATCTGAACACTTGGTTCTTTTTCGTCAATCCTGTTAACGGTGCAGCTATCTTGGAAAAATCTTTGATAAACCGACGATAATATCCTGCTAATCCAAGAAAACTTCTCACATCAGATGCATTCTTAGGTCTAACCCAATCCTGGATCGCTGCCACCTTGGCGGGATCAACTGCTATTCCATTTCCAGAGATAACATGGCCTAAGAACCTCACTTCACTCTTCCAGAAGTGACACTTCGAAAACTTAGCCTTCAGCTGATGTTTCCGCAAGACTTCTAGAACAATACGCAAGTGCGTCTTGTGCTCTTCTTTGGTTATGGAATAAATCAAAATATCATCCACGAACACAAGTACGAACTTGTTCAACTGATCCCTGAACACTCTATTCATAAGATCCACAAAATATGCTGGTGCATTAGTCAGTCCAAACGGCATTACCAGCCACTCATAGAAACCAGACGGTGTCCTAAAAGCAGTCTTCGACACGCTATCCTTTGCCACTCTCAACTGGTGAAATCCCGTTGCCAAATCCATCTGAGAAAACACCTTAGCTTCGTGAAGATGATCAAACAAGTCATCTATTCTCCGCAATGGATACTTGTTCTTCTTAGTCACTTTATTCAGCTCACGATAATCCACACACAACCTCAACGATCCATCCGCTTTGGTTGCAAACACAACTGGTGCACCCCATTCGGACACACTACGCTGAATGAATCCTTTCTGCAAAAGGTCATCAACTTGCACCTTCAACTCTTGCTGTTCCCTAGGCGCCATTCGCCTAAGAGGCATCACAACAGGTCTGGCTCCCTCAACTAGTTCGATACGAAACTCGATCTCCCTATGCGGCGGTAACCCTTTGACCTCGTCAAAGACATCCTCAAATCCATTCACAATAGGCACCGATGACAGTCCATCCCGTGGAACAACCAGCGAATACATGAAGCTCATGAAGACGCCTTCCTCATGCTTACATCGTATCCCAACCTTTCGCCTCTCCACATTCTCGACTGTCACCTCCAGCCTCTCACAATCAATCCTTGCCGCATACTTCCTAAGCCAGTCCATAGCCAAAATAATTCCGAACCCCGCAAAGTTCAGAACAAAACAATCACAAACAAAAGAGCAATCATGACTCGATACAACTAGACCACGACATACCATACACAAACAAGGCGAACCCCCAACTGGATTAGTCACAACCAAAGGTCTATCAACAATATCCGGTTCCTAACCCAACCGGTCTACCAACTCATTACAAACAAAGGAATGCGACGCTCCAGTATCAAACAACACCCTAACTGGAACACCACAAATGGAAAGAATACCTTGAACCACCACGCTCTTTCCTTTCTCCTCCACAGTAGGAGCTTTCAAAGATGATGGACAGCCCCCAAAGCATAGGCTTGCACAATCTGTTTGTCCTTCCTCGGTTCCGGACAATCCTTCCTAAAATTCCCCGGTTTGTCACAGTTGTGGAACTTCGCCGGCACTTTCGGTTTCTTGCAATCCCTGGAGAGATGACCCTTCTGCTGACAGTTGTAGCAGGTCACTTCACCCTTCGGCTTCTTCTGGCCATCCTTACCCTTCTGCTGCTGCTGCTTCCTCTTCTTGTTTCCATTTTGCTCCTTGGTCACAGCAACAACAGATCCTTCTTTAGGAAACAAATTCTCATGAGCTTTCTCCACAAGCTTCTCAAATGGATCATCCATACGATCCACCAACTGCCTCCCAAGATAAGTGTCCAAGCCTGTCACAAACTTCTCATTCTTCTGATAAGGGGATTCAATATACGACCGAGCATACTTGAACAAAGCTTCAAACTCAGAAACATACTCAAGGACTGGTCTTCCACCTTGCTTGAGCTCCACAAACTTCTTAAACAGAACAGATTTCTGAGCTGTAGAAATGAACTTAGCTTCAAATCTAGCTTGGAATTGCTCCCAAGTAATCTCTTATTCTGGAGTATCAATGGTGATAGAGTTCCACCAATCAGAAGCTCTCACTTGAAGTTGTCTTGATGCAAGCTTCCTCTTAGTTGCATCCTCAATTCCCAAATCACCAAAAATCCTTCTACAAGCATCTATCCATCTCTGAACTTCAATGGTTGATTCTGTTCCCAAGAAAACCTTTCCTCCAAGAGAAGTATAGTCTTTGCACAACTTAGCAAAATCCACTGGTTTTGGGGCTTGAACTTGAACTCCAACATCTACTGATGACCCCGAGGCTGGCATCCTTCTCATGATCGAAGTCACCATGGCCTCAAACATAGTAGCATAATCAGCAGCCCCTTCAGCAGCACGGCCTTCCCTACTAGCTGGTCTCCCTCTTTGACTCATCCTTAATATATATAAAAAGGAATGATTAGAACACCTTGAGAAACAACTACATAAGGAGTTCAAATCCTTCTAAGCTACTATATTATATATAGTAATCATCCATCAAAATATAATTACGTCTCTCATACGTAGTTACGTCAGTGAGCGTTGGCTAAAATCGATTAACCCAAAGCTCTGATACCAAATGTGACGACCGCCCATGACTCCTGCACTAAACAAGGAAATAATGCGCTGAAAAGTGTGCCAGGCCGCCATGGACGATCGTCAAGGTAGGGTAATACCATAATGATCTATCGTATTACTCACAGCGCAGGGATAAAATACAATAGAAAAGTATACATAGTGAAGCTCATTGAACAGAATCTTATCATATAAACTCATAGTAGTTTATTACAAACATCTGAATAGTCAATACATCAAGCCTCACTACATAACACTCAGAGTATCAAACAAACAACGGAACATCCAGTACATATAGTAAGAAAACAATATGCAAAAGCCTCCAGCTCGTCTTCGTCACCAACAGCGTTGATTACTAAGAACAACACCTATCACCTGCTACCTAGTCTGCCCATCCCAACATGGATGAACAGCCCAAGGTAATAAGAGTTAAACATAAAACCTTGAGTCAGACAAAAGTCTTAGTGAGCAGTAAATCAACTATCAAACATACCAAAAGAGCATAAAGGGTAAAAGGAATAGGAACCCAACCATCCCACTCCACCTCTTTCTACAGTGATAGCCCCCAGACACACTAAGCAGAAACTAACATAGCAAAGCAGGCAATTAAGGTAAAGAAATTATCACTCGAGTCAAGGTCGATGTTTTCCAAGTACAAACCCCCAAGGCCTAAACCAAGATCAGCTAAGCACCCACAAAACATCGCTCTTGAGACCGAGTGACTATATAACCAAACATCCATGACTCTGGCTATCACTGTTATCATTGCCTCGATACCATCGTTAATTGAATGACCGGCACATTCTTTCAGTCGTCAGTCAAGGACTAATGGCAACCCCGGTTCTAGACACAACTCCGCACGTCGTCGCAGCCCGTGCCTAGGAATTTTCGCAACTACCCAGAGTACTAGCACGTCGTCGCAGCCCGTGCCTGGGACGTCGTCGCAGCCCGTCCCAACGTACTCTTGCTTTGAGCGTGCTAGAACCTTCAATAACGATGAGATCTGAGCCTTCTAGTCATCCTCCTTGACGACTATTTTCATACTAGCTCAAGCGCCTCTCGAGCCCACCATTATCAACCAACTTGAACCGCATCATCGAGTTATCAACATGCTTGGGATGATCTCGTCTGGATTAAACCAAGGCTATCTCACATCATGCTTTGCTTCATCGCATCATAGCAAAGTCCCATCTCAAGATCATGCTTTGCTTCCTCTCATCATAGCAAAGTCTCACCCCAACATCACACTTTGCTCTATCGCATCATAGCAAAGTCCATCATCATCGAATCTATCCATATGAGCTTTAACCTCCGCTTCATATGCCACAAGCAGCTTTCATCATTCAAGAGCCTCTCCACTTAGCTTTTGAATCATCTTCGACCAACTTGTCCAAATCAACTATTAGCTAATTTGCAACAATCTATCAATCAAATCAATCATTAATCCAAGCAGTCAAACATTCAAACAAGATCTAATAAGCAATTATATAAGAATGGCAATTTCATAGTTAAAATGTCCAAATCTAACAAGTATGAATTATAAGCAAATATCTCTACAACTTAATGAATAAACTTATATAAGTTAACATGTAGCAAAATGGGTATCCAAAACTTCATAGACAATGGATCGACATGCAGACTTAAGGAAAATGCAAGAAATCTCTATCTTTAACACATAAACAAGCCACCGATCCAATATACTCCTTTGGGTCCGTGTGAGAGATAACCACCACTCACCGAATCACCTAAACACCTCAAAATCAACTAACTCCAGATCTAGACAGCAAAGGATCTAGCTTGATCCGACAAGATTCCGATTCAAACGATGAAATCTTTCTTCAATGGATGGAGATCTTCAACTTTGGCTCTTGGATCTTCAATTTAATCTTCAATCTAGATGGAAGGAATCACAAGATTAAAGTGGAGAAAAGAAGTGAAGAAGTGTTGTAGTCGAGCTCTCAAAATGGCAGCACTTCGTCGCTTCAAAATCCGGTGCCAAAATAGTGAGATATGGACGTGTATTTATAGGCTGAAACGTCCCTTAAGTCGTCCGCCCCTATGAGTCGTCCACGACCTAAAAGCCCAACGACTTACGACTTATGCCCCCACACAACTCAACGACCTAACGCCTTAACACTTACACGGCTTAGCGACTCAACTACAAAGCCGACCTAACAGCTTAGCAACATAGCCGCCTCAACGACCTAACTGATATACACGACCTACGACCTAACTGGTATATGACTTAGCAAATGCCGCGACCTAACCAAACCCAGGCCACACGACTTAACTATGTGACGACCTAAAAAATAATAATACGACCTAACTAAACACAGGGTCACATGACCTAACACCTGTGCGACCTAATCACTAAGTCGCTCGCGACCTATCTATACACTGCTGTCTAATATAGGTCGCTCACCACTAAGTCGCTAACTCCTATTAGGTCGATCGAATTCTTAAGTCGTCAACCACCACTAACCCACTTATCCCATTAGGTCGGTCACTCTCTTAGGTCGAAACATCCTATAAGTCGCTAATTCTATAAGTCGCCACTACGACCTAAACCACTACTCACCTAACCCCTTAGGTCGCCTGAACCTTTAAGTCGCTTGCTTTTAACTCGTTAACCTGTGGCCTTCTAACCCGCTAACTTCCTTAACTCGCCCAACATTCTTAAGTCGTTATTTCTATAGGTCGCTCCACTCGACCTAACTTTCACACGACCTAAGCTTCACACGAGCTAACTTACACATGACTTAAGCTCCTTCACGACTTAAACTCTAAATGACTTAACAACATCAACGACTTAAAGTTAATAGTTTTACGATCTTTCGATCCGTAAAAATACGGGTCGTTACATAGTTAATGTAAGTAATTAATCAAGAATAATTACTTAATTAAGGAGGGTAATTAATGGGTAATTACTAAATGTGATTTATTTAATGGTAATTACTTAATGGAAGTAATCAGGGATTAATTAATTAGTGTAATTAGTTAAAAGATTGATTAATTAAGGAAATTAATAAAAGGGTTAGTTAATTAATGTGATTAACTAAAGGAAAATTAATCAATATAAGTGATTATAGGATAATTAATTAGATTAATTAATTAAGGATCAATGTAATAAATTATTGTTATTTACTTTATGAGAGTAATTAAAAGATTATTTAATGTGAATGGTTGAAGGTTGATTAATTTGTGTAATTAATTAAAGGCTAATTACCGAATGTAATTAAAGATGATAATTAAAGGATCATTAATTAATTGATTTGTAATAAATTAGTTAATGTTAATTAAGCAGGATTTTAAGGTAATTGAAGTAATTTATTTAATTTATTTAAATTAATTAAAAATGGTGTGGCATATTAATCTTGCTTATGAATGATTGAATGAGATTGTATGCCTTAGATTAGTTGATATCTCTGATATGTGATTTGTGATGCTATGTGATATGATATGTTTGGGTTGAACTGTAATAATATGGTTTGACTATCTGTGATGAATAGCTATGTAAATATGTAATTCTGGATATAAATGGAATGGTTTAACTTAAACAGCTTTGTTTTTAAGATGACATTTGATTCAAAGAGACCGGGGTCGGGTATCAGTAAATACCCGAAACCACTTCGATTTATAATCTTTAATAATTCTTTGAAGATTTGATATGTGCATTGAGTAGGTTGGAATGAATAAATTTAAATGACTGGACCATTTAAACTACGTAAGGGTACTTAGGGATTGATTTGTGAAAATAAGTGTTGAATATAACAGGTTGTGAACTTGTAGTGAAGTACGAGTTACCCCGGGTTTTAAATAAGTTTTGTGCATCAGTATTTCATGTTAGATGGGTTTACTCATGCTAGGACGCTCTGGAGCTTAGGTGACGAGCTGCATGGCAGGAACGTATAGAGCTTGCCGCTGTGTATTTGAGAGTTGTATTGTTTGTAGTCTGGGACATGTTTTACAACTGTCCAGTTTTTGTATAAATGATTGTAACTCTAATGTATAGTTATAAAATTGACGATTACAGCTTTCTTTACATAAATGCAATTATTTGTTATTATATTTAATTCGCTGCGAATGTAAAATGTTGTTGTTTTCTGTTCTTCTTCTACTTTCTTGTAACAGCCCGCAAATCCGTACCCCTTGAGTCAACACTATTCGACAACAATCAACTCAAGTTGCACAGAAATACGAACCATTTGGGTTTAAGAAGAAGAGGTAGAAGAAGAAAATAGGAAACAATAACAGAATCTAACCATCGCAGCGGAATAAAATATAATAGATAACAAATAATCTTTACTCAAAATCAATTTATTTGTTTACATATATTACATCATCAGAGTACATCAATCACAGCTCACATCAATAACATACAATGGATACATAACAAATTAAACAGCGAAATATATATATAAACAAGTACGAGAGTACGTATCGACATCCAGCACGTCTCCTGAGCCCCACAGCACCAAATCCTGTATCCTATAATACTTGGTCTGACCCGAGCATTATAGTTAAATAACACCCGAGTCAGTCTGGAATATCAGCGTGAGAAAATCACACCCAATTGATTGTTAAAGTTCAAAGATCCTTTGAAAACAAAAGCATCTCGTAAGACCACGCCACAAATAAACATGTCGGGTTTTTACCTTACGATAGCTAAAACAATTTTTATTGAAATCCTCTGATATTATAATAGGGTCTATATACAAATACTTATAAAATAGCCGAAATTGTTACATTCATTAAATTCCAGCTACTAGCCACAAAAGTGGGTAATACAATCAAAACTCGTACAAGGCTCGTAGGGAGAATGGATTTCCAACTAATGACTAGGCACTAGGGTACCACCAGTCACAGTACGGGGCCTAGATCACTGTACCGAGGATTACTCCCTTCATCCCCTGCAACACAAGGCCGGAACCATTCCTTACTGAACAGTCCCGAACAAGATAAACCCCGTGGTTGGCGCGACCAACCGCCCACTAAGCCGAAATAAAAAGGGACATCTAGACAGGGGAAATATCTTGTCCTGCTTGGGCATGACCCACCTAACCTTGCTGCATACCCCCTGATTTTCAGTCATTCCCGGTTGATGAGGCTTGAGGCTAAGCGTTACCATTAGAACGTTTTCACTTAGAATGCCCATCGTCCACCTGACGATGTTTCGCAAGCATTCGTCCATACAAGTCCGTCCCGGGTTCGAACGGAACCGAAGGCACTATTCCTACTACATCCATTTTAGAAATATCCTCAGGATTAGTAGCGACTAGCCCTTGCACTTCACTGCTCCATCTTCGAATCCAAAATCGTTTACACGAAACGTACAAACCGGATCGAAGTGGTTTTCGAGAAATAAATCTCGATCCCGGTCTCTTCGAAACGATCAACGCATTGTCCACTATTGATAGTCGGTTATTTAACTATCAATTATATTCACAAAACAACCATCAACCAATAAATAATTTCCAAATTATTTATTAATCTCCAAAAATATCTTCACAAGATATATTTCTATTTTCAACACTTTGAAAACAGTTTTCAAAACCATCTTTCTTTTCAGAATCAACTTTCCCAAATATTTTCTATCTCCTCTGAAATTACCAAGCACAAACTAGATTTTTAAAATAATTAAAAACACTTTACTTAGAAATATAATTTATAAAATTTAAGTTAAAACTACTTCAATGATTTGTTAAAAATACATTCTATATGAATATTTGAAAATAAGGTTACTAAATAAAATTTAAAACTAGATTTCACTTTTAAAAATAAAATACTAAGTCACTCTTAAAATAATTATTGCTATAATAGATTAAAATAATTATTGCTATAATAGATTAAAAGGAAATACTTACTTTAGAATTTAAACATTTAGAAACAATGAACTTTTTTTTTCAAAACATACTTCTTAAAACAACCTTAAACTTTTAATTTATATTTAAAAATTTACTTTGAAAACGTACTTGGTTTTCAGAGGGAAATTTCCAATCTCAATCACTTAAATCAAATTTCCAAATTTATTCCCAATTTATTCCCTTTTAATTCAGAATCTATTAATTTCAGATCTCATTTCTTGATTATGATTTAAAAACACTTTAACTAAAATTTCCAATTTTTAGATTTCTCAATTACTTCTTTATTCTTTTAAATAAATTTAAACTTTGAATTTTAAAATAATTCTTATTTCTTTAATTGATATAACTTAAGTTTACAATTCATCAATTTCATTTTATTCAAAATTCCATTTCTCTTCATACTCGAAGTTATTTAGTATTATTTTCATATTACTTCTATTTCTTTTCAATTCATTCTTAATTTATTCAAACTTTCTATAATTATTTCACTTACAAATTTACTCCCTTTTAATTTCTTTCCAACAATCCAATTCATATATTTTGGTAATTCATTATACCCAAATATCCAATCAAACCATAACATTCAATATTCCAATATAACTCATCATAGGATATCAAATAATCACAACAGAGAATATTGAATAATTTAAATAAATGTGAGGGGTCCAGTTGGATCCCTCCAACCTGTTTTCCCTGCACCTTAAATGTTAGCACAATATAATATGTCAATTTCAAAATATCATACTATATCACATCAATCAATTCAGCCATTCAAACAATTATTCAAATTTAATCACTTAAATTTAAACTTAACTGAGTGAGATTAACTCACCTTTGATTCTAATTTGTAATCCACTTCAAACTCGCTTGCTCTCTTCACGGTTTCAGACCTTGTATAGACATTATAGGGTTTATTAACATTTTAGATAATCGGACCATTAATTTCCATTTAATTAATCAACAATTTGATTTAACCAATAGTTTTCCCTTTGACAAAAATCCTTTTAATAGCTATTAATAAATTAAATAATTTAATTGAACAAACTGAGCATCTAACTACATTATTTAGAAATAACTAGCAAATTAAAATGTGTAAATGCATATTCATTTTATGTTTGAAACTTAATATATATTCGTAAGAAGTAATCTATATATAGATTTTCAAAAATCAGATTTATATATATATAAACTTGACTGTATTTATATACTTTTTGTTTATAACAGTTTATAACCAAAATATACATTATTATCATCGTTAGTTTTTGAATAGAAATGAACTGATTTTCAAAGTTGAATATTTTAATTTTAATCGAAGAAAAAGAAAAGCAAGAACTGTTCACCTCACTTGTCCTCAGACATCAAACAGAGCAACACGAAAGCCTCTCGGCTTCGTCTCTGGCTAGCATCGCCTATCGCGGCGACGAGATTTTCGAAATCAACCCACTCGCCGCCAGTCAAAGACCAGACCTCCCACCTTCGAACACGCACATTCGCTTGCCCTACGAATCGAAGATGTCACGACTCCTCGTATGCCCTAGCTCGCTGTTCCAGCCATGGCTCGCTCGAAAATCTGCTACTATCGGGAATTCACTGAGCTACCGCAACTCTCGAGCTCAACAAGGCGATGATGGTTGAATCGATTCCCTCCTCTTACCTCCTCGAATCGAGGTAATATCGATTCTTGCTAAAGAAATCTGAAGAGGGAGGACACGCAATTGAAAAAGAAGGCGACCGCCATTGATTTAGGACGTAAATTTTCCAGAAATCGTTGATTCGAATTATATTAGGAACCGACAGCCATTTTATCTTGACTTTGATTTTTATTTGAAGAGAAGGGGAAAGATTTTTGTGATTTAAAAGAATGAAGGCTCGGCTGTAAATATTAAAGGGGGAAGAGAGACATGATCATGTTGTTATGTACGAGAGGAGACAACGATATGGAGGAAAGGCAGCTGATTGAGAAGGAATTTCGACTGACAATAAAATAAAATAAAATAAAAAGAAAGCATGTTTAAGAACGCACCGATGATATTAATCTGATCAACTAAAGTTTCATTTAATTTTCAACGCGTTTACTTGTCGTACGCTCACACAACAACTCCGATCAATATGAAATTTGAAATCCGGTAATAATTCAATATTACGGACCATATGGAACTGGTTTCATCGAATTCCGAGACTGTGCCTCGGAAGGCTATTTTTAAATTCAATTTAAACGATGAAATTTTCAAAACTGAACAATCCACCATTAAATTCAATTTTAAAACTTCTATTACCCTTAGTGTTATCAATATAAATTTTATAAGCCTTCAAATTATATTTTTAACAGGCTTAAAATCTCAGGTTTCATATTTTATCCAATTCAAATTATTTAATTCAACAATCTAATTATCAAATAAATTATGATATTCGTAATTTAAGTTGATAATTAACCTTTAAACAATTTAAAATCAATTAAATATTAATATTTTTAATGCTCGAAAATTCCGGGTCGTCACATTCCTTCCCCCTTAAAAGAATTTCGTCCCCGAAATTACTAGTTAGGAAGAATGGTCCAATACCCGTTTACTTTTTCCTAAAACCAAACGGTTTCTAACAATTCAACATCTTACCAACTATCTTTTTACAAAAGGCCCATTATTATTCTTATTAACTTTTCAAACCTTTCCCTAGTTTGCAAATTATCCTATTTGCCCAACCATTCAAGTTTTAATCATAAAACCAATTTTGAATTATCAAAATTTTCTCAATTTTTTTTCTAACTCCCTAAATTCCCAAAAAATTTCGCCAGCGTCTCCTTTGCGTGGCTAGCTCGGTACTGCTACAAAATGGCTCTACGGCCTCCCAAATCCAAAAAGAAAACAAAAAGGCCAAGTGGCTCAATCGAAATCCCAATCAAATTTCATACTAAATTTAAACACATACCTTTTTGTCGGGCAATTCAAATTTATCTTCTGAATCAAAAACCAATTCTCTTTTCCCTTTTATAATGTCTGCATATCCTGCTTAGCACTAATATCCAATCACAACATTCCAAAAACATTTTATCGACTTTCTTACCAAATGTCAATATTCATCCAAATATCAACTTAGAATATATTTGCAATATTCAATTTCCAATTAAGAATTGACCATTCCTTACTTGAGTTAACATAAGCGTGTTATATGTTTCTTTATTTATTTCCGTCTTACCTCTTCAGTTTATATCTATTTCTATTCACATTGATTCTTTCATTTCCATACGAATTCAATTTATCTTTAACTTTAAATATTGAATTTTATTTTCCATCTATCTAATTCATGTCATTATTTTAAATTAGTCTCATATACTAATTAATTTTAGTTGCCAATTTAAATTCGTTTTGTTATTAACAAAAATTTTCCAAAAATTTTCAAAAATTTTCTAACTCCCAAAATTTTCGAAATTTTTTGGCAGAGTCTCCATTGTACGGAGGAGCTTTTGCAATTTGACAAAAGAGATAAATATATATACATCGACCCACACAGTCGGAAAAACCAAAAACAGTTCATATTTCCTAATTTTAATTGCGTAGGCGTACCTTATTTAGCATTTTAAGCAAGCAACTTATTATTTTTAGCAAATAGCGCAACTCAATCCAGCCACACGGCTTCCAGGTACCTGTACTTACTCAATTTAAACAAGTAAGTGCCAAATATATGCAGTTTAACTATTTTTCGCTTAGTTACAATGATTATAACATATGAATTCTAAAGAAATTCACACCAAAAATTTGCCGTAAGCAATTTATACAACGTTCATACCAATTCAACTATTTCAATTAATTCACAAACCATTTTCATTCAATTTGAATGGTTTAAACTCAATCGCTTACATTTAATTTATTCTTATGCAAACCGAGCTCATATTTAATTCAATTGTTCACAAAATCAATTTATTTTACCCCTACCAATTCATAGAATTTTAATTACTTCCATTAACATCCAATGACAATTTATTCTATGAAATTTGACGAGATCTATGTGAATAAATAAGTACTTATGTTTTATAATCAATTGAAATGGGTTTCAACTCAATTTATACTTAATTTTATTCCATTTGAAGATTATTCACAATCAATATATTCTGATTTTCATTGCATTTCAATTTTATTAACCAAATTAGTTCATTCAAAACCATTAACAACCTAGGTGCCATCTCCATTACCAATTAAATTCCTTTTTATTTTAATCCATTCACAATCATTTATTTAGCTCAACACATTCCATTAAAGTTCATTTACAATCCATTTATTTACATTTCATTGCATGTTAGTTTATTCCAAACTATTTTATTTAGCTCGAAGACAATCCAAGCTATTTCATTCAATAACCATTTCTCAACTTATTTAAACCACATTTCATTTGATACTTATTTATTCCATCCATTTATTTATTCAATAAAATTAATTTATCCACATTCACTTAAACCATTCTAATAAACTTGAAACATTCTATTTTCCTTATTGTCTCAAGTTATTTCAATTCCTTAATAATTTTTAAATGGTTTACAATTATTTCTTCTGGAATTTCATTCCATTAATATTATTTATAACTCATCGAATTTTATTTCGATTAAAAATTTATTTTCACTTGATTTAAAACCAATCCAATATTATTAAACTTTGTTTAAGTTGAATTCAATTCAACTCTCCTTCATTCATTTAGCTTAAGTCAATTTTCTTCAATTTATTCAAATTTTATACTTAAGCTCATTCTCATTTTGCAAACAATTTCTCTTTTCAATTTAACTTAATTCTATTTCAATCCAATCTCATTTTAAATTTGCAATTTCATTTGATTGGTTATTATAGAATTTAACTTCCCAGATTCAACTCATTCAATTTATCACAAAGCCATTTCCAACTTATTTCCACTGATTTGTATTTTATTTGCAATTCATACCATTACTATTTTAAATCCAGTTCCATTTTTTTCGATACATTCCCAATTATTTTTAATTTGTTAACACTTCAAGTTAAATTTTAATTAATAACTCAAGTTCTGATTTCACCATTCACAATTTAATTTACCATCCAATTTATTAACTTACATTGCAATTTGGTTCACAAATCAATTAATTAATTGCAAGGCCACTTTCAATTATATTTTCTTCATCGACAATGTAAGTCGAATTTAATTATAACTTGAGTTTTATTTTCAAACCTCATCATAAACTCACAATTCAATTTCATTAACTAATTTATTAACAAATTTGTTCTTCCTTTATTTATAATCCAATACTTGAATTTTAACTCCAAATATCACTCCATTAAATTTTATTAGTTCAATTTAGTTTATAATTCAAGTTTGGATTTTCTTTTCATTTTCCAATTCATCAAAATATTAAATTTGGGCTTTGTATTCCATTTTAAATTTTATAAGTTACCACTTATTGTTTTATACAATTCCATTCATCATAAGCTTGAATATATTCACCTTTTATTTTTAACTCAAGCCTTCTATTTATTTATTTCAACCCAATCCTTATCCAACTTATTTTACACTTATTCAGGTAAGAATCTAATTTCATTCTATAATTCAATTGAATTCTTATTCCAATTCAATTTTATTTTAACTTAGTTTTATTTAACTCAATTCGATTCAACTTAATCCGAATACAACTGGATATTATTTCAGCTTATTCAATAAATTTCAATCCAATCAAATTTTTATTTCCAACTCCAAGTTAATTTTCATTTTCAACTTTTCTCTTTAAATTTAAATTCCAACCTTCAAAGTTTATATTCCATTCCTGATTTAAAATCATCCTAACTTATAAGCTTATAACCCATCTTATCAGGATTTTTAAAATACCGGCTTTTGGTTTCAAAACATTTTGAAATCTCCAACATCGCAATCACACTTCTCAAAAATTAAACCAATCCTGGCTTTTATTTTCAAAAAATTTCCTTTTGAAAATTTCAAAACAACCAGCTTTTCCTGAACAAACAATTTGGCAGCAATCCATTACTTCGAAATTCGAAAATGAATACTGATGATGCGGCCGTCATCATCAGAATTATTTTCCAATAATCCAAGTGATTTCAATACCATTTCACTTCCAAAATCCATTTTAAAACAATTTTCCTTTCGGAAGTATCTCCAAAACAATTGTGTTATTATTCATCTTCAAATACTTTGACAAACTCTTCCAAATTTCCGGGATTTAAATTTCCAAATCCTGCTTTAAATCAATTTTACTTTAATTTTATTTGCATAGCTTATGCTCATACAAATTCTTATTTGGTTATATTTTAATTTATAATGCACATTTACAATTCATATTTATAAATTTCATTTTATAATGAATTTATTTACTTAAACCATTTTGGTTGTATTTTCAATTTCAAGTCAAATTTTCACTCAACAATGATAATAATTCAATACTATTCTTTTTAACATCCAAACAACCATATATTAGATAAATAGTTTAAGAAAACTTTTTCTTATATCAAAATATATTTTTGGGCAAAATTATATCATTCACCCACATTTAAAACAATACCGTGTCGATTGTTCTATTCAAGTGTTTAGAAACCCTTTCAATACAGTTGCGCAGACTGTGCCGACGAAGGTTCATATGCCACTCAATAAATCAATCAACACAATATTAAAACAATTTATACTCACTAACAAATACGCGCTCATATCTATTAATACGCTCAAGCTCATTATAGAGTACTACGGACTCTATTTTAAATGAGTAATTCCCAGCAGAGTCAAGGTTATCACCAACCTATGCTCTGATACCAAGTGTAACAGCCCGTAAATTCGTACCCCTTAAGTCAACACTATTCTACAACAATCAACTCAAGTTGCATAGAAATACGAACCATTTGGGTTTAAGAAGAAGAGGTAGAAGAAGAAAATAGGAAACAACAACAGAATCTAACCATCGCAGCGGAATAAAATATAATAGATAATAAATAATCTTTACTCAAAATCAATTTATCTGTTTACATATATTACATCATCAGAGTACATCAATCACAGCTCACATCAATAACATACAATGGATACATAACAACTTAAACAGCGGAATATATATATATATATATATATATATATATAAATATATATAAACAAGTACGAGAGTACGTATCGACATCCAGCTCGTCTCCTGAGCCCCACAGCACCGAATCCTGTATCCTATAATACTCGGCTTGACCCGAGCATTACAGTTAAATAACACCCGAGTCAGTCTGGAATACCAGCGTGAGAAAATCACACCCAATTGATTATTAAAGTTCAAAAATCCGTTGAAAACAAAAGCATCTCGTAAGACCACGCCACAAATAAACATGTCAGGTTTTTACCTTACGATAGCTAAAACAATTTTTATAGAAATCCTCTGATATTATAATAGGGTCTATATACAAATACTTATAAAATAGCCGAAATTGTTACATTCATTAAATTCAAGCTACTAGCCACAAAAGTGGGTAATACAAACAAAACTCGTACAAGGCTCGTAGGGAGAATGGATTTTCAACTAATGACTAGGCACTGGGGTACCACCTGTCACAGTACGGGGCCTAGATCACCGTATCGAGGATTACTCCCTTCATCCCCTACAACACAAGGCCGGAACCATTCCTTACTGAACAGTCCCGAACAAGATAAACCCCGTGGTTGGAGTGACCAACCACCCACTAAGCCGAATTAAAAAGGGACATCTAGACAGGGGAAATATCTTGTCCTGCTTGGGCATGACCCACCTAACCATGCTTCATATCCCCTGATTTTCAGTCATTCCCGGTTGATGAGGCTTGAGGCTAAGCGTTACCTTTAGAACGTTTTCACTTAGAATGCCCATCGTCCACCCGACGATGTTTCGCAAGCATTCGTCCATACAAGTCCGTCCCGGGTTCGAACGGAACCGAAGGCACTATTCCTACTACATCCATTTTGGAAATATCCTCAGGATTAGTAGCGACTAGCCCTTGCACTTCACTGCTCCATCTTCGAATCCAAAATCGTTTACATGAAACGTACAAACCGGATCGAAGTGGTTTTCGAGAAATAAATCTCGATCACGGTCTCTGCGAAACGATCAACGCATTGTCCAATATTGATAGTCGATTATTTAACTATCAATTATATTCACAAAACAACCATCAACCAATAAATAATTTCCAAATTATTTATTAATCTCCAAAAATATCTTCACAAGATATATTTCTATTTTCAACCCTTTGAAAACAATTTTCAAAACCATCTTTCTTTTCAGAATCAACTTTCCCAAATATTTTCTATCTCCTCTGAAATTACCAAGCACAAACTAGATTTTTAAAATAATTAAAAACACTTTACTTAGAAATATACTTTATAAAATTTAAGTTAAAACTACTTCAATGATTTGTTAAAAATACATTCTATATGAATATTTGAAAATAAGGTTACTAAATAAAATTTAAAACTAGATTTCACTTTTAAAAATAAAATACTAAGTCACTCTTAAAATAATTATTGCTATAATAGATTAAAATAATTATTGCTATAATAGATTAAAAGGAAATACTTACTTTAGAATTTAAACATTTAGAAACAATGAATTTTTTTTTTCAAAAATACTTCTTAAAACAACCTTAAACTTTTAATTTATATTTAAAAATTTACTTTGAAAACGTACTTGGTTTTCAGAGGGAAATTTCCAATCTCAATCACTTATATCAATTTTCCAAATTGATTCCCAATTTATTCCCTTTTAATTCAGAATTTATTAATTTCAGATCTCATTCCTTAATTATGATTTAAAAACACTTTAACTAAAATTTCCAATTTTTAGATTGCTCAATTACTTCTTTATTCTTTTAAATAAATTTAAACTTTGAATTTTAAAATAATTCTTATTTCTTTAATTGATATAACTTAAGTTTACAATTCAACAATTTCATTTTATTCAAAATTCCATTTCTCTTCATACTCGAAGTTATTTATTATTATTTTCATATTACTTCTATTTCTTTTCAATTCATTCTTAATTTATTCAAACTTTCTATAATTATTTCACTTACAAATTTACTCCCTTTTAATTTCTTTCCAACAATCCAATTCATATATTTTGGTAATTCATTATACCCAAATATCCAATCAAACCATAACATTCAATATTCCAATATAACTCATCATAGGATATCAAATAATCACAACAGAGAATATTGAATAATTTAAATAAATGTGAGGGGTCCAGTTGGATCCCTCCAACCTGTTTTCCCTGCATCCACAAATGTTAGCACAATATAATATGTCAATTTCAAAATATTATACTATATCACATCAATCAATTCAGCCATTCAAACAATTATTTAAATTTAATCACTTAAATTTAAACTTAACTGAGTGAGATTAACTCACCTTTGATTCTAATTTGTAATCCACTTCAAACTTTCTTGCTCTCTTCACGGTTTCAGACCTTGTATAGACATTATAGGGTTTATTAACATTTTAGATAATCGGACCATTAATTTCCATTTAATTAACCAACATTTTGATTTAACCAATAATTTCCCCTTTGACAAAAATCCTTTTAATAGTTATTAATAAATTAAATAATTTAATTGAACAAACTAAGCATCTAACTACATTATTTAGAAATAACTAGCAAATTAAAAAGTGTAAATGCACATTCATTTTATGTTTGAAACTTAATATATATTCGTAAGAAGTAATCTATATATAGATTTTCAAAAATCTGATTTATATATATATAAACTTGACTGTATTTATGTACTTTTTGTTTATAACAGTTTATAACCAAAATATACATTATTATCATCGTTAGTTTTTGAATAGAAATGAACTGATTTTCAAAGTTGAATATTTTAATTTTAATCGAAGAAAAAGAAAAGCAAGAACTGTTCACCTCACATGTCCTCAGACATCAAACAGAGCAACACGAAAGCCTCTCGCCTTCGTCTCTGGCTAGCATCGCCTATCGCGGCGACGAGATTTTCGAAATCAACCCACTCGCCGCCAGCCAAAGACCAGACCTCCCACCTTCGAACGCGCACATTCGCTTGCCCTACGAATCGAAGATGTCGCAACTCCTCGTATGCCCTAGCTCGCTGTTCCAGGCATGGCTCGCTCGAAAATCTGCTACCATCGGGAATTCACTGAGCTACCGCAACTCTCGAGCTCAACAAGGCGATGATGGTTGAATCGATTCCCTCCTCTTACCTCCTCGAATCGAGGTAATATCGATTCTTGCTAAAGAAATCTGAAGAGGGAGGACACGCGATTGAAAAAGAAGGCGACCGCCATTGATTTAGGACGTAAATTTTCCAGAAATCGTTGATTTGAATTATATTAGGAAACGAAGGAAGCCATTTTATCTTGACTTTGATTTTTATTTGTAGAGAAGGGGAAAGATTTTTGTGATTTAAAAGAATGAAGGCTCGGCTGTAAATATTAAAGGGGGAAGAGAGACATGATCATGTTGTTATGTACGAGAGGAGATAGCGATATGGAGGAAAGGCAGCCGATTGAGAAGGAATTTCGGCTGACAATAAAATAAAATAAAATAAAACGAAAGCGTGTTTAAGAACGCACCGATGATATTAATCTGATCAACTAAAGTTTCATTTAATTTTCAACGCGTTTACTTATCGTACGCTCACACAACAACTCCGATCAATACGAAATTTGAAATCCGTTAATAATTCAATATTAAGGACCGAATGGAACTGGTTTCATCGAATTCCGAGACTATGCCTCGGAAGGCTTTTTTAAATTCAATTTAAACGATGAAATTTTCAAAACTGAACAATCCACTGTTAAATTCAATTTTAAAACTTCTATTACCCTTAGTGTTATCAATATAAATTTTATAAGCCTTCAAATTATATTTTTAACAGGCTTAAAATCTCAGGTTTCATATTTTATCCAATTCAAATTATTTAATTCAACAATCTAATTGTCAAATAAATGATGATATTCGTAATTTAAGTTGATAATTAACCTTTAAACAATTTAAAATCAATTAAATATTCCGAATTTTAATGCTCGAAAATTCCGGGTCGTCACATTTCTCCTTCTCTTCTCTAAGTGAACGTATTAGTGTCGAACTAGTGAACGTATTAATGTCGAATAGGTGTCGAATTTTTGAAGTCGTAATTTTGGATCATTGCAGAATCGATTCTGTTTTAGCCACATTATGCCAACTCACAGGAGTCGGGTCCACGTATATACCTCATATAGGATCATCGCGACCATCCTACTTCATTCTGGAATCTCCACCGCTTACACAGTTGTCAAACTGGTTTTCGGTATTGGTAGAGAGTACGACAACATCTGATCCCGGTCTCTTTGACAACCAATCGCTTATTACACACCGGATGGTTCTTTTACAATCCCAAAATCATTTCATAATTGATATCAAAATATCATATTCAATTCAAACATTATCACTTTCGAAATCGTTACTTACTTTCGAAATCATGTTCGCCTTTGAAATCATAGTTTGATAATTTTATTTCCTTTCAAACTTAAATTCGCAATTTATAACAAAATATCGTATTCTCAAAACTATATCACTTTCAAATCATTATCGTTTCCAAAATCATGATTTCTTTCAAAAATTATACTTTCAAAATAAGAAAAATCCTTACTCCGAAATCAGCATACTCAATTAGTTATAACTTTTAAATCCCAACTTAGTTATGACATCATTAACCATATTCACTTTAAAAATCGAGAAATTTGAATATAATCCCATCCATTTTACTTGGTTTGGAATTTGAAAGAAATAGTTTAAATAGTTATAAATAATTAATATAGATTTAAAATAATTTAGATATAATTAAAATAGATTGAATAACTTTAACATAGATTAATTAGATTTGAAATAAATTAAAATAGTTTAATTATCCTAAAATAAATTAAATTGGTTTAAAATAGATTAAAATAATTCATATAGTTAACATTAGTTAAATAGTTTAATAAGTTTGAAAATCTTAATAATTAAATTTTTTTAAAATAATATATTTTTAAAATAGTTTATATTAAAATATGAGTTCGAAATTAATATCAAATTGAACTATTCATTTCATTTCAACATATTTGGACCATTTCAAATTTCCAAATCGACAAACCAAATTTCAATAAACTATTTAATTTCATATTGTTTCAATCCATATTCAAAATATCAATATGGATTACTCCAATTTCAAAATATTTCAAAGTTATTTTTAAACAAATTCAATAACTCAATTTCGATAGAATTTCATTTATACATAAAGGTTTAATTTTAAACTTTCGATTTAATTTCTTAAAGAAATTCCTTTTTAAACCAATTCGCATTTCAATACAAAACTTGATTTTTTTATAATACTTCAATTTATATGAATCAAATTTTATTTCAAAACATCATTGATTAAATTCAAATATATAAGGATTTTAAAATCATTTAATTTAACCAACCCGGTGTCCTTATATAATTTTTTACCCTAGGGTCAAGTGACACGGATATTTATCATTTCAATCCGCAATTTAAAATTTTACGGTTATATATCATTTCAAACCACAATCCCGAATTAAAAAAATCCATAACGAACTTGTAATTTATAATGATATAAAATAAAACATACATTCAACCAACATCAACAATCAACATCCATCACAATAATCATCCAAATCAATCAATAAATGTCAATATCGAACTGATAATCAATAACATGTATTTAACTGGCAATTTATATTTAATAATAAATTAAATAACGATTTAATTCAAATAAATAATGATTTAATTCAAATAAATTCAACTGAGATGACGATTTAAAACATATCAAATAGTTATAAATAAATTTCTAATCATATCATAAATTTAATCTAAGAAACATAAGAAATTTTAGAAGTTGTGAATGTGTAAAAGCACTCACCTTCGAATTTAAATACAATTTAGGCCCAAAATTTGAACGATCTCAGAATTCGTCCAAACTTGTGCCAAAATGTCATGAATTCCGATGCGATCCTAACGGAGAAAACCATGCATGAATTGGACCTTGTATGAACAAGTTACATCGATTAGAAGATTACACAATAAAAAAATATAATACAATTAAATAAAATAAATGAAAACACGTTTACCACGTCAGCTGAATCACACGAGAACCCTAGCCTCTCAACATATCGATCGCACGACTTCAACCGGCCGCCACCACGTTGGCCATGAGCGCACCCCACTCTGACCCTCTTCACCACAATCCAATGTCACACCTGAACTGCGCATCCTCGGCCTCCCCTTTCATGCATGCGCGCCACCCCGAGGCGCAACCTACCGCCTTCCGCCGCCGTCGACTTCAAGGCGGAGTTTTGGTGAATTTTGACACCTATAGGAAGAATGAACGGTAAGGATGCGACCTGCTCGAGCATAACTTCCCAACGCCGTCTCCCGATCGTCGGTCGGATGGCGATCCACCGTTGGATTGTCAAAATCCAATATGAATGGCCATGGATCATTTTCGATTTCTGGATAAACGGTGCATCTAATCAAAAAATGAATAGCACCATAAGATTACGCTCTTCGAGAGCTTCAAATCGATATATAATTTGTTTGGATTGGAAGAGCTTGAGTTTTTGGATTTGAATTTGATTTGAAACTGCAATTGGGGATTAGGTTTTGATTTTTCTGCGATTGAAATGAGGAGTTGAGAAAGAATGTACGCACATATAAATGAAAAAAGAAATGACCTAGGGCTTATGATGAGATATTTATAGGTAGGTTAGAAAATAGAGATAATGGATCGGATTTGATTTGGGTTGGAAAGTAAAAGACCCGAAAAGCCCGTTCTTCCTCCGGAATTAAAATGGGTCAACCCATATATCAAAATAGATGTTTTCAAATATTTTAAACTCAATGGAATAGGTTTCAAGTTCTAATTCCATCGTATGAAGAAGTTACGTTAAAATCAGCTTATTTCAAATTGATTTCAGTTGATATCAATTAAATTGTTTTCTACGTGTTTCGTGCCCGTATGATCAAACGTCAAGTCTGATCGTTACGAAACTTGAAATCCTATAATAATTCATCGTCACAGATCCGATGAAACTGGTTTCGTCGAAATTCGAGTTAGTGGCCAAAATGGCTATATTTAGTTAATTAAATAAATTAATATTATAATAATTGAATCAAATTTTCAATTTCAATTCCATAATTAACAAATTTTATCATTTTTGATTTCTCAAACAATTACAATACTTTAAATAATTTAGAAATCAATTTAAAGTTAATTAATTTACCAATTACAGTATTAAATTTCAATTTCAGTAAAATCATTATTATCAACTAAAATTTCAATAAATCCATTTATTTGATTTTCAATCCTGTTGTTAAGTCAATTATCATCTTATGGATACAAATACCATTGGTATATATCTTAGTGTAATAATAATTTCCAATTTCATCTTAATTTCAATTACGTAGTATTTAATTTCATTTACTTACAATAAATCCATTTATTATAAATTGAATTCCATTTATTTATAATTAATTCCTATCTTTTTATTAAGTCCATTATTGCTCTATAAACCTAGTTAACCTTTGTTTTACCTTTCATTACCTTAATATACTCCAATTTAACAACTTCTAAACATTATATTACATTTCACTTTAAAGTAACATTTATTTACATTTATAAAAATTTGATTTCCCATTTTAACTTAATAGACTAAATAAACGGGTAACTTAATATAATTATCACTATTTACTCTCGCTCACACTTACAAGTTCATTACTTACAACAAATGTTACACTTCCTTATCATAACTCTGATTTCATTCAATTACCGTTGACAATACATTATTTTGTTAGTTAATTAACTATTTACATTTGTTTTCTTCTATTCAATTTATAACCAAGTAAACATTTTAAATTATTATAACTAATTGGAGTTTCATACATATTGTGAATAATCACTTACATTAACATTGTTGCACTTATTTTAGTGTTCATTTCATTATTAAATTACCAGATTCTATTTCTTTCAATATTAAATTGCTAAAATCTTATTAAATTAACAAATTTAATTATTGAAAATTTATGGGTCGTTGCACTCTCCCCCACTCAAAACTTTTCATCCCCGAAAAGGAAAAGAAGGGAAAAGAAGAAATTAAGAAATCCATATATCTTATTCAAAATATTAAATTTATAAACAATAAATTTACAAAATAAAATAGTTTAAGCAAAATATATAAATTTAGAAACTATTAAATCTTTTATTTCCATGTTAACAAAAGTTGGGAAAACATTTCAAAAAAATTTCTAAGTCTGAAATCCGCGAATTTTTTTGGCAGAGTCTCCTTTGTACGGAGAGGCTTGGGAGAAAATATAATATCAAATATAACCATATATACCACAATATGTCAAAATGATATATCCAATAACGGGAAAATATATATATATATATATATATATATATATATATATATATATATTACCGCTAGAAAATCGTAATCCCAGAACGTACCTATTTGTCGGGCAAACAATGCTTAATTATGAAACCAAAAGCAGTAGCAATTGCTTTCATAACTTGTATTTCACTTATATAATCCAAAGAAGGTAATAATTATATAAATGAAATATTTAAAGTTGTTTCAACTGCTAACAACAAATCAATATAAAACAATAATCACTTGCAAACAAGGATACAGATATCACAAAGAATCGAAGTAATTAACCATTCATCCATAGCAAACAAAACAAATGGTTTGTTCGGGTTTGGAACTTTTAATTGTATAGAATGACAAATAAACTACTAAGTATACCGTCTACTCAAAATTCTTAGATAAAACTCGATAGATTATTCATACGTCCAAACAATTAGAAGTATCATTTCCCAGACAATCCATAAGCCAAAACAAACAACAATTTATAATGTAACTTGAGTTATTCTTGTTAAATTTCTTTTACCACATGTACAATCTTTTTTTTTTCCATTCATACAAGGATATTTCTTTAACTTACATTTATCTCTTACAAATTTTTTTCCCATTCGTTCATTCATTACTTAATTTCATTTATTTACATTCCTTTATTTACAGTATTCATGTTCAATTCAATTACTTAGCATATCGATTCATTAACTTAAGTTTATAATTACTTACTTTCCATCACATTTTATATGGTAACATTCCAATTATACTTAAGTTTATAACAACTATAACATCAAATTCTTATTTATTAAAGAATTTTATTGTATACTTTCATTACTTTAAGTTTCACTTGTATAAGGTTCCATTACATTTTCTTTTAACATTTTTAACTTTTTATAACTGGTAAGTTATATATACGTCATTAAGAATGCAATTGAAAGTTACACAAAAAGTTACACAAGTTTACCTTATTTCATTTTAATAAATAAATATTCAATAGTTATCATTTCTTAGTTTCATTTAGAAGTTTCAATTATTAAATAGTCAAATTCCTTTTCATTTCAGTAATTAAAAGCTCTAATTTATAGGAATTTAAGAACTAAACACCGGGTTCCATTTCAAATCGTTTAAAATAATATATATAACCATATGTATATATATCTATCAAATCATATTTAAAATTTAAAAATCAAGATTTATTTATCAAACAATTGTGTAGTTACTACTACAACAGTCTTCCCACTTTGAAACCTGAAAATGAATGTCGATGATGCGTGCACTCATCATCGAAATTATTTTCTAGCGACAGAGAGGGAAGTACAGAGCTTTTTTTTCAAAATTTCTTTAAAACAATTCTTTTCAAATGATATTGAAATATTTATATCAGAAAATACTTCTAAATAATATTATTACTATATTCCAAAATCATTTGAAAGAAATTTTCAAAAACCCCAGAACTTAAGTTCTAGATTTTCAATTTTCATTTATTTTATTTTCAAATCATATTTCCAACCAATATTTATAAATTTCACTACTTAACAACAAATATATTACAACCAAATATATCGTTTATAAAATTTATTATTTTATATACAAAATATATTAGGCAAAAATTATTTCATTAACCTGTATTTAGAACAATATTGTGTCAATCTGTCCTATTAAGTGTTTAGAAATATCTATCGGTGTCATAGCGTCCTATGCACCAAATCAGAATTTATAAATACAAAACGGAACAAATTAACACAATATATAAACCTTTTATAACACTAAAAAATATGCTCTCTCATACACACACACACTCAGCGACTCATTCTAGGGTATTACTACCCTATTAATAAAGAGTTAGACACCAAAAAGCTAAGGTTTATCGCTAAACCACAGCTCTAATACCAACTGTAACATCCTGCCTTTTTGGACACTTTAAACAGACACACATGCTGACTCAAACTATACAAAAGGGTGGATTGTTATTAGGGTAAATAAGAAAATGAGAAAGAAATAAAACAAAAACAGAATCTCACAGCGGAATGACAAAATATAATAATCAAATAACATTTCATGAAGCTATTTACAAAACATTTAATTTTACTTGTACAGCAAAGTATCAGGGTTACACATATCAGAGATAAATAAATAATAATGCAGCAAAACCGTGTGATGCAGTCGAATAATATAGTAAATAATAATAAAATCTTTGTCTTCGTCCTCCAGAATGAGTCTTCAAATCCTGAAATGCTCAGGCTGAACCGAGCGAATTGAAAAGACAAAACACTCGAGTTAAAACTAAAAGATCTTATGTAAGTTAAATCAACGGTTGTGTGTGATGGCGTCAGAGATGTTTACGGGGTTTGACATCTCTTATCCAGTGTCTAACATGAGTGCAGTAACTTAATAGATGTTCGGGATTCACATCTCCTAAGGATCTGTTAAACTATCTACTATGTACTAAAATACGCTATTATAATATGTCTACAGTAAAGTAAAGGTATTAAAGTAGCGTTAAGGCTTTAAATTTTCCACCTTAACACATTTTATATATTCCCGTAGTCTATACAGTACCGTAATCTCCCCCGTACTAGGCAACGTCAGAGGGCACTCTATAGGTATGGTACAAAACAAACTCGTAGAAGCCGCGCTAGGGTAGGTGACACGGCACAACTAGGCAATTTCAGGATAGATATACATATTACGCATCTGGGCTAGTGGTAGCGCATAGCAGCTACTACCACCTACCTCGAAACACACTCCCGAGTAAAATCGAAGGGTGGCCACCAAATAAATCAAAAGTCAGAATATAGCGTCGTTGGAGTGTGCCCGATCGGAGAAATGACCTCACTTGGCCCGAGAATCGCACCTGTTTTAGCCACCTTATGCCAACTTATGGGAGTCGGGTCCACGTATATACCTCATATGGGATCGTTGCCACCATCCTAGTTAATTCTGAAATCTCCATCGTACAAACATTTATCAAAGTGGTTTTCGTATTGGCAGAGAGTATGACAACATCTAATCCCGGTCTCTCTGACAACCAATCGCTTATTACACACCGGGTGTTTCTTTTACAATTCCAAAATCATTTCATAATTGATGTCAAAATATCATATTCAATTCAAACCATATCACTTTTGAAATCATTACTTGCTTTCGAAATCATATTCGCCTTTGAAATCATAGTTCGATAATTTTATTTCCTTTCAAAGTCAAATTCACAATTTATATCAAAATATCGTATTCAAAACTATATCACTTTCAAATCATTATCGTTTCCAAAATCCTGATTTCTTTCAAAAATTATACTTTCAAAATAAGAAAAACCCTTACTCCAAAATCATCTTATTCAATTAGTTATAACTTTCAAATCCCAACTTAAGTTATGACATCATTAACCATACTCACTTTAAAAATCGAGAAATTTGAATATAATCCCATCCATTTTACTTGATTCTGAATTTGAAAGAAATAGTTTACATAGTTATAAATAAATAATTAGATTTAAAATAGATTAAATATAATTAAAGTAGATTAAATAGCTTTAAAATAGATTAATTAGATTTAAAATAAATTAAAATAGTTTAATTAGTTTAAAATAAATTAAATTGGTTTAAAATAGACTAAAACAATTCATATAGTTAACATTAGTTAAATAATTTAATAAATTTGAAAATCTTCATAATTAGAAAATTTTAAAATAATATATTTTTAAAACAGTTTATATTAAAATATGAGTTTGAAATTAATATCAAATTAAACTATTCATTTCATTTCAACATATCTGGACTATTTCAAATTTCCAAATCGACAAACCAAAATTCAATAGACTATCGTATTTCATATTGTTTCAATCCATGTTCAAAATACCAATACAGATTACTCTAATTTCAAAATATTTCAAAGTTATTTTTAAACAAATTCAATAACTTAATTTCGATAGAATTTCATATATACGCGCCACCCCGAGGCACAGCCTACCGCCTTCTGCGGCCATCGACTTCAAGGCGAAGCTTTGGCAAATTTCGACACCTATAGGAAGAACGAACGATAAGGATGTAACCTGCTCGAGCGTAGCTTCCCAACACTGCCTCCCGATCATCGATCAGATGACGATCCACCGTTGGATCGTCAAAATCCAATATGAACGACCACGGTTCATTCTCGATTTCTGGACAAACAGTGCATGGAATCGAAAAACGAATAGCACCATAAGATTACGCTCTTCGAGAGCTTCAAATCGATATATAATTTGTTTGGATTGGAAGAGGTTGAGTTTTTGGATTTGAATTTGATTTGAAATTGCAATTGGGGATTAGGTTTTTATTTGTCTGTCATTGAAATGAGAAGTTGAGAAAGAATGTATGCATGGACAAATGAAATAAGAAATGACCTGGAGTTTATGACTAGATATTTATAGGTAGGTTAGAAAATAGAGATAACGGATCAGATTTGATTTGGGTTGGAACGATAAACGACCCGAAAATCCCGTTCTGCCTCCGAAACGGAAATGGATCGACCCATATATCAAAATAGACGTTTTCAATATTTTAAACTCAATGCAGCAGGTTTGAACTCCTAATTCCATCGTATGAAGAAGTTATGTTAAAATCAGCTTTTTTCAAGTTGATTTCAATTGATTTCAATTAAATTGATTTCTAGGCGTTCGAGCCCGTACGATCAAATGACAAGTCCAATCGTTATGAAACTTGTAATACTATAATAATTCACCATTATGGATCCGATGAAACTGGTTTCATCGAAATCCAAGTCAGTGGCCAAAATGGCTATATTTCAGTTAATTAAATAAATTAATATTATATTAATTAAATCAAATTTTCAATTTCAACTGCATAATTAACAAATTTTATCATTTTTGATTTCTAAAACAATTACAATGCTTTAAACAATTTAGCTATCAATTTAAAGTTAATTAATTTACCATTTACAATATTAAATTTCAAGTTTAGTAAATTCATTATTATCAATTGAAATTTCAATAAATCTATTTATTTGATTTTCAATCATGTTGTTAAATCAATTATCATCATATGGATATAATTACCATTGGTATATATATCTTAGTGCATTAATAATTTCTAATTTCATCTTAATTTTAATTACGTAGTATTTAATTTCATTTACTTACCATAAATCCATTTATTATAAATTGAATTCCAATTATTTATAATTAATTCCAATCTTTTTATTAAGTCAATTATTGCTCTATAAACCTAGTTAACCTTTGTTTTACCTTTCATTGCCTTAATATACTCCAATTTAACAACTTCTAAACATTGTATTACATTTCACTTCAATGTAACATTTATTCACATTTATTAAAAATTTGATTTCCCATTTCAACTTAATAGACTAAATAAACAAGTAACTTAATATAATTATACTCTCAGTCACACTTAAAGATTCATTATTTACAACAAATGTTACACTTCCTTATCGTAATGCTAATTTCATTCAATTACCATTGACAATACATTATTTCGTTAGTTAATTAACTATTTACATTTGTTCTCTTCTATTCAACTAATAACGAAGTAAACATTTTAAATTATTACAACTAATTGGAGTTTCATACATATTGTTAATAATCACTTACATTAACATTGTTACACTTTATTTTAGTATTGATTTCATTATTAAATTACTAGATTCTATTTCTTCCAATATTAAATTACTAAAAATCTTATTAAATTAACAAATTTAATTATTGAAAGTTTACGAGTCGTTACACAACCCGATCGACAATGAACCCCAGCGCCAGCGCCACATGCACGTTCTTTTTTCAAAGACATGATTTTGAAAATTTAGGGAATTTTCTAGAAACGGATTAAAGAGAGAGTGGCGTTTGGGTTTTGGATTTGAAGGAAAAGTTGGAAATTGTTTTTGTAAGGAGGAAAGGAAAGGTGATGAGATATTTTTATCTTCTAAATGGGCTTGGGCCTTGATTCAGACTTCATTTTCATTCGATTTGTGTTTGATATATTTTTTACATTTGAATTTGAATGTTAATCCTTAAAATAAATTTCTATCTAATATAAATTGATTCGCACTTCCTTCTGTAATTTATATTTCAATAATTATCTAATTTCATTTATTTTGATATCTATTTATTTTTCATTATTTTAATTACATAGAAAATTGTTTACACTTGGAAAAATACTTTGTATGTAATTAAAACAATTTATTCATTTTAATATGTTATTTAAAATGAATTTTATTAATTTAATTTAATTAATTAAAACAAAATCTCTTATTCAATGGACCATAGATAAATACAAATTTATTTTTAAAATAATAATTATCAAAAACTGAATTCAAATATCTTATTTTAATTGAATTTATTTAATTTATATGGCGTAGAAATCGTGGTTGTTATAGACCTTCTACTTTAAGAAAACCATGTCCTTGTAATTCCTTATAGGGAGACGTCATACATAACTCATACCCTAACTTTCTCGAATTTTAAAAACTTCTATCAGACCCAACTTACACAATCCTCCGTATGGCTCACATATTCCAACTCATCTTATCTAATGCTAATTTATCAAATTGATCCAATAACGTATTTTTATTTCGCATGTGATAAAGTTTTAGGAATTTTTTTCTAAGTGTTGGATTTTCCGGACAATTTAAGTATAATCTCCTTTGTATGGAGAGCGTTCTGAAAAATCAAAACGCATCGCAAATAATATACATACCAATTAATGTGGCATCCCCAAAACATGGGGAAATAATATAATATCACAATATATATTGATATACCATAAAAATGTACCTTTTTACTAGCATTTCAAGCAACTTACCTTATTATTAAGTGAGAAAAAGCGGCTATCTCTTGCAAATCAATCACATAAGCTTCAAAGCTACTTGTTCCTAACTGAACTTTAAATATTAGCTTCATATAAGAAGGGTGGTAAGCATGCATTAGCACTAAAAGAAATACAAACTTCATTTTTACCACTTTCCGACAACTTTCAAGAGTTAAAAACATAAATTTAGATAACGATATCAAAAGATGAATTGTTTAATATGTTAGATTTTCAAAAAATCATTTGAATTAAAAATTAACAACAATTCGAGATATGGTGATTTCTCTATAGATGGAAAATTCTTAAATCCAACACAAATGTAGGACCACTTTGAAAAACCGAGGTTTTCGCCTAGCGAACATTAAAGTTTCACAAAAGTCTCAAATAAATGTTGTTGCCTAAGTAATAGGCTTTTCTAAATTGGCAAAATCGTCGAAATAAGACAAACCATTCAAAAGTTGTGAGAAAATTAGTTCTGCTTAATTTTTATATAATTTGTATTCAATGCAGCAATTTACAACTACTTTGATTCATGTATATACCATAGCTAATTTCAATATTTTACATTGCATTATAAACAAAAATGGATCTTTAATGACATAACTTTCAAATAAAATTAAAATTTCCAAAAATGGATTAATGGCTGAAGATTTATAATAAAAAAGAATTATAATTTAGGGAAAGTTTTCTATATTTTGTCAACATAAACAGTTTTTAGTTGAACTGTATAAACTCAATAGTTCTGCAACAGATTTATAATCAAAATAATGGCTTCCAATGCATAAAAATATAGACATGCTCTCTCTGATGTATGGTAGGTGTACAGTAACATATTCTTTACAGAAATATTAACAATAAATTTATTCCCATTACAAGCAATGGAAAATTTGGCTCGCATTTCTGTACTAATAAGCTCTAAGGCCAGGCCTCATAACATGATATACACAAGTAAAAATATCATAAACCTTAATATTCATTCTGCATATAATAAGAAGAATTGATAATTATTTATTGGAAAGATAATAAAAAATTGATGTAAGTTCCACTATAAACCAACTTATGTAGTTACATCCACATCAGATTCATGCTAAAAATGCAACAATAATAAAACACATCTTGCTTCAATGCAATACAATTATACACTTCCTTCTTCTTTTTATTCTTTTTCAAAAGGATTTCAATATATCGTTTGATCGGAAAGCTCACTTCCAAAAATATCTTTCACCTTCAAAATATTTCCCAAACCATTTATCAATACTATAACGGTTGGCCTTTTCGACCCTCGAATGTCGACACTAATACATCCACGGTATTCATGTATCGAGCATCCAAGGGCACAAAAAAAAGAACGTTGGGGAAAAGAAAACGAAAAAGAAACAAAACTAGACAGAAGAGCACAATATCAGAATCTCATATGTGGATAGATAATATATAATATCACAAAAGGTCTTTACCAAAAAGAAAACTATGATATACATACATCAATCCAAGCAAACAAACCTACCATCAGCCTGAAAAGTTATAACAGCCTGTCCTTATTAAAGCTAACAAATAAAAAAACAAGTAATGCAGTGGAAAATAAATACGATGGGAAATCATCTAGCTCCTCTCCAAGAGCTCTAATGAATCACAGCTAAATATGGAAATATATATAGGCTGACCCGACTATTACAAGAAAATAACACACGGATCGGTCTAGTAAACCAGTGTGAGAAACTCAAATCATACGGGTATTTATATTTATAAACCTTTAAAGTAAAGGTATATTGCAAGATCACGCTGCAAATAAACACGAATGAGTTTTATCTTATGATAAGCAAACCATTTCTATCAGAAAATTCAGTGATACTATAATAATGTCTAGGTTATGAAATATAAATAATCAAGTAGCCACGATGCATGTGAGTGTACATAACAAAAACAATAGGTATACAGTCACAACTGCTAAAGCACGTTCGCTAATTGTGTAGGATTCCACAAAAGTGCTCTCAGTACTTCAAGAATAGTCCTCCCACACAACGATCAGAGATATCCTTTCAAGCATCGTATATCTCCAGATAAAATATAAGGAAATCTACCCACTTAAACAGTTGGGAGATGATCTCTGCTCTAATGTATTCTCTGTTTATTTCCCAAAAAAACATAGTTGAGTTTTCCTAAAATCGATCGATTGATTATGGAGCATCCAATAGGTGAGGGAATGAACTTTATTAGATGACTTGAAACCATGACCACTCCAAAAAAACTGTATACATGTTCTATGCTTTGGAAGAGGTTTATGATTGGTTTGCAATGCTAAATCTATATGGGTATTCGAGATCTATTTAAGATGCTCGAACACATGTAGTTGTTCATGATCAATTCAGGATGTCAGAATCCATGTGTGGTTCCAAGATCTGTTAAGATATAGGAATCCATGTGTGGTTTTGAAATCTATTTGAGTTGGGGCTCGTGTGTTAGGATGCTGAACGCGACTTTACAATTAGTGATGATAGAAACCATAGATAGGGGGCATAGCTTATGGGATTTTGCTAACTTAAAGGGTGCATGAACTCCATTCTTGTGTCACTTACGGATATGCATGAGGAAGTGATGTGACCCGGTGCCATGTGTTTGGTTGTGGACCAACTATGTTTTTCCTATGGTACATTTTATCTAGAGATATACGATGCTCGGAAGGATATCACCGATACTTAATTGGTATAAGTGTATTCACAAATCATTAACAAGATTTCTTACTTTAAACCTCTACTTTTTCTATCTTTTTCAAAAGATTCCTTTCTTATAATTTTCTTCCAAAATATCCATTTTAAAGATCTTAAGTACTTTTAAATCCATTCAAAAGGGTTTAAGACTAATGTTACTTAAACATTGTCACTACAAACCCAAAACCATTTCATTTATGCCTATCTTTAAAATATTCTTTTAATGATCTATTACATTCATAAGTATAATAAAAAAGGGTTAAAGAATAATATTGTTAATACATTGTCATAACAAACCCAAAAGAATTTCATACTTGTATTATCTTTAAAAACATTCTTTTAAAGGTCTATTTACATTCATAAGTAAAACAAAAAAGGGTTAAAGATGAATGTTACTGACACATTTCCACAACAAAACAAAAATCATTCCATATCTATTTTATCTTTAAAGACATTCTTTTAAAGATCTAAGAAAATATTTAATTAAGTTCGATGTTTGACTAGGCGACTATCTAGTTAAAAATGATCCGTATAGAATCACGATTCTTATACTTAACTCTTTTTCAACATTCCAACTTAACTATTCCTATCTAAGAGTGAATCCAAGTAAGTTAGAGAAGTGGTTGCATCAAAGCCTTGCCTAGGCAGTTCATTCTTGAATCTCATGAATAGATAAATCTACCTCGTTAGCTTTTAGTGTTAAGTATGGTGTTAGTGACTTTCATAAATGAGTTAGAAAATAATAAGATTGACACATTCCCAACATTCTCGACTTAACTGTTCTTCGGCCAAGAGGGGAACTAAGGGGTTGGAGCTCTAGTGCTCCTATCCCTACTTGATATCAATCTTAACTTTCATAAATAGATAAACCCATTTCATCGGTGTTAAACCACTTCTTTACTTTTTCAAAATTTATATATAATTATTAGAAATATTTAAAATTTAAAAAACTTTAGAATACTTAAAAATAGGTTAGAAAAACATCTCTATAATGATTTGATAAGAATACCAAATTTAAATGTCATATTTGAACACTTAAAATCATAAGTGACTTACTACAACATTTATATATGCGTTAAAAGTCCTTGTTAAAAACAATACTGAATAGCAAGATCTTCATGACTAGTTTTATCCACATTAAAAAATGATTTAACACTTGAACTTTTTATAGTAAGCACTACACTTATGGTATTTAAAACTCATGGAAAGAAACCCTAAGAATATTTTCCAATTTATTTATAAAAATTTCTGAAAACAGGCAATGTTTTCAAAGTGTATTTATAACCACATTTTTGTTCTAACTTTCATAACTTTGTTCCAAAATTTCGATAAATTTGCCCATTTATTCACTGTTCAATAACCAAAATATGATTAGATAACAACCAAATCAAATTATCCGAAGTTAAGATAACAAATATCCAATTTACACAGGTTAAAGTTAAGGGATATAGAAAAGCACTTGTAACGACTATTCTCGCTTCAAACACTTTCAAACTTTCTTCAATTCAAAACAAAATATAAACAATAATTTAAACATCAATTTAAGGCTATGTAACATGTTTAAGAGGGTAATAGATGTGATATCCTAATATAAAGTTATCATTTTCTTTCTAAAGAAAAAGGGGCCCAAAGTTCATAACTTTACTTAGTTAGTGTCACTTTAACTTTATACTTTGCATGCAACATATATATACACATAATATATACTTATAAGATAGTGAGATAACTCACCGAAATACAAGATAACCATAAGCCCAAAGCCACAAGAATCAAAGAAACGCCTCCTACCATCACCAAAAGCCTAAAGATCCAACTTTTAGCACTTTCAAACCAAGGCAACACATCCCTTCCTCCTTTATTGCTCATGACCCATCCTAGATCCTCCCTCTTGATCTCACATTCTCCCACTTTTTACTTGATATTCATTCTTCCCTTGATATTTTAGGCCTATAACTAAAGTTTAAAAGAGATTAGAGATGATTTGGTTAAGAGTTGAAAATGTTAGAGAAGAATTAGTGGATTGGTGCTTAAGCACTTCCAACATTTTTATTCTCATACTTCATTCCAAGCTTTAATGAATTTTTGATCTACTTCTTAGCCTAAGGGTGTATTTATATGTTTGTGCTAGAGGTCATTACCACCTTCTACCTTCTATGTAAGATCACAAAGGAGCCACCCTCTCACATGCACCTTTACACCTCTCTTCTTTTACTTAAAAGAATTAGTGGATTTGGTTATCCAAAAAGTTTATTTCTATAAATGGTAAAATGTTTTCATGTCATTTTATTGATTTTCTAAGCAAATAATTGTATATGAAAAAATGTAAATAACTTTTGACGATTAACAAGCTGTTTATCGATAAAATGATTTTTGGTCACATCATCAATATTTTTCCAATGAATACATTTTTGTAAACATTTTTCCAAAACAAGTTTACCATCACTACTTATGATTTAAAAAGGGGTTAAAAAAGTTATTAGATCTTTTTACAAACATTAAATCCAAGATACAAATATTTAAATAATTCAGATATTTAAATACGAAGTGTCCGAAATTCCGGATCATTACACAAACACTAATTGAATTTACAAATCTCTCTCCATAATAATTTATATCACTTCAAAATACATCTCTATCATTTCAAAATTTTGAAATAACTTAAAACTAACTTTTCAAACTTCCGTTGAGTTTCCCAAAATGGTATTTTCCTTTCTTATTAATTTTTTTAAAAATTTCTCTGATTATTTATTGAACTCTTATGAAATACTTATTATTCATAAAAATTATTTTCATCAAGCGCTCAATTCTTTGCTTAAGCTTTTTACCAATATATTATCTTTTTTATATCACAACGCATCATATTAAAAATATATTCTCATCATTCAAGTCACAATAATAAATACTACATGGCAGGAAAAAAATGTAATCATAACATTGTAATCTATACAATTCCAAACTCTAATATATAAATATAAATAAATCGACAATGCCTTGCCATGAATTTCTAGTGGCTTACTCTGCCGATTAGCTACAGTGTTGACCGTGTAACTAACATTGCCTCGCCGTCGACTTCAGCTATCCACTAATGCTCAATAGCTGCAATCATCACATCGGATATTGCTATCTTTTCAAAACTTCAAACATAGCTCTTCAAAAACATTAAATTTTAAAGATAGCTCGAATATTTTGCTTCTTCCCAAAATTTTGTGTCCATAAGTTCGTCCTAGTGTATAAGAATCCCAATCAATAATGTTGATAAGGTGCATCAACCAAAATTCTAAAAGCACTCAATGAATAAATTAACACTAAGTCATCTTTAAAATTTTCCTTCAATAAATATATTTTCATAAGGGAAACAATTGTTCGCAAGAATTAAAACATTTTCTAGTATCATACCAAAAATAAGTGCTTATGACTGAAAATGTTCCAATCGCAAAATATGAATGCTTTAAAATATTATCAAACTTTAAAAAAAATTCCCAAGATCATAATTAATATTTATCCAATTTCAATTTATTTCAAATTAATATTCATCTTATCACAACCTATTTTTCTCCAAAATCTCAATTATCACTCGAAAATATGATTTTCAATCGCTCTATAACGTTATATTGCTATTTTATTAAATTATGTGCTTGTTTTAATAAAAATAGTTAATCTCAAAAATCATATATACATTTAGTTTAACAATTAATAACAATAAAACCAGTCACAAAACTTTCATCCATAACATCAAATAAGCACTTACAATAATACACACATTTTCAACAAACAAACAAATGCCTCCAGTAGAAAATTATCAATTAGTTTCCGCTGCACAACTCAGATCACTACTGGATCTTCTTACTCAATCCACAGAGAGGTTTATAATTCACCATCAATACCGACACTACTGGCTGCACTAACTACCTCTACCTTCACAACCTTTGTCAACTTTTGTATACAACATACAAATACTTACACTTAGAAAAAGGTAGAAGAAATATATTATTATCTAATAAAAAAATACAAGTACGTCCCCAGATGACTACCCAGTAATCACTGTATGCTCATAATATCACTTAGAAATAAATAATAATCTACCACACACCTACAGGGACAAGGACTTTAAGTCTCATCTAGGCCAAGATTCATTTCACTTATACTTTGTATTGTCCTAAACATGCTCCGATACTAATGTGACACCCTCACTCTATACCCATACTATCCAAGAGTGTTATAGAGTAATGCAGTTAGATAATATGAAGAATAAGACAATATGAGGTACATACATGAATATTGCCTTAGGCTAACACTAGTACATATTTAAACATCGAATAAATAACTCACCTATACATACACAGTATTGACATAAAATAATAAACATGCATGCGTCTAGGATAGAACAATACACTCTAAACAATATATAACAGATAACACAGAGTCAATAGCGTAGTGACACGATATAATATAACATATATATTGTATGATATACATCACAATGTTAAATACATGCATGATTCTATACAATACAAAATAATATACTACAACACCGAATAACTAGCCTATTCTATGCCCAAAATAATGCAAGCCGACCATGCTTTCCTGTACCCAAAAAGTCTCGAATTGACCCGAGTATTATATAAAAAACACATAGGTCAAACTATATCTAAAATGTAAAGGTCGATATAAAACTAACAGCTGGTATGGTATAAACTAGTGCAACGTATAATGGCCCGTGCATAACTCAAGTGTCAACAAATCTCAAAATTGTGCACATAAATGATAACTCGTTCGCCAAATAAGGTCGATCAACATATCAACAGTATATAATCAAATGGGTCGAATAACCAAACATCCAATCAGCAATCAACACACCCATAACATAAAAGGGAATCAACCAACAATAAGCATGTAATCTAGTGAGGTGATGTAAGTATAGTAGCAAATGTCTATGTATCTTAAACTTTATATCTCACTTGGGAGCCTTAGAGTACACAACACGCTCCAGTGGGTTAAGAATTCCTTGCCTCTTATAAATGTCTAGAAGGGTATCTAAATAATTTAATCCAATCATATAATCTCACATATTCTAGATAGGAGTTACACAACACATAACATGCTCTAGGGGACAACATAGACCACTAACAGTGCAAAGAACACTCGTAGTCTTAGCTACTCTTAGTCATCGTGAGCCTTATATATATATATATATATATATATATATATAATAAGATAATGCCACGGATCTAGGGCATGCGCCCCACGATGAACCAACTAGGATGGACTTTAGTCTATTTAGATAAATAGCACACAACATAAGTTGGCATACAACGTACCCTTCCTTCGGACATTAACCCGTAAAATAAGATTTCCCATTACTTACAGAAAGTAATCAAACAAACGTCATGTGGACGTACCACACCATGTGGTGTTACTCACTCGTTTACTTAATGCTCGTAAAGTACACACTACACCTATGATAATATCGTATACTATAAGCCAAAAGAGTAAACAAAATAGTATCACCGAATGTCACATACCATACAGTGTCAACGAATGTCCCATATTAAATGTATTATCGATCTTGTTTACTTAACTTTCCCTCAATCTAGAATTTCACACAACATTATTCTATATAAAAAGTCCAAAGAATAAACAAAGTAATATTACAAAAAATCTCATACCAGATGATACTATAACTCAAAGTCAAATACGTAATTTCCACTGTTGATTCTAGCTGGACACCCCAACACTTCATAAATTCCAGTTTAAACACATTTTCATAATCCAAGAATAGCTCTTTCTAGTTTCTTATGAAGAACCATGTTAGTATGAAATAACCTAAAAATTTAGTTTCCCTCACATATAATCTAAGTTACAAAGATCTATATATTCAATTTTATATCTTTAGTTACATTCCATATTATTTTATTATGTTCTGTATTTTCATACATATAAACATATATCAACACAATACATGAAAAACAATTAATAAATAAAACTAATCATGAGTTAACATAATACTCAATTCAACTCATGACATTAACCTATCTTCATGCATAAACTAATAAAGTATGCACTTATTCAATGCGACATATCAAACATTGGGTCTCATAACTGAGCTCGTGCAGAGGGTAAAAACACACAAACCATCATGTGTGCACATATATTCAAAATAAGTACTTCCAGCACCTATAATTAAAACTCCAATCTCGTACATGTATTTAAAATAAATATTTTTCTCTTATTTATATTCCTCATATTGGTAATCCAAATATATATTTCCCAACAAGATATTTTCCATTGGCTCATATATGGGCCAAAATAACTATCTTTCATATATTCAAAAATCATCATGACCATTCACAAGTATAAATATCTCATTTTAAAATAATTTATGGTAAAATTAAACAAAAGTTATTCCATTGATCTATAATTATCCTTCATAAATATACCTCCTCTTACTTTTAGTATCTATAATTTTATTTTAATTCAAGGACAAACTAATCGCATAGCTTGCTCCTATATAAGTTTTGTATATATTGTACCATCATTAACTTGTAATCCATAACTCATATCATAATTTCTTTACTTTTAGTAAATTCAATCTTGTCTACAAAGTGAATATTTCAAATCCTTTTAGAATATATTTCAATTGTATCATCATATAAACGTATGCATAACAAATATGGATGAGTTAACTGTTAAAATTATAATCATATTCTAGAATATACCATGCCTTTAAAATTATAACACCTTGTGACAATACGTACCCAGTGGGCCTAAATTTTTTCTAAATTGAAAACCCAAGTCCACAAAAATAAGTATTGTTGATTTGGCATCCTGCAAATAAATCAAAAGAATGCATATGAAAGCACTAAGGATATAACTCATAGTGGAATAACAAAATATAATAATTCATATAGCTACTGATCAAGATTTGACACTTTCAAAGTCTAGTGTCCTTGTTAGCACCGACAATGCCTAGCATCAGTACCTATATTTCAAGCTATCCTATCAGTTAATGAGGAGGGGGTCAGAACAACATTCTGATGATTGCTAAATTATATGCTTTGTACATAAGACTAGTTTATGATGATTCCCTTCTATATTTTATTATAAGTATTTATATTTTAATTAGTCATCTTGACTCCACATTCGCGTACGATCCACAATTATGCACCACCGGATGTCGTCATCAATGTCTAGGCCAGAGTGCCAACAATACAAAGTAGAGCCTAAAATGTCTAGGCCAAAGTGCCAGTAATACAAAGTAGAACTTATAATGTCTAGACCAAAAGTGATGGCAATATAAAGTAGAACCTCTCTTTGGTGCCATAATGAGGATTTACTAACTTGTCTGTTTCCTATTGTGGACTCAATTCTATGGACAACCCTAACCATTTTGAAAGAACTCTATTTGGGTTAACTAGCCTTGCTCTATCAAATAGATTGGTAAACAACTATGGTGGTGCACAATCTAACTTGGTTTACCTTGGTAGGAGGCAGAGGCTAGTTAGGTGTAACCCTGTCTTTCCCGTTGACCGTTGAGGATTGATAAAGTTCTCATTTTATGCAGCCCAACCCCTAACTTTTGGTACCAAACAATTGCTGCATAGTGCCTGATCCTTCTCACCATCCCATTTTGATTGCCTATTGCAACCTAAGAAATACCCCACATAATACCATATCTGAAGCAGACTACTCTATCTATTGGGGTATTCCTTTATCGATATGTAAATGTATACACTCCGTGGGCCATATGGTTGGGTATGTCTCACATCAATATACTGTAACACAATTGCTGATAGTCCCTTGCATTGGGCAGACTTCTATTAACGCAAATCTCAGATCCGGATAATGTAGAGAATAATAATGAAGAAATAACTAAATTAAAATGAAAGAAAATAGGGAAAGACACGAGATTTAGAGTGGTTCGGCTATCCCTAGCCAACGTCCAATTTGAATTGATCCCTTTATTCCTTTTATATTGAGATTACAGTTACAAGCCTTTGAAACAAGTAAGCAATATGGCAGAGTTTCACCTAGAAATGCGGAAGAAGATTTCTCTTTAGTTGCCATAGAGCTGCTATTTATAAGTGTAGATCTGAATATATCCACCCAAAAACCTGGAATACCGCTTCTCACGCGCAGGTGGGCCCACCAGATCGATCCAGGGTCGTTTGATATCGATCCAAGTACAATTCGCATCGATCCAAAAATGGTCTAATCAAGTTGAGATCGATCACGAACATTCTTGAGTGCATAAGGAAGCTTTTGTGAAAATTCCATAACATTTGGATCTTAGTTTTAGGAGTTATGATCGATCCAAGTTGGGGTTTGCAATTAGGCTGAAAGCTCCGGATCCATTAAACAGTTCATATCCATCAATTCGCCTCCATCAATTCACATCTATCAATTCGCCTCCATCAATTCGTATCCACCGCCATGCTGTTCGTGTCCACCATATTCCATTGCCTTATGTCCATCACTTCATCCCGATCCCTAATGTCCACTGCTTTTCACATCCATCCCTTCTTCGTATCGATCCATCCGCTTGACCTTCGTATTGATCCATATCCTGTAATCTTGACCGCTTTGTGTCCATCCAATCTTGCTATTTTCATATCCATCCTCTGTGTATGTCCTTCGTATCGATCAATAACCGATCGATATGAGATGCTCATCCGAACCCCTCGTGACCATTGCTTCATTCTTGGTATCGATCCCAGCCTTGATCAATATGAAGTATGCCACCATACTTTTGTCGTGTCCAACCAAATCAATGCGCATTACATCAACACGAAACCTATCGATCTGAAGTCTACATCCAATTAGATCGATACGAAACTATCGATACGAACTAATTTCTATGATCTTGATCCATCTATAACTCGATCATACGAACTCCGATTGACTTAAAATTTGAAAGATGGCCTCACTTAGCCTAGTTTATCATTCCCAATCGATCCATCTTGATTGGAGCTCGGTCTGATTTTGGCAGTATCGACCGCAACCTTGTTTCCAATCGATCTCCAATCCTCATATCCATGCTTTCGATTTGTTGATATTCCGGCCATGACCAAAAGGCGGGGTAACATTTTCCTCCCAAAACATGCCTTGAGATAGGAAGGCATGTTTTGAATAGCTTTGAATCTGACATTCGAAGTCCATATCATCTGATCCGTAATCCAATTCACTATCAAGCCAATCTATCCAAGTGCCATATCCATATCCTTATCCAAATTCGCGACTATTTCGAGTGGATATCCGATTCCAAATCTAGTAACCAAATTCTTAGCCAATTCCATATCCATCTGAAACCGTCAACCGAGTTTTAGTCCATCTGATTCAATGACCTCTCTCGGTCGATATCTAAATCCGGGACCGCTCCAGGCCCTAAGCCTAATCTAGGACCTTTTTGGATCCATTTATCTTAAGCCTGACCTCTCCAGGCCCTTATTTAAAACCATAGACCTTACCGGGTCATTTTATCCTGCTCCGGCCTCGACTTTCTTGTCAGGGGTTTTTATATTCTCAAGACTCGACTCTTTGGTCGAGGACTTTTGTATTCTCCTGCATCGACTCTTCGGTCGAGGACTTTTGAATTTTCGACCTCGACTCTCCAGTTGAGGACATTCTCCGGCCTCGACTCTCCGATCGATGACTTTTATATTCTCCAGCCTTGACTCTCCGGTAGAGGACTTTCATATTCTTCGACCTTGACTCTCCTATCGAGGACTTTTGTATTGTGTTCGATTCCATTCCATTGCTCTCCGGTGAAGGGACTCATAACTTGTGATTGTTGCCCCCGTCTCCCCGGTCAGGACCATAATCGCATGACCTGTATTACTTATTACGTTAATCAAAATCCAATCAATACAAAGTCCAATTGACAAAATAAAACTCTATACAACCAAGAAAATCAATTGTTCATAGTACCAAGAAAGAAACCAGAGTCCACGGAAAACGGAAAGAAAACAAGATTTCATAAACCCGAGCACCATAGTTTATCATCATCTCAGACCATGCCTGGGACCGTCCTCGATCTCGTACATGTGTAAATGACTTTGTTGCATCACTTTGAGGTTTATTACATATTCAAAGCCATAAATCCATTCAGCTGATAATAAGCTGATGATGCCTAGATCTAGTTCCATCTTCGTTTGAGGTGGGCAGTGGCTGCTCTTGTCCCATTGCCATAGCTCGATTCTTTATGTATTGTTGTAGTTGACCATTCCTTACATGCTCCTCAATGATATCCTTCAAATGCCTGCAGTCGTTCGTGCTGTGCCCATCTAGCTTATGGAATGGCAATGCTTTCCCGATGCGTGGTCGTATTCAGAGGGTTCCCTTTTTACCGGCCTTCGATATTGGAGGCGCCCTCGAGTATCCAAGTAAATCCTTTCTAGAATTCAGTCCATGTAAAAAGAGAATTTGATTCACTCTATTGCCTTATCGATATGCTATTGTTGTCATTCATTTTCCTTTTGCCTCTATCGTCCTTGTTTGAATCCTCCCTAGGCGGACCTCCATCTTTTACCGCATAAACTTCAACCTCTCTCCCCTCTCTTTCAGCCTTCACATCTTCCTGTCGTAAAAACCTTTCTGCTCCGTGATAAAACTCCCCTGAGATCCATTGGCAGATCCCATTCTAACGATATCTTAAAATCTGAATCATCCGCAATTCCTAAGACTGTTGCCATCAAAACCATCGATGGATCGGGTCAATCCACTGAAGCTACTGCCACATTCAACCTGGTTAAGAAATCCCTGAGTGACTCTCCTTTCCATTATTTCATCGATGTTAAAGTCATCACATTCTTGGATCTCATAACGTGGACTTGAAATCGCCTTATAAATCTCTCAATCAACTTCGTCTATGTGCCAGTGGTGCTGCTTTCTAGTTGTTTCAACCATAGTGCTGCTATATCCATCAGGTACAAAAGGAAGCACCATGCCATAGCTCCCTCCGATTTCCCAGTACTTCCACATGCCTCATGTACGTTGTTAAGTGAATGGTATGATCCGTTCTCCCAATATACATCTCTAGCATTGGTAGTTTGAAATCCAGTGGATTTCTAGCTTGCCTGATCGTAGGAGTAAAGGGACTCATGTTCACGTCTTTCAAATCTCTATTCACAAATCCTCCCCTCATAGCCCATCTGATCGTGTCTGCTAACCCGCCATTGTCATCAAGTGGTAGCCTCTGTTTACGATCTTCAACCCACCTCCCGAGTCTATGAGGGGATCATGAAACATGTCCTTCTCCTTTTGGATGAGCATCCATATCCCGATCAACGCCAAACTGCACAGTGCCACCTAGTACCCTTCGTGGAATTGAGCCGACATGATTCGCGGGTGTGCCCCTAGCTCAGGTACTATTCTTGATGGTCCCACTCTATTCTAAATCCCGGTTACTCCATGCTTCTAATCCCAATTCTGGACTGTCTTCGATCCTGTTGCTCCAGCTTCATGATCCCTACTTCCAGCATTTGCTGTAGTTACATTCTCTTGATTTTGCACTCCAGCTTGTCTAATTGTCAGAGTAGGTTCTGCATCATCGCCTCCTGCCTTTTTAGCATCTCTTCCTACATAGCATCCATCATCATCTCTATTTCATCTCTGGTGATGAAAACTGAGGTTTCCTTAGCTCCTGAAGAGGCCTCCTGACTTCCTTCATGATGACTTCTTTCCGTTCTCTTTCTCCTTATTGATTGCTTAACCATTGCTTCCCAAAATCTGGTCCTTTAGCTTTCCAAATCTGAACTCCAAATTCGGTATAGCGGGTGGGAGTTCTGAGTTCAGTTCTCAAAAGCACCAAAATCCACTGCTATGCTGTTCATATCCATCATATTACATTGCCTTATGTCCATCACTTCGTGTTGATCCTTGAATTTCCACTGCTTTTCGTATCCATCCCTTACTTCGTATCGACCCATCCGCTTGCCCTTTGTATCGACCCAAGTCCTGCACTCTTGACCGCTTCGTGTCCATCCAACGCTGCCGCCTTCGTATCCATCCTTTGTGTATGTCCTTCGTATCGATCAATAATTGATCGATACAAGATGCACATCCAAACCCCCTGTGACCACTGCTTCATTCTTCGTATTGATCCTAGCCTTGATCGATATAAAGTATGCCACCATACTTTTGCCATGTCTAACCAAATCGATGCACATTGCATCGATATAAAACCTATCGATCCTAAGTCCATGTCCATTTTGATCGATACGAAACTATCGCTATGAACTAGTTTCCAGGAATCTTGATCCATCTACCACTCGAGCATACAAACTCCAATTGACTTGAAATTTGAAAGGTAGCCTCACCTGGCCTTGTTTATCATTCCCAATCGATCCCATCTTGATTGGAGCTCGGTCCAATTTTGACGGTATCGATCATAGCCTTGTTTCCAATCGATCTTCAATCCTAATATCCATGCTTTCTAACCGATTTGTTGATATTCTAGCCTTGACCAAAAGGCGGGGTAACAATCACCATCTTATCTTTTTGTATCTTCTTGCCTATCCTTCGAATTTCCTTTTTATTTACTTTCCATTTTTATTGGTATTTCACATTTTATGTTTTTAGGATATTCTCATTGCGTTCATATCTTTCTACTTAGATCTTGGGGTTTACTGCATTTTAATGCGTTGGAACTACATTTCTATCATATGTTAATAAAGTAAAATTTCATATCTTACCTAAAAGATGAGATATTCATGCGACGTTTGTAATTACAAGGAACTCTCTTTTTATTTCATGAAATAGACGGTACAAAATACGGTAATTATCCCTATTTTGTACATCTCTTTTTTTAGGTGTATTCCTTGTCATATCAAACATCACACATCTAATTATTTAAACTTGATAATTGTAACAACTCGTATTTTATGCATAGGAGGATCGTAAAGTATTTTAAACTTATTCGTATGAAGTCGTATTATTCCTAATGATGGGATATGAATCTTAGGGACATTTTATGTACTATGATTTTTCCCAAATCACAGTATGACCATTTTGACCCCAATAAACGTTTCGGCTTTGACTTTTGATTGGAGTCGAATTAGGATCCCAAAACAGTTTCATTGCTTCAAGATGATAATTTCCCATTTCTTAGAGTGGTTATAATAAAAAACGGACTTACAGTTAGAAAGTTATGCATATTTTAAGTTTTTAAAGCTAGTAGTCAGGATTAGGTGTAATTAATTAAGCCCATTAGTGATCCCATGAGTCTAATTTGAGAATACTATAAATAGAGGGTTGAAGAATCAAGTTAAAACTTTTCCCTCTCATTCTAAATCAAGTCAAAACCCTAATTATCCTTATATCCATCCTAGTTTCATCCAAAATCACCCAAATTGCCCTTTAAATCAAACTAGAATATGGATTAGAGATTAGATCATCGACTAGAAGATAGAGATCATCGATTTTCCTGATTTTAAGTGCATTCCATTGCTATCCGGATTGGATCAACATTCATATTGGTTGAATTTGGTAATTGATGAGTGGTTTATGCCTTCTCACTATACCATGCGTGTTTATATGGTAGAATCATAGAATTTAATCTGTGTTAAATCGATTTTTGGTTATAAATTAATTACATGTTAAACTATGTATATGATCTATATTGACTAGTATTCACCTTGCTTATACTCGTATATTCATGCTATATGTATATCTACATTAGAAATTGGCTTGCTTGTCTTATTTTGATGGATTTCATATTTGATTGGATGAAATTGCTTGTTATACTATGTTGGATGATATGGTTTGATGTTGTTTGCTAGTGTTGTGAGTGCACAGAAAGTTAGGTCAGATAATAGAGAAAACTGGAGGTAAAGTTGGTTGGAATTGGACGAAACTTGGAAAGAAAGTTCAGGAGTACGAGAGGAGCTTGGGGTTCAAGTTGTAGATTCAAATCTCTAAGTACAGAAGTTGGAACTGACATGAGAGGTTGGTACCAATTTCTATGGGTTGGTCCAACCAGTCGACAACTTTAGGGAGAGCAAGGATGTTACTAGGAGAGGTTGCCTAAGGTGATAGATCAGTGGTTAGCTAAGTGTTGGATGCTATAATGACTTGTTTCTGGGATATGAAGTAGCATGATTTGAAGAGAGGACTTGTTCTATGATGACTTGATTTGTGTAGAGAAGTCGGGGTCAAAGAATCTGAGCATGGAGTACTAGAAGCAAGAAAGGATTGGAAGAAAACTTATCTATAGGTTGGCTAAGTATAGAACTCGAGGCCGACTTGAGAGGTCGGTTCCGACTTATAGGGTCAGGTCCAAATGGGATGAAACTTTAGGGAGGTGAAATAGAAGCCCTGTAGATCGTGTTGGAGTTGTTATCTCATTTATAGTAGGTTAGATGATGAAATAACACCATGATGAAAAGCTATAGTTTTTGGATGTTAGCTCATGTTAGGAGTAGGTTCCAAAGATTGCATCTCGTAAAGAGGATAGATCGTGTTATTGGGGAATATGGAAGACTTCCTCATGAATAATGGAAACTGGATTGAGCAAGAAGGACTAGATATCTAAATGGAGCAAAGATGGGCTCAAGTGTATGTACTAAGGAATCGTTGATGACTCGAAGAGTCTTCAATTGTACTCAAAGTAGGGGTATTGTAAGTGGGGATGCCCATGGATCCATGAAGGGACCTACAGCTTTAGGTTTAGTATCCAGCTTTGAGATGTGAGACACGTATCCAGCTTTGGGTTATGAGATACGAAAGTACAATAGAGAACTGGCATTTCCATTAGTCCTTGGCTTAAGGGTCATACGAGTTATCATATATTCATTTCATATAGATTGATAGTTAGGATTGCTTGATGGATGCTATAGATGCTATGGTTCTTTGGTTGCTCTCTTTAGTAGGCTATCACTTATAGGTTTCAGGGAAGTAGGTATTAGAGATAGGAATATCAGGAAGACTGATATCTATTATTTGGTTCGTGGTATATCTTTATGATATTGTAGAGTAGCATATTATAGTGTTGTATGATAACTTTTTTATTGCAGGGATAGGTCAGGTATGGTTCATGTACTCCCGTTCCTTACCATATTTACCTGTTTAGTATTTTAAGACTCATTTATTGCTTACACCGGACTGTTGTATGACCCACGGTTTTGTGCTTTTCCTCTTATTATTGTGGGTACTCTTAAATGAGTAGAGTAGATTACATGTCTAGGTGATGCAGTAGCTGTTCGAAGGATGAGCTCGATGGACCTATCTCGTATTATATACATATATCAAGTCTATGCTTATTCTGATATGTAGCACTAGAGAGCCTTAGAAGTGACCGCTTACCATTTTTATTTGAGATAGTTGTTGGCTTTGTTTCCATTGTATAAACTCAGCTATTGATATATAACTTCGTGGATGTTATATTCTAATGATAGTTGTCTATTCACAGTGTCATTATTGTCTCTTTTGTTGTATATGTGATAATATATTTTGTCCATGCACTGTGAGATATGCAACAGGTTATATACTGCATTTGTTTATTCTAAACTTTGATGATTCTACTATATTGGCCGACAACATCGCACTATTTGTATACTATTGGTGTCGACAGTACATGGCGGTCGTCACAATTTGGTATGGGAGCTTTAGTTACACGATTAACTAGAGTTGATACCATGATCCAGCAGAGGTAGGGAAGGTGTTATCGCCTTAGAATGGATCGAGAGTATCTATATGTACGATAGAATGGGTACTTGTTATATGTTTGGTTTTCAAAACTATATAGTATAAGTCGCATGCACATGAGCACTGTAGACATTGTTATCTTTATTAGAGACTGGTCATTCTTGTTACAAATAAGAATAAGCCACCATATAAGAAAAACTATGAGGAATTATACTTTAGGAGTAGAGGAAGGAGGGGGATCAGGAACTGCTACACCTAATGTCCAAGCCATGTTTAATGTTATGATGGCTGATATGATAAGGAATGCTCATGGAGTGGTGATAGGTGGATGTGCTCCAGTGCAAGCGCCTAGGGATGATTTCGCCAAGGTGAGCAAAGATTATTCTACTCTTGGTGTAAGCCCTTTTGTAGGACAGAGTCAGCCACAAAAGTGCAAGATTGGTTAGGTACTTGTGAGCGCATCTTCGGTGATATGGAGTTGGAAGATGCTATAAAGACAAAGTTGGATTCGAGAAAGCTTTAGTTTCTAGCCATGAATTGGTGGAATGATATTACTACTACTACTCTAGAGGATCAGTTCAGTTGGGATTAGTTCAAGACAAGGTTCGAGGAGAAGTTTATTTCGACAGCTTAGAAGTTGTTTCTGTTTAGAAAATTTGTCGATCTCAAGAAGGAAGAGCTAACAGTTTTTGAATACACGGCAGAATTTGATGCTTTGTCTAAGTATGGGATGTTATTCATTGACACTCCCTTAAGTAAGAATGATAAATTCATTATAGATTTGGATGACTACTTAGGGGAAAAGCTAGTGGACCATATAGATGAGCTGTTTAAGAATGTTGTAGAGAAGGCGCTTCACCATGGTAGTTTGTACCATAAGGCTATGACTACTATTTTTGTTTCTACTGAGAAAGAAGATGCAAAGCCGTAGCAAGGTGGTGAAGGCAAGAAGAAAAGTAAATGGGAATTTACCTGCTATGGACGCAACGAAAAGGTCGTTTCATTAAAGTTTGCAAGACAAGTGAGAAGAAGAAATGTTACAACCGTGACAAGCATGGGCATTTGAAGAAGAATTGTCCAGAATCGGTGAAGGCATATGCTTTGGACGCAGCCTTAACTTCATCAAGTGCTCCCTCGACGAAGGAGAAGGGGAAGGGAGTCCCTATTTAAGGTTTGCTTTCTATTAGTGATGTTCCTATTTGAGTTTTGTTTGATACCGGTTCTTCTCATTCATTCATCTGTAGTGATCTAGTAGATAGTTTGAGATTGGAACCTGAGATAGTAGACCGGCCCTTAATCATGATGAACCATATTTGAGGCTCTACTAGTCTTTACATGGTTTTTCTTGGCCTGGTTTTATCGAGTCATGGATGTTCTTTGGTTTGTGATTGCTTTGTTTTGGACTTTGTTGGATTCGGGGTTATCTTCAGTATGGGCTGGCTTAGGAAGTATGTAGCCACAATGGATTGCAAGAACTTGTGGGGACAGTCGGAGATGTGGATGGGAAAACGGTAGTGATTGGCAATGTACTAGAGGATGGGGTGATGGTTAGCTTTCTACATTCGCTTAAGGATTCATAGGATAGCTTGTCATCTACGCATATCGTTAGAGAGTATCTAGATATTTTCAAGGTAGTGACTGGATTTCCACCGCATAGAGAGATCGAGCTTAGGATAGACTTAGTGAATGAAGCTAGACTGATAGTTATGCCTTAGAAGCATATGGAACCCAGAGAGTAGAAGGAACTGGAGGTGCAAGTGAATGGCCTATTGAGAAAAGTGTTCATTTGAAGAATCATATCTAAGTAGGGTACACATGTGGTATTCGTAATGAAGGTGGATGGCTCTTTGAGGTAGAATGTGGATTATCATAATCTAAATAAAGTGACGAAAAAGAACAAGTATCCACTCCCATGCATTGATGGCTTGATCGATCAGTTGCACTATGCGAAGGTGTTCTCCCAAATGGATTGGGGATAGGAATTCACCAGTTGAGAGTAACAAAACAGATTGTAGCTATTACAGCCTTTCGTATGCCATCAGGATTTTATAAGTGGTTGGTGATTCCATTTAGATTGAACAACACTCTGGCATACTTATGGATCCTATGAATTGGATTTTCAAAGACCAGTTGAATAAGTTTGTGCTTATGTTCGTGGATGATATTCTGATTTACTCTAGAATGGAAGAGGAGCACAAGACGCACTTGAGGATTTTGCTAGAGATATTATGGAAACACAAGTTAACAGCGAAGTTCTTTAAGTGTCACTTCTGGAGAGAAGAAGTGAGATTCTTGGGTCATATCGTTTTGGAATAGAAAATAGTGATGAATCCTATGATGGTCGCAGCGGTCCAAGATTTAAATCGATTAAAGAATGCTATGGATGTAAAAAAGTTTCCTAGGATTGATGGGATACTATAGATACTTTATAAAGTACTTCTCGAAGATAGCGGCACCGTCGACCAGTTTGATGAGGAAGAATCAAACCTTTGGATGGAATGCAAAGTGTGAGCATGCATTTGTGAGTCTGAAAGAGAGGATGAAGAGTGTACCAATATTGGCCATTCCAAGTGGAAATGAAGAGTTGACCATATACACCAATGTTTGTGGTACTGGATTGGGTGCGTGTTAATGCAAAAGGGAAGGGTTATCGCTTACGCGAGTCGACAGCCAAAGTTACATGAAAGGAATTACCCAACAGATGATTTGCAATTGGTGGCAATTGTTTTTGCTTTGAAGATGTCGAGGCACTATTTGTTGGATAAAGTTCGAGCTGCTTACGGACTATAAATCCTTGAACTACCTTTTCTTTCAGAAGGTTCTCAACTTTCAACAACGAAGGTGGTTGAATTCTTGGCCTCTTATGATTTTAGTATCTCCTATACTCTAGGAAGAAGGAATGCATCTCCGTTGATGCATTGAGTAGAAAACATGCTGAGTAGGAGCAATGTTCATGGAATGGAAGCAGATAGAGTATATTGCTAGATTTGATATCAGGCCACACTGCGAGCTAAAATATGAAATGTTAGCAAGTTTGTCGATTAGAGCTACTCTAATCAAAAGGATCAGTACTAGTCAGAAGATGGATTCTAGGCTAGTGGAGATCATAGAAAAGATAGAAAAAGTAGTAGAGCCTAAAGACATAATGTAATACGAACTTGACCAAAAAGCTTTGCTTCGTAAGGATGGAAGATTTCTTATTCACGATGTTGATGGATTGAGAGAAGAAAAGCTAAGAGAGTGTCATCACTCTAGATTGACGATTCATCCCGGTGGTAATATGATGTACTGAGATATTAAGCGAACTTACTATTGAAAAGATATGAAGAGGGATGTTAGGGCATTCATTTCGAAGTGTATAAATTTTATGTTGATAAAGGCATATAAGAAGAAACCTAGTGGATAGATGCAACCATTAGAGATTCTTGAATGAAATTGTGTGCCGGTATTAATGGATTTATTGATAGATTACCAAGGACTCAAGAAGGGTATGATAGCACATGGGTCGTAGTATATCGATTGACGAAGTGTGTAAGGTTTATACCTGTCAAGTCAAGTAGAACGATATCCAATCTAACAAAGTTGTATGTAAAATGGATAGTATGATTTCATGGTGTGCCGAAGAGCATTGTGAGTAACCGAGATCCATTGTTCACTAATGGGTTTAGGAAGAGCTTACAAGAGGCATTAGGGGTGGAGCTATATTTTAGTATAGCTTATCATGCACAAACAGATGGACATATCGAAAGAGTAAATCGGATATTGGAGGATCTCTTCTAGCATGTAGTATAGATTTTGGTGGATCATGGGATGCTCATTTTCATTTGATGGAGTTTGTATAAAATAACATTTATTAGTCGAGTATTGGTATGGTTCCATATGAAGCATTGTATGGTCGATCATGTAATGGTCCTTCATTTTGGTAGAAAGTGGGCGAGAAACTAATACTCGGGCCAGATATGATTAGAGAGATTTCAAAGAAGATTGAGCTCATTCAGCAACTAATGAAAGTTGCTCAGGATGGACAGAAAAGCTACGTGGATAAGAGACAAAAGGAGTTAGAGTTTCTATCAGAGATATGGTGTTTGGAGAGGTTTATCCTCTAAAGAATGTGGTTTGATTCAGTAGAAAGGGGAAGTTGGCACCGAGATTCATAGGTCCTTTTCCAATAATCGAGAGAATCAGAAAGCTAGCATATAGGGTCGACTAACCTCATAAGATGGAGGGCATGCATATTTTTTTTCATGTCTCTTACCTACAAAAGTTTGTGCATGACTCAGGCGTGAAGACCACAACGGATCAGCTCGAAGATGTTGAGGTAAAACAGGAAGTTTCTGTATGTCGTAGGTCGCTTTATATTGTTGGGTATGATACGAAATAGCTTAAAAGAAAAACAGTGAAGCTAGTTAAGTTGCAATAAAGAAAAAGTGAGGACGACTGTACATGGGAGATAGAAGAGAGCATGGGGACTTCTTATCCGGAGCTCTTTGAATGGCAGGACCCATCGTTTATCATGTTTACTTTCACTATTGTATACTATATTTGATAGGTTAGCATTCTGCATGCTAGAATAGCTCACCTATACTATTAATTGAATGGCTGCTTGTTTGATATGTGTGATAGTTGCTTATAATTGGTAGGCATGCGAGATGACCATGGTAGCTTATACTTTGGCTTGTTTGGGGATTTTAGGGGCGAAATTCCTAAAGGGGGAGAATGTAACGATCAGTATTTTATGTATCAAAGGACTGTAAAATATTTTTATTATATTCATATAAGGTCATATAATTCTATAATTATGGGACTCTTAGTGATATTATACGCACTATGATTTTTCCCAAATTTCTATATGATCATTTTGATCCTAGAAATCTTGTTTGGGCTATAACTTTTGATATGAGTCAAACTAGGATCTCAAATTAGTTCCATGGCTTTAGGATTATGGTTTTCCATTCCGTAGAGTGGTCATAGTAGAAAAACGAACTTACCATTATAAAGTTATGTTTATTTTAAGTTCTTAAAGATGTTGGCTAGGATCATTGTGTAATTAATTAAGCCTATTAGCAAGCCCATTAGTCTAATTATAGAATAGTATAAATAGAGAGCGAAAGAGTCAAGTTAAAATTTTTCCCTCTCATTCTAAATCAGGTCAAAACCCTAATTAGCCCTAGAATCATCCTAATTTCATCCAAATCACCCAAATTGCTCTCTAAATCAAATTAGATTGCGATGTAGAGATTAGATCATCAACTAGAAGATATAGATCATCATTTTTCTTGATTTGAGGTGCATTTCATTGCTTTCCAGATTGGATCTACATTAATATTTGTTTGATTTGGTAAATGGTGAGTGGTTTATGTCTTCTGACTATACTATGCATGTTTATATGGTCGAATCATAGGATTTAACATGTTTTAAATCGATTTTTGGCAATAAAACCTTTTCTAACTTTGATTACATGTTAAACTATGTATATGATCTAGCTTAGCTAGAAATCACCCTTGCTTATGCTTATAAATTCATGCTATATGTAGATCAATGTTAGAAATTGATTTGTTTGTCTTATTTTGATGGATTGCATGTTTGTTGGATGAAATTACTTGTTATTCTATGTTAGATGATATGATTTGATGTTGTTTGCTAGTGTTGTGATTGCATAGAAAGTTAGGTTGGAGAATTAAGCAAATTGGAGGCAAAGTTGGTCAGAATTGGACGAAACTTATAGGGGAAGCTCTAGAGTACGAGATGAGCTTGAGGTTCAAGTTGCTGATTCAGATTCTCTAAGTATAGAAATCGGCACCAATGTAAGAAGTCAATACCGAGTTCTATGGGTTGCTCCAAGAAGTCAGCGACTTTGGGAGAGCGTAGGTGTTGCTACCAGAGGTTCCCCAAGGTGATGGATCAGCGGTTTACTAAGTATTAGAGGCTATGGCGACTTGTTTCTAGGATATGAAGTAAGGGGCTTTTAAGAGATGTTTGTTTTATGTATACTTAATTTGTGTGGAGAAATCGAGGAAAAGGTATCTGGGCATGGAGTACTAGAAGCCAAGAAGGAGTGAAAGAAAACTTAGCCCTAGATTGGCTAAGTATAGAGTTCGGGGCCTAGTTGCGAGGTCGATGCCGACTTCTATTATTAGGTCCAAATGGGATGAAACTTTTAGGAAGTGAAGTAGAGGTTGTGCAGATCATGCTGGAGGTGTTGGCTTGTACATATCAGGTTGGATGATGATATAATAGCATGATGAAAAGTAACGATCTTCGGATGTTGGCTCATATTAGGAGTAGGTTCCTAAGATGGTGGTTCATAAAAGGGATAGGTCGTGTGATCGGAGAACGTGGAAGGGTTCATTGTGAATAATGGAAACCGGATTGAGCAAGAAGGTCTCGGTATCCAAACGGAGCAAAGATTAGCTCGAATGTATGAGCTAAGAAATCTTTGATGACTCGGAGAGTTTTCAGTTGCACTCGAAGCATAGGTATTGTAAGTGAGGACACCTATGGGTCAATAATGGGACTATATGCCTTGGACCAGTAGCTTTGGGCCAGGTATCCAGCTTTTGGCTGTGGGACACGTATCCATCTTTGAACTGTGAGATACAAGAGTACAACAGAGAACCGGGATTTCCATTAATCCTTGGCTTGGAGGTTATATGAGTTATCATATATTCAGAGCACAAGAAATGATCATTAGGGTTGTTTGATGGATGCTATGGTTGCTATCTTTAGTAGGCTATGACCCATTGGCATCAGGGGGAGTTGGTATTGGAGATAGAATACCTAGAAGACTGGCATTTCTTATTTGATTTGTGGCGTATCTTTATGATATTGTAGAGCAACATATTACGGTGTTGCATGCTAACTCTTTCGTTGTAGTGATAGGTCATGTATGGTTCGCGTACTCTCGTTCATTATCATATTTACTTGTTTATTATTTTGAGACTCATTTACCGCTCATACTAGATCGTTTTCTGACCCAATCTTTTATGTTTTGCCTCTTATTATCTTGGGTACTCTTAAATGACTAGAGTAGGTAACAAGTCTAGATGACGCAATGGTTGTTCGAAAGATGGACCTATCTCTTATTATTTACATATATGGAGTCTAAACTTATTCCGCAACGCATCACTGGGGAGCCTTAGCAGTGACTGCTTACCATTTGTATTTAAGACAGTTGTTGAGTTTGTTTACATTAAATAAAATCTAGTTTTGATGTATAACTTTGTGGATATTATATTCCAATGATAATGGTTTGTGACATTGTAATTACCGTTTCTTCTGTTGTATATGTGATATTATATTTTTTTCCATGCGCTGTGAGATATGCGACTTGTTATATACTATGTTTGTTCGTTCTAAACCCTGATGATCATTCTATATCGGCTGGGTACAACAGCAGTGCATTATTTATATACTATTGGTGAAGGTGGTGTAGGCGGTCGTTAGAATAATACATAGAAATCTACTTGCAATATCCCAAATTTCAAAAAAAATAAAATATCACTTAAACCCCTAAAGTCTTACTAGAATTCTTTTGTTTTACATTTTTATCCTTTGTTCAAATACTAATTTATTATTAACAACTTCTAACTAGTTACTTGCACAAAATATATAGGCAGTTTTTTCAATTTAATTAAATCCATATCATAATCAATTTCATTAGATCTATTCCATAATCATTACACATATACAATACATTATTCAATTCATTACTTACACTGATTCATTATGCATAAACGATAAATTATCCAAATTAAAATTTATATCTAATCATAATGCACTTACAATTAAATATCCTTATCGATTATAAATACATATAAGAATAGACCACACTGAAATAAATCTAGTCTTATTACAAAATATGTAAATTTCCCACCCACCTTTCCAATTGTTCCAAATCTCCGAATCCAATCCATGTTATCTATATTTCCACTTTGACTCCCTTTTTGGATTAACATATAACATATACATGTAGATCTATTAGAATTTCGGTTTAAAATGGAGAGATTTAGGTTAATTATAATTTCAAATTTAGATTTACAATTTACCTTGGTTGTAGTGACTTGATTTGAATCTATTGTCTATATCTACCATCTTCTAAAATCATCCAGTGGTGTATACACGAAAATAAGGCTAATTCTATGAATTTAGAGTTTTGGAGGAGAAGGGAAAATGATGGAGCTTCTACACTCATTAGAAAATTATAAGTTGGAAGTGAGGATCTAAGACTATATTTATAGGGGTTCAAACCAACGCCGACCGTTTGATTAAAATTTTTAAATCTAGATCACTCACGCCTAGGTTTACTACCACCATTTACACAGCATGGGTCGACCGTTCAGGACCTAGGTCGACCAGTTGACCTAGATGATTTTGGATCGACATGTGCCGTGTAAATTAGGTTAATTATCAATGTTTTAAAATTTTGTTAATTACATACTAAACTTAATTGACCGCTCTCATTTGTTTTCCCTTATTCACTTACTTAACATTTAAGCTACTATTAAATTGAACTATTTTTAAATCATGTTAATTTATTATTATATATTTCCTTAGTTACATGTAATATTATTTAAGACTCTAAAATTATAAACATTATTAACTTTTTGTTTGAACTTCGATCGGTTATATATATGAAAATTTATCAAAAAATCACCACAAACCCAATAGAGAAAGTTTCACAGCCAAATTCTGATGTTTATAAAACTTCTATTTTTCACTGTTTATTATTTATTAATTAATTTCTATTCAAACTAATTATCATAAAAATCGCGGGGTGTTACATTCTCCCCTTTGAAAGAATTTCATCCTCGAAATTCCTCAACGACTGAACAATGCAACACAACTTACAACCACTCTAAACTAACAATCAATTAGTGTACAAACAATTTTATAACCAATCATGTACAAGTGCATGGTGTATCATAACATATTTGATATGCATACCGATCATTTCCAAATCGGCGCCTCTTATATAGATGCATTATTTTAAAACAAATTTTGAACATATAGTACAAATATGTTAAATATATCGGTAGTTCTACATGCATGCAGCTTTTAAAAACTAAAAACTTGCTTTTACATTCAAATTTTACTATACTTCTATGAATAGAAGTGTAGTTCAACCAATTTTGCATCCAATACTTATAATCCAAAATCCTAGCACACCATTTTTATTATCCAAATGTAGAAAAATCTAGCTTTTTAAACCTATTTTCTTTTACTCGAAAAGGGTCTAAATAGAAAATTCCATATTTCCATCTTTCTCTTACATACCATTTTCCCGCTGTACTTTGAAACATTCTCTTTTGCCCCTAATTCATTTCCAACTTTTCCAAGTACAGTTTGCATAGTCAATTCTTTCTTAAAATTTTAAAACATGGTATATTTCAAAGTTTTAATTGTTTTGATTTTTGAATAATTAATTAATTTTAAATATTTAAATAATTGGTTTCTAAAATATAAAGAGCTTATATTTAAATATTTGAATTATGAATTTAATATTGGGTAGATGGATTTAATAGCATTATTTAATTCCTTTTTATTAATAAATAATAATGCAAAGAATTATTTGTTAATAAAATGACATGACCTTTAATGATGCATTTTTATTTTTATTTACTTGATTTTTCCATAAATTTTAATTTGGAAAATATTTTAAATTATTGTTTGACATATTTTCGGCAAACGATGGTATTTTTGAAATTCACAGAATAAGATAACTAGTGTACTTTATTATTATTTTTAGATCGTGTTGCATTTTTATGCACGACAGTATTTTTGTTTTATTATTCGCGGTTCATATGCGAATGGAATTTTGTGCAGCAAGATGCTGAAAATTGTAAAATAACATATCATTAACACTTAACCTACTTCTCATTTTCATTTTCCCTTTTTTATTTTTCCCCTTCCAGTAAAAAAAAGTAAGCCGCCATCTTCAAAAATTAAAATTAAATCTTCCACCCAACTAAAAATTATCACACAAGTTTCTTTTAGTGGGGAGTAGCTCGATCTGCAAATTTATATGCTCGAATTTGGATGCGATCATGTTTGGTAGGGTTTGATAGTTTGGTCGTGATCGACATTCCATGGCCAAAGTTAGGTTTAGACTTTGATGGCAATGGAGACGGTTTTAGGCAAAGACGATGGAGTCAATTTTAGGCAATGGCTGACTTTGGTGGCGTGCGACATTGTTTTGTTGTTTACTAGAATTGGTGGCTGCGAATGGATAGAGGTGGGTGGAAGTTGAAAGGAAGGTGGTGTTGGACTCACAAGGTGAAAGGATGATGATCGGTGGTGATTTAGGGTGCTTTGGTTGGCCGAGGTGAATCATGACCTAGGAGCACAATTAGGGCATGGAACTATCGTACTTTGGTGAGGGCCATCAAGTTTGACAAGTTCGGGTTCATCGCGTTGAGATCCTGAAGCGTGATCCATTGGAGCAGACGGCTTATTGAATCGTCACATAACGAGAGAGAGAAAAGTTGAGAGGTGGGTAGACTTCGATGGGTTGGATATGTATACGAATGTACATGTGCACGAATTCGATCTAGGGATTTAAGGGTAACTTAATTAATAAAGTTAACTATATAATTGATTGTTTTAATTAATTCCAAATCTATATAGTGAATAACCATTGCATACGAGGTCGGAATTGAATGCGATCTTTTGCATTAGATTGTGTCGACGTTATCTATGATTTGGAATTAGATTCATTGAATTTGGAGCCAGATGCATTTTGAGCTAAAATTGAAAGCCGTTCGATTTTGGATCAAACTGGAACGCGAAAGTGTTAACAGGAATTTTTGTGAGTTTACTCACATCTAAATAAACTATATGATATCTGCATTGCTATAGATTATTGTTGAATGCTTGGATGATAGTTGATAGTTTTAAAGAAGTATTAATTAATTATAGTGATTTATTTTAATTACGTTTAACGTAGTTAAATTAGTTATACTTTGTTTATAATATCTATTTAGCAGAATAAACACTGTTCTACTATAATTAAATTGAATAGAGTCTTTTGGACCTCTATCAAGTAGAATAAATTACTGTTCCATGCTTGTAAAGTAAAAAAGATTATTTTTGAAGTTAATCAATATATAGATGAACTAATAAATGATATGTTAGCTATTGATGGCTAATTGTTGATAATAATATCATTGTTATAGTTATTTGATTGTTTGTTTGGATTTGAATTTCCGCTTGAAAAGCAAATTGCATAAATAACTATGGAGTTTTATAGAGAGAACCTAAGGGGTTTCTCGCCATTATCAATTTATTGTTATATGCATCTTACATGTATTCTTATGTTGATTATATTGATGTTTGGTTAAAATGTTTTTGTCACACTGTTTGATTTTTGTAAGCGTCGTTATAACAATTATTGCTATACCATCACTTATGAAATATCATCTCCTTAAACATGTTTCTGTTAAACTTGTGCTTGTATTTTTACAAAATAAATGTTTGGTTGCATTTTTTCCCTTTTTAAAGTTGTTTAAACTATATTTTCACGTATTTTTGAGAATTCTGAAATAAAAGGTAAGTGTTGTTTAAAATTTATGTAAGGAGTTGTGAATTTGATTAGTTATCTTTTGAGATAATTAATGTGTTTTGAATTTGTAAAAATAGTATAAATGTGATTAATTATTTGTAACGGCGCACTTTTTTGTACAATTTAAGTTGGTAATAAACCAATATATCAACTCAAATTGAACAGAAAGGCAGAAATTTAGGGGAAAAGAAAGGAGATAGAAGATAGAAGAAACTAACAAAACATAGAATCTCACAACGCAACAGAATAATATATATTAATCACATAATATTTTACAAAGTCATTTCAAAATAATACATCATAGACATACTAATACAATTTCTAACCTAGGATAGTTATAATAGTCTGTTCTTACATATTAGATACATAGTACATAATATACAGCGGAAACAAGATCATAACTAGCTATCGATGAAGCCTCCTGCTCCAAGATCCTTAAATGCATCCATAGAAAACCTGAACTACTTAGCTGCTCGTAAAAATTGAGCACCCAAGAGTTTTAGAGAAAGAAAATAAAACTTCGAGTCAGACATGGGTCTGGTGTGAATAAACTCAAAAAACTGAATTATTACTTTTAAATCTCTTTTAAAAGTAAAGGTATCTCGTAAGACCACACCGCACATAACACAGATGAGTTTTTACCTTACGATAACCAAAACACGTTTATATAAAAATCCATTGACATTATAATAATGTCTAAGGATTCAAAGTAAAATATTAAAATAGCTGTAATACTTGCATATCATGTTCTAACATATTTAGTATACAACTAAATCGTATGGCTCTTATTGGAGAATGGATTCCAACTAATGACTAGGCCACCGAGGTACCGTCCGTCACAGTACACCTCTAGAACAATGTACCGAGTACCTAACGATCCCTGTTAACACAGGACCGACCTACCCCTTACTGGATAGTACCAAATATGTCATCACCCGGTTGTTCCCAACCTTTTTACCGAGCTCTCTACTACACAACTAAATCGGTAAATATAAGTGGTCATCTTGAAAGGTTATAACATACCCTTGATGGGTGCAACTCAACAAGCCCTACTACATCTCTCCTCTTTTAGTCAATCCCGGTTGATGAGGCTTGAGGCTATGTTTTACCTTTCACATATAGCTAACATTGCCCTCTAGGTATCAATGCACTGCTAGCATTCATCCATTCAAGTTTGTTCTAGGACTGAACGGAATTGAAGGAACTACTTTCCATTACATCCATTACAGGGAATCTCTCCCAAAGAAAATAGCCCTTGCACTTTAAAACTCCATATTTAATTTCATGCTCTTCAAGATGTCTTCAGCACGAAACGTTGAGTTAGATTGAAGTGGTTTTTGGATAACATATCAGATCTCGGTCTCTTCGAAACAACTTTTGATAGTCCCGATAAACTCAATCCCAGTTCTCTAGGAAATAAGTAGATGATGATAACAGGGGACTTCACCTCCTTACTATTTTTGGACTGATTTGCTTATCATTCATCCTAGAAGAAAGAACGAGTTTATATGTACAGTATAGCACCTCTGACAGTAATTATACCATATAATTCTCGTGTTTCTCCAAGATATTTTTAACGTTACGCTTTTGGCCAGATTTGGTAGTCGATTATTTAGCTATCAAATAATCAAACATCCAATTATGGTTTAATTTCCATATAGGAACCACTAAACCTTTATTAATTATCTTTAGTTAATAAAACCACTTTATAAAACTTGATCAAAAGATCTTTTCCAAACACTATTCCCTAACCCTTTGCATTTCCTTTTATACTTGAAAAACATTTATATACTTATCTTAATATTATAAGCATATTACCAAAACATTTTACTTTTCATGAACAAAATCATATACTTATCTTATCAATATAAGTATATTTACAAACTTTTCAAGGTTTTCTTCTTTTCAATTTACATCTTAAATAACTAAACATGTTTCCATTTTAAAAGCTCATCTCATATTTCAGTTAACTTATAGCTTCCAAAATAAAGTTATAACCCACTTTTATAAACCTCTAAGTTAATTTAAAAAACCTCTTTCCAAATCTCTAAAATGATTTATAATTTTTGTTCCTATTTAAAAAATTCTTATAAATCTTCTTAAAGTAATCCTTTATAAAATATCCCTTATAAGACATCATTTGTAATCATCTCTAAAAAAATCTTTTGTTTAAGTAAACTCCTTTCTATAGACAAGTTATCATTTATGAACATCTTGATAAAATAATTATATAACTTGCAAAACCATTTATAAACCCTTAACCTCAAATAGATTAAAGAATTAAAATAAGTTCAAAAACATTCTTTATAATTTCAAAACGAGGCTCAGAACTCCCAATGGTACTAATTTAAGTTACCATTTAATTTCAATTCCAATTTACTTCATGGTTATTTACATAGGTCAACATATATGTAAACACAACTCATATTCAATTAAGGTATTATCACGTCAATATGAACTAACTGACATAATATGTCCAAATCATAATAGCAGGATGATGATTTGTCCTGCTAAATAAGTGTCCAAACAAATAAATCAATTCATAGCAGGAGAAATTATTCTGCTAAACGTATGTCCAAACAATTCAAATCACTTATAGTATAGCAAAATGATGACTTATCCTGCTAAAAGATGTCATTTAATCTTCCTAATCACGTACATTACTTAAGGGCCGAGACAAGAGATCATTTAATATGGAATCGATTTACTTTAAAGGAAAGTATATTCATTTCAGTTTAAAAATCACCTTTGAAAATTTTTAAATTGATTTAATCAACTTAAATCCTAATTTAATCTTAATTCACCCAAATTAAATCAAGATTAAATCATAATTAAACTCTAATTAGATTTAATGAACATAGTGAAGTGCTAATTAATTACTTAATGAACCTTTGTTAAGGTTAAGTGAAATTGATATTAGTTAAACCCTGATTAATTAAATATTAATTAAATAATCACTTAATTAATTAATCACTAATCTTCATTAAGTAATTATCAACCTCTTAATTACTTTTTTAAATCATAGTAAACCTTAATTAAAGCTTAATTAATCAAATAATAGCTATTACCTTAACTTAAGTGTGATTTAATCACTAATTACTTCTTAATCACTAATTAAGTGCTAAGTACCTTTTTATTAACCAATTAACTAATTAATTAATAAATTAATTAAATTATTAAATTTCTAAACCTTAATCACTTTTAAATATTACTAATTAAGTTTAGAAGAAATTTTTTATAAAGCAATTTAAAAACAAAACATTTGAAATCAAAGTTGAGAAAATCCATCGAACTGCATTTATAACGACTATCGTTAAGGATGCAGTCCACTTTAGCATAATTTAAAGTGATATTCTTTACTTGACTTTACTTTCCATGATTCAATGCATTTTTGAAAAGTTTTATAAACTTTAAGACAAAATTTAAAAACTTAAAAAAAATATTTCAAACTTTAAACTTTTGGAAACAAAATCAATTCCATTCAGATCTCAAAATTTGTCGCGACATACACAAGTTGTTAATTTTGTTTTCAAACCATACAACCATAGATCAAACCACCATCAACATCATACAAATGCATTCCATTCATATAAATAATCATATACATATTCCAATATATGTACGAGTTCAACCTCTTGTAATAACACATCAACATTCAACCAATTCCATAACCAAACTACCAATCCAATTTGATATCAACAAACACGATATTTAACTAACATGTATACATTAATATTATTATATCATGAAGCAAATATGAGGCAAATAAATTTCCAAAAATAATATAGTTTACTCACCTTAAAGCTCGACAAAATTCCACTTGAACCCTAGAAACTGAGATCGAAAATAAGTCGCTTTCCTATGGATTTTTGACCCCTTAATCTCATATTTTTAAAAGTATTATAAAGGAAAGATTTAGAAAATTTCTTTCTCTACCATTTCAATAAAAGAATTACTTAAAAAGGTTACATTTTGAGGAAGTTATGCTCCCAAGAAGATGGACCATTTTCGAGTTTAAAACTCATAGTTGAAAACCACTCTGTAAAGAATCGAAATTTTGGTCTAGCTATGTTCAAAATCCGAAAAAGTGATCTATGGGAATGTTGAAGCCACCTAATTTAAAATCATTTCAAAAAAATAAAATCTTGATTTAAGCTCAGGCCGAGGAAGAAATGGCTGAATGAAAAAGAGTAAAAAAGAGAGGAAAATGAAGGCTATTTATAACAAAGTGTTCATGTACAAGGTCACATCAACTTCTTTTATAAATATATATATTTATGTATAATTATTATGTGTTGTCACATCACTCTCTTTATATATATATGATTATTATGTGTTGTCACGTCAGCCTCTATATATATATATATAATTATTATGTGTTGTCACATCATGTTAGAAAATCAAATCTACGGTTTCGATGATAATAACTATATCATGGAAATCAAATCTATGGTTTCGATGACAATAACTATACCATGGAAATAAAATATACATATATAATTATATATATAGGTACTTGCTAGAACAACATCACTAGAAAGACAAGAACGAGGCTCAAAGGACACTACAAGAGACTATATGTTGATAGGAACAAAGAAGCACAAGAAAAAGAGCACAAAAACTGATATGCATAATATCAGACGTCTGGGTGCACAAGCCAGATGTCTGAAACAGTTCTCTAGAACAATAGACATGCTGAATCAGACGTTTGGCAATAGCACTCAGACATCTAATCTACTACTATATTCGAAAAAATATATAGTATCAGACGTCTGAAACATATCACGAACGTCTGATTTTAAACTCGGATTTCAAATAAGTAATTCCACTGCCACATTCGAATGGACATCTCTGCTTCTCTTCACCTCAACTCTTCATCATCAACAGAAGCAACTTCAGAGTGTTCGTTAATGGATGCAACTACTCAAGATACCTATCTAGAGCTATATATAGCATCAAGAATCAAGAGAACAAACTCACCTTGCTTACTTACGCTTTTTGATTCTATATTCTATCATATATTCTTGATCTCTACACTCTAGCAATCTATACCTGTATTCACTCTTTCATATACTCAGTTCTTCATAGACAATACTCTTTAGATGTATATTGGAAGCAATTGTACTAATTAGTCAACATCCATGTTATACTAGAACACACATTTGACAAGAACAACTTATTGTAACCAAGCCTATTCCTCCGGGCGAAGTGAGGGTTTTTTGATAGTCGAATTCCGAAAGGGAGCTTCGGGACTGGACGTAGGATGAGAGGTCTGAACCAGTATAAAATTCTAGTGTGCTTATTCTTTATTTACTTAGATTAATATTGTTTTAGTTGCATGATATACTTTGTCACATATACTTGCATATACATTACACGATACACCCCGTAGTTTTACAATTGGTATCAAAGCAAGGTTTGATCAAAATACAGTAACACGTATTTGAATCACTTTATTATGGAAAGTATTTTTCAAGGACAATCCACAACACGTCCCCCACTTTTTAATGGTTCTAATTACGCATATTGGTTAACACGTATGAGAATTTTTATGGAAGCTAATGGATTAGAAATTCGATCAGCCACTAAAAATAAATATGAAGCACCCGACATTGCTATGAACACATGGAATGATGCACCAAAAACCGCAACTTCTAATAATGCCAAAGCTACAAATGTTTTATTTTGTTCATTAGATAAGAATGAATTTTCACGTGTCATGTTATGTAACACTGCATATGATATTTGGCCTACCTTACAAGTTACACACGAAGGCACAAACAAAGTTAAATAAACTAAAATTTCCATTTTACAAAATCAATTTTCATCGTTAAAAATGAAAAAAATGAATCTATAGTGGACATGTACTCTAGATTCCAAACTATTCAGTACGATTTAATGGCACTTGGAGTCAAATTCACAAATTTTGATTTAATATCTTGAATACTCAATTCTTTAACTCTAGAGTGAGAAAGAAAAGTATTAGCTATCGAAGAAGCTAATGATCTCCAACACTCTTAGTTGAAGAATTAATAAGAAATTTAATGTCCTATGAAGCTAATTTGAAGGCAAGAAAACAACAAAATTCATAGAAGAAAAACATAGCATTCCCAATAACAAATGAAGATTCTGACTTAGACGAAGAAGAAATCATATTTATTGCCAAAAACTACAACAAGTTCAAAAAATTTATGAAAATGTCAGATTTCAGAAAGGAGGAAAATTAAGCTCTACAAATCAAACGGCAATCAAATGCTGTGAATGTGATCTATTTGGACATATGAAGAAAGATTGTCCCAAGCTCAACAATGATAAAAAGAAGAACAAATTTGAAAAATTCAAAAAGAAGAAAGCTTTCAAAGTAACATGGGATGAACCGGATTCTTCATCATCATTAAACAGTGACAACGATAGTGACGGAGAACAAGCTAATGTATATTTTATGGCACAAACTGATGAGGTATGTCCCGAACTTAGCATGGAATTAGATGATAAATTTAGACAAGTTAAAAAAAATAAAGAACACATAGCCAAAATAAATAGATTAGAACTTGAAAAAGGAATGTTAAAAGAACAAAAAATTATTTTAGAGGTGGAACTAGAATTATCTCAAGAAATAAAAGTAGCTTAGTTGAAAATAAGACCATATCTAATGATTTTGGAAAAGTTAAATTAGAAAAGGATAACTTGTTAAAAGAAAATATCAACTTGAAAAGCAATATAGAAACATTGAAAATCGAAAATTTATTAAAAGAAAAACTAGATAAAATTACAAATAATGTTTTAAAATTTAATATAGGAAAACAAGATTTGAAAATCTTATCAAAACTTAAAAACTATTAGGTAATAGAAATTGAATAGGATTTAAAAAATAGAAAGGAAATAATATTAAGAAATATAGCTTTATCTATCAAAAGACTAAAAGATCGCCTAAGTCTAATATGAATACCAAAAATATAAAAATTTGGATTCCTAAGACAAATAATAATTTAATTAAACAAAACATATTAATAATTTTCTAGATAACGTAGTCTATAATAAAAATTATGTTCATAAAGGTACCAAACCTTCTTGGGTATGGCTACCTGCTCCTCCTAACATCTAGGACCCTAACAAAGTATATAGGTACCAATTAAATCATCTTTTATTTCGCAGGTACCCAAAATAAAAAATAAGGAGAAATGGAAGCTTGATAGTGGATGCTCCAAGCATATTGACCAGAAACTCAAAAATGTTATCAAATATAATACATGGATGGTGGAACGGTAACTTTTGGAGATAACTCAAAAGGATACATCGTTGGCGTCGGAGAAGTCATCAACTCTGGTATTTCTAACTCTCCTATTATTACAAATGTTTTGTTAGTGGAAAATTTAAAACACAACCTACTTAGCATTAGACAATTATGCGACAAATGTTTTCAAATAATTTCGAAAAAGATAGATGTAATATTTTCGACAATAACAAACAACTTATCTTTGAGGGTTTTAGACACAAAAATATTTATGTCTTAAATATGAATATAAATCAAAATTCATATTTATGCTTAAACGCCAAACATGACGATCCATGATTGTGGCACAAACGATTATGTCATATTAATTTTAAATATATTAATAAATTAGCAAAATATAAGCTAGTTAGAGTTTACCTAAATAAATTATAAAGTCGAAAATTTATGTGACGGTTATCAAATCAGAAAACTAAAGAAAAGATCTTTTAAATCTAAAAATAATATTTCTACAAAAAACCATTAGAATTATTACATTTAGATTTATTTGGTCCAACTCAAGTACAATCTATAAATCACAACAAATATGTTTTGATAATAGTTGATGATTTTTCAAGATATACATAGATTTTATTTTTAAAACATAAAAGTGACACCTTTGGTATGTTTAAAATTTATGCTAAAAGAATTAAAGCTCAAATGGATTTGAAAATTAAGAATATTTGAAGTGATCATGGTGGAGAATTCGAAAATAATCTTTTTACTAATTTTTGTAATAAAAAGGGCATAAGTCATAATTTTTCTTTTCCTAAAACACCTCAACAAAATAGTGTAGTAGAAAGAAAAAATCATATGTTACAAGAATGTGCACGAACACTATTAAATAGTAGTGGTTTACCAAAATATTTTTTGGCTTAAGCTATTGCTACGGCTTGTTATGTTTTGAATCGAGTAACCATACGACCTATGACTAAACATACTTGTTTTGACATATTTTTTGGAAGAAAACCTAAAGTATCATACTTTAAAACTTTCGGATCAAAATGTTTTATACTAAATACAGAAGATAGTTTGGGAAAGTTCGACTCAAAGACCGATGAAGGAATTTTTGTTGGATATTTGGATCGTTGCAAGACGTATATAATTTTTAATAAACGAACTAACAAAATTGAAGAAAGTTTACATGTTTTGTTTAGTGAAAATTTTCTTAACCATCATACTACTGACGATGAAGAAATAATTCCAATAACAAATAAAAAAAACTCCTCTAATAATGAGACAAATACACAAAATAATACTTTAATGTCACCCCTAGAATTCCAAAAGATCATCCAAAAGTAATATGATTGGAAATCTCAATTCCAAAGTAACTAGAAATCAACTTAACCAAATAAGTCATATTGCAATTGTGTCAAATTTTGAACCAAAAATTATAAAGAAGCTACAAACGATAATTTTTGGATAATAGCCATGCATGAAGAATTAAATCAATATGAATGTAATAATTTTTGGGAATTAGTGTAACATCCCGCAAATCTATACCCCTAGAGTCAACACTATTCTACATCAATCAACTCAAGATGAGCAGAAATACGAACCATTAGGGTTAAAGAAGAAGAGGTAGAAGAAGAAAATAGAAAACAACATCAGAATCTAACCACCGTAGCGGAATAAAATATAATAGATAATAATAGATCTTTACACAAAAGAAAACTATATCTGTTTTATACATGCATCATCAGAATACAACATTAGAGTTCAACAACATCAATAACATACAACCGGAAAGTTCTATAGACTTATCCTCAGAACTGAATAAATCAGCGGAATAATAATCAAGTACGGAAGTACGTATCGCCATCCAGCTCGTCTCCTGAGCTCCACAGCATCATATCCTGTATTCTATGATACTCGGTCTAACCCGAGCATCATAGTTAAATAACACCCGAGTCAGTCTGGAATACCAGTGTGAGAAAACCACACTCAAAATTATTATTAAAGTTTCAAAATTCTTTTGAAAACAAAAGCATCTCGTAAGACCACGCCACAAATAAACATGTCGGGTTTTTACCTTATGATAGCTAAAACACTTTTTATTAAAATTCTCTGATATTATAAGTGTCTATAGAAAGTAAAATAGAATCTAGCTGAAATGCTTGCATCTCACGTTTCAGCAATAGTTGGGCACAATCAAAATCGTACAGGCGCATAGGGAAAGTGGATTTCCAACTAATGACTAGGCACTGCGGTACCACCTGGAATGGTACCTGGTTTAGATCAGCATACCGAGGATCACCCCCGACCCCCTACAACACAGGACCGGGACTACCCCTTACTGGATAATCCCGAGTAAGATCACCCCATGGTTGGGATCAGCAACCGCACCACTAAGTCGAATAAAAGGGACATCTAGACAGGGATGGCCTCACCCTAAATGGGTGCTGCCCACCTAGCCTTGCTGCGTAACCCCTGATTTTCAGTCATTCCCGGTTGATGAGGCTTGAGGCTAAGCGTTACCTTTAGAGAACTCATCCCTTAGAATGCTCATCATCCACCTGACGATGTTCTGAAAGCATTCATCCATACAAGTCCGTCCCGGGTTCGAACGAAACCGAAGACGCTATTCCTACTACATCCATTTTGGAATCATCCTCAGGATTGGTAGCGACTAGCCCTTGCACTTCACTGCTCCATCTTCGAATCCAAACTCATCTTCCTCACGAAAACATACAAACCGGATCGAAGTGGTTTTCGAGAAATTAATCCCGATCTCGGTCTCTTCGAAACGATCAACGCATTGGCCAATATTGATAGTCGGTTATTTAATTATCAAATAACATTCACAACATCCATCGACAAAAAATAATTTCTCCTGAATTATTTATTAACCTCAAAATATCTTCGCAAGATATATTTCCACTTTTCAATCCCCTTTTTGAAAACAACTTTCCAACCCTACTCTTCTCATGGAATGAATTCCCAAATATTTATTTCCACTGAAAACACCAAGCAAAAAAACTCTAGATTTTGAAAATAATTTAAAAACACTTTATTATAAAATATACTTTAACATTTAAATTGAAAACTACTTTAATACTTTATTAAAATATATACTTTAGGAATATTTAAAATAAGGTTACTTTACAAAATATAAAACAAGTTTTTTTTTTAAAAAAACAACATACCAAGTCACCTTTAAATAATTACTACTATAATAGATTTGAAAAATACTTACTTTAGAATTTAAACATTTAGAAATAATAAATTTTCTAAACATGCTTTTTAAAACAACATAACTTATATTTAAAAATTTACTTTGAGAACGTACTTGGCTATCCTGGGAAATACTCTTCTCTTTTTATCTTTAAAAATAAATCACTATTTATTTTTTAAAAAAATTCCCATTCCTTTAATAAATTTCCATCGTGAATTTATTCTTCCAAATATCCACTGATATATTATTTTACTTTTACTAGCCCAGTTTATAAATTTCATAGTCACATTCTCCTTTAAATTTCCAAATTCGAACACTTAAATCAATTTCCAAATTGATTTCCAATTTTACTCCTTTTTGGAATAAATTCCTTTACTTACGCATTTTTTTCAAAATCCGTAAATTTCAGACTTTATTTCTTCGTTTTGATTTTGAATCTTTTAACTGACACATATTAATTCCAGATTTTCCAAATTTCTTCTTCATTCTTTTAAATAAATTTTAAACCTTGAATTTTAAAGTAAATTCTTTCATTCCTTTAAATAACATCACTTAAGTTGTAAAATTCATTATTTTCCCTTTTATTCAAATCCCCTTTCCCATACTTGAAATTTATTTATTAGAATTTTAAAATCACCGTTTATTCTTTTCCAGTTCAATCTTTAATTTATTCAATTCTCTATAATTATTTAACTTAAAAATTCCCTTATTTATTTCTTTTTTTTAAAATCCAATTCTATATATTTTGATAACTCAGTGTTCTGAACTATATATTCAAGAAAACCATAACATTCAATATTCCATTTATCAATATAATTCATCACAGAATATCAAATATTCATAACAGAGAATATTAAATAATCTAAATAAATTTTTGAGGAATCTAGTTGGATCCCTCCAACCTGTTTCCCAGCATCCACAGATGTTAGCATAATACCAATTCTACTTCGAGGTGGAATATCGCGGTATTTGGGATTAATATAATATCTTCCGCTATTACGCGGCGCATAGGGTCTCATCCGCTATATAATGCGGAAAATCAATCACTCCAATATATACTATATACTACTATATATAATATAGCACATCAACTCAATTCAATCATTCAACCAATTACTTAAATTTAACCATTTAAATTTAAATAGCAACCAGATAAGTGAGATTAACTCACCTTTGCTTTTTAATTTGTAGTCTAATCCATCTTGACTTGTTTCTCCATGATTTTAGACCTCGTATGAATACGACATGAGTTTGTGAACAATCGATAATCATCAAATAGTTTAACTTAAAATAAACTATTAATTAAACTTTTAAACCTCGCTGTTTTAAATTTTTTTCTACTTCCCTTTCTTTTTGTTATATATAAACTAATGACTTGATTAATCGTAGAAATTAAATTAATTACAAATGCTATATGCCAATTAAGATTCACGAACACGGGAATGACCTCGTCTCTGCCCTATGATCGCTCGACGCCCGGACCACCTAGCTCCACCCCTCCAAGCTCTGCCCGACCTCGCAACCCAGGCACAACTACCTCTACCCCTTACGAGCACAGGACCCCTCCTTCTGGCCTTGCGAATCGCTGTCGTCTCAAAGCTCCACCTAAAATCGAAAGCTCCTTCGCCGGCAACCCCCAATCTTTCCCTCAAGCGATCACCACGACCTTGCGACCTTTCCCTAATCCATGCAGCCCTCGATCCTAGATGCAACTTCGATCTGGTCGATCATAATTATACAAGTGTATATATATATATATTGCTTTCGAATAGATGAAGGAAGTAGCTCACCATTTTTTTCTATGCTCTTCGATTTAGAACAATTTTTTTAATAAAAAAACTACTGTCGTTCGAAAAAATGGGAATTTTAAATAAAAAGAGGAACATGATTTGACGGAGACGTCTTGAGCACGGCAGAGGTGAAAAGAATGGAAACAACGTTAGTAACTTTTCTAATTATAATATTGTTTGATTATATAATATCCAGTTTAATACAACTTAAGATTTCGATTTCCTATTAAGGCATAACGCTAGGCATTTATTATGTTATACCCCTATTCTGAATGCAATGGAAGAGGTTTCGAGTCCTAACTCGATCGAATGGAGAAGATAGCTTTTTGGATCCAATTATTTATATTAGATTTCAATATATTTCAGCGCGCTTATATACCGTACGACCAAACGATAACTCCAAACACTATGAAATTTGAAATCCGATAATAATACAATATTACAGATCCAATGGAACTGGTTTTGTTGAATTCCGAGACTGTGCCTTGGAAGGCTATTTTTAAATTCAATTTAAATGATATAATTCCAAAACTAAATAAATCACTTTTAAATTCAATTTTAAAACTTCTATTATCCTCAGCATTATCCATATAAATTTTACAAGCCTTCAAATCATTTTTAACAGGCTTAAAACTCCAGAATCAACATTTTACCCAACTTCAAACTATTTAATTTAATAATTAAATTACCCAATAAATGGTGATACTTCAATTCAAGTTCAAAATTAACTTTTAAGTATTTAAAGTCAATTAAATATTCCAATTTAAATTGTCAAAAATTCCGAGTCATCACATTCCTCCCCCTTAAAAGAATTTCATCCCCGAAATTGCTAGTTAAGAAGAATGATCCAATACCCAATACTATTTTCCAAAACCAAACAGTTTTATCAACTTGCCCTAACATATCTTTTATTAAAGACCCACTATTACTTCAACCAACTTCCCAAACCTTCCGCAGTTTCCAACAACATTATTTACTCCACTTATTCAAATTTAAATTTAAATCCAAATTTAAATTATCAAAAATTTCTCAAAAATTTTCTAACTCTCTAAATTTTTTAAAAATTTCGCCAGAGTCTCCTTTGCGCGGCTAGCTTGGTACAACTACAAAATGCCTCTATGGGCTCCCAAATTCCAAAAGAAAAAAAAACGCCAAGTGGCTAGGTCAAAAAACCCAATCAAATTTCATATAGAAATTTAAACACATACATTCTTGTCGAGCAATTCAAATTTATCTTCTGAAATCAAAATCAATTTTCCTTTCCTTTTATAATACCTGCATATCCTACTTAGCAATAATATCCAATCATAGCTTTTAAAATCATTTTATACATTTCCTTCCAGAAGTTTTTATATCTACTTTTATTCAAATTAGTTTTCCCAATTCCATATGAATTCAATTTATCTTCAACTCTGAATATTAAATTTTATCTTCCATTTATAACTGATTCATATCATTATTTTAAATTAGTTTGATTAACTAATTTATTTTGATTTCCAATTTGAAATCTTTTTGTCGCTAACAAAAATTTTCCCATAAATTTTCAAAAAAAATTCTAGCTCCCAAAATTTTCGAATTTTTTTGGCAGAGTCTCCTTTGTATGGAGGAGCTTTTGCAATTTGACAAGAGATATAAATATATATACATCGACCCACACGGTCGGAAAAACAAAAACAGTTCATATCTTCTATTTTTATTGCGTAAGCGTACCTTCATTTAGCATTTTAAGCAAGTGGCTTGTTATTTTAGCCATTAGCGCGTCCAAATCCATCCAAACGGCTTCTCGGTACCTGTACTTACTCAATTTACACATATAAGCACTATATATAAGACGTTTATAGCATTTCACTTATATTTAAATAGCTAAAACATGGATTCTATAACAATGCATGTTATATACTTTCATAAGCACATATGCAATGTTTCGACACTTATTTCAATTGTTTTCAATCAACTTTCAACCCATATTACTCAATTTAAGTGATTTACAACTCACTTGCTTGCATACGATTCATTTTTAAACCAAATGAACTTATATTCATTTCAATTGATTCAAATTCAATTTTATTTACTTCTATTAATTCCTAGAATTTTATTTAATCTCATTTTCGTCAAACGAAAATTATTTCTATGCAAATTCGGCGATATTTATGTGAATAAACAATTACTTAAGCTTATAATCATTTTAAATTGATTCCAATACAATTTGTATTAAATTTTATTCCATTCTAACTTATTTACAAACCATTCACTTGCACTTCATTCATTCCCGCGTTGGTTTCATTTAAACCCATTCCATTAAGCTTGACAACATTCCATGCTAATATTAATAACCATTTCCCAAATTAATTTAACCCAAACCTTTATTTAATGAATTTTCATTCCTACTCGAAGTTGAGCTTCTAATTGTTTTAACATAAGTTAATTTACTTTAATTTATTCCAACTTCAAAACTTAAGCTTACTTCATTTGCGAATAAATTTTCTTTTTCACTTTAACATATCAAATCTCATTCCAATCTACAAATTTATTTGATTAGTTCTTTTGTTTCATTCATTACAAATTTTAAATTTCCAAATTCAATTCATTCACGACTCATTTAAGTCAATTTTCCATTTTCTTAATCCATTTTTTTTTCTCAATTCGTTAAAATAATATCCAAGGCCATATATAATTCATCCATACTCGAGTTGGACTTATTGCAACTCAAATCATTCTTACTTTAATCCAATTCCATAAAAATTTTAATTCATGTTTAATTCATCTCTATTTACAACTCGGGTTCCATTTACAAATCCATCATCAACTCAAATTTCAACTTTTATTTATCCAACTAGTGTTCCATTTCCATATTAAATAATTTATTATTTAGTTGGCTCACTTCCAATTTACAATTCAATCTTTGATTTTTATCTTCAAAAATCACTTTGTTACTTTACTTGAGTTCAATCTAATTTATAATTCGAGTTCAGATTTCTATTTCACTTTCCAAAATACGAAATACATTTTATTTTAGCATACTCCTTCCAATATCCAATTTCAGTTCATTTACTTACAATTATAGATTCATTTGTTCATTCACAATTTATTTTCAACCAATAAATTTTATTTCATTAATTTATTCCATTAACATACTCACTTAACCAATTTATTCAAATTATTTCATTTTCCACTTTTAATTCAATATTTGATTTTTACCTTCCGTTTGCTAACTTCTTTTAACTCACTTAAATTAATTGTCTTACATTTTAACTTATTTTCGTTTTCTTACTTACTTCAATTTTTTTAAGTTTCCAAACTTATTTACCATTCCATAAACATTTTAAAAAAGTTTCCAGAGTTTCATCCAAACATTTCAAACCAACTCCAGAGTTTTAAACCATTACTAAAATGTTCAAAATTCAATTTTGAATATATAAATATATATATATATATATAAATCATACTATCCCTTTTCATTTTCAAAATCAAACCCAATTTCGCAAACAAACATTAATCCAAAACATCCAAGTAGCAATCCCCCTTTTGGAAACTTGAAAATGAACATCGATGATGTCGCGATCATCATTGAAATTATTTCCCAACGACCGAAAAGAGTTCAATGCTTTTATCAATTTCAAATTCCTTCAAATATTCCAAACTCTCCAGAGTTCAACTCCAATTCAAAAAAAATTCCCAAAATTCCAAATTCGAAATCCATCCAAAACATTACCCTGGAAGTTTTATCACGATGTATTTTCAAATATTCGTTTGGAATTCTATTTCAAATTATAAATCACATTTACAATTCACATTTCAAATTTCATTCTATAAATGAATTCCTTTCCTTAACCTTTGGTTATTTTTAATTTCTAATTAAATTTCCACACAATAATGATAATAATTATCATTCCTAGCATCCAAGCAACCAATAATTTTCAAAAACTTTTCTTTTATATCCGAAAATAATTTGTGGTAAAATTATTTCATTTTCCCTATTTGAAAATCATATTGTCTCGGTTTATCTCATTCAAGAGTTTAGAAACCCCAATCGATGACCTGGCGTCCCACATATCGAGCATAATCCATAAACACTCAACCGATAAGTCAATACAATATAAAAATATTTTTATACTCACTAACAAATACGCGCTCATATCAATTAATACACTTAAACTCATTTTAGAGTACTACGAACTCTATTTAATGAGTAATCCCCACTAGAGCCAAGGTTCACGCTTAACCTTCAGTTCTGATACCAAGTGTAACAGCACGCAAATCCGTACCCCTTGAATCAATACTATTCTACATCAATCAACTCAAGATGAATAGAAATACGAACCATTAGGGTTAAAGAAGAAGAGATAGAAGAAGAAAATAGAAAACAACATCAGAATCTAACCAACGCAGCGGAATAAAATATAGTAGATAACAACAAATCTTTACACGAAAGAAAACTATATCTGTTTTATACATACATCATCAGAATACAACACCAGCGTTCAACAACATCAATAACATGCAACGAGACAGTCCTATAAATTTATCCTCAAAATTGAATAAATCAGTGGAACAATAATCAAGTAAGGAAGTACGTATCGCCAACCAGCTCGTCTGCTGAGCTCCACAGCATCATATCATGTATTATATAATACTCGGTCTGACCCGAGCATCATAGTTAAATAACACCCGAGTCAGTCTGGAATACCAGCGTGAGAAAACCACACTCAAATTTATTATTAAAGTTTCAAAATTCTTTTGAAAATAAAAGCATCTCGTAAGACAACGCCATAAATAAACATGTCGGGTTTTTACCTTACGATAGCTAAAACACTTTTTATTAAAATTCTTTGATATTATAATTGTGTCATAGAAAGTAAAAAGAATCTAGCTGAAATGCTTGCATCTCACGTTTCAGCAATAGTTGGGCACAATCAAAACCGTACAGGTACGTAGGGAGAATGGATTTCCAACTAATGACTAGGCACTGGGGTACCACCTGTCACCGTACCTGGTCTAGATCAGCATACCGAGGATCACTCCCGACCGTCTGCAACACAGGACCGGGACTGCCCCTTACTGGATAATCCCGAGTAAGATCACTCCATGGTTGGGATCAGCAACCGCACCACTAAGCCGAATAAAAGGGACATCTAGACAGGGATGACCTCACCCTAAATGGATGCTACCCACCTAGCCTTGATGTATAAACCCATGATTTTCAGTCATTCCCGGTTGATGAGGCTTGAGGCTAAGCGTTACCTTTAGAGAACTCATCTCTTAGAATGCTCATCGTCCACCTGACGATGTTCTGAAAGCATTCATCCATACAAGTCCGTCCCGGGTTCGAACGGAACCGAAGGCACTATTCCTACTACATCCATTTTGGAATCATCCTCAGGATTAGTGGCGACTAGCCCTTGCACTTCACTGCTCCATCTTCGAATCCAAACTCATCTTCCTCACGAAAACGTACAAACCGGATCGAAGTGGTTTTCGAGAAATTAATCCCGATCTCGGTCTCTTTGAAACGATCAGCGCATTGGCCAATATTGATAGTCGGTTATTTAACTATCAAATAACATTCACAACAACCATCAACAATAAATAATTTCTCCTAAATTATTTGTTAACCTTAAAATATCTTCGCAAGATATATTTCCACTTTTCAATCCCCTTTTTGAAAATAGTTTTCCAACCCTACTCATCTCATGGAATGAATTCCCAAATATTTATTTCCACTGAAAACACCAAGCACAAAAACTTTAGACTTTGAAAATAATTTTAAAACACTTTATTATAAAATATATTTTAAGATTTAAATTGAAAACTACTTTAATACTTTATTAAAATATATACTTTAGGAATATTTAAAATAAGGTTACTTTATAAAATATAAAACTAGATTTTCTTCTTTTTTTTCTTTTTTTTAAAACAACTTACCAAGTCACCTTTAAATAATTATTACTATAATAGATTTGAAAAATAATTACTTTACAATTTAAACATTTAGAAATAATAAATTTTTCAAAACAAGCTTTTTAAAACAACATAACTTATATTTAAAAATTTACTTTGAAAATGTACTTGGCTATCCAGGGAAATACACTTCTCTTTCTATCTTTAAAAATAAATCACTATTTATTTTTACACAAATTTTCCCATTCCTTTAATAAATTTCCATCGTGAATTTATTCTTTCAAATATCCATTGGTATATTACTTTACTTTTATAAACCCAGTTTGTAAATTTCATAGTCACATTCTCCTTTAAATTTCCAATTTCAAACACTTAAATCAATTCCAAATTAATTTCCAATTTTACTCCTTTTTGAAATAAATTCCTTTACTTACTCATTTTTTTTCAAAATCCATAAATTTCAGATTTTATCTCTTCGTTTTGATTTTAAATCTTTTAACTGACACATACCAATTCCAGATTTTCCAAATTTCTTCTTCATTCTTTTAAATAAATTCTAAACCTTGAATTTTAAAGTAAATTCTTTCATTCCATTGAATAACATCACTTAAGTTGTAAAATTCATTATTTTCCCTTTTATTCAAATCCACTTTCCCATACATGAAATTTATTTATTAGAATTTTAAATCACCTTTTATTCTTTCCAAGTTCAGTCTTAAATTTATTCAATTCTCTATAATTATTTAACTTAAAAATTCCCTCTTTTATTTCTTTTTTTAAAAATCCAATTCTATATATTTTGATAACTCAATGTCCCGAACTATATATTCAAGAAAACCATAACATTCAATATTCCATTTATCAATATAATTCATTACAGAATATCAAATGTTCATAACAGAGAATATTAAATAATCTAAATAATTTTTTGTGGAATCCAGTTGGATCCCTCCAACCAGTTTCCTTGCATCCACAAATGTTAGCACAATACCAATTCCACTTCGAGGTGGAATATCGCGGTATATGGGACTAATATAATATCATCCGCTATTCTACAGCACATAGGGTCTCATCCGCTATATAATGCGGGAAATCAATCACTCCAATATATACTATATACTACTATATATAATATAACACATCAAATCAATTCAATCATTCAACCAATTATTTAAATTTAACCATTTAAATTTAAATAGCGACCAGGTGAGTGAGATTAACTCACCTTTGCTTTTGAATTTGCAGTCTGATCCATCTTGACTTGTTTCTCCATGACTTTAGACCTCGTACGAATACGACATGAATTTGTGAACATTCGATAATCATCAAATAGTTTAACTTAAAATAAAATATTAATTAAATTTTTGAACCTCGCTGTTCTAATTTTTTTCTATTTCCCCTTCTTTCTTTTTATATATATAAACAAATGACTTGATTAATCACAGAAATTAAATTAGTTACAAATGCTACACCCCAAGTAGGATTCACGAACATGGGAATGACCTCGTCTCTGCTCTATGATCGCTCGACGCCTGGACCACCTAGCTCCAGCCCTCCAAGCTCTGCCCTGCCTCACAACCCAGGCACAACTACCCCTACCCCTTACGAGCGCAAGCCTCCTCCTTCTGGCCTTGCTAATCGTTGTCGCCTCAAAGCTCCACCCAAAATCGAAAGCTCCTTCACCAGCGACCCTCAATCTTTCCCTCAAGCGATCACCACGACCTTGTGACCTTGCCCTAATCCATGCAGCCCTCGATCCTAGATGCAACTTCAATCTAGTCGATCATAATTATATACATATATTTTTTCGAATAGATGAAGGAAGTAGCTCGCCATTTTGTTCTATGCTCTTAGATTTCGGACAATTTTTTTTATATAAAGACTACCTTCGTTCGAAAAAAAGGGAATTTGAAATAAAGGGAGGAACATGATTTGACGGAGACGTCTTGAACACGGCAAAGGTGAAAAGAATAGAAACAACGTTAGTAACTTTTCTAATTATAATATTGTTTGATTATATAATATCCAGTTTAATACAACTTAAGATTTCGATTTCCTATTGAGGCATACCGCTAGGCATTTATAATGTTATACCCCTATTCCGAATGCAATAGAAGAGGTTTCGAGTCCTAACTTGATCGTATGGAGAAGATAGTTTTTTGGACCCAATTATTTATATTAGATTTCAATATATTACAACACATTTATATACCGCACGACCGACGATAACTCCAAACCCTATGAAATTTGAAATCCGATAATAATACAATATTACGGATCCAATGGAACTGGTTTTGTCGAATTCCAAGATTGTGCATTGGAAGGCTATTTTTAAATTCAATTTAAACGATATAATTCAAAAACTGAATAAATCACTGTTAAATTCAATTTTAAAACTTCTATTATGCTCAGCATTATCCATATAATTTTTACAAGCCTTCAAATCATTTTTAACAGGCTTAAAACTCCCAATTCAACATTTTACCTAGCTTCAAATTATTTAATTTAATAATTAAATTACCCAATAAATGGTGATATTTGAATTCAAATTAAAAATTAAATTTTAAATAATTAAAATCAATTAAATATTCCAATTTAGATAGTCCAAAATTCCGGGTCGTCACAATTAGTACCAAGACCAGAAAATCAATCAGTTATTGGAACAAAGTGGGTATTTAAAAACAAAGCAGATGAAAATGGAAATATAGTTAGGAATAAAGCACGTTTAGTCGCTCAGGGTTATAATCCAGAAGAAGGTATCGACTACGACGAAACTTTTGCTCCAATAGCAAGATTCAAGGCCATACGTACATTACTTGCTTTTGCAAGACATCAAAATTTTAAATTATTTCAAATGGATGTTAAAAGTGTTTTTTTAAATGGTTTTATTAAAGAAAATGTATATGTTGAACAACCTCCATTGTTTGTTCACGAAAAATATCCCGATCATGTTTTTAAATTACACAAACCTTATATGGTTTAAAGCAAGCCCTCGTGCCTGGTACGAACGTCTTAAGAATCATTTAATCACATCTGGTTTTCAAATATGTAAAATAGATACAACTCTATTAAACGAGAAAATAACGATATCTTAGTTGTACAAATTTACGCAGACGTTATTATTTTTGGTTCAACTAACGAAAATCTTTGTACTCATTTTCAAATATTATGAAAAACGAATTTGAAATGTCTCACATAGGTGAGTTGAATTTCTTTTTAGGCTTGCAAATAAAACAACTTGAAAATGGTATTTTTATTCATCAAGAAAAATATTGTAACAATCTATTACATCGTTTTGAAATGGATAAAACCTCAAGCGAACCAACACCAATGAGTACTAGTGTTCACTTGGAAAAAGACAATAATGGAAAAGATTTGGATGAAAAATTATATCGTAGTATGATTGGCTCCTTACTTTATTTGATGGCTAGTCGTCCCGACATTATGATGAGCGTATGTCTTTGTGCCCGATTTCAAGCAAAACCAAAAGAATCTCACCAAAGAGCTGTTAAATATATCTTACGATATCTATCTTATACTAAAGATTACGGTTTTTTTTACCCTAAGGGATCATCATTTGAACTTGTTTCATATAGCTACGCGGATTTCGGTGGATGTAAAACAGATCGTAAGAGTACTAGCGGAACTTGTCACTTTATTGGACAATCATTAGTTTCATAGTTTAGCAAAAAGCAAAATTGTGTCTCCTTATCCACTTGCGAAGCCGAATATATTTTAGCGGCTTTAGCATGTGTGCAAGTAATTTACATACAAAAAATGCTTAAAGATTTCAAAAAATTTATAAATCACCAATATATTGTGATAATACAAGTGCAATAAATCTATCAAAAAACCACGTAAATCACTCATGTACTAAACACATAAATATACGACATTATTTTTATGTGACAATGTAGACAAAGGAATTATTACATTAGAATACGTAAATACGGAAAATCAAATAGCAGATATTTTCACAAAACCACTAAATGAACAAACGTTTGTTAAATTTCGACGTGATTTAGGAATATATTCTCTTAATGGTCTTCTCGGATAATACTACATTTCATTCACTCTATATTTGGTATAAAAAAAATTTATCCACAAATCAAATTTTTTAACAATAACCAATAATTTTTTAGCAATTTTTTTCTGCAGTTAACTATGTATAACCCTTTAAATCATGTATAAATAGGCTTCCTTTTTACAAAACAAAAAATAAAATTATATATAGGGATTTCATATTCCTTTTACAAAAAAAAGAAAACAAAATCATATCTTCCGAAAATTCTCATCTCTCTTTCTCAACACCAACCTCGGATAGTTTGGCAGGTACCCCTCATCGACTTCCTACTCCTACACCAAATCAAGAGCCGAACTAAGCTGGTCCTCCTACCACACGGGATTCACTCCTAATAAAAAGAGGTCCAAACGATCTCTATTTGTCTCTCCTAATACCAAGGAGAAAATCGATGAGATACGTCATTACCAAAAGCAACAAATAGACTTATAACGAGAATTATAATTTGAATAAAAGGTCACTGCGCGACGACTAAGTTTTCTAGAGCAAGTAGCGATCAAATTTTGCAATTCACGGAAAAAGGATGTACATGAACCACTTCCAATTCCTTGCAGTTCTCTGAATCCTTCTGCATCTTATCGTACACCTTTCGATCCTTCACCTAGGTGATTCTCTGGTTCCACGAGAACAAACTAATGTGGAAATATATGGTCTACACTCAAGCCATGGAAGGATAACACCTCTGAAGATCGCAATGCCCCATCTTCATCTAAATAAATTTTCTTATTCTCATTGTATTTTTTATCTAAGTATATTTGTATTCTTTTTCACAAATAATAATATTATGTTTTACTAAAATAAATCTCTCGAAAAATAAGCAACACCCTTCAAAAAGACTATTTTAAGACAAACTTAATATTTCAGACGTCTGAACAATGCCATCAGATGTCTGACACACTTGTATCTCACAAATTTTTTAACATCGTGCATATATCAGATGTCTAATATAACCTTTCAGACGTCTGAAAATACTTTCTGCCTTATAAAAAAACAAACCGACCTATTTCAGACGTCTGAAATTGGTTCCCAAACGTCTGAATACAGTTTTTGCCTTCTCAACATAAAAACAAGGCCAGTTTCACACGTCTGATTTTGCTTCCAGACGTATGAAAATTTCTCTGTCTTTCAAAATTTACAACTCGATCTATTCCAGACGTCTGAATGTATTTACTGTCTTCAAAGTAGGTTAAATCAGACATCTGATTCACCTTCCAGATGTTTGAAACTCAATCGACTCTCTTAAGTACCCTACTAACGTCTATTTTTTCACTTTTCCTCCCTTACATCTCATTTGTTTCTACTGCAAAGTCGATTCGATTCCCTAATTCTCAAAGTCGCTTCCTCCTCCAAACACACTCGAATCTCATGGCTTCGAAAATGAAAAACCCTAAAATCTCTAAGCGCAAGCAAGACCAAGCTACTTCATCCGACCCGCAAGTTTAGTCTGACGATCAAATTGAGAGATGGATGAATCGCGTACCACATTCAATCAAAAGATATGAAGATATTCAAAATAAGAAGCTTTATGAAGGCCCTTTCTACAATTTGCTCAAATTTCCTATGCACGACTTAGATGAAATATGCAAAAATACGGGGTTACATCAATTGATCTCCTTCAACTCGAATAATATCTAAATAGACCAACTTGCAATATTCCTATTCTATGCTAATTTAGATAACTCATCCGTTTGGAATATTGAAAACGACGATAAATGGCTATGGTCGAATGATTACGGTAACACTATTAGACTAACTCCGAGGATCATAGGCCAAACTCTCGAATGTCTGAAACTAGAGAAGATTTAAATATTATTCCGGATATGCATATCAAACCAAGAGATAATATCACACATCAAATATGGGAAGATGAAATGCCTAGATTTGCATCAAAATACTTAAGGCCTAAAGCGAGACTTCTCACTAGAATGATTTTCAACACTATCATTCCTCGCCTTGGTAGTCATGAAAAAATCACAGAGTTAGAGCACAAGACTCTATATGATATATTCAGTGGAACAAGGGTTAATTGGGAAAAATTTATATTTGGCGAGCTCAAACACTATTGGACTCGATCACGCCCATCCATCATCTATCCTATATAAATCATATGTCTTCTACGAGCTTACAACATTCCTTCTTATTTATCAATTTTTGAAGAGATTTCTCCGAAATATTCGTCCACAAAATTCTTCTTCCTAATTCACCTACCAAAAAATCTTCTAGATTTTATCTCTTTTGAAGAATGGATGCAACATCATCAAGCCGGACAAGCTAGGCCTCCACCCCTAGAACAAGCTGAACCATCACAAGATGTAGAACAACATCGCGACTCCTCCCCCTAAAATTTTGAATATTCATGCCAAGACGACATTTTGGAGAATCGCACAGAGACAAATCCTAATGAGAATGTTTGCGACTTAACTCTCCAAAATCAACTTATTCTATCACGAAATCAAAAATTATTGGCTAAGCGTATTGATAGTTTTGAAACATCTTTTGCTTCTCGCCTAGCCATAATTGAAACGTCGCTTTCAACTACATTGTCCATTCTAAATGAGGTTCTTCAACGAGTTCGTGGTCCTACACCACCTTCAGAAGATTGGTCAACTCCAGTTCCTTCTCCTCCTCCACCTTTAAAAAATTCCAAACTTTTTGACGAGGAAAAAGAACCTCTCGAACACACTCTGACATCTCCTAAAAAACAAGCTAGTTCTTCAGAGAATGAAGATGAAGGAGATGATCAAGATCAAGCCTCCTTAAAATATTCTTAGATGTTTCTTTTATGTTACATCTTTTGTATCGAGAATCTATGCATGCAATCAATCAATTTGTTTAATGAAAAGTGCTTTTTGGTTTGTTATTTCTGTGTATATTCATATGACCTTCCTACGATTAGTAAATATTAAATGGTATGAACATAATGACTAAGCTAAAAATTAATGCTTTTTGATAATGCCAAAGGGGGAGAAATAATCAAAAAAGCACAATAAATAATGGAAAGCACATATTTAGGGGGAGATTTATAAAATTATATATAAGTACATTGTATAGTTGTCGTCATCAAAAAGGGGGAGATTGTTAGGAAATCAAATCTACGGTTTCGATGACAACAAATATACAATGGAAATCGAATATACATATATATTCATATATACAGCAACTTGCTAGAACAACATTACTAGAAAGACAAGAACAAGGCTCAAAGGGCACTGCAAAGAGACTACAAGTCGATAAGAACAAAGAAGCACAAGAAAAAGAGCATAAAAACTAATATGTACAATATTAGACATCTGGGTGCACAAGCCAGACGTCTGAAACAGTTTTTTGGAACAACAGACAGGCTGAACCAGACGTCTAGCAATAACACTCAGACGTCTGATCTACTACTATATTCTAAAAAATATGTAGTATTAAACGTCTAAAACTTATCCCAGACGTCTGATTTCAAACTCGGATTTCAAATAAGAAATTCAACTGCCACATTTGAATGGACATCTCTGCTTCTCTTCGCCGTAACTCTTCACCATCAATAGAAGCAACTTCAGAGTGTTCGTTAATGGATGCAACTACTCAAGGTACCTATCTACAACTATATATAGCATCAAGAATCAAGAGAACAAACTAGCCTTGCTTACTTATGCTTTCTGATTCTATATTCTATCATATATTCTTGATCTCTACACTCTAGCAATTATACTTGTATTCACTCTTCCATAACTAAGTTATTCATAGACAATACTCTTTAGATATATGTTGGAAGCAATTATAATAATTAGTCAACATTCGTGTTATACTAGAACACACAATTGACAAGAACAACTTATTGTAACCAAGCATATTCCTCTGGGTGAAGCGAGCGTTTTTTGATAGTCGAATTCCGAAGGGGAGCATTGGGACTGGACGTAGGATGGGAGGTCTGAAATAGTAAAAAAAATCCTGGTGTGCTTATTCTATATTTACTTAGATTAATATTGTTTTAGTTGCATCATATATTTCGTCTCATATACTTGCATATACATTACACGATCCACCCCGTAGTTTTACACATCATTCTCTTTATATATATGTATGTATAGTCTTATGTGTTGTCACATTAGTCCCTTTATAAATAAATAAATGTATATATATATATATACACATACATACATATATAATTATTATGCCTAGTCACATTAATCTTTTTATAAATAAATACATACATACATGCATGCATGCATGCATATATAATTATAATTATAATTATTATGTGTTGTCACAACACTTGTTAAATTAAAATTAATTATAAGACAATATTCTTAAGTATATTATTATCTAGTTAATTAACTCTTATATATATATAGTGCACAAAGACGAACAACGTTTCCGATAACTTTCCGGTGTCGAAAAGTCGAAATTCTAGAAAACATTCTTCGGTCACATTTTCTATTTTTCTACGAAATATTTAATTTTGTAAACAAATTTAAAAACAACTTTACCATTATTATTAATTGAGTAAAACGAGCTTATTTTTTAATAATAATCCATTTAATGACTATATGAAACATATAAAATTAACTGGTTAAAGCGACTAAATCCTGAGTCGTTACAGTATCTTTTGGGATGATCAGTGTAGTTTCAACCTTATAAAAGGTTATAAATTGATTAATTATCTTTTGGAATAATTGATGTTGTTTTAAGTACATAAAAGGTTATAAATTTGATTAAATATTTTTTGGACAATAAATGTTGCTTTAACTTTATAATAAGACTCTAAATTTGATTAATCATCTTTCGAGATAATCATTGTTGTTTTAGAGTATATAAAAAGATTATAAATTTGATTAACCTTATTCAGGACAATTAGTGTGGTTTCAAATTTATAAAAAAGCTATATCAATTATCTTTTGGGTCGATTAACATTATTTTAAAATTTATAAGGATATTCTAAACAGATTTATTATCTTCTAGGGTAATAAATGATTTTTTTAAAAGTTATAAACGATAGTTTATAAATTGAGAAAATCTTTAAAAGGAAATGTTTAAAATCAAGCTAAATGTAAATTGTTTTTGGGTTTATAGTAAATGATGTTTAAATGACATTTTTTTTTATCATTCTTTTTAATACACACAGAAATATAAATTTGATCTTTAAAAAGAATATTTCAAAGAGTGTTTTTAAAGTGTTTTACAAATATTCGTGAAGTGAAAATCAAGCACAAGTGCGAGGCAAGTACTATAAGACATTTAACTTTCATATCCGATCATTTTGTTATTTCCGATAGTTGATTTATTGAGTATTGGTTCTGCTATCTTCTTTGAGCTCATCAGTTTAAGATGATTTGTTGCTCATTTGAGCATTGATATCCCTTTACTGGAAATGACTAAAATCAAAAAGCGAGTGGAAGTCAAGCTATATGGGGTTGCGTCCATTAGGGTATCTTCACATCTATTTTAGATTGGATTCGGTTGTATGCATGCAGAGCTATGAATTACTCATGTAATTGGTAAGGTTGGTGGGGTCCGGCTTGTACTTTTCCAAGAGAGTCGCATAGAAAATTACCCTCTAATGTATATTGTTTAGAGGTGTAATTTTGGTGGGGGCACATCCTCCTAGTCATTGTTGGAAAAATTCCTTTTCCTTATTTGATTTAAATCTTTGAATCATTTTCTTAATTGCATCGAGAAGTGCCTGGAGCTCTTCTCGATGTTTAATTATTTGTTTTCATTCTTTAAAGTCTGATTTTGTTCCAACTTGTTTCCATTCTATCATCTATGGATGTTGTTCTTGTATGGTAAAAACTCGTTTCGTGTTCAGTGATGTGGTCCCACAAAATCATTATATATTCACCATATTACTTGAGATTTCTCACGCTGGATTTCCAAATTGACCCGAGTGTTATTTTATTACAATGCTCATGTCAGGCCGAGTATTTTCCAGGTTGGCATTTGTATTATGGAGCTTTTGGAGAAGAGATAATGTTCATATACCGCAGTATTTAACTTTCTGCTATATTATATTACATACCAATCAGCAATTGTAAGGTCATAATTTTGTAACTACCTAACTGTTGAGGTTTATTTTTAACTCTGATGTACCTTCTATCTTGAAGTGACAGTTTGTACTGTCTTTATTATATTATATGTTGTCATTTCCACTGTGAAATTCTGTTTCCCCTGTATGTTCTTTTTATTTCACCCTAACAATGTGCCTTTTTGACGATTTGATGTTCGACATTTGAATATCGTAGATGTATTGAGTGCTAACTTTCGAGGGTCAAAAGGCGAATCATTACACAACCTTTTGTTGCTAATAAGATATGGAAAAAGTGATTCCCTAGCTATAACAGCTTTCTCCCTTGTTGCTAACCATATTTTACTTTATTGTAACTTTTGTTGCATAGTAAAATCTACACTAACCAATTTGTCGGCTATTCCCTCATGTCAAGTACGCGACATTTCAATATTTGAAATTTCTCCTTTTTCTATTCAAAAATAGTTTTATGTTACTTTTCAGATCTCTAAAATGTCAAATTCTAAGAACTTTCCAAAACCTTTTTCAAAGTATATGTATATATATATATAAATATCCAAAATAGTTTTTTCCACATCTCATGAAAGTGGAGTCTAGTCAACAATTCAGCGTCCATAGTGGACTCCATTCAATTACGCGGTAAACTTTAAGTGTCTCAAAAACTTTTCTTTCCTTTTCTAATATCAAACTGCACACAAGTTTGATTACAAATTTTAGTTTTTAAGGTATAGGTACATTGAACCGTGGCTACACAACATCATTCCCTATCCTCCGGTCACTGAAATTTATTTCATTTCTATTTTACTAGTTAATTGAATAATTTTTTCTTAATTTATTTCCTAACTTCTGGTCTTTGCTATTTTCTTTTCTTTCATGGTTGACTGTCTTTTTTGGAATTTCCTTATCTTTATTGTTTTCCATAACATAGTGGTTCATACGGAAAATAAATGAAAAGGAATATTACCTTTTTGCTTACATTTCTAGCCTCTACTAATGCTTACAACCCTACTTAAAAATAACAACTGCTGGAAGTTTTTCTTCAACATTAACTAACTCTAATGATGTTGTGGCCCAATTACTTCTGATCTTAATGGACCTTCTAACAAGCCATCCTACAGCAATCCTCATATTTTTAACCTTTCCTTTATTTCTTTCAATGAATAAGGTATATTCATTTCTTCCATCACCATACCCCATCATGGAATAAACTTTGCATTCCCACACTACAGTGGACAATAAATACAATCTATGTACATTTTGAATAACTCATTGTTAACTGGATTGACGGAATAACTTTTCCAACTCCTATCTTCCCTTCCGCAACTTTGAGTCTACCAATATTCTATATATGTGCTTTCTACCTTATAATCCTCTATTACCGTCTTCTTTTAATCCAAATTCTTTGATGATATTCTCAGATCTTTGTGTTTATTTCCTTCATCTTTGACCTTTCATATGAGCATATCTTAGAACTCATAGAAGCATACTTTAATACCATTATCATTCCTTTGCGGGTTCTTCATATGGATTGCACACATGTCTAATAGAACATTCTAGGTTCTTACCATTATTCTTAAACTCCACAGGGATTTGTTATTACCGCTTCATGAGTAATCCTTGCTATCTTCTTCATAGCCTCACCCTTCACTCTATCTTACTTAGGCTCTTATTCCTATCTATTCCATATTTAAAATTTTTGTCTGATCTCCGCCATTTTTTCAAAAGTTAAAACTTCAATTTTTATGAAATACTTAATCCTAAAACCTTTATCTTTAAAAAGTGCAATTTAAAAACCTTTTATTAAATTTATAAATACTTTATGTCTTGATTTTTTAAATATAGCTTATTCATTAAAGCCAAAAGAAATTGCTAGCAAATATATTTTAAAAAAAAATTCTTTCCCTTTCCTTCCAATCAGCATTTTCTTTTAAAATCTTTTTGAATTTTACTTAAAAACTAGGATTTTTGGTTCAAACTACTCATTTCAATATTTTCTTACCACTCATACTCTCTCCACTTCCAATCCTTGACGGAGTCTCTAATATCATGTATAGGGGACTTTTAAAAGATACTCGTAATAAATGCATACAACAATGGAAAATGACTATTTTCCTTTGTTCTGTCTTTAATTTTCTATGCTTCTTCTAATTATGTTACTTAGCATAATGATAACATTATTTTGTATACATTCCTAATATTGTTTTTATATTTTGCAACGCTATTATTATCCAACTTTCCTCTAACTAAACTACACTAATTCCAATTGTTTTTCTCTTAATTTACTACATTCTTATTTGAACCATTGTAGTGCGTTCACCTACAGCTTTGTGTTAGGGTTCTAGATCTTCTTTTCCATACTATTTACCCAATTCCTAACTTGTACCACTTTCCATTGTCCAACCATAAAAATGTTTTTACAGCTTAAAAATTTTCGTCGCATAGAAAAAATCCACAAGCTATATTGCTTTACCATTTTCTTTTTAAAGAAATTTTTTTTGCAAAATTTCTTTTAATAAAATTTTGGATTATAATAAATTTTAACTTCAACTAGAACTTTTTTGTTTTTTTATTTACACTTTTCTTCTTTCTAAAGAAACCAGCGAACTATGTACGCTATATAATTTTTCAACCACTAGTTTCTGTAAAAACTTTTCAACTTAACTAAATATTTGTAAGTTTTTAAAGTCCAATATTTGCTTACGTTTTCAAATACTTTTTTTCTCAACCTTCAAATATATTTTCTATTTGGTAAGACTTGAAGTGGATTTTTATTTGTTCTTTCTCCCGAACTTTTGCTCTCCAACTAACTGGCTTGACTTACCTTGTTTCCAATATTTTAAATATCGTTGTTAACTTGGAATGACTACTTCACACATTCCTTCGGGAAACCAATTACTTCTAGATATCTACAAATATAGACTCTTACTTTCCTCTTATCTGGACCTACTGTACATCACCGATCCGCAATCATACGGGGATCTACAATCATTAGGCCATCAATGCCAGACTAGAGAGTCATGTACCATCCACCTTCAAGGACATTCCGAATGAAACTACTCTACAGTTGGAATTGTTTAACGTTTATTATATCTATACGCAAAATACAAATATATTCACTGAACGTTTACTAATTTTTCAAAATCGAATAACCTAAGCTTTGATACCAAATATGACAACCCATAATATGATAACTCAGAATTTTAGGCATATGTTAATTGGGTAATCAACAGGATTAAAAATTTTAAAATACAAATTTGTAAATTGAACAGATAAAATTATGATAAATGTCTAGTTATTCCAGAATTTTTAGCAAATAGATATGAAATAATTTCTTTTATAAATCATTCATTATAATCTAAAATTTATTTTTTTCTAAAACAAATGGAATGAGTATTAAAAGAATTTCGATTTGAATTTCAAATGTAAGCATCTTAGAAATAAATTGCATTTTTATCATTTTCTTTTAAAAGTTACATGTAAACAAATAATCAGATAAAATTATGATAAATGTCTAGTTATTCCAGAATTTTTAGCAAATAGATATGAAATAATTTCTTTTATAAATCATTCATTATGATCTAAAATTTATTTTTTTCGAAAACAAATGGAATGAGTATTAAAAGAATTTTGATTTGAATTTCAAATGTAAGCATCTTAGAAATAAATTGCATTTTTATCATTTTCTTTTAAAAGTTACATGTAAATAAATAAGAAGAAAATTTAAACATTTATAACATAAGACATTAATATAATAGGAAACTTATAAGACGATAAACATATATGTTAAAAATATATTAACACTTAAGACATTTATAAATATATAAAAAAACTAAATCTAGAATATTATATAAATACATATAATAACATATTTAAGCATAAAATTACAAATGTAAGAATATATATACAAGAATTACAAGTGTAAGCCAAGGATTTTATCTAATAACAAGTGTAAACAAACTTTGTCTTACAATTAACAACTGTCTAAATTTGTTTTTTATCTTCTTTTTAATAAAAGGGTAAAACTAAGTTATATAATCCTCTTCATTTTTTCTATCATTTCTTTTAGTAGTTCATTTCCCAAAACTAAACTAAGAAAAGCAGATCCAAAGCTAAAGAATGTATTATAAACCAGAGTAAAACATAGCCAAAGAATTCAACAGACATCACAATCTAGTGATCAAACAAGCTTCAGCTCTTAACAATCAACTAAGATCAAGGGTAAACTGCAATTCAAATCCAAGCTTGCAGCTTCTAGATCAAATAAAAATTCAGATCAAAACATTCCAATAAAAAAAATAAAAAAAGAAGAAGAAGAAAAACAACAATTCTAAGTTCTCTGTTTGCATAAGTAAAGGTGAGTAAACTGTTTTTTACCTGATGCATGTGGATATGATTTGAAGAATGACTATATGAATGTGTGAATGTGTATCAGTTTATAGTTGATGTGTATATGTTATATGCATGTCTGAGTTTAGATTTTTAAACCTTTGTTTTTGATTTACTGACCCGAACAACCACATATAAATCCTTCTCTCTTCACTCAAGCAATTATAGGTTTTATTGTCAAAAAGAAATGTGTTTGTATTAATGAAATCTTATTTTTAAAAATAGTATCGACGTCAATTATTAAGTTATCATCTGGATAATAATGGATTACAATGGATAATCAAATTTTCAAGGAAATTCGATCAGGGTAATTCAAATTTTCACTTATATATCTAAAATCTATGTCCAAAATGATAAATTTAGGTGGATTCCTTTTGATTTTTAATTAAGTGGATAAGGAGTTAAGGGATGTTTGTAACGACCTGCTATTTTGACCATTCAAATCGACAATAAAACCATACATGTCCAACTTGAATAATTCAAAATACCGAATTGTTAATTTTAAATTTGGCAAAAACATATACAGTAAATAAATCAATCACAGATACAGAGTGGTACAATAATACGCAGCGGAATAAATGAATAGAGTTCATGAAGCTACTATATAAACAAAGCTGGAAATAAAATACATCAGAATATCCCAGATGCAGTGAAGTCTCCAGTACGGGCAGATGACTTCTCTAAACCAATCGACTGGATGACTGAAAGGATAGATAGTTGGATCTTCAAGCAAAGCTCCAACTTCGAAGGTGAGTCTCAAATGCTGTATCACTCAGTCTGACCCGAGCGTAAAGCAAAACACAAAACACTCGAGTCAGGATTAACATTCTTATATCAATAAATCCAACTCAAGTGAAATATCAACTGAAATACAAGTAATTTAGAGGATGTATGGGATAACCATTCTCTAAGGCTCCGTGGAACTATCTACAATGTAGAAATATACACTATAACACCGTGGTCATTTCAGTTTAATTTATACTTCAAAACCAAAATATCATTTCATCTAATATATATATATATATATATATATATATATATTCAAATTATATCACTTTCAAAGTTGCGATTAAAATCTATTTAAATTCCAAATTCAAATTTTAGTCCAATCTTAATTTGTTAATTTAAAATTCAACTCAATTCCTAAATAACCATTTCATATTTTATCGATCTCAAATTCGGATTTGAAATCACAAAATACCCTTTTACATTTCAATATTGTTTCAAAACTTTAAATATTCAATGTTTCAAACTAAATTTTTACTCAATTAAATTTTCTAAATAATAAATTCGAATTATATTGATTTCAAATACAGATCTGAATCACAAATAAACTAATTAAATTCTAGTAAAGTTCAAAGCTTTAATATTCTACAATTCAAAGTTCAATTGACAGTTTCATATAGATCTCGATTTGACCCCATTATTATTTAGTCTTGAGATATTCCCTCATTAGATTCAATATCATTTAAGTAACCTCAACTTACATTTTACTAAATATTTTTTTATTTAAATGTGAAATATTCATTAAATCACTTAAATCAAAATCCAGTTAAAAAATCATACCTTTAAATTTCCCATTCAATAATTTCAAATCGATCAATTAAAATCCTTATTTAAATACAATTTCCAATAAACCCAAATTTACCTTCCCAACCTTACTTATTCAATTTATTACAAGAAAATCTATTGAAATGTGGATTTACATATATACTTAACCAAGTTCTACGTATTAAATCCACCTAATTTAAATCAAATATTACCGCTAAATTTATATATATAATTTATCATTTATTTAATATCTTAAGAATCTATATTTATTAAACCATATATTTCTTTCCAAAACCATAGAAATTATTTTCAAAATATTTGTATATGGACCAACGGTGTCTGTATATATTACTTATCATATGGTCAAGTGATATGGATATTTATCATTTCAATCCGTACACTAAATATATACGGGTGGATAGCATTTCAACCCATAATCCCAAATTCAATTTAATGAAAATCGCTTGGGTCTATCATTTCAACCCATAACGAAATTCTCCTATTCTAAAGTCCGTTCGGGTATGTATCATTTCAACCCATAGTGAATTCTAAACTACAAGGAGCTTGCAGAGTGATAATAGATGATAATAATATAACAGGATATGATAATAATATAACAACAGGCATATATCAACAGTAATTAAATAAAGTATAAACAATAGGATATGGTGTCATATCCCATAGGTGAACAGTTTACAAATAATAGCATATATAACAGATTTACTAATACCAGCAGTATATTTCAATTGTCGTTTCAATTGAAACCAAATTTAATAAATAAAAGAACATTAATCGTGAGTGATTGCTCACTTTTCGAGGCTAGAGGCTAGAGAAGATAGACAACACAACAAGCTACGAATTTCAAAGCAACGCTAGAATGGCACGAATTCAACAAAGCTGAGAGATAAGAATTTGGTGAAAACGAATTAGAACCATCTTGATATGACAGAAAATGATGCATATAATTTTATTATTTATTATTAAAATCAATTTAATCATATATTTCAAATTAAAATTTAATTCAACACTTCGAACAAAGTCTCCATATATTTATATATTTTAAAACCAATTAATGTATACTCATATAGACATTTGCGAACAAAATTTTATATTATATATACACACATATATATAAAGTTATATAAACTTAAATAGAATATATGCAAACACGATTGTATTACAAGTTTCCAACAATATATATTTTCCGTTTTAAAATATTGGGAATACTACAAACCATAATATATTATAACTAACATATAACTTAAAATATAATTAACAAATATATATACAAACGTACATAAGGTATAAATATATACATATGTATACTCAGTGACCCTATCTAACCCAATAGGAAAAATCCAAACTAATATAACTTATTTTTAAAAAAAAAACTTATAAACACTGTCCATATCATACTTAAACAAAATCAATATATATTACCGTAAATATATAAACAGTATAACATATATTCATTGTCGAACCAGATTTTCCAATTTCTATAATATATAAATATAGATCATATAACTGTTTATATAAAATCAGTATTTACGTAATTATAATATCAATAAACCCATGCTTTATCTGAACAAATCCACTTATATTCTTATACAACATATAACTTTATATATGTGTACCTTATACCCTATAACACTTATATATTTTAAAACAAAACAGAGAATATAGTGTGTAATATATACATATTTTCTTTCATAAACATACAGCAACGTATATATATATATATATAAGCATATAAACTAACGTACACAGTATATATTATAATATACCATAGGTTTATAAAAAAAAATACTTACGCAAAAGAAGGAGTACACGGTCTAAGTGGCTACGGAGGAGCATGAGGGGTGGAAGATCAAGGAGGAGCTGCGGAGTGATGGTTTTGAGAAGCTAACAGAGGGGGATAAAGAAGAAACAGAGAAGAGAAGTAAAGGCCACAGAGAAATATAAGGAAGGAGCTTAATATTTAAAAGCTGGAATAAGAAACGTAAAATTGAATGAGCGAAATGAATGCAAAGTTTGATATTCGAATGACGGTCATAAAAATGGAAATTTTGGTATAGGTAACGGCTGGCTATAATCAAATATTCACGTTTTTATGGATTGCTTTCCTTTAAGCAAAAAGATAGGGAAAGAAAGAATAGATAAAGGCAACAAATCTATCAATCAAAGAAAATGGAAAAGTTTGAACTTGTACGCAAATAAATAGATATAGAACGATGTAGGTGAGTTGGCTGCTCTGGGTAAAATGCTTAATAATTTTTATGAACCAAATAGGCATGAACAGACTACAACATGCAATTAACTAATTGATTGTCTGTAACCGTGCAAGCAAGAAATGAGATAATAATTAAAGGTTTTTTTTTATTGCCGAAGGAAAGAAGGAAAGGCAGACCAATAGGCTAAGAATCGTACCATAATTACCCTAGTGAACAGAGGAAAGAAATTTAAGACAAAATATAGATAAAGGTTGAGTGAATGGACACGGTCACCTGCTTGAATCACGTGAAATAATTAAAGCAAATGAAGTGGCTACAGGAAACGAATGATTTCTTCCTATTTTTGAATTAATGTTTACGTAGCCAAATTTTAAGCAAAAAGGAAACATACAACAAATAATAAATTGAAATGACCGTTGATTCGGCAACAGTATTAAAGCAATTTATTATATTGCTTGGGCTGCACGGTGAAGATTTGGAAGAGACGTGTTTCACAATGCAACCGTTTTAAGAAATAAATATATTACTTTAAAACAGAATAACTGACCAAAAATGAACGCAAACGTATACAATTTATATGTTTTGATATTCAAAATAATTATAGGATGGCAACAGGCACCCTAGATTTAGTTGTGAAATTAAAGCAATCAATTGCTGATTGGACAGCACGTTCCATATTTGAAACGTAAAGGGAAAAGATAAGTATGGAATGGAAGGATATGTTATAAAGGCAAAATGAACCGTTTGGAAAAAATAAAAGAAATGATGGCAAATAAAACAGTTGTGCCTTGAATTTCCCAAAAGAAATTATTAGAGCAATTGATGGGTTGATTGGACAGTGTGTTTCAAAACTTCAAGGAAATGAGTAATATATTTGAGAATACTAACATAACCTACATATACATACCTACTAGAACTCACACAATAATTAATGGACCCTATACCCAAACTAAACTTTTCATGTATATTTGTATATTAAGAACAAATTTTTCTTTGAATTAAAAATCCATACTTGCTTTCAAAACTAAATTTCAAAACCACCATTTGATGTATAAACAGAACATAATATTTTTCCTTTTTTTCTTCTTTTTATTAACAATAAATCAAACATTAATTAATGATTTCACATAACTCAACATATCCATTAGTTACCAATTTTAGTTCATTTGTTAGAGGTTAACTTATTTGAATTACAACAATACAATTAAACTATCGTTTCCTCTTTAATTTTATTCAATAGATCAATATTTACAATTAACAATTATTATTAAATTCTTAACATTTGTTGTTTTAATTCAAATTGTAAATCTCATATAAACTATTATTATTCCCATCATTTTTGTTTCCACCAAATTTTATTCAATATTTTAATAAAATTAGAATTTTAAATTGGTCTAAATTTTCATATCGTTGCCCATTTGACTTTTTTTCCTGATCTGAACTGCGTTGCAAAAATGAAGATGGGAAGAGATTTTGAAACGGTTAGGAAATCAAAGATTTTTATTCCTATTAAATATGGAGACGCAAATGAAAGTGGGAAGTTTTACACGTGAATTGGAGGCAGGATTTTAATTCTTTTTTCTAAAAAATGCACGTGCTGATTTGATTTTTAACTGCTAAGATATGAAATAAAAGAGTGCGTACAATAGATACAATAACTAAAACGAATGTACGTCCAAATTAATTAACCAGTAACGTAATCTAAATTTATATGTTTCTTATTTATTGACTACTTATATTTAATTGTACGTAATCCAAACATTAAATTTTTATTTCAAAATATTATTATTTAAAATTTCTCCAAAATTCAATTAAATACGTTATTAAAAACCATTTAAAATTTATGGGTTGTTACAATGTTGAACAGATTTGGGTCGATGGGGAAATTCTGGCAATCCTGATGCTTACAAGCTCAAGGGATCGGGTCGGAGAAGGCTGAGCTGATCATAGTTAAAGAAAAAAAAGAGGCAAGGTTTCTAGGGGACCATGGTGATCGGAGGTGGGTATTCTAGGGTTTAAGTTGAGTTTTGGGTCGTGCGTAGTTTCGAAACAATTACGACGTTGACATCATGTCGAGTTGAGTTGTGGGGAAATGAGGATGAGGTCAGGCGGAGGTTCTAGCAAGAGGACTGGAACTCCGGTGGCCGGAGATGGCGATACGGGGTAAACTTTGGCAATGGTTCTGTAACCTAGGGTTGTTTGATTGTTCGATTTGGGATTGGTTCGAACGAACTGTGTGGCCGATCGACTCAGGGAAGGATGGTCGTCGTGTCTATGATCGAAGTCGACCAGATTATGTGTGCACTTGCACGTCTTCAGTGTACGGGAACCAGTTTTCTTTTGAGCCTGTGTTGTTGCGTTATTTAAGAAAGAAGAAGATGGAGTGTATCGGTAAAGTAGGGTCTTGACTCGGTGCCGAGCTCGAGTCATTCGAGTGAGTAATCGAGGGAAGTGAAGGCTGATGTGTCTCGAGTGTTGTACGGGAATCCTAGTTTTTTTGTTTGAGTTTTTCAGATGAGAGAGTCCTGTTGTTAGTTATATAGCTATGTAATTAAGCAAGTTTTCAAAGAGATGTTGCATACGTTTTCAATACCAATTATTAAATAAGTTACAGGTAATGGCGATTACCAAGTTTTTTTTTAAAAAAATCAGAGAAATCTTGTTAAACCAGTTTTAAAATAGGCATATATATATACAAAAAAAGGGTTTCTAGGTTTAAATATTAAAGTCAAATATTTTAAACGTTTGTTTAAAATAATTAAATTAGGTTAATTGTTTAAAATAAATCTCTAGAGCTTTTAATATAATTTGATGATGTAATTAAGTAATTAATTAAGATAACAGTTTATCTTAAATTAATGAAAATTGATTAATATGTAATTAATCAAAGTGGTTGATTAATTGTAAGAAATTAGTATAGGTAGTTAAAGATTAATTATTTTAAGAAATTATTACTTAATAAAAGTGATTAGATGATTAATTACTTAATTACTCAAAAGGATTAAATTTTATATGGATTATTAATTAAAGATTAATTAATTCATTAAGGAAAGTAATTAAAGTTAATTAATCAAGGATTGATTAATTAAGGAAGATAACTAAAAGACGATTATTTATTTAGAGTAAATCACTTAATGAAATTAATTAATGACAAATACTTAATGAGTGATTATAGAAATAATTACTTAATGTCATTAATTAAGGTGGGTAATTAATGGACAATTACTAGATGTGATTTATTAAAGGATAATTACTTGATGTAAGTAATTAAGGGAAATTACTTAAAGAAATAATCAAGGATAATTACTTAAAGTAAGAAATTAAAGGGCTGATTAATTAAGGAAATTAATTAAGGGTTAGTTAATTGATAAGTGTGATTAATTAAAGGATAATTAATCAATATAAGTGATTATCAGATAATTAATTTGAGTAATTAATTAAGGATAATTACTGTAAATGGTTAAGGATAATTAATTTGTGAAATTAATTAAAGCCTTATTACTTAATGTAATTAAAGTATAATTAATCAAGAATGATTAATTAAAATGGATAATTTTTGGATGATTAATTATCTGGTTTGTTATTAGTTAATAAGAAGGATTTAAAAGTAATTGAAGTAATTAATTTAACTCATTTGTGGTTAATTAAATTAATTAGAGATGGTGTGGTTGATTAATCTTGCTATGAATGTTTGAATGATATTGTATGCCTTAGATTAGTTGATATCTCTGTTATGTGATGTGTAATGCTATGTGATATAATATGTTTGGGTTAAAACAGTGACATCCTGTATTTAAAGTTTGAATTGTACTTCATTTGAATAACTTGGGTTGAGATGGCATGAGACTCGAAGAGACAGCAGTCGGGTATTAGTACATATCCGAAACCATTTTGATTTAAAATCTTCAATAATTCTTTAAAGATTTGATATGTGCGTCAAATAGGCTGGAATGGAATAATTTAAATGACTGGACCATTTAAATTTAGTAAGGGTACTTAGGGATAGGATTTGAGAAAATAAGTGACGACTATAACAAGTTGTGAACTTGTAGTGAAGTACGTGTTACCTCGGGTTTTAAATATGTTCACGTTTTAGTATTTCATGTTTGATGGGTTTACTCAGGCTGGTTTCCAGCCTGACCTGGGTGTTAATTTGACGTAATGCTCGGGTCAGACCGAGTATTATAGATTTCCAGGTAAGAACGTTCTGGAGCTCAGGTGGCGAGCTGGATGGCAGGAACGTATGGAGTGTATTTCGCTGTGATATATTGTTATTTATCTGGGACAAGTTATTTTAACTGTCCGGTGATTGTGAAATGTTGTAACTCTAATGTATATAAGTATAAATTGACAGATACAGTTTTCTTTTGTATAATTGTTATTATTTGATATTATATTTTGATCCGCTGCGAATGTGAGATTATGTGACTTGTTTTCTGTTTCTTCTTCTATCTCTTTTCTTCTTTTCCTTAACTATCTGGAATTTTCGGGACCGAAAATTCCGGGTCTTTACATTTGGTATCAAAGCAGCAGGTGAAGCGAGAACCTTGGCTCTGGTGGGTATACTCATTAAGGATAGGGTCAGTGGTACCCTAGAATGAGTTGAGTGTAGTATATGAGGCCGTATTTGTTATTTTCCTATAAAATGATTTTTATATAAGATTATCTTTTGATATATAAAGAAATAAATTTTCTAATTATTAAATATATTAAAGAAATTGGTTGTTAAATCCTTGGAATTAAATAAAATAATGAGAATTAGTGGTAACAGAAATACAACCAAACCGAAATTAAAATCTAGAATTTGTAGAAATGTTTTCAGAATAAGATAATAATGATTTGGTTTCCAGATATGATAATCTTGGTTATTATCATAAATGGTTGTTGTGTTTAATAATGAAATACTTGTTAATAATTAAGCAAAATGAAATATTTTAAGGAAGTAAACATTTAGGTGAATATGAATTATAAATTGGAATTGAAGATAAATTAAATTGTGAAGTTTTAAAGGTAAGTCCAGAAAATTCGAAATTTGTTTCTGAGTGCTAAAAGAAATAATAAATGATATTATTCAGATTATTTTGAATATAGTCTTATTTTAAAAATAAGAAGTTATTTGAAAACTTTGAAAGAATTTGTTTTGAATTAAAACCAAATGTGGATTAAATTTTAAAATTTGGCTTGGTAGGCCAAGAAGTAAATATGTATGTATGTGTGGATATACATAATATCAAAAATGATTTGAAATAAACTCAAAGTGAAATAATTTTTTGAATTTTTAAGTGATAAAAATTTGAATTTTGAAATGGAGAATTCAAATTTTGAGTGGGATAAATGGGATTAAATTGAATTTAACTTAGAAGAAGTTAAATAAGTTTGAATGAACAACCTGATTTGGAAATTTTAGGATGAAATTGAGATTTAACTTGGAAAGTTAAATGGTTGATTTGAATTGGAAGTTTGTGTGATCTCAAAATGGGTTAGAGATCTGAAAATTGGAAATGGATGGATGTTTTAAATAATTTGGATGATATCATCCTGTTGTTATTAATAAACTTTAAATTGTGAATTGGATTTGTTTAAATGAATGAAGAAATGGATTGTGGTAATATATCCATTATTGAGATAAATTGGGTAATAAATTGAATTTCAAAGACTAAGTTGCTTAAAAAAGGATTTGAATTATTATTTGAACCTAGAAATAGGTTTATGGAGAAGTAAAGGATAATTTGATTTAAGAGGTTAAACCAACATTTGAAAATTTAACTCGAATTTATATAATTCAAGATGATTTAAAGCGAAATTGAATTTGAAATTAGTTCAAATTGAAATTTGATTTGAATAATTTGGAATTGTGATTAAAGTTGAATAGTTTAAAATTCAAATAGAATTTGATTTGAAAAGAATCGAAGTTAATTCAACTTAAATTGGGAATAGTTCAAACTGGAGTTGAAATGAATTGAAATTGAAAATTTGTTTAATTTGAAAATTATGTGAATAAATTGAGATTGAAATCGAAGTTGAACAAAGTTAAATTTGGAGTGGGAATTGAAGTTGCTTAAATTGATTTGAGATTGGATCAATGTTAAGATGAAGTGGAAATTTAAAATTGAATTGATTGGAATAAAGACTGGGTAGTGGAACAGTTTGGCTCTGAACTATTTTCAAACAAATTATTCTAATATAAGCTTTCTAAAATCTATTTTTCCAAGCTATTTACCATGTACAATCTTTCTTTTTAAAGCAAACTATTTTATACTTATTTTACAATTATTTTTGGAACTATTTAACTATTTTACAACTGTTTTATAAACTAATTACTATTTAGCTCAAACCTCATTTCTAGGGAGTTGATTTAGCTCTTCTTGCATAGCGATTAACCAATTTTCATCGGTAGATGCTTCTTTAATATTTTTAGGTTCAATATTAGAAAGAAAAGCTACATGACCCATTTGATTTAATTGACTTCTTATTCTAACAGATAAATTGAGTTCTCCAATAACATTAACAGAAGGATGACCTCTTAATATTCTAGTTGGAGATCTTAATTCATTGTTATTGTGAACAATGTTTTCATTATTTTCAACATTTGAAATTTTTGTGTTTGTGATATTATCAGGGAATTCTTCATCATCTCTTATACTTGGGATTTGTTTAAAATTTTCATCGAAAGATACATGAAGTGTTTCTTCGATGATATTTGTTCTTTTATTATAAATTCGATAAGCTTTGCTTCGATCCGAATATCCTAAAAAGTTTCCTTCATCAGATTTTGGATCGAATTTACCAAGCCGGTCTTTTGTGTTTAAAACAAAACATTTTGAACCGAAAACTTTAAAATAAGAAATATTTGGTTTTTGTCCATTAAGAAGTTCATAAGGAGTATTCTTAGTTAATGGTCGAATAGAGACACGATTCAAAACATAACAAGCTGTTGCAACTGCTTCAGCCTAGAAATGTTTTGGTAATGTACTTCCATTTAACAAAGTCCTTGCACATACTTCTAAGGTTCTATTTTTACGTTCTACAATTCCATTTTGTTGTGGAGTTTTAGGAAATGAAAAATTATGGAATATTCCCCTTTTCTTACAAAAATGCTCAAAGGCTTCGTTTTCGAATTCACCTCCATGAGCACTTCTTATGTTTTTGATTTCAAACCTTTAAAATTTTGAATTCTTTTGAAAAAAGTTTTGAAATTATCAAAGGTATCACTTTTATTTTTCATAAAGATAGTCCAAGTATATCTAGGAAAACCATCAACAATAACAAACACATATCTACTATGTTTAATGGATTGTACTTGTGTTGGTCCAAATAAATCCATATGTAGTAATTCAAGTGGTTATAAAGTTGAAATGACCTTTTTAGATTTAAAAGATGACTTAGTTAACTTTCCTAACTGACATGCATCACAAATGTGATCAATTTTAAAATTCATTTTTGGTAGACCTTTCACTAAATTATTTTTGGGGAGCTTGTTAATAGTTTTGAAGTTAATATGACAGAATCGTTTGTACCATAACTAAAGATCATTTTCTTTGGCTATTAGACACATATCTGAATTATGATTTATTTTCATATTCAGAACATAGATATTTCTGTCTCTATTTCCTTCAAAGATAAGAATTTGATTTTAATCAAAAATACTATATTTGTTTTCAGAAAAAGTGATTTTGAATCCTTTGTCACACAATTGGCTGATACTAAGTAAATTATGTTTTAAATTTTTAACAAGTAAAACATTTGAAATATAATTATTGCTCACATCGCCTTTGCCGATGATATAACCTTTGGAGTTGTCTCCAAAAGTGACGGAGCCTCCATCTGAGTAAGTAATATTTGATAGCATATCTTTGTCTCCTGTCGTATGTTATGAGCAACCACTGTCAAGTATCCGTTTTCCTCTTTTCTTGAGTGGGACCTACAAAAAATATGAGATAATATTGGTACCCACTTTTTCAATAGGGTCCTAAGAGTTAAATCTTAGAAAACCAAACCCAAGAGGGCTTGATATCCCATTTAAAAATGTAATCATTATTTTTATGAACAGTTTCAAAAAAATTATTTATATATTTCTTCCTAATCAAACCATTGTTTGTTTTAGGAACCCAGATTTTTATACTTTTTGGATTAGAATTTCTTTTTGTCTGTTCAATAGTAGGATTAATATTTCTCCTAATTTTCTTTCTAGTGAAATTTTTGTTTTCTTAACATATCCTAATCCTTTTCTACTTGAAACAGTTTGAGAGCTATGAATAATTTTAGATAAAGTTTCTCTTCCTTTATTAAAGTTTAAAACATTTTTGGTAATGCTTTCTAAATTAGTTTTGAGACTAGTATTATCCAATTCTATTAATTTTATTTTAGTCTTTAGCTCATGATTTTTAGAAACAATAACGTCATTCTTTTCTTTTTGATTTTTAATTTCTTGACTCAAAAGAGTAAGTTGAGAATTGATATTCGAGAATAATTCTTGTAATTTTTCAAATTCTTTCTCTAGTATTTTCTTCTCATCTTTAAGCATATCTCTTTCGATTTCTGCTTTGTTCTGATGTCCACGAGTCTCCTTATATTTTCTTTTGAGATTTTTCAAAGTATCAACTAGTTCTGAATTTATCGCAATCATATCATCGAAAGTAAAATCACTAACCTCATTTTTAGTAGCCATGAAGCAGACATTTGCTTGCTCGTTTTCACTTTCACTACTGTTATCCGATGAAGAAGTATCTGAATCATCCCATGTTACAGAGAATGCTTTCTTTTTCTTATCTTTTCTGCTCTTGTTGAAGTATTTTTTCTTTAATTCTGGACATTCTTTCTGCATATGACCTTTCTTATGGCAATTAAAGCATTCTAGAATTGTATATGGTGGTTTGATTGGAAAGTTCCTTTTTCCATTATTTCTGTTGTTTTTCCTGAATTTCAAGAACTTTTTGAAATTTTTGGCAATAAATGCTAGGTCTTCTTCATCCGAATCTTCATCTTTTTCTTCTTCGGCATGGAAAGCTATGTTCTTTTTGTCTTGTGCTTGTACTCGTTTTGCCTACAAATTCACTTCATAGGACATTCGATTTCCTATTAACTCTTCAGGTTTTATGGTAGAGTGGTCATTAGCTTCTTCAATAGCCAAGACTTTTCTTTCCCATTCATCCTTTAAAGTGTTTAGGATTTTTGATACAATATCAAAATCAGTGTACTTTTCTCCTAATCCTAATAGTGAATGATAGATATCTTGAAATCTCGAGTACATATCATTTATGGATTCATCTTGTTTCATTCTAATGTTTTGAAACTGATTTTTGAGCATGGAGATTTTGCTTTGTTTAACTTTGTTAGTTTCTTGATGAGTGATTTTAAGTGTTCTCCAAATTTCATAAGCAGTTTGATACATGCTAACACGATTAAATTCATTTCTATCTAGTGCACAGAATAACATGTTCATAGCTTTAGCATTGGCAGTAGCATCTAATTTTTGTGTGTTTGACCAAGTGGAGTATTCTCCTGTAGGAAGAGTGTATTCATTTAGTGTAATATTCCATTATTCAAAGCTATTTGATTGCATATAGATTCTCATACTAGTTGCCCAATAATTATAGTTCAGACCATTGAAAAATGGAGGTCGTGCAGTGGATTGACCTTCAATAAAACTAGTGTTAGTGGTAGATTTGGTGTTGTTTTCCATATTAGCGAGATATAAGATAACTGTGTAACGGTTATATGATGCCTTGCTCTAATACCAAATGGAAGTGTGTAGGATCACGTAATATGAAATATACTTGAACCTAAATGTGGAAACAGATGATAATAGCAAAGTAAATGGAAATAAGTAAAATAGAACAAGCACACAAGAATTTTATACTGGTTCGAACTTCCCGTTCTACGTCCAGTCCCAGACTATTTTTGGAATTTCAACTACAATAACCCTCACTTAACCCGAAGGAATAGGTATATACAGTCTAAGCAGCAGAACGGACACTGAGCAACTAAACAGGATTTTCGCCTCAGCGGCAGAAGAGGACTTCACTAATATAGAATAATATTTGACATTGTATGTTCTTAATAACATTGATTTGTCACTGATAGTACAAACCTCCTATAATCAAATCCTTAAGTATATGAAGTGTATGTGAAGATATGAAGAGAAGGTAATGCTAAGAATTAAAGATTATGAAAGTTATTTGTAGATTCAAAGCAGTAAAAACGTATGTTCGCTGTTTGAATGCAAATATTAAAGCACAAGAAAAGTATTAGAGAGTTAGAATGAAAATAAGTGAATATGAAGTGTTTGGGAGTATCTATATATAATAGTTGAAGAGTTACTACCATTGGTGAAGGGTTCTGACGAAGAGGAGCACCTATTTCCGTTTAGAGAAGGGTTGCATCCTTTCGGAGAAGAAGATGTCTTTTCGAAAATATGGCAGTTGGTCTTGGGTCAGTCGACTGGTCGTTCATGGTCAGTCGACTGACTATGCAAGAAAGTTAAAAAATAAACAGTGCATATGTATATGTACACAGTAAGTCGACTGGATGGTTATGGTCAGTCGACTGGCTGTGACATTTTTACATAGTATGCTTCTGTTTTGATTGTTTATGTGAAATATGAAGTGCTACTTGAGGATGGATTTTAACAAATTTCTAAGACTTATTCATACATATATAGCCATAGTCCGTTGATTATTTCTTTTTGTCGTGAATTCTCTTTTTCTTCTAACTTGCTTCGTCATGAATCAAAACTAGTGATTCAACAATAAATACATAGGGTGACGTATATTATTCTATCCGCATAGTGATTTGATCCAGATTCGAACACAGGATTTCGAGATAGTATATCGATCCGAGTTGGGATTTTTCACTCGATTTTCGACGGCGAACCTGGATATGGATTATTGATTGGTTCTGGATATTCTCTATCATAGTTATGGCTATGTAAGGAGAATGACGGTTTCTGATTAAGAAACCAGATCTGAGTCCACATTAGGAAATCGGGTGGACGATACTAGTTCGAAAGAGAAATGGTGTAATCGAGTGAGCGATCAGATTGATATAGCGTACGATTGATATGTGTACGTCGTATGGATTTGAATGAAATTGATATTGAAAATTTGTGGATAAGAATTGTAAAATGGTTTTTACAATAGAAAAATATTTTGTGAAACATATGATGAAATAAAGTGGAAATTTGATATTTCGACGGTAGATATTTACTTTAAGAAGGTAAGTAATTTGGTAAGTGACTTTAGAGAGTAATCAAATTTGAATATTTGATTTGAAATAAACAAAGTTATATATCTTTGTTATATAAGATAAAACTCCCCTTGTTGAATCTATAGCCAGAAGAAAAGGGTTTTGAAAGTATTTATGGTGTAAAAAAAGACTTTATACAAGTATGAAATGATCCAAAGATTTTTCAAGGTTATATATATCAATATATATATATATATATAAAGGATCTTATGAGAACGATTTTGAGAAAAGGTTTTTGGAACCTTTGGATTTGGAAAGTCATTTAATTTTTGGGAAAAATCAATTTTGGAAATTTGGAAAGCCTAGTTTGAGAATTATCGATTTTGGGATAATCGATTTTGAGAAAGGAGATTTATATGAGATTCATACTAGGTGTATGATTTGGAAAGATACTATATGTGTATAATATAAAGTGTTTTGAAAATGGCTCTGGAGAAAAAGGCGCTCCCTTGAAATGAACTTCTCAGGAGTACCATAGGTTGAAACTGCCTTGAGAATCAAAGAGGGGGAGGCTCTAAAGTGGATCCTGTGAGGAAGTCCGGACAAACCGAAGTTCCTAAGAATTATTGGGTAGCGAAAGTCGAGGGCGCTAATGCCTATAGGGGCATTTGGGTTATGCTGTGAGACAGTGTAACTCGATGTCGCTGCGATCTACTGTGGACCATAGCAGAAATCGTGCGGAGGTGAGCGTCAACGGTCTACACTTGATTTTGCCGGGAAGGCAATGTAACATCGGTAGATTGCGATCTATGGTCGAGTAGAGTGGAGAAGTTTCATTCTTTTGGCAGTGGAATTTGAGGGCGCTGATGCCTATAGTTATATGAGTTTTTGCTGTGATAGCAACGTAACCCCGAACATAGCTGCGATCTGTAGCGGGTTCCATGGCGTAATCGAGGGGTGTGGAGTGCCTACAGTTATCTATGGATTTTGTCGGGATGGCAACGTAACCATCGGGTTAACTGCGGCCGTGGATGGGGGTGATGATTTCCAGAGCATTCTCACCAAAGAAGTTTCCTCGATTTCAAAAATGTTTTCTATATTTTCAGTAAAATTATTTTTCAAGTATTTTCACTGGGCAGGTCTGCTAAGTACTTACAGATTTTCAGTCCTACGCCTGATCAACGTATGACCGAATTTCTATAAGAACGAGGATGGAATGGTTGATACATCGAGTTATAAAATGATATTTTTATAAAACTGCTTTGGCAATATTATATAAATTGTAAAGTGTTTTAAAATTTTCAAAGATAAATTTAACTGATATTAAGTATTTTAATAAATCCTGGCTTCGTTCCTTTTCGAGGACGAAAAGATTTAAGGGGGGAGGAATGTGATAACCCGGATTTTTGGGCATATGTTAATTGGGTAATTAATAGGATTAAAAAAATTTAAAATACAAATTTGTTAATTGAACAAATAAAATTCTGATAAATGTCTAGTTATTCTGAAATTTTTAGCAAATAGATACGAATTAATTTCTCTTATAAATCATTAATTATAATCTAAAATTTATTCTTTTTCCAAAACAAATAGAATGAGTATTAATTTGAATATATAAATAGGCATATTTTAAAAAGAATTTGGATTTGAAGTTCAAATGTAAGCATCTTAGAAATAAATTGGATTTTTATCATTTTCTTTTAAAAGTTACATGTAAATAAACAAAAAGAAAATTTAAACATTTATAACATAAGACATTAATATAAGAGGAAACTTATAAGATGATAAACATATATGTTAAAAATATATTAACACTTAAGACGTTTATAAATATATAATAAAAACTAAATCTAAAATATTATATAAATACATATAATAACATATTTAAGCATAAAAATTACAAATGTAAGAATATATATACTAGAATTACAAGTGTAAGCCAAGGATTTTATCTAATAACAAGTGTAAACAAACTTTGTCATACAATTAACAAGTGTCTGAATTTGTTTTTTTCCTTTTTAATAAAAGGGTAAAACTAATATATAATCCTCTTCATTTTCTCTATCATTTTTTTAATAGTTCATTTCCAAAAACTAAAGTAAGAAAAGCAAATCCAAAGCTAAAGCCTGTATTATAAACCAGAGTAAAACATAGCCAAAGAATTCAACAGACATCACAATCTGGTGATCAAGCAAGCTTCAGCTCATAACCATCAACTAAGATCAAGGGTAAACTGCAGTTCAAATCCAAGCTTGCAGCTTCTAGATCAAATCAAAAATCAGATCAAAATATTCCAGTAAAAAAAGAAGAAGAAAAACAACAATTCCACGTTCTCTGTTTGCATAAATAACGGTGAGTAAACTATCTTTTTACCTGATGCATGTGGATATGATTTGAAGAATGACTGTCTGAATGTGTGAGTGTGTAGCAGTTTATAGTTGTTGTGTATATGTTATATGCATGTCTGAGTTTAGATTTTTAAACCTTTGTTTTTGATTAGCTGACCCAAACGACCACACATATATCCGTCTCTCTTCACTCAAGCAATTATAGGTTATATTGTCAAAAGGAAATGTGTTTGTATTAATGAAATATTATTTTTAAAAATAGTCTCGATATCGGTTATCAAGTTATCATCTGGATAATAATAGATACAGTGGATAATCAAATTTTCAAGGAAATTCAATCAGGGCAATTCAAGTTTTCACTTATATATCTGAAATCTATGTCCAAAATGATAAATTTAGGTGGATTCCTTTTGATTTTTTAATTAAGTGGATGAGGAGTTAAGGGATGTTGAACAAAAATTGGGTCGACGGGGAAATTATGGCAATCCCGATGCTTACAAGCTCAAGGGATCAGGTCGGAGAAGGTTTAGCTGACCGTGGTTAAAGGAAAAATGGAGGCAAGGGTTCTAGGGGACCATGGTGATCGGAGGTGGGTAGTCTAGGGCTTAAGTTGAGTTTTGGGTCATGCGTAGTTTCGAAACAATTATGGTGTCGACATCGTGTCGAGTTGAGTTGGAGTTGTAGGGAAATGAGGATGGAGGTCAGGCGAAGGTTCCGGCAAGAGGATTGAAACTCCGTTGGTCGAAGATGGCGATACGGGGTGAACTTTGGCAATGGTTATGTAACCTGGGGTTGTTCAATTGTTCGATTTAGGATTATGAGATGGTTCGAACGAACTATATGGCCGATCGACTCAGGGAAGGATGGTCGTTGTGTCAATGATCGAAGCTAGGTTCGAAGTCGACCAGATTATATGTGCATGTGCACATCTTCAGTGCACAGGAACTAGTTTTCTTTTGAGCCTGTGTTGTTCCGTTATTGAAGGAAGAAAAAGATGGAGTGTATCGAGGAAGCAGGGTCTTGACTCGGTGCCGAGCTCGAGTCATTCGAGTGAGTAATCGAGAGAAGTGAAAGCTGATGTGTCTCGAGTGTTGTATGGGAATCCTAGTTTTTTTGCTCGAGTTTTTCAGATGAGACGAGTCCTGTTGTTAGTAAAATAGCTATGTAATTAAGCAAGTTTTCAAAGAGATGTTGCATATGTTTTCAATACCAATTATTAAATAAGTTATAGGTAAAGATGATTATCAAGTTCAAAATCAAAGAAATCTTGTTAAACCAGTTTTAAAATAGGCATATATAAAAAAAGGGTTTCAAGGTTCAAATGTTAAAGTCAAATATTTTAAACATTTGTTTAAAATAACTATATTAGGTTAATTGTTTAAATAAATCTCTAGAGCTTTTAATATAATTTAATGATGTAATTAAGTAATTAATTAGGATAATAGTTTATCTTAAATTAATGAAAGTTGATTAATATGTAATTAATCAAAGTGATCGATTAATTGTAAGAAATTAGTATAAGTAATTAAAGATTAATTATTTAAGAAATTATTACTTAATAAAAGTGATTAAATGATTAATTACTTAATTACTTAAAAGGATTAAATTTTATGTGCATTATCAATTAAAGATTAATTAATTAAGGAAAGTAGTTAAAGTTAATTGATCAAGGATTGATTAACTAAGGAAGATAATTAAAAGATGATTAATTATTTAGAGTAAATCACTTAATGAAATTAATTAATGACAAATACTTAATGAAGTAATTATAGAAATAATTACTTAATGTCATTAATTAAGGTGGGTAATTAATGGACAATTACTAAATGTGATTTATTAAGGGATAATTACTTGATGTAAGTAATTAAGGGAAATTACTTAAAGAAATAATCAAGGATAATTACTTAAAGTAAGAAATTAAAGCGTTGATTAATTAAGGAAATCAATTAAGGGTTAGTTAATTAATGAGTGTGATTAATTGTAATCAATACAAGTGATTATCAGATAATTAATTTGAGTAATTAATTAAGGATAATTACTATAAATGGTTAAGGGTACTTAATTTGTGAAATTAATTAAAGCCTAATTACTTAATGTAATTAAAGTATAATTAATCAAGGATGATTAATTGAAATGGATAATTTTTGGATGATTAATTAATTGGTTTGTGACTAGTTAATAAGCAGGATTTAAAAGTAAATATTTAATTCGTTTGTGGTTAATTAAACAAATTAGAGATGGTGTCGTTGATTAATCTTGCTATGAATGATTGAATGATATTGTATGCCTTAGATTAGTTGATATCTCTGGTATGTGATGTGTAATGCTATGTGATATAATATGTTTGGGTTAAAAGAGTGACATCCTATATTGAAAGTTTGAATTGCATTTCATTTGAATAGCTTGGGTTGAGATGACATGGGACTCGAAGAGACCTGAGTCGGGTATTAGTACATATCTAAAACCACTTCAATTTAAAATCTTCAATAATTCTTTAAAGATTTGATATGTGCATCAAGTAGGCTAGAATGGAATAATTTAAATGACTGGACCATTTAAATTTAGTAAGGGTACTTAGGGATCGGATTTGAGAAAATAAGTGATGACTATAAAAAGTTGTGAATTTGTAGTGAAGTACGAGTTAACCAGGGTTTTAAATAAGTTCACATTCTAATATTTCATGTTTGGTGGGTTTACTCACGCTGGTTTCCAGCCATGTTGAATATGCGAGCATATGATTTTTGTTTGATGATAATAAACATATATACATTCATTTAAATGTATTTGTTAATATATTATTTTATTTTCATAGATCAAATAAATATTTGATGAATAAAATAAATAACATGGAATTTGAATTCAAATGGATATTTTATTCAAACAAATATTTATTACAATTTTTGAATAGTACAAATTTCAAGCTCTCACTATATATATACACAACTTCAATTAAAAAACAATTTTGATTACATCACGATTCATATTTACATTGCACCTCACTGCATATCACTCATACTCGTATTTATCTTCAACTTCATTCCAATGTGAATCCAGCATCTGAGCAATCTGCAAAAATATAAATTGACACTGTAAAATTGAAAAGAAAATATTTTTGCAGTATAAAATAAAATGTGGATTTTGTAAATAATATTTGCCTCGGTTATTTGGGTTGTTCGTCATTATTTAATTTTTAATTCATCATGCACGAACAGTTTGTGACATATAAAGTGTATCACTGTATATGCCACAAGGCCGTGCACACCAATATACACTTGGTAGAATTACAGAGACAGGTGAGCACAAGGTCAAACCCAAATCATAAGTCAGGTTCAACTCAAGTGAATCAAATATCAAGTCACAATATCAACACAAGATCAAACCCAAGCTTTAAAGCTGGATTCAACACAAGTGAAAATTCAAATGAAATGGTCAAGACACATAAATCAAGCTTCGACCAAAGTTCAAGTCATACACATGAAAACAGAGGATAGACAGTCCAACTCGATCAAGACCAGACTGAAATTTCAAAGTAAAGAAGCAACTCATCATAATTCAAACTGCAACAGACTTCAATATGCACATATAAGACTACATGAAGTCCAAACATGAATCAGTGAATATGCTACAGACATGAAGGCAGCAAAACTCAAACCAGCCATGATATGCAAGCAAACTAGACCAGTTCAAGTTAATACGAGAAAGAAGTACATATGAAACTTCTAGTGCAACTAATCAGAGGTGGCAACTTGGAGCATTAGACCAACATCAATGTATATGAACACAGCTAATGGAGCAATGCAATAGTCAATGGTGAAGTACAAACCAAGTGCACCAGAGAACAATAACTGATACAAGTGACTCAAACCAGAAGTTCAAAAGAACAAGTGCAGCCTCTACATGAAGGTCTGAAACAAATGAAACCAGAGGCAACTGGCAACAAATAAAACAATGAACCAGACTACAAGATGATCCAAACAAGGCTACAACTTCAAATGAACTAATACACAGTGAATCAAATGGCACAACTCTAGTGGAACAAGAAACAAATGTACATACACAGTGCAGTAGTGTAAACATCACCATGAATAGGCAAACAAGTAATGAACACTTCAATGATCAGCTCAGGTCGAGACCGAACCAAACAAGAACTCAAAAATTACAGCATAAATACGATGCAATCAAGACAATCCAGACTGAACAACAAAGTGCACAAGAACAAGGTCAAAAGTGCTATCAGGGATGAACAAAAAAAATGGATAGAGTCGAAGCACACAGAAAAAAAAGTCAATCAAGGAAGTCAAACAAGTATATAGGTCAATGAAGTTTCAAGTCAAGGCCGAAGTCATCAGAATTTCACGTAAGCCAAAACCAGAAGCAATACCAGTGCAATGATGATATTGAAGAAATTATCAAGTCAGAGCAGAGTTCGACAGTGTCAAGTGCTGAAGTAAATTTGCAAATTCAAGTCGAAGCCGTAAGCAACCAGAGTCAAAAAGAACAAAACCAAACACACTGTTGTGGTCACGAAATCAACCAGAGCTGCAGCTCAATCAAAATCAACGCCGTGATGACCAAGTTTTAAAGCCGTGATGGCAAGGAAAACAACGTCAGAGAAATCAAACCGTGTTAACCAAGTAATGTCAACCAAGTAAACAACAAATATACGAAATTGACAAAGTCAGGAATCATCTCAAACATTCAATCAAAATCATACGGCCGAGATAAATAAATTGATGAAGTCAAATGATCATATACCAAAGAATATATAGGAGTTCAAATCCTATATAAACAGTAACATCATCGGCAATTTAATCATCGAGTTAAAGCAAGCAAATCAGAAGAAGAAAAATAAAAATTTACGTACCAAATCAAAGTCGAACTCGATCAAGGAGGAGGAGCCGCGAACGAATCAATTGAAGTAAGCAATCGAAGCACCAACCATCAATTTAAGCGGCGACTTTACAAAGCCCTAATTTCAGAGCTAAGAGGAACGAACGAAAGAAGGAATGAGGTCATTGTTTGACTGAAGAGCAAAGAAAAGAAAAAGGGCCCGCAATATTTTGTTTGTGATAAGATTATTTTGGACTGATTATTAATATAGAGTTGGGTCTTAATATTTTAAAAATTAGGGTTTATTTATTTTATTGTTTTAAAGTGTTTTTAATTTCTTTCTTAAATCGTTGTAACTTCTAGTCGTATGACTAAGGGACAAACTACATGGCGTAGTTTGAGAATTCGCAATTCAGTGGCTGAGTTGTGGCAGGGTTTTGAGCATAGAGTTAGTTTAGTCAGTAGCGGGTGTCGTGAGTTTACGTGTGTAAGCGTGTGACTACTTAATTTCTAGTAGAAACCTTGAGGGCAACACGTAGGCAGGGTTTTGCCGAAGCTGGGTAAATCTGCATGTTCTATTTTCTGTTATTTATATTCTGCTATATCTGTGCTGCTACTATTCTGTTGTGATCTGTGTTGAAATTATTTTATATAAACTTTCGCAATAATTTTTATAATTGATAGTATCACCCTGTTCACCCCCCCCTCTACGGTGAAATCGATCCTACAAGTGGTATCAAAGCTAGGAATAGAAGTCAGCTTTTCTTTTTAAAAAATTTGATTCTTTTCAAAAATCAATTTTTGTTTTAAAAAGTTGAATTTTTGAAATGGATTCTTTTAATAATGCTTTTGCTGAGGATCGATCCATAGTTAGACCACCAATGTTCAATGGTGAATACACCTACTGGAAAAATAGAATGAAAATTTTTCTGAAAATCATTGACGCTGGGAATATTGTTCAGACAGGTTATAGAGCACCAACTATAATTACAAATAATCAGGAAATAAATAAACCAAAGGATCAATGGATAAAACTAGAAAATAAATTACAAAATGCTAATGCTAAAGCTATGAATTCTATTATCTGTTCATTGGTTCAATTTGAATTTAATCATGTCTCACATTGTCTAACTGCGCAGGAAATATGGCACACACTAGAAGTGACTCACGAAGGAACATCTCAAGTCATAGAATCTCACCTTGCCATGCTAAGCAGCGAATACGAGAACTTCACGATGGCGAAGGAAGATAATGTCAAAGAGATGTATGGACGACTTTCCAACATCGTATACAAATCAAAAGCTCTCGGAAAATCATACACGAAATTGAAAATAGTCAGAAAAATCCTCAGAGTCCTTCCACAAAGTTTTGAAGCAAAAGTGACTGCCATTCAATAATCAAAAGATTTAAAACAAATCAAAGTTGAAGAATTCATCATAAATCTCACCACTTATGACCTAGAAATGAAATTCAAGGAAGAACGTGAAGGAGGTGACACTCGAAAGAAATCAATAGCTCTTAAAGGAACAACATAAAATGATAGTGATGATGATGGAGCAGCAGAATTGGAGCCGATAATAAAGAAATTCAAAAGGTGGAATTAAAAATACGGAAATCCAACTCTAAATCAAAAAATGAAAAGCAGAATAGTCAAAGCACTAGACAAATCAGACGAACAGAAGATCATCTGTCACAAGAGCGACCAACCCGGACACATCAAGTCCAATTGTCCTCAAAACCGACACGTTGAAAAGAAACCAAAAAGGAGAAATTTTGCAGCCACGCGGAATACAAGTGATGAAGATAATCAAAGTACTAGCAGTGAGATCGAAAAAGCAATTTGTGCCTTCGAGGTGATATAACTGGCAGGGACGATGATGAGCCAAGCGAGGTATCAAAACTTACTCATTCAGAGTTGCTTATATATTTTCATGAAGTAGATGGCTGTTTTGAATGACGTAGGGAAAGATACGCTAAACTTGTATCACAAAAGGATACTTTGATAGAATTAAATAATCAACTTGATCAATTATTTGAAAACTATCAAAGTAGGATCCCTAAGTGTGATAAGTGTCCAACACTCGAAGAAGAAATTAAAAAATTAGAAATTAAAATTAAATCGCTTGAAAATGAAATTCTGTTTTTAAAAGAGAGTGAAAATACTAGGAGAGATAATTCTATTAAAAGGTGCACACAATTATTGAATGAAAACGAATCTCTCAAAACACAAGTCCAACAATTGTCACCGACTTTAGGAAAATTTTTCGAAAGTGAAAAATCGTTGAATATGCTAATAGGAAAACAAACAGTCAATATTGATGGACAAAGACTTGGATCTCTGAATATGTTAAAAGCAAAATTAATCAAGTCAATTCTATGTGCACAATTTGTAGAAAATATGGACACAATCAAAATAATTGTTGGTATAGACCCAAACATATGAAAACCATACCAATTTGGGTTCCAAAAGGCACAAATATAAAATCTCTCAAAGTTAAACAAATCTGGGTGCCAAAAGGAACATATATAAATAGTTTTGGGTCTCCACGAAATTATTTTTCTAAATATTCTGCCACTAACAACCATGGACCTATAAAAACAAATAGGTCGCACAAATCTTTTCCTGTGTAGGTGTGGTGGCAGGCTAAGGAACAACAATAGTGTTATCTGGATTCTGGCTGTTACAGATACACATCGAGCGACAAATCAAAGTTCCTTAGCCTAGTATAAAGGTGACAGAATCACAATAGGTAACAACAAAAAATTATCATAAAGGTAAAACAGGTAAAGGTATACTCATCTTGAATACTTTATTAAATGTGATAATCTGCACCATAATTTGAATTTAAATCAGCCAGTTATGTTATAAAGAGATGAATGATGATGTTGATTCTGACTTATTCAAAATTGTAGGCCAATTATATTCTTATGCCAAGAACATTATAAAAATCTATAGAGTCTTTAAATTACTTCATATATATTAGTTTGGATTAATAATAGTGTTTTATTGGATGAAAATACATTTGGTTATTTTACAGCTGACTCTATATTCACGGTTTTTGATTATTTACACGGTTTCAATTCGGATTCAAGAGACTTTCATTTAAAAAGTTGTTAAAAAATGATTTTGAGATATTTCGTTGCACACTTCATGATCTGGTCTATAACATTTAACTAATAATATCTTTGAGTGAAAAATTCAGATGCAGATTACACTGGTAATCTAGTTGATAGAAAAATTACTAGTGGAATGTGATATATTATGAGATATTTAGTAACTGCCTCGTTTTTCAAAGAAAATATCTGCATATTTTTCATAATTTTTCAAATAGCAGAAATTTTTCTCATAAAACCCCTTCTAGAAAATCATCTTTGACATTGTTTTCAGATTGGCCATTTTTAGAAAAATTGATTTTATAATTATTTTTGAATTTTATTTTTAAATTATAACAATGACTAAGGTGACTCCCTACTAATTATCAAAAAGATAAATAGTGATTGAAAAAGTGATGAGTGTTGGTATTTATCATATATTATGACTCGATACGGTATAATTAGTAAATTTCTTTAGAAATTTAAACAAGAGTTATAAAACTTTTTGTTGGTAAAAATTCCATGACCATCTCTATTTCTATCATATTTCTAACGACCATCACTCATCAAAATTAAATATAGTTGTCAATATGTGGTACTTTAAACATCAATCATTCATTTTTCATTTTATAATAATATATGTATATATAATAAAATAACATAAAAACTAAAGTATTCACTCTCATTTAAAAGTCCTTACGGTTATGCGTGGGTGAATTACTTGGAATTTGTTATGTGCTTCCATGCTCATTTAAAAGTCCTCATGGTTATGCATGTATGGAACGCGTATCAAAATTGATTTTTTTTAAATAAACAAGTTGATTCTAATCCCATTTAAAAGTCTTCACGGTTATGCATGGTTAGAAGATACTTGAATTTGTTTTTTTTAAATAAAATTGGAATACTACTAATCTCATTTAAAAGTCCTAACGATTATGCATGGTTGGTAGATATTCAAATTCCTGATATAAATATACCACAAATAGACACAACTGTATTGATTTATATGATGACATCATTCCCATCATTCTAAAAGTGGAATATGCGCCTAACAGAGTATTTATGATTTTTGTTTGATTTTTTATTGAAATTTAATATTAATATTCGATTGAGTCTTAATGTTGTATTAATATCGATCACTTTATCTCATTTTTTCTAACACTATTACTCTTTTGCTGATAACAAAAGGGGGAGAGAAAAGTTAAGAATTTTACACATAAAGGTCAAATATTTTTTATTTGCATCTAGGCTCATTTGCATATTTTTAATTGTATGCATATATGAAGGGGGAAATTTGTGTAGAGAGGAAGCATTCAAATAAGGGGAGCAAATTGAATAATCTAATACATTTAATAAATCCAAAATCTTAAATATATGTTTGTTATCATCAAAAGGGAGAGATTGTTGAATATGTGAGTATATGATTTTTGTTTGATGATAATAAACATATATAAATTCATTTAAATGTATTTGTTAATATACTATTTTATTTTCACAGATTAAATAAATATTTGATGAATAAAATAAATAACACAGAACTTGAATTCAAACAAATATTTATTACAATTTTTGAATAGTACAAATTTCAAGCTCTCACTATATATATACACAACTTCAATTACAGTACAATTTTGATTACATCACGATTCACATTTACATTGCATCTCACTACATATCACTCACACTCGTATTTATCTTCAACTTCATTCCAATGCGAATCTAGCATCTGAGCAATCTGTAGAAATATACATTGACGTAGTAAAATTGAAAAGAAAATATTTTTGCAGTATAAAATAAAATGTGGATTTTGTAAATAATATTTGCCTCGGTTATTTGGGTTGTTCTTCATTGTTTAATTTTGAATTCATCATACAAGAACAGCTTGTGACATACACAGAGTATCACTGTATATGCCACAAGGCCGTGCACACCGATATACACTTAATAGAATTACAGGGACAGGTGAGCACAAGGTCAAACCCAAATCATAAATCAGGTTCGACTAAAGTGGATTAAATATCAAGTCACAACATCAACACAAGGCCAAACCCGAGCTTTAAAGCTGGATTCAACACAAGTGAAAATTCAAATGAAATGGTCAGGACACATAAACCAAGCCTCGACTAAAGTTCAAGTCATACACATGAAAACAGAGGCTAGACAGTCCAACTCGATCAAGACTGTAACGACCCAAATTTTTAATGCCCGAAAGTAGACATCAATACGTCCACTGTATCAAATGTCGCACAATCGAATGCCAGAAAACCGAACCGTTAGGGTTTAAGAAGAATTAGATAGAAGAAGAAACAGAAAAAATAACAGAATCTCACAATTCGCAACGGGACAACATATAATAGATAAACGAACAACTTTAAAAAAAATACTATATCAGTTATTACATCACATTTCATTATCAGAGTGTTACAACAACAAACAGCGGAAAAGAATATAACATATACTAGTGATACGCTTCGCCATCTAGCTTGCTCCTGATCTCCACAACATCTCTTTTTCGACTTCGCTCCAGAATAATGATAACCTGACTCTAGGCTGCCCGTGTGGAAAATTGTGGACACGCAGAGTTTAGAAAGGGAACAATAAACTCCAGGTCGATCGTGGGAATGGTGTGAGATCTTAAAAATAGTATTTTCACAAAAAAAATAAAAAAAATCCGCTATGCTTTTTTGAAAATGAAACTACCATAAGGCCTCCTGCCACACACACAATGCAAATGCAGAATTGGAGGAGATTTCTCCTTATGATTGTCAAACATGCTTGATACGCAAAATCCTTTGATATTATTATCATTAGTGCATAGTGTGGAAAACATTTCGAAAGTATAATATTAATCTTAGTCAGCATAGGCATTTCGCACTTATGCCTGCTATAGCTAAATGTTCAACAGAAGGTTACCGCCACATTCCATGGCAGGTTGTACAATTAAAATTGTATAGGGCACGTATTGGAGTTTGGATTTCCAACAAATGGTCAGGCTAAGGAACTTCCTACTGCCACATGGGTACGCCTCTAGAGGGACGTCCCGAGAACCCTACCCGGATCTCTGCCAACACAAGGTCGGGTTACCTCTGTAACTAGGTAACTACTACTCGAGTATGCCATCCTCCGGTTGTTTGCGACCTTTATCTGAGGATCCTCCACCACAAAGAACCAACCACAAAGTATAATAAATTTGCGGCAACAACATAGGTTAAGTATCTGGGCTCCATACCATGATACCACCCTTTTCCAGAAGGAAATGACATATCCTCAGAGGAGCTACCCCCAAAAAACCTTGCCGCACCTTTCCTGTTTTGACCATTTCCAGGGTGTGAGGTCGGACGAAATCTCATCTACAAAGCTACACTTTTCACAAAGTCATGCTTTGATCAACAAATGATCAGCAGCACTTCGTATGTCACGTTACCAATCTGAGAATATATCGCTAATATCCATCAACTACATAACTTCTGAGCTCGTACGTCTCAGACAAGGATGTTAAGCTAAGAGAATGAATTCTCCGCCACCAACAGAAATGTATTTGATAGAAATTAGCTTTACATCTCAAAGTGTAATGTCAGACACACATTCATACAACTCCATTCCGGGATCGAACGGAACCGAATGCACTTCAAAGAACCCTTGCAAATCCGGATATTCACAAATCACGTCCGGAATCCCCATCACAAAGGTGATAAAATCTCTATACCGGATCAACCCGGTGCAGAGACATTCGAAAGGTAATCCTTTCACTTTCGAAAATACCTGGTCTTCAACACCGTCTTCAAATGCAATCCCATTTCGTTGTATCGTTATTCGGAATGGGTATTATGACACAAGGTCCTCTCCCGGCTAATCCGAATAACGAGCGCTTATTTTTAAAAATAAGTGTTATATTTAGATTTCAACAAATCACAACAATTTTCAATTTGATCTTTTAAATAAAAGATCCATCACAATCACAAAGGTTCGATGTGGTTTTCGGATATCCACTTGGAATCCAACCTCCGGTCGCATTGAAATTCAAATGACATTAAAAAGGCCAATATTGATAGTCGGTTATTTAACTATCAATCATCATTCACAACCATCACTGAATTTCAAATAATTTTCCCAAATCATTATTTCCAAAATATCTTCGCAAGATATACTTTTATCACTTTAATATTTTGAAAAAAAATTCAAATCACTACTCACATTTCAATCCTTCGGAAACAAATTTTCAAAGCATTTTCCTTACGTGGAATATATTCCCAAATATTTATTCATTTACACTGGAAATCTGCCGAGTTAAAATAATTCAAATCACTTATCCAAAATATTCTTGGAACATTTAAAATAAAACCATCTTAAATACTTACTTAAAATATAGGTTATGAAAACATTATACTGATTATCACATATAAGATTTTAAGTCCCAACAAATTTTGGTAGATAAGGTATAACTATTTAAATAATCGTTTCCTAAAACAAATATTAATTTTTATCTCTAAAATAATTCCTTCTATAAGTAATTAAATGAATCCATACTTTAAAGATTTGAAACCAGTTAAGAAAATAATTTATCAAAGTATCCTTTCTAAATCCATCCTTAAAATTTTCAGTTTAAATTTATAGGTTACTTTGAAATCATACTCAGCTTTCCAGGGAAAATACATTTCCCACTTCAAAATGGTTCATTCAAATCAATTAATAAATCTTTCCTTATTTATTTTAAATTTATGTTCCGAATTCGTAAATTCCTTTCATACTTATAAAAATAACCAAATGTTTATTTTTAAAACAAATTTCCCTTTCCTTTATAAATTCCCATTGTGAATTTAAACTTCTAAATATAATTGATATACGATTTTCAAATCGATTCCCAAATATTCACTTTCAGCACCGAATTAAATTCTAAATTGATTTTCAAATTTATTTACAAATACCAAACCAATTTCCGAAATTGATTTCTAGATTTATTTCAACACCAAATTTATTATCTTTTGAAACAAATTCCTTCTTTTAAATTTATTCAATTTTCTAAAATTAATTTACTATAAATTTTCTACTAAATTTCAAAAATGCAATTTTATCTATTTCTAGTATCCTACGATACCAAAAATATATTCGGCTAAATTCTAGCCTTCAACGGTTTCAATCACAAATAGTCACACACAGATTATAAATAATCAACATACAATATCGAAACAAATTCAATTATTTGATGAATCCAGTTGGATCCCTCCAACCTGTTTTCGCTGCATCCACAGATGTTAGCACAACAATTAAATAACAATTCCACTTCGAGATGGAATATCGCGGTATATGGGAATTGTAAAATATCATCCGCTATTATGCGGCGCATAGGGTCTCACCCGCTATATAATGCGGGAAATCAATCACCCAATATTTACTATATACTACTATATATATAATATCATCCCGTGAATAAATTATTATTATTCAATCATCCAAGAACACAGTCAATCGATTTTAAATCTAACTATTCAAAATTTCAATCAGAACAATATTTGATTGAGTGAGAAGATCTCACCTTTGCCTATGCATGCAATACATTTCCACTCCATATTGTTTTCTTCACAAAACTAGACCTTGTAAACAATTTTATATAGTTGATTAGTATTCGAAGTAATCGTATAATAAATTTTCGTTTTGATAGTTAAATTAACTAATAATTTGTTTTAAACTAATTTTTCCTTAAATTTTATCTAATAAATCAACTTTCTAAGAAATTTTTCTTTTACAATTTATTTTTAGAAACTAGAATAACTAAATAAGTTAATTTAACACTTATTCACCAAATTCATAAATTTTTAAAACAACATGCAAATTAAAATATGCAGGTGTATTTTTATTATTTTACCAAAAATCTAAAAATATTTTTTTTATAATCTACCTATATATTAAAGATATATTTATACATATCTTTTCTGTAAAAATGAGATAAAATTTCTTTTACTGTGAAAAGCTTCTTTCTACGTTTTCTATAAATAAATTTTCTTCATATCCATTCACTTATATACAATTTTTAAACCCATATGCTTTACTATAAATGATTGTTTTTGTTTTTTTTTTATATATTTTTCTTTGATTTCTGCATATATACTTATACACATGTATACATAAATAAATTTTAAAAGAAAATATCTCACTGCTAGCAGCAATTCGGCTATCACACATGCGACCATCCAAACCCTAGCCAGAAAGATGAACGCGAGACCCCAATATACTGCCAAGCTCGATCCATTCGCGAGCGCCCAAAATGACGACCACGGCAGATTGCCTTCGACGACGACGCCTATGCCATCACCATTTCAGTTATCGCGAACTGCAACCATTGCTAGGCCTTACATCGCGATGCCATTGCGTGCCGAAGACGACAACGATCCCTCCCAAAGCTTCACCTGAACGTGCACGAAGTCACACGTCCGCCGGCCCTGCGCTTGATTCCATCATATCGCATTTTTTTTCTTTTTTTCCAAGAATCAATTTCGATTATCGTCGATTCCATTGTGAACGGAGAGAGGAAGGAGTAAGAGATGCGTTTCTTTTTTTCCGGTCGAAAGAATTTGACCTTCTCAATTTTGAAAGAGGGGGGTTCGGCTTGGTTTTGCACAAAGAAAGAGGAGAAGGCTTCGGCCATTATCTTTTGATTTTTTTTATTAGATCGAACAGCATGATTTGAGAAGAGGGGGAAAGAAGAGAAAGGGGTACGAAGGAGACAAATTGGTGGCTGGTTGCACGTATTGTTAGAATAAGGGAAAAGCAATAATCATCATATTAGAAAATATCTAACCAACAACCCACCAAATATTCTGAACTCCAAATGACTCGATAAATACAAATCAAAATCTCGACATCCTATCGAGACGTGCCACTAGGCATTTATAAGGTTATACGCCTATGCAATGGAAAAGGTTTCGGGTTCAAATTCGATCGTATGGAGAAGATAGCTTTTTAGACTCAGTTATTAAATTAAATTTCGATTTAATATTCAACACGTTTGCTTATCGTATGGCCAATCGACAACTCCAAACATTATGGAAATTGAAATTTAATAATAATAAAATATTACGGATCCAATGAGACTGGTTTCGTCGAATTTCGAGACTGTGCCTTGGAAGGCTATTTTTAAAAATTGATTCAAACGAAAAAATTCAAAACTGAACAAAACAGTTCCAAATCAAATTCGGAAGCTTCCATTATCCCCAATATTATCGCTACGAATTTTCGAAGCCTTTAAATTATTTTTAATCAGCTTAAAAATCAAGATTCAAATTTTTACCCAACTTCAGCAAATTAAATTCAATAATTTAATTGTCAAATTCATATTTATAATTAAAATTCAAGTTAAACTAATCTCCAAATATTTAAAATCAATTAAATATTCCATTTCAAATGTTCAAAATTTTCGGGCCGTCACATCCTTTCCCCCTTAAAAGAATTTCGTCCCGAAATTACTAGTTAGGAAGAATGATCCTTAACCCATTTACTATTTACCCAAAATCAAATAGTTTTATCAACTTACCAAAACAAATCTTTTTATTAAAGACTCGTTATCAATTCAACTAATTTGCCAAATTCAATCATAAGTTTCCAAACAATATTGTTTACTTCACAATTCAAATTAAAATTAAAATTAAAATTTCAAACTTTCAAAATTTTCTCAAAAATTTTCTAACTCCCTAAATTTTAGAAAAATTTCGCCAGCGTCTCCTTTGCGCAGCTAGCTCGGTACGACTACAAAATGGCACCACAGGCCCTCAGATTCCAAAAGAAAACAAAACGCCAAGTGGCTGGACAAGAAAGTCATCAAATTTCATACGGAAATTTAAATACGTACTTTTTTGTCAAGCAATTCAAATTTATCTTCGAAAATCAAATCTCAATTCCCTTGTCTTTAATACACCTGTATATCCTGATATCCATAATGTCCAATTTCAACATTCAAAAATCATTTTTGCACATTTCATGACAAAACTTTGAATACTTACTTCCTATACCATCTTTACTTCACTATTGAAGTTACATATCCATTTTCATTCAATCTTGCATTTTTAATTTCATTTGTATTCAATTTACAATTTCAATTTATTTGGATTCAGTTTAACATCTGAATATTGGATTTTATCAATCATCTTTCTTTCCTAGCTAATTCATATCACTATTTTAAATCAGTTTCATTTACTAATTCATTACAAATTCCAACTCATTTTATCTCAATCAAATTTTTTTCCTTTTTATTTCCACCTTTATTATCTTTAGCTCACTTCGAACTAATTTTACAACTTTATTTTATTTCACACAATTCGAATTGGTTTTCAATATTCAGTTTCAATTCCAGTTTTATTCTTTTGTTTATTCCTAAAAATTTATTTTCAATTCACCATTTTGGTTTACAACCACTTATATTTAACTAGATTTCAAATTCCATGTGAATTTAATTCACCTTTCATTTATAATTATTAAATTCGATTCATTTCAAACCATATTTACTTTGTCATCCTTCAATTAGTTTCACTAACTAATCTTACTTTAATACTTCGCTTTGTTTGATTCTTTTTGACAAATTTTCTACTTTATTTTGTTTATCACAAACCAAATTCAATTCCAATTCCAGTTTTATTTGCTTACAAATTCGAAATGAATTTCAACATTCGATTTCACTTTCATTTGCTTACAATTGTAAATTTATTCATTCATTCACAATTTTATTTTCCACCTTTTCCAAAACCATTATTGAAAACATTTCAAATTACCCTTTGAATTTCAAAACCAAACCCAAATTTTTCAAACAACTTCCATTCAAAACTATTTGGCAGCAATTCCTCTTTTGGAAACCCGAAAATGAACACCGATGATTTCGCGATCATCACCGGAATTATTTTCCAGTGACCGAAAAGAGTTTAGAGCTTTTATCCCTCCAAAAACATTTTTACAAACCCTTGAAAATCAACTTCAGAATCAAAAGGGATTTAAACTTTCCAAATCTCCAAAATTTTCAAATTCTTTTCAAAACATTTCCAAATACTTCTCTGGAATTCCGTTTCAAATTACAAATCACATTTACTATTTATATTCTCAAATTCCATTTGTATGTGAATTTATTTCTTAACTTTGGAACTATGATTTTAATTTCCTATTCAAATGATAATAATATTATCACTTCCTTACAATCAAGCAACCATATACTATAATAATTTACAAAAATTATTTCCTTTATCTACGAAAATAGTTTTGGATAAAATTATTTCATTCATCCAATTTTAAAACAATAAATGCTATATACCAAAAATGTAACAACCCAATTTTTCGATGCCCGAAAGTCAACATCAATACGTCCACTGTATCAAATGTCGCACAATTGAATGCCAGAAAACCGAACCGTTAGGGTTTAAGAAGAAGAAGATAGAAGAAGAAACAGAAACAATTACAGAATCTCACAATTCGTAGCGGGACAACATAAAATAGTAAAGGAATATCTTTAAAACAAAGAACTATATCAGTTATTACATTACATCACATTTCATTATCAAAGTGTTACAACAACAAACAGCGGAAAAGAATATAACATATACTAGTGATACGCTTCTCCATCCAGCTTGCTCCTGATCTCCACAGCCTCTTTTTTTGACTTCACTCCAGAATAATGATAACCTGACTCTAGGCTGCCCGTGTGGAAAATTGTGGGCACACAGAGTTTAGAAAGGGAACAATAAACTCCAGGTCAGTCGTTGGACTGGTGTGAGATCTTAAAAATAGTTATTTCACAAAGAAAATAAAAAGAAATCCGCTATGCTTTTTTGAAAATGATATTACCATAAGGCCTCCCGCCACACCCACAATGCAAACACAGAATTGGAGGAGATTTCTCCTTATGATAGTCAAACATGCTTGATACGCAAAATCCTTTGATATTATTATCATTAGTGCATAGTGTGGAAAACATTTTGAAAGTATAATATTAATCTTAGCCGGCATAGGCATTTCGCACTTATGCCAACTATAGCTACCATGTTCAATAGCAGGTTACCGCCATATTCCATGGCAGGTTATACAACTAAAACCGTACAGGGCGCGTATTGGAGTTTGGATTTCCAACAAATGTTCAGGCTAAGGAACTTCCTACTGCCACATGGGTACGCCTCTGGAGGGACGTCCCAAGAACCTACCCGGATCTCTGCCAACACAATGCCGGGTTACCTCTGTAACTAGGTAACTACTACTCAAGTATGCCATCCCTCGGTCGTTTGCGACCTTTATCCGAGGATCCTCAACCAAAAAGCAACAACCACAAAGCATAATTAATTTGTGGCAACAACATAGGTTAAGTATCAGGGCTCCATACCATGATACCACCCTTTTCCAGAAGGAAATGACATACCCTCTAGGGGAGCTACCCCCAAATAACCTTGCCGCATCTTTCCTGTTTTGACCATTTTCGGGATGTGAGGTCCGACGAATTCTCATCTACAAAGCTACACTTTTCACAAAGTCATGCTTTGATCAACAAATGATCAGCAGCACTTCGTATGTCACGTTACCAATCTGAGAATATATTACTAATATCCATCAACTGCATAACCTCTGAGCTCGTACGTCTCAGAGAAGGGTTTTGAGCTAAGAGAATGAATTCTCCGCCACCAACAGAAATGTATTTGATAGAAATCAGCTTTACATCTCAAAGTGTAACGTCAGGCACACATCCATACAAGTCCATTCCGGGATCGAATGGAACCGAAGGCACTTCAAAGAAGCCCTTGCAAATCCGGATATTCACAAATCACGTCCAGAATCCCCATCACAAAGGTGATAAAATCTCTATACCGAAGCAACCCGGTGTAGAGACATTCGACAGGTAATCCTTTCGCTTTTGAAAACACCTGGTCTTCAACACCGCCTTCAAAAGGAATCCCATTTCGTCGTATCGTTATTCGGAATGAGTTTTATGACACAAGGTCGTCTCCCGGCTAATCCGAATAACGAGCGCTTATTTTTAAAAATAAGTGTTATATTCAGTTTTCAACAAATCACAATAATTTTCAATTTGATCTTTTAAATAAAAGATCCATCACAATCACAAAGGTTCAATTTTCTAAAATTAATTTACTATAAATTTTCTACTAAATTTCAAAGATCCAATTTTTATCTATTTCTGGTATCCGACGATACCAAAAATATATTCGGCTAAATTCTAGCCTTCAACAGTTTCAATCACAAATAGTCACACACAGATTATAAATAATCAACATACAATATTGAAACAAATTCAATTATTTGAGGAATCCAGTTGGATCCCTCCAACCTGTATTCCCTGCATCCACAGACGTTAGCACAACAATTAAATACCAATTCCACTTCGAGATGGAATATCGCGGTATATGGGATTTATAAAATGTCATCCGCTATTATGCGACGCATAGGGTCTCACCCGCTATATAATGCGGGAAATCAATCACCCAATATTTACTATATACTACTATATATATAGTATCATCCCGTGAATAAATTATTATTATTCAATCATCCAAGCACACAGTCGATCAATTTTAAATCTAACTATTCAAAATTTCAATCAGAACAATATTTGATTGAGTGAGAAGATCTCACCTTTGCCTATGCATGCAATACATTTCCACTCCATATTGTTTTCTTCACAAAACTAGACCTTGTAAACAATTTTATACAGTTGATTAGTATTCGAAGTAATCATATAATAAATTTTCGTTTTGATAGTTAAATTAACTAATAATTTGTTTTAAACTAATTTTTCCTTAAATTTTATCTAATAAATTAAATTCCTAACAAATTTTCTTTTACAATTTATTTTTAGAGACTAGAATAACTAATTAAGTTAATTTAACACTTATTCGCCCAATTCATAAATTTTTAAAACAACATGCAAACTAAAATATGTAGGTGTATTATTATTATTTTACCAAAAATCTAAAAATATTTTTTTTTCTAATCTACGTATATATTAAAGATATACTTATACATATCTTTTCTGTAAAAATGAGATAAAATTTCTTTTACTGTGAAAAGCTTCTTTCTACGTTTTCTATAAATAAATTTTCTACATATCCATTCACTTATATACAATTTTTAAACCCAAATGCCTTATTGTAAATGATTGTTTTTGTTTTTTTATATATTTTTCTTTGATTTCTACATATATACTTATACACATGTATATATAAATAAATTTTAAAAGAAAATACCTCACTGCTAGCACGAATTCGGCCATCACACGTGCGACCATCCAAACCCTAGGCAGAAAGGTGATCGCGAGACCCCAATTTACTGCCAAGCTCGATCCATGCGCGAGCCCTTAAAACGACAACCACGGCAGATTTCCTTCGACGACGACGCCTACGCCATCACCATTTAAATTATCGCGACTTGCAACCGTTGCTAGGCCTGACATCGCGACGCCACTGCCTGCCAAAGACGACAATGATCTCCCTAAAGCTTCGCCTGAACATGCACGAAGTCACACGTCCGCCGACCCTGCGCTTGATTCCATCAGATCGCGTTTTTCCTGGAATCGATTTCGATTATCGTCGATTCCATTGTAAATAGAGAGAGGAGGGAGTAGGAGATGCGTTTCTTTCTTTCCAATCGAAAGAATTTGATCTGCTTGATTTTGAAAGAGGGGGGTTCGGCTTGGTTTCGCACAAAGAAAGAGGAGAAGGCTTCGGCCATTATCTTTTGATTTTTTTATTAAATCGAACAGCATGATTTAATAAGAGGGGGAAAGAAGAGAAAGGGGTATGAAGGAGACAAATTGGTGGCTGGTTGTACGTATTGTCAGAATAAGGGAAAAGCAATAATCAGCATATTAGAAAATATTTAACCAACAGCCCACCAAATATTCTGAACTCCAGACGACTCGATAAATACAAATCAAAATCTCAACTTCCTATCGAGACGTGCCGCTAGGCGTTTATAATGTTATACGCCTATTCCGAACGCAATGGAAAAGGTTTCGGGTCCAAATTCGATCGTATGGAGAAGATAGCTTTTTAGACTCTGTTATTAAATTAAATTTTGATTTAATTTTCAACGCGTTTGCTTATCGTATGGCCAAACGACAACTCCAAACATTACGGAAATTGAAATCCAATAATAATACAATATTACGGATCCAATGGGACAGATTTCATCGAATTCCAAGACTGTGCCTTGGAAGGCTATTTTTAAATATCGATTTAAACGAAAAAATTCAAAACTGAACAGTTCCAAGTCAAATTCTGAAGCTTCCATTATCCCCAGTGTTATTGATACGAATTTTCGAAGCCTTTAAATTATTTTTAATCAGCTTAAAAATCAAGATTCAAATTTTTACCCAACTTTAGTAAATTAATTTCAATAATTTAATTGTCAAATTCATATTTATAATTAAAATTCAAGTTAAACTAATCTCCAAATATTTAAAATCAATTAAATATTCCATTTCAAATTTTCAAAATTTCTGGGTCGTTACAAAGACCAGACTGAAATTTCAAAGCAAAGAAGCAACTCATCATAATTCAAACTGCAACAGACTTCAATATGCACATATCAGACTACATGAAGTCCAAACATGAATCAGTGAATATGCTACAGACATAAAGGCAGCAAAACTCAAACCAGCCATGATATGCAAGAGAACCAGACCAGTTCAGGTTAATACAAAAGAGAACTACATATGAAACTTATAGTGCAACTGATCAGAGGTGGCAACTTGGAGCATCAGACCAACATCAATGTATATGAACACAGCTAATGGAGCAATGCAACAGTCAATAGTGAAGTACAAACCAAGTGCACCAGGGAACAATGACTTATACAAGTGACTCAAACCAGAAGTTCAAAAGAACAAGTGCAACCTCCACATGAAGGTCTGAAACAAATGAAACCAGAGGTAATTGGCAACAAATAAAATAATGAACCAAACTACAAGATGATCCAAACAAGGCTACAACTTCAAGTAAACTAATACACGGTGAATCAAATGACACAGACTCTAGTGGAACAAGAAACAAATAGACATACACAATGCAGCAGTGTAAACATTACCATGAACAGGCAAACAAGTGATGAACACTTCAATGATCAGCTCAGGTCGAGACCGAACCAGAGAAGAACTCAAAGTTACAGCATGAAAACAATGCAATCAAGACAATCCAGACTGAAAAACAAAGTGCACAAGAACAAGGTCGAAAGTGTTATCAGGGATGAACACAAAAAATGGCCAGAGTTGAAGCACACAAAAACAAAAGTCAATCAAGGAAGTCAAACAAGTATATAGGTCAATGAAGTTTCAAGTCAAGGCCGAAGTCATCAGAATTTCACGTAAGCCAAAACCAGAAGCAATATCAGTGCAACGATGATATTGAAGAAATTATCAAGTCAGAGCAAAGTTCAACAGTGTCAAGTGCTGAAGTAAATTTGCAAATTCAAGTCGAAGTCGTAAGCAACCAGAGCCAAAAAGAACAAAATCAAACACACCATTGTGGTCACGAAATCAACCAGAGCGGCAGCTCAATCAAAATCAATGACGTGATGACCAAGTTTCAAAGCCATGATGGCAAGGAAAACAACGTCAGAGAAATCAAACCGTGTCAACCAAGTAAACAACAAATATACGAAATTGACAAAGTCAGAAATCATCTCAAACATTCAATCAAAATCATATGGCCGAGATAAATAAATTGATGAAGTCAAATGATCATATACTAACGAATATATAGGATTTCAAATCCTATATAAACAGTACCATCATGGGTAATTTAATCATCGAGTTCAAGCAAGCAAATCAGAAGAAGCAAAAGAAAAATTTACATACCAAATCAAAGTCGAACTTGATCAAGGAGGAGGAGCCGCGAATGAATCAATTGAAGTAAGCAATTGAAGCACCAACCGTCAATTTAAGTGGCGACTTCACAAAGCCCTAATTTCAGAGCTAAAAGGAACGAACGAAAGAAGGAACGAGGCCATTGTTTGACTGAAGAGCAAAGAAAAGAAAAAGGGCCGGCAATATTTTGTTTGTGATAAGATTATTTAGGGCCGGTTATTAAAATAGAGTTGGGTCTTAATATCTTAAAATTAGGGTTTATTTATTTTATTGTTTTAAAGTGTTTTTAATTACTTTCTTAAATCGCTATAATTTCTAGTCGTGTGACTAGGGGACAAACTACGTGGCGTAGTTTGAGAATTTGCAACTTAGTGGCTGAGTTGTGGCAGGGTTTTGAGCGTAGAGTTAGGTTAGTCAGTAGTGGGGTGTCGCGAGTTTACGTGTGTAAGCGTGTGACTACTTAATTTCTAGTAGAAACCTTCGGGGCGGCACATAGGTAGGGTTTTGCCGAAGCTGGGTAAATCTGTGTGTTCTATTTTCTGTTATTTATATTCTGCTATATCTATGCTGCTATTATTCTGCTGTGATCTGTATTGAGATTATTTTATATAAACTTCTGCAATAATTTTTATAATTGATAGTATCACCATATTCACCCCCCTCTAGGGTAAAATCGATCCTACAAGCCAGACCCGGGTGTTACTTTGATGTAATGCTCGGGTCAGACCGAGTACTACAGATTTTCAGGTAAGAACGTTATGGAGCTTAGGTGGCGAGCTGGATGGCAGGAACGTATGGAGTGTATTCCACTGCGACATATTGTTGTTTATCTAGGACAAGTTATTTTACCTGTCTCATTATTGTGAAATGTTGTTACTCTGATGTATATAAATATAAATTGACAGATAAAGTTTTCTTTTGTATAACTGTTATTATTTGATATTACATTTGATCCGCTGCGAATGTGAGATTCTGTGACTTGTTTTCTGTTTCTTCTTCTATCTCTTTTCTTCTTTTCCTTAACTATCTGGAATTTTCAAGATCGAAAATTTCGAGTCGTTACACATAACTCAATGGGCTTTAATTTTCTCTAAATCGAAAATCAAGTCCACCTAAATACGGATAGTTGGTATGGTATCCTGCAAACAAAACAAAATAGTGCATATCGGAGCACTAATGATATAACTCATAGCTGAACGATAAAATATAATAAGTCATATAGTTGTTGACTAAGATATGACACTTCTAGAGTCTAGTGTCTTTATTAATACCGAGCACTCCTTGCATGAGCAATTGTCTTTCAAGCTATATTATGGGTTGTAATGAGAAGGGGGTCGAAACAATGTCCCAGTGACTGGTAAATTATACACTTTGTACATAAGATTAGTTTATGTCGATTGTCTTCTATCTCTTGTTCTGTCTATTTACATTTTAATTAGTCGATTCGACTCCATGTTCACGTACGATCCGTAATATTGCACCAGTAGCGTCACCAATAATGTCTAGGCTAGAGTGCCAATAATACGAAGTAGAATCTACAATGACTAGGCCAAAGTGCTAGCAATACAAAGTAGAACCTACAATGTTTAGGCCAAAAGTGCAGCAATACAGGCTAGGAGCTTTTGTTGGTGTAGTAAAGGGGATTTACTAACTTGTCTGCTTCCTATTGTGGACTCAGTTCCATAAACCATCCCAACCATTTTGAAAGAACTCTATTTTGGTTAAATAGCCTTGCCCTATCAAACAAATTAGCAAACAACTGTGGCGGTGCATAACATAACATGGTTTATCCTGGTAGGAGGCGAAGACCGGTTAGGTGTAACCCTGTTTTCCTTTTTACCGCTAAGGATTAATGAAGTTCTCGCCCTATTCAGCCCAACCTTGACTTTTGGTACCAAAAAATTGTTGCATAGTGCCTAATCCTACTTGCCTTCCCATTTAGATTTCTTATTGCAACCTAGGAAATACTCTCTTAATACCATGTTTAAAGTACACTGCTATATCTATTGGGGTATTCCTTTATCTATACGCAAACACATATACTGCACGAGCCTTTTGGTTGGATATGTCTCATATTGGTATAATGTTACACAACTATTGGTAGCCTCTTGCGGTAGGTTGGCTCCTATTATGTAACACTACTGACCTTGCATTCCAACCTACTCTAATGACCAAATGTCATATTATACATTTAACTATGTCTTACTGTGATAGTTCACATCTGTCACAAATACATACGTAAGGCTATATGTGTGTGTATCTTGTTCATATATTCATTCATGCTTACTTAATTACCTTGCCTCTATAGTTTATTTACTGTTGACCCTAGGTCTTTATGTCACTATGCATTTATCGTTTTCCGATTTTAAGTTTATTTACCGCTTTCCCCTTATCAGGTTCATAATATCATTTTCCATTATTTTTGACTATTTTTTCATTTTCCATCTTTATCCCCATTTTATATTTTCATTTCTTCTTGCTTATCCTTCGAATTTCCTTTTTATTTACTTTCCATTTTTATTAGTATTTCGCATTTTATCTTTTTAGGGTATTCTTATCACATTAATATCTTCCTATTTAACTCTTGGGGTTTACCGCCACTGTGCCATAAAGTAATATAGATAACAGTAATCACACAACATAAAGTAGATTTTCTATTATCCTACTTTTCATGCAACACATAAATAATCATCTGTTTTCTAAAGAGCTTTTGAATTCTTTCAACTTTGTCTGATTAACCTGTGAAATCTTTATGAAAATGCTTATCATTCAGACATCATTTTATCCGTTGTCTAATTTAAGTTTCCAAAAATTTTAGTTATGGATCCATCATTTCCCTCTCAATTATTTCATGGCTACCTTTTATTTATTTTTCCTCTTTATATTTTTGTTCCCCTTTTTATCGTTGTTCAATCCATATCTTGATACAATGCAAATGCCTATCTCCATCTCATCTTTAACTTAAGGTTTTATGAAATTAAAGCCGTCTCCTCCTCATCTTCTGTCTCCTCCTCATCTTCTCGTCTTTGTGAAAATCCCATACTCTCTCACTCTCAATTTGGGTTCTCTCATGTCTTATTGAATTAGGATTCCTAGTCGAACTCGATTGCTATTGATTGGTATATGGTTTTTTATTATCTTTGGATTTTGCTAGAATTGGATCTATAATTATGCTGATGATGAAATGGGTGCTTACATAGGATTTGATTTCCTATATTTTCATTTTGAGATTTTGATTTGAAATGGTTCTTATGCTTTATCGACTTGTTCTTCTATATATGCTTTGAATCTTTGAACCTGGACTGCATTTTAGTTATTGATATGTGTAATGATATTTAACTTTAGCTATGTATTTCTCTACTATTTTAAATTCTTATTCATCTTGGTATGATTTGTGGCACAGCCTTGTTTTAATTTACGACATTTCCTTGTTCAATTTATGGCATTTGCTATTTTAATTTGTGGCACTTGCTTGTTTTAATTTGTGACAAGCCAATGCACTGATCAAGGTAACGTACACTAGTGATGCCTTGTTTGTGCACTTTGATGGTCTATAATGCTTTTGCTACGATGATCTGTATCTTTTGTTGTTGCTTTTACTGGTTCATGTTGCTTTTGCGATTGCTTTTGCCGGTCCAGTCGCTTTTGTTGGTTTCTTGTTATGTTGTCTTGGTTCGTCCATACATGATGTTGGTTTGTGAGTTGTTTGTATACACTTATATATACTTGAGACTGAATCAATTCAGTTCTGAACCATTTTGAGTTTCTTAACCATGCGGTTGAGTTGCCTTTCTACTCACCATGTACATATGTACATGTATATATATGTGTGTATATAAGTATTTAGTGTGCCCGATTATTCGTTTGTACATATGACTTTGAAAATTTCAATCTACCACATGCTTAAACTATTTTGAGATATATATGTATATGTGTGCGTATATGTATATATATACGTATTTTATTTGATAGTTCATTTGTACACTTGAGTTCCACTTGCATTTCCATGTCTGAGTTCATGTGCATACTTGAGTCCATGTCCGAGTTAGTGTACACTTAAGTTCATGTGTACACTTGTCCCTGCCTTGTACTTGTTGTATTCTCGATGGTTTGAACTTCCATGTATATACATACATACTCATATGTGTGTGTGTGTGTGTGTGTGTGTGTGTGTTTACGGCATTGCCTTGTTTTAATTTGTAGCACTTGCTTATTTTAATTTGTGACAATCCAATGCAGTCCCTTGACAAAGCATTACACGCTAATGATGCTTTTTCTGTTCACTTTGATGGTCCATGTTGCTTTTGCTGTGATGGTCCATGTTGCTTTTGATTTGTCGGTCCAGTTGCTTTTGTTGGTTTCTTGTTATGCTGTCTTGGTTCATCCATACATGCTGTTGGTTTGTGAGTAGTTTGTATATACTTAAGCTTGAACCAATTTGAGTTTCTAAACCATTTTGCATTTCTGTTGCTTTTGCTGGTCCGGTTCTATATACAGTTTTATATATTGGAAGTTGTATATTACACCAGTCTATGTTGTACTTGAACTTGTAGACTTGTCCAATTCTGTATATACTTGCATACAATTATATATACTTGATCTTGTATATTACACTAGTCCATGTTGCTTTTGTTGTTCTAGTTCCGAACCATTTTGAGTTTCTAAACCATTACATGTGCATTTGCACTTATTGTTTTGCCTGAGCTTGTTTATGTACACTACATTGAATTTAGTTCCGAAACATTTTGAGTTTTTGAACCAATTTATGTGCATTTGCACTTGTGGTTTTGCCTGAGTTTGTTTATGTGCACTATCTTGAATTTAGTTCTGCACTATTTTGAGTTTCTAAACCATTTTGTATGCATTTGCACTTGTTGTTTTTCCTAAGCTTATTTATGTGCACTATCTTGAATTCTTGCCTGGTTGTCTTGTTTGCATTTCCTAGATGTGCAGGTAAGGATTTTCGTGTTTATAAGTACATATATATAAATGTATATAACTGTGTGAATTTTTCCTAATTCGATTGCTATGTGTATGCACACTGTTGGTTAAATTCCTTACGATTGGTTTGTACATGTACTTGTATATGTGTCAGGTTTGTTTTCATTGTTTTGCTGCCTGGTTCAAGCTAGTGTTGATATACTTCTGTTGCCTTGTTTGTACTTGTATATATGTGCACCTGAGTTGAGCCCGAGGAGACTTGGGCTTGACATTGTGCATAATTGCAATGTGTCGATCCTTCAGGCTTGACCTTTGCAACAATTTGTGAGATTTAATCGATTTCTAACCTTGTGATATTCATTATGACACACTATGCGTACCATAAGTTATCCGTGCATAGATATATTTGTCCCTGTCTAAAACATGAAGTTGTTTTTTGCAATTTAGGTTCGTTTCCTTTTCCATTTTACTGCATTGGTTATTTGTTAGGTATAGGACAAGGCTGGACACAAGCTGAAGCAAGCAAATCAAGATCAACATCAAAAAGAAATTCGAGCAAGTAAAAAAATGTTATACATAAGTGTGTAGAGAAATATTGTATATGAGAGTGATATTGAAATTTGTATTGCATTTGAAAATGTAACTAGAGTGATAGTGAAAGTTGTATTATATTTGAATTTGGTTTGAAATGAAATATCTGTTTGAATAAAATTTTGATTCATTTATTGTATGCTGCAAATATTTATTTCATTACATGAACAATTATTCATATCAGTCAATTTTTGTATGGTATCTATTAGGAAATTCTAGAAATGATACTATAACATTAGACAACATTGGTTTTTTTATTATGTTAGTGCAAATTAGACAAGAGGCATATCCATGGTCTGATGTGCAATGAGAAAGCATGAGATTTAAGACAGATAGATATGCAATCAGATAATGGAGCATATCTGTCGTCTGATGCATTTTTTCTCAAAGTGTGCATTTTAATGCATTGGAACTACATTTCTATCATATAAATGCTAACATGGTAAGTTTCCATATTTATCTAAAAGAGAAGATATTCGTGCGGTGTTTGTAATTACAAGAAACTATCTTTTTATTTCTTGAAATAGACGATACAAAATATGGTAATTATCCCTATTTTTACATCTCTTTCCTTTTAGGTGTATTTCCTTATCATTTAAAACATCACACTTTTAATTATTTAAAATTTATAATACATAGAAATCTACTTGTAACTTCTCAAATGCCAATGAAATAAAACATCACCTGAACCCCTAAAATCTTGATAGAATTCTTTTATTTTATGTTTCTATCCTTTGTTCAGAAACCAATTTATTATTAAACATTCATAACAAGTTACCAGCGCAAAATATGTAGGCAAGTTTTCCTATTTCATTCAATCCATACCATAATCAATTTCATTAAGTCGATTCCATAATCATTACATGTATACAATTCATTATTCAATTCGTTAATTACACTAATTCATTGTGCGTAAACAAGAAATTATCCAAACTGAAATTTATATCTAATCATTATGTAGTTACAATTAAATATACCAATCAACTATAAATATGCATAATGGAAATAGATCACAACGAAATAAATCTAATCTTATTAGAAAACATGTAATTTTACCACTCACCTTTACAAGAATTTCCAAATCTCTGGATTTAATCTCTATTATATATATTTTCATTTTGACTTCCTATTTGAATTCACAGTAATATATACATACAGATCTAATAGAATTTTGGAATTTGAAAGAAGAGATTTAGACTGATTATAATTTCAAATTCCGATTTACAGTTTATTTTGGTTACAGTGACTTGATTTAAACCTATTCTCTAGCTCTATCATCTTCTAAAATCCTCTAATGGTATTTACGTGCAAGCTAGACTATTTCTATGAATTCAAAGTTCTGGAGGAGAAGAGAAAATGGTTGAGATTCGCTCCCATTAGAAAATTATGAATTGGAAGTGACGATCGAGGTCACTATTTTATAACAGTTCAAACCAATGCGACCCATTCGATTAAACTGTTTTAACCTGACCATTCACGCCTATGTTTACTCTCATCGTTTACACATTATGGTCATCAGGACCCTAGGTCAATCGCTACGGGTCGACCTTGGTGCTTTCTGTGTCAACATGGGCTATGTAAATTAGGTTAATTATCAGCGTTTGAAATTTTTTTGATTACATACCAAACATAATTGATCGTTGTCATTTGTTTACCTTAATAACTTACTTAATTTAAGCTACTGTTAAAACTTAACAGTTTTTAATTAATGTTAATATATTATTATTTATTTTCTTAAATACATATATAATTATTTTTTATTCTAAAATTTCAAATGTTAATAGCTTTTTCATTTGAATTTCGATCGGAAAAGTATATATATGAAAATTAATCAGAATATCACCACGAATCCAATGCTGCAAGTTTCCTAGCCAAACTCTAATGTGACGCCCCACCTCTATACTCACGCTAGCCAAGGACACTACGAGGTAATGTCGTCAACTAGCACGAAGAATAAGGCCGTTGAGGAGCGACCATCCGGGTAATTTCTTTGTGCGAGTACCGATATATCAGGTAGTATAACATGAATTTCATTTCAAGAGGAAATCGATATATCAATTACAAACTCAAAGTTACTACACAGTAGCTATATGATCTTCGAAAACAAATATAGAAATAAGCATAACACAAATCAATCACAGATATTCATATCACTAAGGCGGAAACAGATATGAATATAACACATAGAAGTGTACTTCAGAGTAATGGTCAAACAAGATCCACAATATCACAAAAGAATAGGTACAAGTGTTAGACAAAAGAATATGCATACATCAAGGAATCTCTATCTCGAATTTATAATAACAAAAACTACTAAACTATAGTAGTCAGCCAAAAGTCAAAAGCTAGTCCCAGCTAAGGAGTCAATCAGAAGCACCTGTAACATCGCGGTCTGACCCGAGTATTATTTATTAAGAGAATAATAAACGGATTAGTCTAGCTATAAATATCAGATAAAATGAGATAGGATAAGAGATATGACTAAAACATACGATAACAATAATGCCATCCTATGACAAGTATACATTTAACAACAACAAAAATCATACAACATCTCAAGAATCTCAGAAATAAAAAAGAATGTCATATTCTTTATTTTATTCACCAAACCATAAATATTGACAAATATATCAATGCCAATTGCAAAATTGGTGAAACACAAATTCTAGAAATCATCAATCAAAAATCCAGAATTCACAAAGGGGGGAGGCATATCATAAACGGAAGCATGAAAACTCACCAACACATGTATCACAAACGGAACACTATTCCATGGTCGCTAACCATCAATTTTGAGCCAAGGCTCCACAAACGGCCCGAAGACCATGGGTCGCTACCCCACCAATTTTTGAGTCGAAACTCCACAAACAGGGTTTTAGTTCCCCACACAAACAAAGAGACATCGCACATTGCTTGTCTAAATCACAAAATGATCATCATCGATCAACAAGAAGTGTCAATTACAATAAGCTAGTAAATAAATGAGTTTAGCTTCATGTCCCATCACCGCTAGCTTAACTTAAATATTTACGAACGAATTATAGATTTCCACTCGAAAATTGTCACAAGAGTTTCGATCGAACGAGTTTAAGAATTAACCGAAAGTAAACGCAAGCATTTCATACCACTTGTTTTGTGACGACCCGACTTTCTACTCCCAGAAAATCGCATCATCGATTAAGAAAGAAAGTGATAGAAAAGAGAAAAGAAAGAAGAGAAAGAAGAAACAACACTAGAATCTCAACAGCAGAACGAATAAATTATATTAATAACATAAAATATTACATAGTTTACAACCACTATCAGAGTACACAGATATACAACATATACTAGACAGTTATAAACACCTGTCTAGTATTTACAACATAATACAACTCAGAGACAACACAGATCACACAGCGGAATACTATATATATATAACGCAGAAGCCTCCTGCTCCATTTGCTCCTCCATAATTCATCAAAAGCTAACCTGAATCCCTTGGCTACTCGTAAAAATTTGAGTACCCAAGAGTTTAAGAAAAGAAAAGATAAACTCCGGGTCAGACATGGGTCTAGTGTGAGTAATAGGTTAAAGTTGCTTAATTTTGAAAATCCTTTTGAAAAGAAAGGTATCACGTAAGACTTCCCACACATAAACATGGAAAAGTTTTTACCTTACGCTAACCAAAACATTTGATAGGAAATCCAGTGATATTATAATAGTGTCTAGGGTTTTCAAGTAAATAAGAAATAGGCGAAATTGTTACATTTATTAAATTCCAGCTACTAGCTACAAAAGTGGGTAATACAATCAAAACCGTTGGCACTTATTGGATTTTGGATTCCATACAATGGCAGGGCTACTGGGGTACCGCCCATCACAGTACGTGGCCTAGATCACCGTACCGAGGAGTACTCCCACTCCCCTGCAACACAAAGCCGGACCCATTCCTTACTGAACAGTTCCGAACAAGACAACCCCGCAGTTGGTGTACATCCAACTGCCCACTCAGCCGAAATAAAAAGGGACCTCTAGACAGGGATCAATCTTGCTCTCCAGTGGGAGCTACCCACGAAGCCTTGCTGCACCTCCCCTGTTTTAGCCATTCCCGGTTGATGAGGCTTGAGGCTACGATTGACTTTAGAGGACACATCCCTTAGAATGCTCATCGTCCACCTAACGATGTTCTGAAAGCATTCAATCCATACAAGTTCGTTCCGGGTTCGAACGAAACTGAAGGCATTATCTCTTTACACTCATTTTGGAATCACCCTCAGAGTTAACGACGATAACCCTTGCACTCTAAATCACCATCTCGAACCTATAAGCACTATTCCGTCAACTCATTACGGAATCACCCACAGAGTCATACTGACGTATAGCCCTTACACCTCGAGTCTTCACTTGCTCCACTTAGATTCACGACCTATCGTAAATTTGGATCGATGTGGTTTTCGGATATCCAAATATGGAAACCCGATCCCGGTCTCATCGAAATCCAAAGCGTGTCTTTTAAGGCCAAGTTGTTTTAAAGGTTTAAAACAATTCAATTGTCTATATACACAGATAGATAAATCACAGATTCACAGCAGATAATCAATATTATCATTATATCAGATAAACTATATTATCATTATTCAAAAGATAATCTATAACAACATCACCATGCAACCAATGCATACAAATCACTCAACATTATCTATCTCATATCTGAGATTCTAACCATCCAAAGCAAACAACACCATCCAACCATATAAGCAATGATTTATAATCACACCAAAATAATTAATTTAAAGTGAATTAAATTAATTATATCATTCAAATTAATTTAAAGTAAATTAAATTAATTACTTCATCAATATTAACTTGCTCATATTACTATTGATAATTTATCAATCAATTAATTAATCATCAGCCAATGATTCATTTTAATTAATCATCCCTGATTAATTATCCCTTAATTACATTCAAGTAATTATACACTAATTAATTGCTCAAATTAATTATATTTAACCAAATACAGTAATTAACCTTTAATTACTTCATTAATTAATTAACTATAATTAATTACATTAATCCTTAATTAATTACATTAATTAATTACCTTTAATCTCTTATTATTGATTAATTAATCTTAATTAATCAATCTTAATTACATCATTAATTATATTAATTAATGATCCCTAATTACATTTAAATTAATTACCTTTTTTAAATTAATTACATTAAGCAATTAATCTTAATTTAAACCATAATTGTTAATCACCCTTGATTGACCCTATTCAGTAATTAACTACCTTTAATTACTTACCAATAAATTAATTACTTCGTAATTAATTATCTCAAATTAATTTCTTGAATAATTCACAAAGTAATTATAATCAAATTACTCAATATCAAATCATTTCCAATCAATTATATATAGTTTTATCCATTAATTACTTCTTTAAGTAATTCCTCATCGTTAAATTACATTAAGTAATTATTCTCCACAAATCCTCAAATGATTAATTTTAAATTAATTAAAATGAATTAATTAACTTGAACTAATCAAATTAACTCAATTAATTTCAATAAGTAATTATACTTAATAACTTACACAATTGATTATCTTTAAATTAATTAATCTAATTAATAATTTAAATTAGTCACATTAATTAATTATAAAATAATCCTTAGTTAACGATCCTCATTAACTGTTAAACAATTCATTAATTATTTTCTAAAATAATTAACTTATTTTAAATCATTATTAATTACAAATTAATTAATCATTAATTAATCCATTAATTAATTCCTAATTAATTAAATAATTAAGTGTTAATTAAAACTTAATTAATCCGTTATTACTTGATTAATTAATTATTAATCATTAATTAAAAACTAATTTTATTTAATTAATTATTCTTAATTACAAGTTAATTATTCAAAGAATAATTAATCCTAAACCCTTAAGATTAAATCCTAAATTACTTTAAATAATTATTTATTACATTAATTTATTAAGTAGATTAATTATTCATTTAATTACTCTAATAATTAAATGAAATACAAACATTAAATTATTTTTAACTTTAATAAGTATAAAATCAATCTAAAATCCTTAATTGACAATAATACTTTTATTATAAAAGAAATTTTACAAAAGTCAAACAAATTTCCCTTTTTAAATTAAAACCATATAAATTTTACCTTATCATTCAAATTTGGTTTTAAACACTTAAATTTATAAAACTTAAATTTATTTTTAAACCAAAGATTCAAAATTAGATTTGAGTCAAATTTAAACTTTATTTAAACATTACTTCATATCTCAATTTCAAATTTAAATTCAAATTCATTAATAACATTTTAAACAATAAACTCTTTCAAAGTTATTTTTAAAGAAAAATTGAATTTAAACACTCATCATTACCAACCTATGATTCAATTCAATTTGAATTCATTATTTAAGTTAGATTTAAAAATTACTTTAAATTCTAACTTCCACTTTTAAATTTAGTTTTAAATTTAGTTTTAATTTAATTTTAAATTTTGAAAACAAGTCAAGTTTTCAAACTTCAACAACCAACCCGAGCTAAAATAACTTGAGTAACAATTTTCTTATAAATTCATCTTAAAATCAATTTAAATCTCAAATAAAATCAGGTTTATACAACCCTGTAGTGACAGTTTACCCCAACCCTGTAACCAAAATAAACACCCGAGACTTCATCAATTTCCTTCGAGTCCAATACACCTCGGCTTCGAGTAAAATATGAGACAACTCGAGACTAAACTCGAGAACACGGTCTTCCCAAACCCAAACTGACATTCCAAAATCACCGTGCACCTGCACCGACAAGCCATTAACTCCGACCCCTTCGCGACCACTCGCGCATGTCGCCGACCACCCCCCAACTCAACTCCGACCATCCAATTCTCAGCAGAACCCCCAATTCAAAACTTTGCATTCGAGCTCAAAAAAAACTAGAAAATGGTCAAACTGGAAATGCCTTTGATTCCAAATTCTGATCATCAGAGATATTACGCCACCGGCCTCGAACTCCTCCACACTCCCTCCATCACTTACAAAAATCTGGTAGCACTCGATTGCTTCTAGAGTTTGCAGCGAACCAATTTTCGGATGAACACAAATACTAGGGTTAAAAACTTCAAACCCAAATTATTACTACCTCACTGCATAAATCCATTCAACAAAAAATTTCCCTAGATTTTCACTCATTACTATATCACCAGAGAGAATCATGGCCACCCCAATCTTCTAGGATATCAGTTACAACCCAAAAACCCCATTTTGAATAACCCAGAAAAGCTCTCTCATTTTTCAATTAAATTCCTGATTTTAATTTTAAAATTCAAGTATTGGTTTGAGAAATCAATTTATACCCTTGCATTAATGAAACCGGATGATTCAATTTTTGCTTACATGCAGTTGTTCTGTTATTATTAAGTTTCCAAAGACATTACAGTTTCATTTTATTTATTTTATTTTTTTCCATATTGAATAAAAATTAAAACTGTATACCATACTTTATTTGAATCTTAACCTTAACAAAGATTTGAATGTAAGGTCATGATTTTGATCTGGATCCAAACTTGGAATGCTAGAACAAGCAAGATCAAGCAAGAATATATTTCAACAGCAAACATATATTCAGAAAACATACATATCACAGGAATTCCATCTCATTCATCCACTTCAATAAGATTACCACAGGCATAAACTAAGAAACTAAAATTACTTAAATTATTTTTGTTAAAAATGTTACTCATTGGTTTAGGAGCAGAGCACATTTTTTTTTTCTTCAGGAAAATGCTTGAACTTTAAAAATCCTTTTTTGCACAATGCTTGGCTTCCTGATCTACATGCATGCTTCCATATATGAAAATGCAAGCTTGATTTATTGCTGAAATGCCTAAGCTTCATAATTTCATTTGCATGCTTTCCAGAGTAAAAATGCAGGTTTGGATATGGTTTTCAAACAGAGGACTGCAGGCATAGATGCATGCAGGTTTGGATTCTTTTTTTTTTAGAGTTGCAAATTGATTTCAGGCCTTAGCATTGAAGAACTAAAGGTTTAAATGATTTGCATTATGTATTTCAGAGGGTTTTGGTTTTGAGGGAAATAGATTTGCAGATTTGATTGATGATTTCAGGTTTTAGGTTGTTTGAAAAAGATGATTTCAGCTGAAGATTTCTTAAGTAATGGAAAATAGTAAAAGAATAGAATGAGGGAAAATGTTTTTATGTAAGAAATGTTATTTTATTTTTATTTTATTTCTTTGATTTCATTAAATTAGAAGATAAACTAAAAGGACACTTGTTTAAATTTTAACATTTGTCTCTTTGTTTTAATTAATGGTTTACACATGTCAATTTAAGTATTAGGAGGTTAACACATGTATTAAGAATATTTTAGTTTAAAATTGTTTATAAATACTTTAAAACCTCAATTTATCATTATTATGTATATATAAATGAATTTACCTCTTTTTAAATTAAAAAGAAATGAAAATAATCAAATTGTAAATATATGCTTATTCATATATTTAAGTGTTTATTCTTTTAAATTTTCAAAACATTGAATTCCAATTTAAATTAATTTATCAAATCCAATTTTAAAAATCAAGTTATATATAGATGGACATATAACTCTTATTAAAATAACAAATCCTATTTCTAACAAAATTTATTTATGTCTATAAAAACTAAGTATTATCATTTTTATTTAAAAATAACAAATTAAACAAATCTAAATAATCTATAAAAGAGATTATAAATTACTTTTATTACTTAATGAATTAAAACATATGTAATTTGTATTTTAAACTTCTTATAAAATTTCAAGCAATACTTTAAAAAGAAAATAAAACAAAGCTTTGATGTTAAACAAATTTAACTTCAAATTTAAGTTAATTAAAATATAAATCTAAACAAATAAGATTTTCCTTTAATATAAACCGTATAATTATTTATTAAATTGTCTTGAAAAGTTAAATGTTAAGTTTAAATCAAATTTCCAATTTACCAAATATAAATTTAAGATTAGATAATTGATTCATTTATTGAGTTCCAAATCACAGTTTATCAATTTATAATATATACAATTATATATATTATAAACAGAAAACAATTTATTTACTTTAAAAAGATAAAATCTTTCAACTTAAATATTTATTAAAACATGATTATTAAATCAAATTCCAAATATGATATTAAAATTATTAAATCAAATTAAATTTATAACACAAGTTGTCAAATTTATATTGCCCAAATTTTCCGGGATATCACATTTCTTCCCCCTTAAAAGAATTTCGTCCCCGAAATTTAAAAGCAAAGGTAATTTAATAATCTATCTTAAGATTTTTATTTTAAAACACAAGCATATATTATCAAACATATGCTAACAACCATAGCATCCAATTCAAACAAAACAAATCTAATTATCCAGAAAAACCTGGATAAAATTTTCACGAGTTTCCCCGGTATAAATATCGGGATACTCGCTCTACAGAATCTAAACAATCAATACTATTAAACTATAGAGCTTCTATCCAACCAGATCTACATAACTAAACAAGATATCAGACTACAGACGAGTCTGAATCAACAATCACATCCTCATGAACTGCTGGTTCCACAACCAGAGATAAACCATACACGTACTCCCTCAGAGATACGTAAAACACATCAAATTCCAGTTATCCAAATTGACAATTCAACCTGAAAACCAAACACCAATCCTCACAAAACACAGAAAAGGTCCAAAACATCTCAGAGCTGACTTACCCAGTCTTACTCAATCTTATAGCTCTTTAGATCGGAGAAAACTTATTCAAGATAAAATCTCCGACTCCGGAATCCAAATTCCTTCGTCTCTTATCTACAAAATACTTCTGACGATCCTGGGCTGCCTCAACTCTCCTGATCAGCTCAACCTTCGCTAATGTCCCTAGAAACAAACTGGACCAAAACAATCCAACAGAATGATCTCCTCAAGATCAATCCCAAACAAAGAACACCAACTCTATTCCACAAACATCAGAAGACTAACCTACTTCTCCTACCCGGAAAAGATAAAACAAAAGCACTTCCAATCTGCTTCTGCTGCACAACTCTGATCTGAAGCAGAAGAAAAACTCGAGCACAAACTGGATAACACATTACAGAAATATGGTTCAACAGATCCATAAAAGAAATCTCAGATGCCCCACCTGATCCAAAGCTGCTTCACTAAACCTCCAGTATCACTCTTAGAATCCAGTCGATAAGAAAACTCAACCTCCAAATATGGACAAACTTCCCATAACTCAAGAGAACATTCGAACTATCGCAAGTCACTTTTGCGATCAACCCAGCCTAATATCCAAAGAAAACTGTTCTCTCTTTACCAATCAGAACAGCTTACGCTTATCTAGTCAATCCATCGAAGAAATGGAATCCATTCTGCTGCTTCTAAACTCCTTCAGACAAACTGCTAACCAGAAGATCTTTCTTGCTAGCACACAGAATACTCCGAACTGCACTGCTGACACCGACGCCAAAGACTACCTAATCCAAAACTCTTCGAGAAACTCGGGCCTCGAACAAGACAGAAACATCCTGCTGAATCCAACCCCAACATCCAAGCAGACTCACCTCCTTAACTTGTTCCAAAGAAAACATCTTCGAGAACATCCATAGTCACTGCATCTCATCACGTAGCTACTACTTCCTGAGATATCAAGATACCATCATTATCTCTTCTACCTAGCCGATAGATCCAAATTCAACTCATCCAACTTCAAAGATAGACTCCGAACCTTAACAGGTTACCTTCAGAGATCTACTAAATCCTTACTCCAAGAAAACTCACTTGAGTCGGTATTCGATCTACAGTCTCGACATATACACTCCCAACCTCACACATTCAAACTCCAACCAATGGTAGTCGTGTTACACACACTACTACCCCATCTACCTTTATAACCTATATTGGAAAACCTGAACAGGTAACCCAACAAATAGGTAGAAGTAATTGTATAAATATATATAATCAAAATACAAATACGCTCTCTCAAGATAGACACCACTCCAGAGCCTAGGTATTCACTCAACCTAATGCTTTGATACCAACTGCGACGACCCGACTTTCTACTCCCAGAAAATCGCATCATCAATTAAGAAAGAAAGTGATAGAAAAGAGAAAAGAAAGAAGAGAAAGAAGAAACAACACTAGAATCTCAACAGCGGAACGAATAAATTATACTAATAACATAAAATATTACATAGTTTACAACCACTATCAGAGTACACAGATATACAACATATACTAGACAGTTATAAACACCTGTCTAGTATTTACAACATAATACTACTCAGAGACAACACAGATCACACAGCGGAATACTATATATCTAACGTAGAAGCCTCCTGCTCCATTTGCTCCTCCATAATTCGTCAAAAGCTAATCTGAATCCCTTGGCTACTCGTAAAAATTTGAGTACCCAAGAGTTTAAGAAAACAAAAGATAAACTCCGAGTCAGACATGGGTCTGGTGTGAGTAACAGGTTAAAGTTGCTTAATTTTGAAAATCCTTTTGAAAAGAAAGGTATCACGTAAGACTTCCCACACATAAACATGGAAAAGTTTTTACCTTACGCTAACCAAAACATTTGATAGGAAATCCAGTGATATTATAATAGTGTCTAGGGTTTTCAAGTAAATAAGAAATAGCCGAAATTGTTACATTTATTAAATTCCAGCTACTAGCCACAAAAGTGGGTAATACAATCAAAACCGTTGGCACTTATTGGATTTTAGATTCCATACAATGGCAGGGCTACTGGGGTACCGCCCGTCACAGTACGTGGCCTAGATCACCGTACCGAGGAGTACTCCCACTCCCCTGCAACACAAAGCCGGATCCATTCCTTACTGAACAGTTCCGAACAAGACAACCCCGCAGTTGGTGTACATCCAACTGCCCACTCAGCCGAAATAAAAAGGGACCTCTAGACAGGGATCAATCTTGCTCTCCAGTGGGAGCTACCCACGAAGCCTTGCAGCACCTCCCCTGTTTTAGCCATTCCCGGTTGACGAGGCTTGAGGCTACGATTACCTTTAGAGGACACATCCCTTAGAATGCTCATCGTCCACCTGACGATGTTCTGAAAGCATTCAATCCATACAAGTTCGTTCCGGGTTCGAACGAAACCGAAGGCATTATCTCGTTACACTCATTTTGGAATCACCCTCAGAGTTAACGACGATAACCCTTGCACTCTAAATCACCATCTCGAACCTATAAGCACTATTCCGTCAACTCATTACGGAATCACCCACAGAGTCATACTGACGTATAGCCCTTACACCTCGAGTCTTCACTTGCTCCACTTAGATTCACGACCTATCGTAAATTTGGATCGATGTGGTTTTCGGATATCCAAATATGGAAACCCGATCCCGGTCTCATCGAAATCCAAAGCGTGTCTTTTAAGGCCAAGTTGTTTTAAAGGTTTAAAACAATTCAATTATCTATATACACAGATAGATAAATCACAGATTCACAGCAGATAATCAATATTATCATCATATCAGATAAACTATATTATCATTATTCAAAAGATAATCTATATCAACATCACCATGCAACCAATGCATACAAATCACTCAACATTATCTATCTCATATCTGAGATTCTAACCATCCAAAGCAAACAACACCATCCAACCATATAAGCAATGATTTATAATCACACCAAAATAGTTAATTTAAAGTGAATTAAATTAATTACATCATTCAAATTAATTTAAAGTAAATTAAATTAATTACTTCATCAATATTAACTTGCTCATATTACTATTGATAATTTATCAATCAATTAATTAATCATCAGCCAATGATTCATTTTAATTAATCATCCCTGATTAATTATCCCTTAATTACATTCAAGTAATTATACACTAATTAATTGCTCAAATTAATTATATTTAACCAAATACAGTAATTAACCTTTAATTACTTCATTAATTAATTAACTATAATTAATTACACTAATCCTTAATTAATTACATTAATTAATTACCTTTAATCTCTTATTACTGATTAATTAATCTTAATTAATCAATCTTAGTTACATCATTAATTATATTAATTAATGATCCTAATTACATTTAAATTAATTACCTTATTTAAATTAATTACATTAAGCAATTAATCTTAATTTAAACCATAATTGTTAATCACCCTTGATTGACCCTATTCAGTAATTAACTACCTTTAGTTACTTACCAATAAATTAATTACTTCATAATTAATTATCTCAAATTAATTTCTTGAATAATTCACAAAGTAATTATACTCAAATTACTCAATATCAAATCATTTCCAATTAATTATATATAGTTATATCCATTAATTACTTCTTTAAGTAATTCCCCATCATTAAATTACATTAAGTAATTATTCTCCACAAATCCTCAAATGATTAATTTTAAATTAATTAAAATGAATTAATTAACTTAAACTAATCAAATTAACTCAATTAATTTCAATAAGTAATTATACTTAATAACTTACACAATTGATTATCTTTAAATTAATTAATCTAATTAATAATTTAAATTAATCACATTAATTAATTATTAAATAATCCTTAGTTAACGATCCTCATTAACTATTAAACAATTCATTAACTATTTTATAAAATAATTAACTTATTTTAAATCATTATTAATTACAAATTAATTAATCATTAATTAATCCATTAATTAAATCCTAATTAATTAAATAATTAAGTGTTAAATAAAACTTAATTAATCCATTATTACTTGATTAATTAATTATTAATCATTAATTAAAAACTAATTTTATTTAATTAATTATTCTTAATTACAAGTTAATTATTCAAAGAATAATTAATCCTAAACCTTTAAGATTAAATCCTAAATTACTTTAAATAGTTATTTATTACATTAATTAATTAAGTAGATTAATTATTCATTTAATTACTCTAATAATTAAATGGAATACAAACATTAAATTATTTTTAACTTTAATAAGTTTAAAATCAATCTAAAATCCTTAATTGACAATAATACTTTTATTATAAAAGAAATTTTACAAAAGTCAAACAAATTTCCCTTTTTAAATTAAAACCATATAAATTTTACATTATCATTCAAATTTGGTTTTAAACACTTAAATTTATAAAACTTAAATTTATTTTTAAACTAAAGATTCAAAATTAGATTTGAGTCAAATTTAAACTTTATTTAAACAATTACTTCATATCTCAATTTCAAATTTAAATTCAAATTCATTAATAACATTTTAAACAATAAACTCTTTCAAAGTTATTTTTAAAGCAAATTTGAATTTAAACACTCATCATTACCAACCTATGATTCAATTCAATTTGAATTCATTATTTAAGTTAGATTTAAAAATTACTTTAAATTCTAACTTCCACTTTTAATTTAGTTTTAAATTTAGTTTTAAATTTAATTTTAAATTTTGAAAACAAGTCAAGTTTTCAAACTTCAACAACCAACCCGAGCTAAAATAACTTGAGTAACAATTTTCTTATAAATTCATCTTAAAATCAATTTAAATCTCAAATAAAATCAGGTTTATACAACCCTGTAGTGACAGTTTACCCAAACCCTGTAACCAAAATAAACACCCGAGACTTCATCAATTTCCTTCGAGTCCAATACCCCTCGGCTTCGAGTAAAATATGAGACAACTCGAGACTAAACTCGAGAACACAGTCTTCCCAAACCCAAACTGACATTCCAAAATCACCGTGCACCTGCACCGACAAGCCATTAACTCCGACCCCTTCGCGACCACTCGCGCATGTCGCCGACCACCCCCCAACTCAACTCCGACCATCCAATTCTCAGCAGAACCCCCAATTTAAAACTTTGCATTCGAGCTCAAAAAAAACTGTAAAATGGTCGAATTGGAAATGCCTTTGATTCCAAATTCTGATCATCAGAGATATTACGCCACCGGCCTCGAACTCCTCCACACTCCCTCCATCACTTACAAAAATCTGGTAGCACTCGATTGCTTCTAGAGTTTGCAGCGAACCAATTTCCGGATGAACACAAATACTAGGGTTAAAAACTTCAACCCCAAATTATTACTACCTCACTGCATAAATCCATTCAACAAAAATTTTCCCTAGATCTTCACTCATTACTACATCACCAGAGAGAATCATGGCCACCCCAATCTTCTAGGATATTAGTTACAACCCAAAAACCCCATTTTGAATAACCCATAAAAGCTCTCTCATTTTTCAATTAAATTCCTGATTTTAATTTTAAAATTCAAGTATTGGTTTGAGAAATCAATTTATACTCTTGCATTAATGAAACCGGATGATCCAATTTTTGCTTACATGCAGTTGTTCTGTTATTATTAAGTTTCCAGAGACATTACAGTTTCATGTTATTTATTTTATTTTATTCCATATTGAATAAAAATTAAAACTGTATACCATACTTTATTTGAATCTTAACCTTAACAAAGATTTGAATGTAAGGTCATGATTTTGATCTGGATCCAAACTTGGAATGCTAGAACAAGCAAGATCAAGCAAGAATATATTTCAACAGCAAACATATATTCAGAAAACATACATATCACAGGAATTCCATCTCATTCATCCACTTCAATAAGATTACCACAGGCCTAAACTAAGCAACTAAAATTACTTAAATTATTTTTGTTAAAAATGTTACTCACTGGTTTAGGAGCAGAGCACATTTTTTTTCTTCAGGAAAATGCTTGAACTTTAAAAATCCTGTTTTGCACAATGCTTGGCTTCCTGATCTCCATGCATGCTTCCATATATGAAAATGCAAGCTTGATTTATTGCTGAAATGCCTAAGCTTCATAAATTTCATTTGCATGCTTTCCGGAGTAAAAATGCAGGTTTGGATATGGTTTTCAAACAGAGGACTGCAGGCATAGATGCATGCAGGTTTGGATTCTTTTTTTTTTAGAGTTGCAAATTGATTTCAGGCCTTAGCATTGAAGAACTACAGGTTTAGATGATTTGCATTATGTATTTCAGAGGGTTTTGGTTTTGAGGGAAATAGATTTGCAGATTTGATTGATGATTTCAGGTTTTAAGTTGTTTGAAAAAGATGATTTCAGCTGAAGATTTCTTAAGTAATGGAGAATAGAAAAAGAATAGAATGAGGGAAAAATGTTTTTATGTAAGAAATGTTATTTTATTTCTTTGATTTCATTAAATTAGAAGAAAAACTAAAAGGACACTTGTTTAAATTTTAACATTTGTCTCTTTGTTTTAATTAATGGCTTACACATGTCAATTTAAGTATTAGGAGATTAACACATGTATTAAGAATATTTTAGTTTAAAATTGTTTATAAATACTTTAAAACCTCAATTATCATTCTTACGTATATATAAATGAATTTACCTCTTTTTAAATTAAAAAGAAATGAAAACAATCAAATTGTAAATATAAGCTTATTCATATATTTAAGTGTTTATTCTTTTAAATTTTCAAAACATTGAATTCCAATTTAAATTAATTTATCAAATCCAATTTTAAAAATCAAGTTATATATAGATGCACATATAACTCTTATTAAAATAACAAATCCTATTTCTAACAAAATTTATTTATATCTATAAAACTAAGTATTATCATTTTTATTTAAAAATAACAAATTAAACAATTCTAAATAATCTATAAAAGAGGTTATAAATTACTTTTATTACTTAATGAATTAAAACATATGTAATTTGTATTTTAAACTTCTTATAAAATTTCAAGCAATACTTTAAAAAGAAAATAAAACAAAGCTTTGATGTTAAACAAATTTAACTTCAAATTTAAGTTAATTAAAATATAAATCTAAACAAATAAGATTTTCCTTTAATATAAACCATATTATTATTTATTAAATTGTCTTGAAAAGTTAAATGTTAAGTTTAAATCAAATTTCCAATTTACCAAATATAAATTTAAGATTAGATAATTGATTCATTTATTGAGTTCCAAATCACAGTTTATCAATTTACAATATATGCAATTATATATATTATAAACAGAAAACAATTTATTTACTTTATAAAGATAAAATCTTTCAACTTAAATATTTATTAAAACATGATTATTAAATCGAATTCCAAATTTGATATTAAAATTATTAAATCAAATTAAATTTATAACATAGGTTATCAAATTTATATTGCTCAAATTTTCCGGGATATCACATGTTTTGCTAAGTCGTTTAATTGGATTTCTCGAAGGAATATGGAAAAGGTTTGTATATACTAATAAATTGGAAAACGTTTTATAAACGAGCTTTGTATTAAAAATAGAGTTGAAATTATCTTTGAGAAAGAGTTTGAATATTTACTACTAGTATAGAAACCTTTGTATTTCAAAGTGACAAATCACAAATATGATTGTAAAAACAATCAATCACCAAAATTTACATACAAAGATGTGAATTAAATCCACTGAAATCGATATCGAATCCATCAAAATGGATATTCCCGAAAATCCCAAAAAAAGACATCATCAAAATGAATAAATGATAGCAAAAATCGGGTCATCACAAATCAATTAAAAATCGAAAATCCACACAAAACCGTAATATGGCTGAGACAAGCAAGTTCAATCGACTGAACTTAATGGTCAGTCGACTGACCCTATGCCTGGAAAATTTTGGTTTCCAAGTTCAGTCGACTGAACACAGAGGTAGTCGACTGACACAGGGACAAGAACTTTCTATCCCCCAGGTTCAATCGACTGACCCTACAGTTCAGTTGACTAAACTTGCATTTCCTGTAATGATCCCGGTTTAAAGACGAATTTAAATTTGTAATTAAATTTAAATTTTTGGATTAATTTATAGATTTATTTGAATTTTCCAAATTTAATAAGAGATATACACTTATTTATTTTAAAATTTGGAATTGAAACTCAAAATAAATGTTTTCAGTTGAATTGGATTATAAATAAAATTTTGATTTGGAAATTCAAAATGTATTTAAATGAATTGGATTTATAAGTTATACTTTGGAAAAAAAATATGTATGATTATTTATTTAGGGTATAAATTGTGTTTAATTCATTTTCTTTAAAAGGTTATAAAATGTTTAAAATTAAAATTATCCTATCAATATTAAATATAAGTGTAAAATATAAAAATAAAATATATGTTATAAATTTAATGTTTGATAGTTAAACTATAAATAGAAATGAAATTCTAGCATATATGTTAATAATAAAATTTTATGGTTATATGGCAATAAAAAATCAAACTATAAAATAACAACATAAGATAAATACATATAGAATTGTATGTGAATTAGGAAAGCAAAGAACAAATGAAACTAAAGTGTTATGTATATATAAAAAACAAAGGAAATAATAAAACACAAAAGCTTGCAAAAGAAGATAATAAAAGAGAAAAATATATCTATGTAATAAAATTTACAAAAGAAGAAACAAAAGAAAATATCTACAAAACCAAATTCAAATAGCATAAGCTGTAAACAAAATAGGAGACATATGAATTCAATTCCATCATCTCAACCGAAATAAGATCATTTCATTTCAGTAACAAAGAAAAAATCTTTAGTCAATGAAAGAAAATAACTGTTCAACAAGAGGCTTTACCAGTAAACACCTCCCCTACAAACACTATCTTCTCTCTCTACACACACACACACACACACACTATTCTTGTTCGTTCATCAACTTAGCATTCCAGAAAAAATATAAGCATCATCAAAGACAGTTTAATAGCAAAACAAAGCAAGTTTAAGGGAAAATCAAACTGTAGCTTTCAATACAGTATTGTTCTCTATTTTCTCATGATCCTGTGAGCAAACCTTCAACTTTTAATCTTTGATGCTGATGCATGTGATTCACTTATGTGATGATGATGTGTGTATATGTTTTCTGAATGTATTCACTTGAATAAAATTGAATTAGGCATGACTGTATATATATATAGACACACACACATACATACTCTGTTGTGTTTTCCAGACCAAGAACAAACAAAGAAAAAAATCCATATCACCCAAACAACTTAGTATTAGGCTTGGATCTCTGAAAGAAACATGTTCACAATGTTGTAAAGTTATTTTTAAAAATAATATAAACTAAAATATGTGATGAAAAATTTGAAAATTTAGAATTTACAAAGAAAATATTAGAAACAGTAAAATTCAATTATTTTAATTCTAAAATTCTAATCATTGGATCAGATTCGTTGTACTAAATAATGATTTTTAAGAAAATTTTCATGATTTTTAAATCCCTAAACATTGAGAAATCTCGTGTTGATCGGAAATGGGAAATTGGTCAAATCCCAATGATCGCGGTGGTTAAGAGTCTCGAGTTCGAAGTAGGAGATGGCTGAGCAATGGTGATTGTCAAAAAAATGAGGGAAATTTTTATACTACATCGAGGTAGTCGATTGGTGTGGATTTAGGGTTTTATACACAGTTTAAGTCGCGAGTCTTCTGAGGAAATTTGCGGCATCAGGAATTGACCGCAAGGGGCCGGAATTTGGGAAATTGTCGCTCAGAGGAGCGTTCAGCTTTGGACGAACCCACATGATTTCTGGTGGATTAGGTAGTCGGCGTTGAGGCGAAGTTTGAAGGGTAGTTAGGTTCCAGTTTCTGTCAATCAACTCATTTGAGTTTCGTGGTTGATCTCATCGGCCTGGGTGTTTGAGGGGAGAGTGGAGGTTGTAGTTGATGGATCATCGATTGTAGTTTGGGTCGAAGATGGCCAGCTCGCTTGTACACGTGCACGGCGTATCCACGGTTTCAGTGGTTTGGGGGAAGAAGATGGTTCATGTTCAAGCGCAAGTGAAATGGAGGGTCAACTCGAAGTTCCTTGTGTTTGACTCGGGGAATTAATGGCATTGCTCAAGTATGTGCTCGTGTGGGATAGCCTGGTGTAACAGTTTTAAATTAAAACCAAGTCAAAAGGGAAATGGAAAAGAAGAACAGGGTTTGGCACGAGGAAGAAGGCAAATGTCTCGGGTATTCTTGAGTTCGACCCGAGTAATTCGGGTAGTTTACTCGTAGAGATTTAGCGCTTGACTCGAAGCCAATATAGCCTGGCTCGGGTAGCATGTTGAACAAGTTTAAAACCTATTTGTTTGGAATTTAGAAATTTTAATTTTAATTTATAAAACAAAGTTAAAATAAGTTTTTAAATCAAAGTTTAATTAGAACTCAAGTTAGTTTGAACTTAGTTTGGGAATAAATAAAGTTTTTTATTTAATTGTTTAATAACTTAAAAAAGTTTTGAGCAATTAAGTGGATTTAAAAGATTTGAATTTAAAATGGATTTTGAAATGAAATTTAGTTTATATAATTTAAATGTTTAAATTTAGTTTTTAACTTTATATAAGATAAATTAGTATTCCGTTTGTATTTTGACATTAAAATGAAATTTAAGTATTAAACTTGAAAGAAATGTTTTCTAACGTATTTGTGAGTGCTAAATGAAATCATTTATAAGAATGAGTTTTATCTTAACGTTGATTCATGATTAAGGATTAACTATTTAAGAAATTAATTATGAATTAATAATTGATTAATTAAGTAATTAGGAATAATTACTTATTATCATTAATTAAGGATAATTAATCAAATGGTAATTAATTAAGGATTAATTAATAAATGTTATTAACTAAGATTAATTAAATAATTAAAGGATAATTCAATAAATAAAGGCTAATTGATTCATTAATAAAGGATGACGAGTTAATAATTAAAGGTTGACTAATAAATAATTAAAGGGAAATTTATTTCAAATGATTTGTAATTAACTTATGTTAATTAACCAGGACTAATGATTTGTTCATAAGTAATACATCTGATTTAAATTAATCAGTTGATTAATAAATTTTACCTGTGAATGTTTGGATTTTATTGAATGGGTGAATTGTTTGGTACTCCCGTTGTCGGATGCTTTGTGATATGAATTATTCTGATCTGTGCTGTGAACTGTGATGTAGTTACTTATCTATGATTAAATTTATTAATCCGTGATCTATGTATGAAAGATAAGCGTTATAGTTTATACCGCTTATCAAATATATTGCTGTATTGGAATATGTATTGATTGATGTTGTGTACTATTGTGTAAAACCCCTGGACTACACTATACACACACAAATATGGATTTCACGTGGAAATCGGTTAAGTCACAGATCTTTAAAATAGTTTTGAATTTGAATTTTAAACCCAAATAGTTTGGAAATGAAATTGAATTAAATATAAAAAGCCTTTGAAAAGGAATTCCAAAAATAAAAGTTATTCTCAATCACTTAGTTGAGTTTTGAAATTTGAATAATTTGATTCAAATTGGAATTCAATATCTGAAATTGAATTCTATATTTGGTATTTATAACTTAAAAATGGTATACAAGCTTATGTGGGTTTAAACCATTTTCAAAGTGTTGTTTTGGGAATTTAAATTAACCTAAAAGATTTTAACTTGTGTAAATGAAATTGAATTTTCCGAAATAAAAACTGTTTGTTTTCAAATAATAAAATCTTTGGATTTCCAAATTGTGTTAAAGGAATTTCAAGTTTGAAATGAAAATGGTTTTCCAAGTAACGAACAAATCTTTGGAAACGGTTTGAAAGCTACAAGTTAAATCCTTGTTATAAAGATTGGATGGGTTAAATCCTAATCGAAATGGGAATCTTTTTGAAATCCGTAAATGGATCTTTGTGAAACTGGGTGAACTTTGTGAAATAAATCTTTTTGTTTAAAGATTGAAATGGTAATTTGTTTAAACCATTTAAAGAAAGGTTTTGGGTTTTAGAAGTTGTGACTTAACTGAAATCCAATATCCATATGTTTTAAATATTGCTCTCATTATTCGGTTTAGCCTGTAGAGGACCTTGTGTCATATAACCCATTCCGAATAATGGTACGACGTTATGGGTTGCATTTGAAGACTGGTGGTAAAGACCGGGTATTTGCAAGAATGATAGGATGACCTATCGATTGTCTCTGCACTGAATAGCTATAGTATAGAAATTTCCTAAGTGATGGGAAGTCCGATCGGGATGGTGAATACCCGGATTGCAAGGGCTTCTTCGGAAGTGCCTTCGATTCTGTTCAAACCTGGGACAGACTTGTATGGTTGTATGTCTGACATTACACTTTGAGATATAAAGTAGATTTCTTTCAAATACACATCTATTGGTGGCGGAGGATTTATTCTCTTAGCTTAACACCCTTCTTTGAGATGTACGAGCTCAGAGGTTATGTAGTTGAAGGTTATCAGTGATATACTCCCAATTTGGTAGTGTGGCATGCTAAGTGCTGTTGTGTGTTGATCATTGGTTGATCATTTGTTGATCAAAGCATGGCTTTGTGAAAAAGCGTAGCTTTGTGGATGAGACCTCGTCGAGCCTCACAACCCGGTAAAGGTCGAAAAAGGAATCGTGGCAGCAAGGTTATTTGGAGGTAGCTCCTCCTGAGGGTATGATCATTTCCTTCTGGATAAAATGTGATATCATGGTATGGATCCCAGATAATTACTTATGTTGATTTCTTTTGAAAGTTGGTATCATGGTATGGAGCCCAGGTACTTTACTGTGTGGTTGTTGGATTGAGGGCCCTCGGATAAAGGTCGGTAACGACCGAGGGATGGCATACTCGTGTCAGTTGTTACCTAGTTACAGAGGTAACCCGGCCTTGTGTAGCAAAGAGCTGGTTAAGTTCTCGGGAACGTCCCTCCAGAGGCGTTCCATTTTATGTGGGAAGTTCCTTTGCCTGACCATTTGTTGAAAATCCAGTCAAACAATACGAGCCCTGTACGGTTTTAGTTGTATAACCTGCCATGGAATATGGCGGTAACCTGCTATTGAACATGGTAGCTATAGTAGGCATAAGTGTGAAATGCCTATGTTGGCTAAGATTAATATTATATTTTCGAAAGATTTTATGCACTATGCACTAATAATAATATCAAAATGGTTTTCGCGTACAAAGCATTTTTGACTATCATAAGGAGAAATCTCCTCCAATTCTGCGTTTGCATGGTGTGTGTGGCGGGAGGCCTTATGGTAATTTCGTTTTCTAAAAAGCATTGCGGATTTCAAATTTAAATCTTTTGATTGTTTTTAAAGACAAACTGTTTTTTGTTTGCTCATAACAGTCCCATGACTAGCCTGGAGTTTATTGTTCCTTTCCTAAACTCTGGGTGCCCACAATTTTTCCACATGGGCAGTCTAGAGTTGGGTTCTTTAGATAGTCAGGTTTAGTAGATTATCTGGAGTTAGTCCAGTCTTTGGATCACGACTGCACTTGCTTATCTTGGGGAAACTTGATTGTGGTTCGAGCTTGTGGTTTGGATTTTTGGACTTTGGAGCATTGGATTGGAGTTATCTCTTTTGCTATCCATTTTCCGCTATTGTTTATGGTCTCTGATACTCTTGTATCATATTGTATTAGTGTTGTATCATAAGTGGATATTGTATTCGTTGGAGTTGTATTTGATATTCATTTCTTTTTCTTCCGCTGTGTGGTTTACTTAATTGTGTTAGAAGCTCCGGCGAACCAGATTCGACGTTAAATCTGCGGCATTTGAATATGAGTGTCGTATTCGATGCCGATTTTCTAAGGCCGAGTCAAGATCGTTATATTTCCAGTATTCTCAGCCTATGCCCTAAGAAGTGCAAAACAAATTCTAATCTCGGATGCGATCGATCGAGCAACGGTGACTAGGTGTAACGACCCCAGATTTTTATGAATTTAAATTGATAATTTAAATGAATTTTTGAATAAAAAAATTGTAAAATTGATTTTTAATGATGCGAGTTTCCCCGAGTTCAAATATATTCTATATAAATCATTTAAATTTTTAATTATTGAATATATATGTATATATTGGATTTGAGATAAAATCTTAAATAAATGGTTTTTAAAATAAATAGAAATAAAAATACAAGACGATAAGTATTCAAGTTGAAAATTAATATGTAAGTCATAAGAAAAGAAAAGAAACGACATTTAAATATGAAACAAAGTTGTAAATAAATATGCAAAATAAATAAAACAAAAGTATATACATTGACACAAGTATAAAAATAAATAAATAAATTGATTTATAAATTTATAAATGATGATAATTTGAGTTATATAAAATATATGTGTATATAGAGAAATATAAAACAATAATTTTTAAAGTAAAATTTATGATAATTATTTAAACTAAAAATAGAAGTAAATAAAAAAAAATGCAAGAATAAACAAAGCTAGCTAAAAGAACATAAAACATAAAGCAAGGCATATAAATAATATGAACAAAACAAAGATATTCAATTGTACAATGTGAATTAATGAAGCCACCAAAAGAAATCATCACTTCAGCCGAAAAACAAGTTGTAAACAAAGGATGCAAGGACAACAAAACAAAAGATGATATGGGAAATGTATAAGCATCAGAAGACTAAGGACTAAAGTAATATACTTTAACCTGGAAAACAACACAAGCATGAACACGACATGCTATAAATACAAAGCAACATGCTTTCATTAAATGCTTACTCTTCAGCCACCCTTGAAGGAAGGAGGAAAGCATGGGTTGTACAAGCCTGTATAAAAATAATTATACAATATAATGATACTCTGTACTTTACTTGAGCCTGCATGTCCTCTCTATATACATGAGATTTGTCTTAGTTTATACGTTCAACAATCATAACAAAGATCAGAAAACAAAGAGAAAAGCAACTACATCAATTCAAACAATAAGATCAACAGCAAACAGGATTTAAAAGGGAATCATCTGCAATTTTCAAACAATAAGTGTTATCTGTTCATCTCCACTTCACATTCCAAGTGAGTAACATTCTTTTTTTTTTAGGGACTTGAATCTGTGGATAAGTGTGTGTGTTGTGTGTGTGTGTATATATGTATATATCTATGTATGTTTGTGCGTATATAATCATCTGAGTATATGGGTAAATTGGAAGTAGAATCTACAGGCTGTTGTTTTAAACTTGCATCTGTTTCCAGTTTAAAACCCAAACTGTTGGAAGAAAAAAAAATATCATTAACTCCCTTTCTGATTGATGATTTGAACTTCAAATTCAAACGAAAGATGTTTGTATCACCATAATCTAAGTTTAAAAATTTATTTAAAATGGAAGCAACTTAAGAGGGTCTCTGGAAACCCAAACCATCTGAACTAACTCAAGATTTGTCCTTTTTCGAATCTTTTAATTTTCAAATTCAGTTATGCAAGCTGAATCAGTAAACAATAACATGATTTTTAAACCTAATTTATGATTTTAAAGGGTGTGGTATGGGAGTGGTTTGGGTTTGTTCAATTTTTCCATTTCGAGTCGCCGGGGTCGGTCTCGTTGATCAGAGGGGTCGGGGTTGTTGGGGGTGGTAGACGAGCCTACGGGGTTGCCAGGAAAAATGGCCGGAGGTGGCGAAGGGGACTGTGGCGATGATGGGGAGGAGTTTTTATTTTTAACCCTAGTTTTAGGTAAGATCATGAAATCGATTCGTTCGTTCCCTCTGATGGTTCGAGTGACGCGACAGTTTGGGAAATGGAAGCTGGGTCGTAGACGCATCGATGGCCGGAGTTGCGTGAATTCTCGTGGTCGGAGTCGTGAGTACGAGGCGTTGACAGGGATCAGAGGTGGCTCCAACGTGCGTTGCCAGGTTTGTTCCAGGCTTCACTTTCAAGCTTGTTTTTAATACGAGAGAGGTGAGGAATGTTTCGATTGTTGGATGGGTTGCGAGTTTGGTTTGTGACTTGCAGAGATGGCCGTTGATGGTCGGCGTCGGCGATCGTGCGCGTACACGTGCACATGCACGTTGGGATATGAGTTTGGCAGTGGGTTGCGTTGTTGAAGAAGAAGCTGGGTAATTCTCGTATGTTGACTCGAAGCATACTCGGGGGATTTGAGTAGTTTACTCGAAGCAAATTTTAAACAAATACATGGGAAAATTTAGTTATCAGGTCTTTAAACCTGAACTTGTTTTCTGGGTCAGGATTTCTAAATTAAATTTTAAACTTATAAATCATGGTTTTGAATTGAGTTGCAAACCAAAATATAAATGTAATTCAAGTTTGAATTGAAATTTAGTTTGAACATAAATAAAGTTTAAAAGTTTAAATTGGTTTAAGTAATTCAAAAGCAATTGAATGTTTGAAGAAAAATCGAATTTAAAGTAGATTTGAAATTTGTAAATGAAAAATTTTAACAAGATAAACTTTAAAGTTTAAACCTAAAATAAATTCCCAGATTTTGAAGTAAATAAAGTATTACTTTAAACTTGTAAATTTAAAGGTTTTAAAAGTTAGTTTTAAAGTTTATTTAAAATCAATTAGTATCCATTTTAAAACTTGAATATTTAGAATGAAGTTCAAAAGTAAATTTAAAATAAATGGTTTCAAATATACTCACACGGGTTGGTTTGGGGAAAGACTCGAAGCAGGGCTCGGGTAGAACGTGGATTTCCTCGGGTTTGACTCGGGTAGGTATAAAAACAGTTTTTGAAACTTTAAAACAAAATTCAAGTTTTAAACATTTTTAACCCATTCTTTTAAATAATTGTTTTAATTAAGTATGGGATTGGTTTAAGGGTTAAAAGTAAATTATTTCAATTTAAATTAAGTTTTACTTAAAGATTTAATTGAAAGGATTAATTAATTAAAGATTTATTATTTAATAATTTAAAAGGTTAATTAAGTACTGATTACAGATTAATTAAGTTGTTAAGAGTTAATTTATTAATAATGAAAAATTAAAGGATGACTACTTAAGCATATAATTACTTAATGGAAATAAAAGGGTTTTTACTTAATGGAATTAAAGGATAATTACTTAGTGTAATTACATTAAAGGATAGTTATTTAATAATTAAAGATCGATTGATTATTAATTAAGATTTATGAATTAATGTTTAAAAAGTTAATTCATTTAAAGGATAATTAATTAATGAAATTAATTTATTAAGGTAAGTAAATTGAGGATAATTAAATAAATTTAAAGGTTAATTGATAAATGAAGGTGATTAAGGAATGATTTTTAATCAAAGTAATTAATTTAAAATAATTAATAAAATAGTGAATTAAATAATTAAAGCTTTATTATTTAATAATTAAAGGTTAATAAGTAAAGGTTAATTGATTTATTATTAATGGAAAATTAATAAATGATTGAAGAATAATTAATCAAAATGATTTGTAAATTATTAATGTTAGTTAACCAGGATTAGTAATTCATAAGAAATAAATTCGATTTAAATTAATCAGATAATTTATTGATCTTACCTATGGATATTTGGATTCTATTGGATGACTTGATTGTTTGATATTCCTGATTTATGATGCTTTGTATATATCCTGATTTATGTTGTGATCTGCGATAAATTATCTGTGATGTAATTTACTAGCCGTGGTATATATATTTGTGATCTGTATATGACATATAAGCGTTATAGTTTATATCGCTTATCAATTATATTCCTGTATTCTGATCTGTGATAATTGTATGATGTTGCACTACTGTGTATAACCCCTGCACCACACCATACACACACAAATATGGATTTCACGAGGAAATCGATTAAGTCACAGATTTTGAAATGATTTATAAAAATTGAATATTTGAATTCAAATGTTTTGGAAATGGAATTGGAATAGAAGTGAAAAGCTTTTGAAATGGAATTTCAAAGATGGAAATTTATTTTGAATAACTGGATTAAGTGTTGGAATTTAAGTACTTTAATTTAAATTTGAATTCAATATTCAAATTGAATTATGTAATTTGAAATTAGGGATTAATGATATTATACTAGTCATTATGAGTTAAACCACTTTTAAAGTATTATTTTTGGGAATTTGAATTTAACCCAAGGATTTCAACTCGTATAAATGAATCAGATTTCCAAAATGAAAACTGTTGTTTTCAAATGATAAACACTTTTAGATAAGAACTGAGATTCCAGTTAATTAGGGGAATTTCAAGATTGAATAGAGAAATGATTTTCCTAAGTTATGAATGAATTCTTTTTGAAAGCTATGAATTAAATCTGTTTATTTTTAACAGATTTAAATTGATGATTTGTTTAAATCAAATTGAAATGAAATTGTTTCGAAGGCTATAAGTTAAATCTTTGATTTAAAGATTTAACGAGTTAATCAAATTGAAATGAAAATTGATTTGGAAAATCTTTGAATGAATCTTTTGTTTAAAAGATTAAAATGTGAAAATTGTTTAAACCATTAAAGGTTGTGAAAATGAATCTTTTTGTTTAAAGACTGAAAAGGGTAATTTGTTAAGCCATTTGAAGAAAAGTTTTGAATTATTAAGTTGTGACTTAATTGAAAACCCATTATCCATTTGTTTTTGAACTATTTCGCTCACTATTCGGTTTTAGCCGGGAAAGGACCTTTGTGTCATATATCCCATTCCGAATATGTGATATGTCGTTATGGATAGCATTTGAAGACCGGTGTTGAAGACCGGGTATTTGCGAAAGCGATAGGATGACCTATCGATTATCTCTGCACTGGGTAGCTCCTGGTATAGAGATTCCCTAAGTGATGGGAAGTCCGATCGGGATTGTGAATATCCGGGTTGCAAGGACTTCTTTGTAAGTGCCTTCGGTTCTGTTCGATCCCGAAACAGACTTGTATGGATTGTATGTCTGACATTACAAATTGAGATATAAAGCAGATTTCTTTCAAATATATTTCTGTTGGTGGCGAAGAATTTATTCTTTAGCTTAACACCCTTCTCTGAGACGTACGAGCTTAGAGGTTATATAGTTGAAGTTATCAGCGATATATTCCCAATATTGTAATGTGACATGCTGAGTGTTGCTGTAAATGATCATTGTGTTGATTATTGTGATAGGATCGTTTATTTGATCGTCTATCTTGATGATCATTGTGTTGATCATTTGTTGACCCAAAGCATGGCTTTTGTATAAAGTATGTTTTTGTGGACGTGACTTCGTCGAGCCTCACACCCCAGAAATGGTCAAAACAGGAAAGATGCGGCAAGGTTATGAGGGGTAGCACCCTTTAGGGTATGTACATTTCCTTCTGGATAGAGGTGGTATCATGGTATGGAGCCCAGATATTTAACCTATGTGGTTACTACGAATTTATTACTTTGTGGTTGTTGGTTATCGGGATTCCGTGAGAAAGGTCGTTTACGATCGGGGAATGGCGTGCTCGTGTCAGTAGTTACCCAGTTAGGGGTAACCCGGCCTTGTGTTGGCAGAGTTCCGGTTTGGTTCTCGGGGATGTCTTTCCAGAGGCATTCTCATGTGGCAATGGAAAGTTCCTTGGCCTGACCATTTGTTGGAAATCCAAAGAAACAATACGAAACTTGTACGGTTTTAGTTGTAGAACCTGCCATCTAATATGGTAGCTATTAGTAGGCATAATATAATGGTACCTATGCTGGCTAAGATTTATATTCTACTTTCGAAATGAATTTCTTCTACACTATGCACTAATAATAATATCAAAATTGATTTGATTTTAATACGTATCAAGCATCTTTGACTATCATAAGGAGAAATCTTCTCCAAGTCTGCGTTTGCATTGTGTGTGTGGCAGGAGGCCTTATGGTAGTCTCATTTTTCAAAAGCATTGCGAATTGACTTTAAAAATCTTTTGTTGAATGTTTTAAAAGATAAACTGTTTTTGTTGCTCACACCAGTCCCACGACTGATCCGGAGTTTATCGTTTCTTTCCTAAACTCTAGGTGCTCATTATTTTCTACACGAGCAGTCTAGAGTTGGGTTTTACAGATAGTTAGATATAGTGGATTATCTGGAGTTAGTTCAGTCTTTGGATCGCACCAATCTTGTTAAGCTTGATGCATCGTTATTGGGAGTTCGAGCTATTACTGGATGGATTCTTGGAAATGGAGTTGCAGTTATTTTTGGAGTTCTTCTTTGAAGACTATTTTAGAGTTATATTGTTCCGTATGTTAGATGTCATCTATTTTCTTTTCCGCTGCTATTTTATTGTATCATATCTCTGATGTATATTGATATCTATTGGATCATCTGTTGTATCAGATATGTTATCAAAGCTGTATATCAATGTATTATTCTTTTACTCCGCTGTGTTGTTTGCTTAATGATTGTTATAAGCTCCGGCGAATCGGATTTGAACGGTCGAATCTATGACATTCGAGTACGATGTGAAGTATGGATGTCGATTTTTGAGCGGGCAAAATCCGAGTCGTTACACTAGGGATTTATGCCAAGCGACAACCTAGCCTTATAGGCTCTTCGATACACCCCCCAAAAACATGTTCAAACATTAAAGCTAGGGTTTTTAAAGATTTGACTTCAAAACACCAAAAATTAGAATATTCATAAAACCAATTCAATCCAAAGCAAATGGACAAGGAATAGATGTTAGGAATTCATAACTTAACCAAAAGAGAATTATAGACGTAGATGTGAGTTCAAAAACTCACCTTTAAACCCAAAAACAATGAAGGAAAAGCCTTTAAAAAAAGGTAAGGTCAACTACTCTTTAATTTTAACTCAAGAAGCTTCAATCTAAGATCATAAGAAAATATTTCCTAAGTTAGGGTTTAGGAATTTCTAAAAATGAAAGAGGGACTGAGATGGAGAAGACGGAGAGGATGCTTACCAAAGCTTCTCTTGGATTTCTAAAGCTTGAATTGGAATTTTCTAAGAATCTAGGTCATAGGAATTTTAGTTTCCAATCTTTTCCCTCATTTTTACTAAAGCTTTTGTGTTAGGAAATATTAAGAAGGAATGAAGAGGAGTGGAGTGGAGTTAGGTTAATATGTTGGTAAATGGGCTGAAACCCAAACCCAAAGCCCTAAATGAAAACATCAAAATTTTACCTAACTCCAAACACATCGATGTTTATACTTAAAAATGTCGCAAACAGCATTTTGAACTCAATGGAAGTAGTCTCGAGTTCCAATTCGACTGTTTGCAAAAAGTAGCATTTCAGACTCCCTTCCTTAAAGAAATTGCTCCTCGCAATATTTCAGAAGAAAACAAAAGGCAACGACCATAGAAGCATATCAACATAAAAGAAAATTTGATATAAGAAGTTCACCTTTAAGGAGCACGAGATAGTAAGTCCGGATACGTTCACTCGATGAATTCTCTGGATTCCAAGAGCAAACATTAGGATTTGAGGACCATTGAACTTTCACAAGCGGAACATCTTTATTTTGAAGGTGTTTAACCTCCGTAGCATTGATGCGAATAGGATGTTGTTCATAATTCAAATTAGGCGAAACTTCAATATCTTCAATAACACCGGCTCAAGAATAGAATCGAAATCCCTAAGGCATTTCCATAGTTGAGAAACGTGAAACACGTCATGAATAGCAGAAAATTGAGCCGACAATAAAAGGCCATAATCCACGGAACCAATACGTTCAGTGATGGGAAATTGACCAATATATCGAGGCGCTAATTTTCCCGATCGATTGAAACGCATAACACCCTTCATAGGTGAAACACGAATAAACACCAAATCTCCCACAGAAAATTCTAATTTCCTTCTTTGGTTATCGGCATAGGATTTTTGTCTACTTTGAGCTTCTTTCATCCTCTGACGAATAAGGTCAATCTTTTCTATGGAATCACGAATAAAATCTGGACCTAAAACCATCTTCTCACTGGCTTCAAGCCAACATGAAGGAGATCGGCATGGCTTTCCGTAGAGTGCCTAAAAAGGTGCCATACCAATACTAGATTGGAAGCTATTATTATAGGAAAACTCAACGAGAGAAATATGATCTTCCCAACTTCCACCAAAATCAAGAACACATGCATGAAGAAGATCTTCAAGAGTTTGATTCACACGCTCGGTTTGTCCATCGGACTGAGGATGATAAGCGGTGCTAAAATTAAGCTTCATTCCTAAAGCTTTTTGAAGTCTTTTCCAAAATCCACTAGTAAACAATGGATCACGATCGCTAACAATAGAAGTAGGAACTCCATGTAATTTAACAATTTATTTAACGTAGAGTTTGACCAAAAGAGGTACGGTCCGATTGGACCGATGTAAGTCTATCAACTATTACCCATAAGCTATCATGTTCCAAACGAGAACGGGGAAGACCGTCAATAAAGTCCATGGAGACTTGGACCTACTTTCAAATTGGAATGTCCAAAGTTGCAATAACCCACCGGGCCTTTGATGCTCGGCCTTTATGAGTTGACAAGTCATGCAACGCTTAATGAAGTTGGCAATATCAAATTTCATTCCATCCCAATAATAAAGTGGCTTCATATCCACGTACATTTTACTACCACCGGGATGAATGGTAAATTTAGAACGATGAGAATCTTCTAAAATATCTTTACGAAGATCACTAATATTTGGCACGATAAGTCTACCAAATTTTCGAATGTCGCCACGAGCATCAATATCAAAGTCTTTCAAACCTTCAATATCAATTTTATCCCTACAATTTTGGCTAAGAAGAACCAGTTCGGGATCGTGCTTTTAAGCTTCAGGAATGTGGTCTAAAAGAGAAGGATGAGCCTCAAGGCTACATAAAACAAGAGATGAACACGAATCGGAATCACGATCTCAAATCTCACAAGTGGACAAAGTCTTGAGATCATTCCATTCAGATATCATCATATAAACAACCGCATGTTGCTTACGACTAAGGGCATCGACAACACGATTTCCCTTTTCGGAAGTATAAAGAATATCAAGATCATAAGATGCAAGGAACTTGAGCCAACGTTGTTGATGTAAATTAAGTTCCTTTTGAGAAAATGAACACTTCAAAGATTTTTGATCGGTATAGAGAACAAATTCTCTCCCAAAAGACAATGACACCAAATTCTAAGGGCGAAAATAATAGCTGCGGGCTCTAAATCATGAGTGGCATATCTAGTCTTGGCAGGCTTGAATTGCCTAGAAGCATAAGCAATAACACGTTCCCTTTGCATGAGAACGGTTCCCAAACCAACACGACTAGCATCGGTATAAACAATAAAGTCTTGGTACCCTTCGGGAATCACAAGAATAAGAGCATCGGAAAGGAGTCCTTTTAATCTTTGTAAAGAAGCTTCATATTTGTCTGACCAAATGTACTTAACTCCCTTCTTTGTCAAACTAGTAAGAGGCACAGAAATTTTAGAAATGTCTTTTATGAACCGATGGTAATAGCCCGCCAACTCGAGAAAACTATGGATTTCGATCACACTCTCTGGTTTCCTCCAATTATGAATCGCTTCAATCTTTGAAGGATCCATGGAAATTCCAAATTTAGAAATAATATGTCCGAGAAATTTCACACGAGATTGCCAAAAGTGGAATTTAGAAAATTTTACTTTCAATTGATTGCTCCTAACAGTTTCCAATACAATCCGAAGATGTTTTTCATGCTCTTCCTTGGTTTTATAATAAACCAGAATATCATCTATAAAGATGAGAACAAATCGATCGAGGAAGTCTTTGAAAACTCGATTCATAAGGTCAACGAAATAAGTTGGGGCATTCGTTAAACCAAATGGCATAACTAGCCATTCATAAGATCTATATCGAGTACGAAACAATGCTAAAGGAATACTATCCTCTGCAATACGAAGCTGATGAAAACCGGTTGCTAAGTCCAACTGTGAAAAGAATCTAGCACCACTAAGTTGATCGAATAAATCATCAATCCGAGGTAAAGGATATTTATTCTTGATGGTGAGATCATTAAGCTTGCGGTAGTCAACGCAAAGCCTAAGTGTACCATCGGATTTCTTCACAAAATTAGCTGAAGCTCCCTATGGAGAGGAACTAGAACGAATAAACTGCTTCGCTTTCAATTTGGATAATTGTTTACGCATCTCCTCGTTTTCCTTATTGGACATACGATAAGGATGACGAGTGATAGGTAGAGCTCCAGGGATTAGATTAATTTTGAACTCAATTGCTCGCTTAGGTGGTAATCCTAAAACGGGCTCAAATATGTCGGAAAATTCACGAACAACATGAATGAGAGAAATGACATCTTCCTCATCATCATTATCGTCATCCTGAGGGTTTAGAGAATATAAGGATGCTGCCAAATTGGAATCCAAATCTTTGAGAACAATAGAAATCTGCTTTACAGATTGAGGATGTTAAAGATGAATAGTCCTCTTAGGACATTGGATGAGGGCTTCATAACGGTTAAGCCAATCCATTCCCAAAATCATCCCAAGCCTAAGTAACGCATGATATACAAATTGGCTTGGAAAGAAAAATCACATAAAATAATCTCGACATCTTCACAAAGTAAAATGAGTATTGCAGATCCACCAACCGGATTCACAATTCTCAAAGAAATCATCAATGCCATAACACTTAAAGAGAAAGTATCAACAAGTTCTTTTGGTATAAAAGAAAGGGATGCACCCGTATCAAAAAGAACTCGAATAGGATGATCACGAAACATAACAATGCCATCATGGATAGAATGAGAAATACCTTGACCACGAGAAGTGTTACTAGGGACTTGCACAATATTTATCTTTCCCTCCTTCTTGCTTTGAGGTTTGGGACATGAAGATAAATTATGACCTGAACTTTTGCAATAGCGACAAGCAACGGACTTTGAACACTTATTTGCATTATGGTCCTTAGAACCACAATTGTAGAATTCTCCACGGCTAGCGGTAGGAGTCTTTGCTACCGAAGTTGCTTGCTTCCCTTTCTTGTTGGGATAAGGACCTTTGAACTTATTAGGCCTCTTCTTGTTATTATTGAAGTTTGGTTCGGCACTCCCAACTTCAACATCACTCTCTTTATCTGCCTCTTCAAGTCAAAGAGCGATATCAACAAGCTGATTAAAAGAAACTTCCAGTTTCAGAAGTAAAGGCTTTTTGAGATTCTTGTTCAAGCCATAGATAAACCTCTGATTTTTCTTCAATGTGGTATTTATATACTTGACCCCATACTTTGAAAGTGATTCAAAAGATGCGACATATTTTGCCACAGAAGATTCACCTTGAACAAGGTCAATAAAACACCGAGCTAAAGTTACTTTTTTAGCCTCTGGCACAAAATTTAATTGGAATCGTTCTCGGAATTGCTCCCAAGTAAGATCCACTTCAATAATTTCATAAATCAGAAGCTCATACCAATCTAATGCTCTTTCTTGGAGCATACTAGAAGCCACTTGGACACGATGTAGATCAATAAGATTCATGCGAGAAAAGATGCGGTCGCATTTCTAAGCCAAGCTTGGACTTTGATAACGCTTTCGGAACCCCTGAATGGCTTTCCATCCAAATTGGTATAATCACTACACAGATGTGTAAATCCAGATTCTGGGTGAGTAGGCCTTGGAATGGGTCCGACAGCTTGAGCATTCTTTACAGGATCTAAAAGCTATTGGGTAGATATAAATGCTCCATCTTGAGGAGTAGCATTGGATTGACCGGCGCTGGCACGGCCTGGTCTAACCATTTCTCTTCTTTAAGAAAGAAAGAAAGAAGAAGAAAAATGTTATTCTCAGAATGAATATCAAACAATCATGATTGATAAAATAAGGCACCATAAAAGAAATAGGATAAAACGGGTCCAATGACTTGAATAAATCCTAAGGCTCGGCTCCTAAGAAGGACTTAGGACAATGATCCTTGCTAGATTATTCTACATTGTTCCAAAGTTTGGCTCTGATACCAAGCTGTGACGCCCCACCTCTATATTCACGCTAGCCAAGGACACTACGAGATAATGTCATCAATTTGCACGAAGAATAAGGCTGTTGAGGAGCGACCATCCATGTAATTGCTTTGTGCGAGTACTAATATGTCAAGTAGTATAACATGCATTTCATTTCAAGAGGAAATCTGACATATCAATTACAAATTCAAAGTTACTACATAGTGGTTATATGATCTTCGGAAATAAGTATAGAAATAGGCATAACACAAATCAGTCACAGATATTCATATCACTAAGGCGGAAACAGATATGAATATAACACATAGAAGTGTACATCAGAGTAGTGGTCAAACATGATCCACAATATCATAAAAGAATAGGTACAAGTGCTAGACAAAAGAATATATATACATCAAGGAGTCTCCATCTCGAATGTATAATAACAAAAACTATTAAACTAGAGTAGCTAGCCAAAAGTCAAAAGCTATTCCCAGCTAAGGAGTCAATCAGAAGCATCTGTAACATCTCGGTCTGACCCGAGTATTATTTAATAAGAAAATAATAAATGGACCAGTCTAGCTATAAATATCAGATAAAATGAGATATGATAAGAGATATGATTAAAACGTATGATAACAATAATGCCACGCTGTGACAAGTATACATTTAACAACAACAAAAATCAAACAATATCTCAAGAATCTCAGAAATAAAAAAGAATGTCATATTTTTTATTTTATTCACCAAACCATAAATATTGACAAATATATCGATGCCAATCGCAAAATTGGTGAAACACAAATTCTAGAAATCATCAATTAGAAATCCAAAAATAACAAAGGGGGGAGGCATGTCACAAACGGGAGCATGAAAACTCACCAACACTTGTATCACAAACGGAACGCCGTTCCATGGTCGCTAACCATCAATTTTGAGCCGAGACTCCACAAACGGCCCGAAGACCATGGGTCGCTTCCCCACCAGTTTTTGAGTCGAAACTCCCCAAACAGGGTATTAGTTCCCCACACAAACAAAGAGACATCGCACATTGCTTGTCTAAATCACAAAATGATCATCATCAATCAACAAGAAGTGTCAATTACACCAAGCTAGTAAATAAATGAGTTTAACTTCATGTTCCATAACCACTAGATTAACTTAAATATTTACGAACGAATTGTTGATTTCCACTCGAAAATTGTCACAAGAGTTTCAATCGAACGAGTATAAGAATTAACTAACAAAGTGAACGCAAGCATTTCATACCACTTGTTTTGTAATTCGTTTAATAGGATTTCTCGAACGAAAGAGAAAAAGGTTTGTATATACTAATAGATTAGAAACGGTTTTATATACGAGCTTTGTATTAAAAATAGAGTTGAAATTATCTTTGAGGAAGAGTTTGAATATTTACTACTAATATAAAAACCTTTGTATTTCAAAGTGACAAATCACAAAAATGATTGTAAAAACAATCAATCACCAAAATTCACATACAAAGACGTGAATCAAATCCATCGAAATCGATACCAAATCCATCAAAATGGATACTCCCAAAAATCCCCAAAAAAAGACATCATCAAAGTCAATAAATGATAACAACAAATCGGCTCATCATGAATCGATTAAAAATTGAAAAACCACATAAAACGGCAATATGGCTGAGATAAGCAGGTTCAGTCGACTGAACTCAGTGGTCAGTCGACTGACCCTATGCCTGGAAACTCTCGGTTTCCAGGTTCAGTCGGCTGAACACAGAGGTTAGTCGACTGACACAGGGATAGGAACTTTCTGTACTCCAGGTTCAGTCGACTGACCCTACAGTTCAGTCGACTGAACTGGCATTTCCAGTATTCTCAGCCTATGCCCTAAGAAGTGCAAAACAAATTCTAATCCCAGACGCGATCGATCGAGCAATGGCGACTAGGGATTTATGCCAAGCGACAACCCAGCCTTATAGGCTCTTCGATACACCCCCAAAAACATGTTCAAACATTAAAGCTAGGTTTTTTAAAGATTTGACTTCAATACACCAAAAATTGGAATATTCATAAAACCAATTCAATCCAAAGCAAATGGACAAGTAATAAATGTTAGGAATTCATACCTAACCACGAAGAGAATTATAGACGTAGATGTGAGTTCAAAACCTCACCTTTAAACCCAAAAACAATGAAGGAGAAGCCTTTAAAAAAGGCAAGATCAATTACTCTTCAATTTCAACTCAAGAAGCTTCAATCTAAGCTCATAAGAAAACATTTCCTAAGTTAGGTTTAGGAATCTCTAAAAATGGAAGAGGGATTGAGATGGAGAAGATGGAGAGGATGCTTACCAAAGCTTCTCTTGGATTTCTAGAGCTTGAATTGGAATTTCCTAAGAATCTAGGGCTTAGGAATTTTAGTTTCCAATCTTTTCCCCCATTTTTACTAAAGCTTGAGTGTTAGGAAATATTACGAAGGAATGAGAGGAGTGGAGTTAGGTTAATATGTTGGGTAAATGGGCTGAAACTCATAGCCATAAATGAAAACATCAAAATTTTAGCTAACTCCAAACATATTGATGTTTATACTTAAAAAGGTCGCAAACATGGTTTTGAACTCAATGGAAGTAGTCTCGAGTCCCAATTCGACTGTTTGCAAAAAGTAGCATTTCGGACTTAAATCTGACTGACGATGCTGTATTTAAATAAAATATTTAAATACACAATCGTAAAATATGTGGGTTGTTACATCTAACATTTGTAAAATTTCTATTTTTTACGATTCAATATTTTTTATTTTATTTCTATTTAAATTATTTATTGCAAAAATCATGGGGTGTTAGGCACCCCATAATTCTTAATGCTAATTAATTTAAAGAAATTAAGTAATAAATATTAACGCTAAAAAATAAAATTTTCACAAATGTCAGAATTTTGCTATAAAACTTGCACCACTAGGTTCATGGCAATTTTTTGATCAATTTCCATCCAATTTTTCGATCGGAGTTCAAATGAAAAATTATTAACATTTGGAAATTTTGAATTAGAAATAATTACAAATGTAATTATGGTAATAAAAAATAATCAACGTTAATTACTAACACTAATGTGCACTTGGATGATAAGAAAGACTAATATTAAAACAAATCTTATAATATTTATAAAGAGTGAAATAAATGGTAATAACTGTTTAAATGAAGGACTAAATCAAACGAATCAACACTGCAAATTAAATCACTGTTTAAAACAACCGCAGATCCACCAAAGAAGCACCCAAGTCGACTAATAGTGGTCGACCCTAGGGTTTGAATGGTCGACCCGAGCCAGGTTAAATTTGAGAATAAACTACGGCCAGATAGCTTGGATTTGATCCAGTATAATCTAACATCTAGCATTGATTTGATCCCCTACAAATATTGATCGAGAACCCTAATTCCACACACATATTTCCTAATGGACACGAAAGCTCTTCCACTTTCTCTTTGCAACAAGTTTCTAAATTTTAAATTAGTTCTAGTTATAAGTATACATACAATTAGAGAATTGTAGAAGAAGACAGAAAAGGGGAATAGGGTCAAATCAGATCGTCAAAGCTGAGGTAAACTGTAAATCCAGATTTTGAATACATCAAAACCAAATCTCTTTTTTAATCTAAGATTTCATAAGATCTATATATGCTTGCGGTATACATTCAAACAGAGAAAAAGGGAATCAAATTGGAATAATAGAGATTAGATCTAGGGATTTGGAATTCTATAAAGAGGTGAGGGGAAATTACATATTTTGTAATAATACTGGATTTATATCGTTGTAGATCAATTTCATATATGCATATATATGAAACATGATTTTGATATCTAATTTTATATGCATTATGAATTAATATAAATCATGATTTGGTTATTTAATTATACATGCATAATGATTATAAAGAATATGGCGATATGTTATGCAAACTGTAAACTTGATAGATATTGTATACATATTTGGATTCCAGATTTGATTAGTTCACATATATTGTTGAACAAATTAGAACTGATGTCAAATTAAATTGAGATTAGACAATATTTTAAATATTGGAATGTATTGTGCAATAATGTGGACTTTATAAATTGCTTGGAATACAAATAAAAAGTGTAGTGTTCGAAATAACAAGGAATGTTAATAAAAAAGAAGAGATGAAAAAAATAAGGGAATCATTATATTTTGTACCATCTATTCCCGTAGATAATAAAAGATGATTCTTGTCATTTTACACATAACATGTAACAACTCGCCCCGAAACAAACCAAAATCCCTACTTAGAAAAGGCCCATCGAACCTTAGAACCATTCCAAAGCTTTCTGTTGGTTGGTAAAAATATAGAGTTATCTATCTATTCATTAAGAACTCACAACGGAAGGAACAAAATATAATAACAATGAAAATACCCATTTATTTTAAATCATTTCAAATGTCCCAAAACATAACATAGTGTCAGCCATTATAACATTTTATTCAAAAATACATTTTGTGGGTACAATAGAAAATAACATGAAAAGATATATAACAACTGCCACAAGCTTCACTCCTGCCATCTACAATCATCATCAACCCCTTCTCTAACATATGTTGTAATGAGGACGGAGTCAGAACAACAATGTTTAGAGAATGAAAACCTTAAGCCTTACTATTTCAGTACTTAGGTAGTATATTTCAAAATAAGAATGCCTCTTATATATTTTGAAATCATTTAATACTTCATATAAGGAAAGGAGGTTGGAACTCAAGCAATCACTTAATATCTTCCATTTTCAAACTAGGTATCCCAACTCCATAACCCATAAACAGTGTCATAAATGTCTAACAATGCGAGAGAAAGTAATCAAGTCACTTAATACCCTTTGTTGAAAATAGGCAGACTCCGACCTTTTAAGAACTTGAGGTAGGCATCCATCATTTAATACCTATTCCCAAGGTGGACACACTTCATCGGGGTTATCAGCTGACATTGCATGGAACCTTTTCGAGCCACTCAACACAAATTTTTGGGAAGGTCGACCCTCAAACATCCACTTAATACCTTATCCTGTAGTGGACACTTTCCAAGATGCCGTCTACTATGCCTAAATAACTAACCCTTGACCATTTAATACTTCATTTGAAGAAAAGAGGTGGATCCTTAAACAACCACTTAATACCTCCAAAACACCATAGCGGGTCCTTTGCCTTATGATCTGTACCACATGGTAACGTCTCACATTAGTATGATTATTCGTAGGTACCGATAGCCAAATTAATTGGGCAGATTTACCATATAGAATTGGGGCTAACCTCACGCCATCGAAGTTAATTATCATAGGTGATGTCTCCCATTAACCCTAAATTCATACTACTGGTAGCTAATTTAGCTAGACAGACTTCCATGTGTCTCTTGGCGAACCTCGCATCACTATGACTTGTCGTATTTATCACACTCTTGATATATTATCACACATCTCACCGTAACCATTAATTAAGCTGTATAAGAATTCCTTTTTATTTTTCCATAACAATCTATTACCTTCCTAAAGGGGATTTAATGGCAATTATTACCTAATCAAATACGCAAATAATACGTTATAATTGTATGCCAGTTACAGTAATTTATATATAAACAAATACGCACTTATTGTTTTCTATGCATGTGGAGATTACACCCTAACTAACGTTAAATGTCAATTTCTTTTTAACTATAATAATACGAATCTTTTTCCATATTATCAGTGGTGCTAAATTTCCAATATCCATAACAATAAATTAAAGAATGAAATGTCAACCCCTTTTTTACAAAAAAATTAAACAATGAAATTTCTCTTTTATTTCGAAATGGAATAAATGGTGTAAACTATGAATAAATTCATACATTACACCCCCTTCCTTGATAAAGATTTCATAATCAAATTAGAATTAAAGAGGAGCAGAATAGAATCACCGAAAACTGCAAGAACTATATAATTCGAACAATTCAATCTAAACAATTAAGAATCCCAAAATGAATTGAAACTTCGAATTAATGAAGTTTTGGGGGATTTGATAGTGTTTTGTTTTCAAAATCTCAGAACTCCTATGGCATATCCAAATCCATCATATACTAATCATTTACTAAAATATAAAAACTAAGATTCCTAGTCGCGGTTGCTCCTTAGCTTTGCTTCTCTTTGGATTTTAAATGCCTATTATAATCTCCTTCAGATCTTTTTTTATATATACAACAAGGGACTTTTGTGTGTGTGTGTGTGTGTTAGATTCAGAAATGTTGGAGGAGAAGAAATTATATAATAAACAAAGATAGGTATATAGGATTTCTTACCTGAAACCCTAATGGAGTTTTCTGAATCTAAGAAGAGATGAACTAACAGAGCTACGCTGATGTTTCTAAAATATTTGTGAATAAAAGTGAAGGGATTAGAGTCTTATTTATAGGGATTGAAATGCACCAGAACCGTAGGATGAAAAATGTTAAAAATGGATAAATCTGGAATGTTTATTCTCTCAAAAACATTAGCCTTTACCAAAAGTAGCAGTTGACAGCCCTATTCGCACCGGTCAACTGCTAGGGGTCGAACGGTTGGGTCTATAGGTCGATCGCCTCTGTAATATTAGGAGTGTTTATTTATTTCTGTTGCTTAATTTTTGTTATTCCTTAATTATATTTAATGTTCATATTAACTTCAATGTTTACTTAACCCCCAAGTCTAATCACGGTTAATTTTTTAATTTCAAATTTGGAATTATTTGTTTATTTAATTTGACTTAAATTTAAATTATTAAAACCTAAAAACATCAAAGGCTCATAACTTCTTCGTTTGAGCACTGTTATCCACATATTATATACGGAAATTGATCAAAATTTCCCCACGAACGCAAAGGTAAAACTTCCATGGCCAAATTCCAAATATAAAAAAATCATTTTTACATTACCTTATTTAATTTATTTACTTATGGTTGATTTTACAGAATATTACATTCTCCCCTCTTAAAAATGATTTCGTTCCTGAAATCTTTCTAAGGGGCGAACAGTATAATGCGCTATAATATCCATGTCATGCCACCAAGCTATCTACATAACCATCCACTCAACCAAAGTGCAATGTGATTATGTACTGTAGACATGCTATAAATGAGCTCAACCCTAGCATGAGTATGTGATTGTGTCATGCAAGTATGTATGAAAATACCTTAAACAAGCATAAAATCTCTTCATAAGTGTAAAGTGATGGTGAAAAAGTGTGGCAACCATCTCCTGCCATCCTATCTAGCAACCATGATGCAACCAAAATCCAAATTTTGGAGTGGAAAGTTTACTAGAGAAAATCTTAGGACAAGGAGTTCTCGTACCTTCCATTGGATTATCCCTATTGTACTCGGACCAATCTACTATTTTATTACGGAGCTTTCTAGTTCCGTGCTTCACAATGCATGCAGTGACACAGGATGTTATTGGCTCCATCTCAATATTCCCCTATTGATTAGGCTCTACCACAATTTGTATGCTATGAAAGAATTTTCTCAAATAAAAACATGAAAAGCATCATGGACTCCTATCAACTTACAGGTTTTCTTATTTTCCCCAATATTGGGAAAGGCCCAATAGATCTTGGTGCCAACTTTTCCAACTCTCCAATCCCTACGATATTCACACATTGCCTAACCAACTCTAACTTTCTGAAGTCTCTTAATTCAAATCTAATCCGACTAGAATTTTGTCGGTGGTTTCCCACCCATAATTTGGCTATTTGTATAGGCTCCCATAAAGTGCTTCAAGGGCGTCAATTAGTGACTACTATTATAGACTAATTCTACAAAGGGTTTGTGCTAAGATCTAATGAAGTTCCTAAAGCTGCTAGCAAACTCCTTCAAAATTTGCTACTAAGTAAGAGGTCTTTATTGCTAACGATGCTAATCGAAATTCAATGAAGTCGAACCACCTTCTTGATATGAATATGTGCTAGAAGCGCTATGGTCCAATTGCCTAAATGGGAATAAAAGGGTCTCATGTCAATTCCAAGAAGTCAAATATCTAGGGACAAGCTTTTTTATCTCCATTTTTATCCAAGTTCAATAGAAAATTCCCCTCTCATATCTATGCATTGTATTTCTTTGTTGAATGGGTGACATTCCGTGAGCCAAATTTTATTTTTCCTGAAATTCCATAGTTTAGGAATGAAACGTTTATTTATGGTTACTATGTTAACTTCTAGTTTTACTCATGTTTTATTGCTAGTTAAGTGTCCCGGTAAGATTTACTTACTTGCATTGCTTCTCAATATGCATATATTTATCAAGTGGTTTAATCCCATTCATAGAATCAACTTAGGAATAAAACATATATATATATATATATATATATATATATATCATACACCATGTTATTCGCTTTTCCAGTAACCAAGGGAGGCAACTAACAATTACAACCCAAAAATATTGCTGGAAGGTGCCATTTATTATCGAGTGGTATAAATATCGCTGAGGTCCTAACACTTTTTACTAAATTAAGACGGTTATTTCTAATAGATCATTCCATTGTTACCCATTTTCCTTAATTTTCCATTTTGGTTCATAATAAATGTGGCTCGTCCATTGCTTTAATTAATATATCTACAGTGGTCAATTATTATTTTCAATATTGGATCATCCCTAGTTTATCCTTATTAAATCTCTTTAACCTTTTTCAGGTCTCAAAATCTATCCATTATTTAGATTCAATTCTTCCATAAATATCATATTAAGTTTACCTAATTAATCCCCCTTATATTCCACTTCACCATCATTGATTATAAATTACTGCCCATTAAATTTGTAATTAATATCCATAAATCCTAATCCATTAATTACTAATTAGTACGTATACAATCGTAATTTATGCCATTTATATATATTCTTATTTTTAGTCGTTAGACGTGGTTACACGTATACACTTATTTCTAAACTAGAACGCTTGTTTTCACATTTTTAATTTATTAGAGCCATCCTTAAAAAGGATTACTGTTATATCTACCATAAATTAACCACAAATGAAATTCTTGCTTTGTTTGAATTTGCAAAGAATTATTTCTTTCCTTTTATTGAAAGAGACATTGTAAACAATGGAAAGGATATCCACATCATGCTCATCTCTTTTCCTTTTTGGTGCATCATTTGTTAATTTAAAGGGCACGCTTTTATACATATTTTGGAGTATGGTAATTTGTGGAAATCACACGGAAACTGCTCTAAATAAATTTAAACATAGAAATTTCCATCCTAAATTATCTAGGGCAACCTAATTTACAATCTAATTATAGATCTGAAATATCTTTACACTTTACCAACTTCCTTAAATGGAGATTCGGAACTGATTAATTTCTAAATCAGGTGGTACATTCAATTCCTATTTTATTCATATCCTAGAAGCTTTAGTTTTTCCTGCCTAAGTTGTGATCCCAATCTACTCCATAAAAACTTGTTTTTCACTATTCTTTATCAAACCAAAGTTTCAGCAACATACAAAATAATTTAAACTAACTATTATCATACAAATAAACTTATTTCATTAGATTAAAGATCAACATTTATTACCCCATTTTTTATGAAACTTAAAATTTCACAAATATGAAGTACCAAATTCAAAATCTCCCTCTTTGAAAATATAAACTTAGAAACCTTTGTCAAGATTCAAAATTTCTTATTTCCAAGAGGGAGAAAAATAAATTTTCATTTAAAACTTTCTTCGTCAAAGATTTATTCCTTTAAAAGTTAGACTTTCAATTCATGGTATTCAAAAATTGCTTGGGTTTCAAGAAGTAACTGTGAAAAGCTTTCGTTTTTGGCAACTTACTGTAATGAAGACTTACTCCTTTTGAAAATATTCAAAACCCAATTATCATTCCAGAATAATAGATTAAAAATTTATTATTTCAAGGTTACAAATTATATCATTTTAAAACATACATCAAAATCTACTGCTTTATCACTCAAAATATACTATCATTTAACCAAATATTTTTTATAACATTTTTAAAACTTCCACAATCTTTTACAGTCCTTTTCTTTATCAATTCCTATTTATTTGATTGCCATTTTAAATCCAATAATATTCTTATTCACACAAATCCCAAATTTTAATAGGAAAAATGTACATAATTTTTTTATCTTTACATAAATACTTAACAAAAATATCCAATCAATAATTATGATCATTAAATTCCATTCAATTGTTAAATACACCTTATATAAATTTAAATGATGGAAAAATGGAGTAGACAAAGATAACTTCTATCTTATTCCTATTACTCCTCTACTATATCATTTCTCACAGGATTAAAATTCCCAATTTATTACTACCTAAATTTCGGTTATTATTCTCTGAATTTCCTTATACGGGAATGTTCCTCTTACCTACCTTATCGAACATGCTTATCTATTTTCCTATTCCAATTATGTGTCAGCTCCATTTATACACCCTTTTTAAAAGAACTTTAAAGAAAAGAACTTCAAATTTTATAAAATGGAAGAAATCGTATAGGGAATAGAAGAATCCAAAAATAAAGAATCCAAAAGTTGAAAACTTTTTAATTCAACGAATTTTAAACTGAGAAGTTAAAGGTTGAAAACCTTCTCTCCTTTTTCTTAACTTTTCAAGTCATTAGATTTCCAAAAATTATCCACTAGTTGTTTTTAAAATGTTTCACCATTTTAAAATTTACATTCTTTTCAAAATTTTCACATAACAAATGGTAGTATATTTCCAAAACCGTCTAAAATCACATTCTATCAAAAAATTTCAACTTATAATATATAAGATCTTCTTTTATTAATCTTTTGAAAAACTTTTTCAAAACTTGCAAGGATTTTTCAAAAAAAAACTTTTTATCAAATTCTTTCTCATGGAATAGGATTTAGAAATGGCTTTAATAATTCTTTCCTTTGGAATTTCTTTTAAACCATCTTATAAATTTGGTTATCTTCTTGTGATGATTAATATACACATCCTTATAGAAACTTACTCTGTTTCTCCTTTACATCTTACTTCCTAATGTTCACAGATATTCTGCCTTATAATATTTAATTAATATCTATTCATTAATTATTTCTGTAAATGCCACTTGGTCTGTATTAAATATTTGTTATCCTAACATACATTTTCCTAAAGACATTTATTTGTTAGTTCAAAGTTTACCAGTTTAACTTCTTCCTTATTTTTCCAAAATTACTTTAATAGTCTCATTAATCTATTTAATTCCTCGTAACTTCTTACTTATTGCACATGCATTCCCTATTAAATTTTTAGAGTTACTTCCTTCTACTTTTTATACCCCTATCACTTAATATACTTATAGGGTACATACATATAAGGAAATCTTGGTCTAACAAAAGAGTTGAGCATTATTCAGCTTCTAGGGTGCTTCCATATGATATGGTCATGCTTTCTTAGTCTACTCCTTACGTTACGATCTCCACTCCATAGGCAATCGGTGTAGGAGTGTAAATTTAACTCTATTTATTTTTCCAATTCATAGTTGCTTCGCCCACCCCTTCGAAGTGTGGTCACAACTACTTCTATAGTCGGAATTTATAGAGCTAGGCGTATATTTAAAATAAGTATATATATTTTTAGCAAAACCTTTTGAAAAGCCTTTTTTGAAATAACAATTATGCCACTCATATGTATTCTTTTCCCCGTTGATCGGGTTACTTAGGCTCTATACTAAATGTAACAACCGTCCCCGAAATAGGTCCAAATCTTGACCTAGAAAAGGACACTTAGACTTAGACTCATTCCAAAGCTGGCTATTGGCTGGTAAAAATAACAATACAAAACTATCTGTCTATTCATTTAGAACTCACAGTAGAAGGTACAAAATATAATAGCAATAATAGTACCCATTTCTTTCAAATCATCTCAAATATCTCAAAACATAACATAATGTCCACTATTACAACATTTTGTTTAAAAACATATTTTATGGGTACAACAAAAGGTAAAAAAAAAAGATAGATAAAAATCGCCACAAGCTTCACTCTCACCACCTTCAAGCATCATCAACTACTTCTCTAACATGTGTTGTATTGAGTAGGGAGTCAAAACAACAAGTGTTTGGTGAATAAAAACCTTGAACCTTACTATTTCAGTACTTGGGTAGTATATTTCAAAATAAGAATATTTTTCATGTATTTTGAAATCATTTAATACCTCATAAGGAGGCGAGCCCTCAAGCAACCACTTAATACCTTACATTTTCGAACTAGGTTTCCCAAGCCCATAACTCATAAACAACGTCATAAATGTCTAACAATGCGAGAGATAGTATCTAAGTCACTTTACCCTTAATTGAAAATAATCATACTTTGACCATTTAGGAATTGAGGTGTTTCTCCATCATTTAATAATTATTCCTAAGGCGGACACCTTACCGATGCCTATCTAGCTGACATTACATGGATTCTCTTCAAGCCACTTTAATACTTCTTCATAGGAAGGCGGGCCCTCAAATATCCAGATAATACCTTTTCCCGAAACGACCTTTTACGAGATACCATCTACCATGCCTAAATAACTAACCCTTGAACATTTAATAGTGCATCTAGGAAGAAGAGGCATACCCTCAAACAACCACTTAATACCTCTAAAACCCTGAAGCAGGTCCTTCGCCTTATGACCCGTACTCCATGGTGACTTCTCAAATTTGTTCGACTATTCGTAGGTACCGATAGCAAGAATAAATGAACAGATTATCCTATAGAATTGGGACTATCCTCGCATCATCAGAGTTACTTATGATAGGTTATGTCTCACATTAGCCCCAAAGTACACTACTGGTAGCCAAATTAGCTGGCCAGACTTCTGTATGTCTCTTGACTAACCTCGCATCACTACAACTTAGTCATATTTATAACACTCTTAATATATTATCATATACCTCACCATATCCATTAATTAGGCTGTATAAAAATTCCTTCTTATTTTGCCTTATCAATCAATTACTTTCATTAGGGAGATTTAATGACAATTATTACCTAATTAACTTTACAATTAATACGTTATAATTGTGTGTTATTATAGTACTTTATATATAAATTAATACCCACATTATTTTCTATGCGTGCAAAGATTACACCCTAACTAACGTTAAATGTCAATGTATTTTTAACAATAATAATACAAATCCTTTTCCATATTATCAATGATGCCAAATTTCCAATATCCATTATGAGGGATTTCTATATTTTCAATAAAGGATTCAACATTTATATTCAAAAATTGAAGTAAACAGACTTGTACACGGTAAAATTTTCAACTTAATCTATCACATCAAATCAATGGAATAATCTCAAAAAAAGAAATTGCAATTCTAGTTTCAACTTCTATTCGACCCCTCTTTTACAAAGAATTAAACAATGGAATTTCTCTTTTATTTTCATGTGGAATAAATGGTGTAAACTACAAATAAATCCATACCTTACAGCCTATTCCTTAATAAAGATTTTGTAACGACCCGTGTAAATTCGATGTTTAAAATAGATTTAATTAATAAGATTTTAATTCAAATTTAGAAAGGAATAAAAATCTTATTTATTTATATGAAACAGAATGTGAAATTTAATGTACCAAGGGAAATTAGAATTTACAAATTTAACTATATATTGTAATTAATACTAATAGTGGAAATTGTTGCTTTGGATATAAAGTTAGAATAAGTAAAGTAATGCAAGTATTGGATTTAACAATGAAATAAAATATTGATTATGGGTTTTGAATGTAGATGGGGGAAATAAAGAAATGCAGGACAATAAATAATTTATTTAATACAATCCCTTTTATTTGTAAACTATTGTAAGGGTTAATTAATTATGAAAATTTGGTAATAGGTTCAAATTGTATGTTAGACAATCAAATTTCAATAATTAAAGTTAGTAATTAATGGATTTGATGGAATAATTAATTAGATCTAGAATCTTAATTGGTATGGGTGCATATATATAATGGAATATAAAAGAGTAAAATAATCATATACAAGTATAATTAAGGTTAAAATAGTGGGATTACTAGTAAATTCAGTCATTTACCAATATAGATAATTTGATGTGCCTTAATTTTAATTAAGAAAATAACGGAAGGAATAAATGAGATTATTTAGAGTATTAATTATAATTGGATAGAGATGTTAAGTAGCAATGTTAATGCAATGTAGGTGATGCAAAATTTAGGTTGATAATAATGATGAATAGTAATAAATTGAAAATTTGTAACATATATCATCAATTGCCTGATTACTTGTTAATGGAATTAGAATGGGTAATAAGTAATAATAAGATGAAGGAATGTTACACTAATGGTAAAGGAAAGAATTAAGGGTTGAGAAATTATAGGATCGTATTTATTATTTAGCGTTACTTTAATAATTAGGATAAATTGTGAAATTAATATGGGAAGTATATAAAGAAATAACTAGGGAAGTATACATTATAAGTTAATTATAACCTAAACTTATGTGCAAGGTTGAAATTGGATCTAATTTGGAAACTCATTTAATAAATTGGATTCAAGCGTAATAGAAAGATTTTTTTTTTATAGAAAATATTAAGTACTATAATTAGTAGAATGATTTACATTTAAGATTTGACATAGAGGTTTGTCTAGGGAATTGTAAAGTTAAGTAAATCAAGGCGATAGAAAATTTTGAAATATAGAATGTGAATTTGAATAGTGAGTCAATTGGTTAATTTATAATAGTAGGGCTTATTGAGATAAATGAAATCAAATTTTTATTTATTTCGTTAAATTAAGAATTACGTTGAAATAGGATATCCATGTGATAATTTTTAATCCAAAGGGTAAACCCTTATATTTGAGATTAATGAAAGGAATAAATATAGGTTGATTCAATAAAAAGGGAAGTTTTGGAAATTTATCAACAATTTTGGATTTTATGGAATTGAATATTTATATTGATTTAATCTGGAATAAATTGACATTTAAAAATTTGATTAAGTCATTTTAAATGTTTGAGAATTTTAAGTGATAAAGATTTCCAATTCTAAAACTGAATTATAAAAAAATTGGATTTATTTACTAATTTTAATTTATTTAATTTTTATAAAAATAGCCATTTTGGTCACGAACTCGGATTTCGACGAAACCAGTTTCATCGGATCTGTAATAGTGAATTATTGTAGGGTTTCAAGTTTCGTATTGATCGGACCTGTCATTTGATCGTACGAACGTGAAACGCCTTGAAATCGATTTAATTAAAATCAATTTGAAATCAATTTGGAAATATTGTTTTCAGCATAACTTCTTCATACGATCAAATTTGGACGTGAAACTGTTTCCATCGCGTTCAGAATATTTTAAAATACCTATTTGGATATATGGGTTTAACCAATTTCGTTCCGGGGTCAGAACGGGCTTTTTGGGCCAACTACCGTTTAGCACGTTTATAAATTCGTGCCCACTTATTCTATTGCAGTTTGTCTATAAATAGGTTGTGATAAACCCTAGCCTCCCTTCTATGCTCATTTGCTGTACGTTCAATTCTTCAACTTTTTCTCTTCCTCAATGGATGCAAAATTTCAGATCCAATTCTATTCAAATTTTAAGTGAAATTCAAACATCTCAGAAAAATTCCAAAATAATATATGTTGAAGCTGTCGTTGTATACATCACGGATCCGAAATTCGTTTTTCGATTTGAGTTGCTTTTTTTCCAGAATTCAGGAAATCATTTTCGTCCATTCATCATCGTGTTGATCGACTTCTTCCGATCGACAAATCGACGTTACCACGGCGTGGAGGAGGTCTAACGGAGTTCATCGGTGGGTTTGGTTCGCGGGTTCAACGGCTAGATCAGCCGGTTAAATTCAATTAGAGTTAAAAAAATTGTGGCGGCTGGGGGTTTTTGTCGTCGCCGTGAGTGCTTTGGAGGTCGAGGTCGCAAGGGGAGGCCGAGGCGTGCGAGCCTAGGGGCGGTGGCGAGCATGATTCCGGGGTAACGTTCGAATGCGCGTGCGTGTTTGGGTTTCTCTAGAGGTCAACACGTATGGATTGGGGTCTGTAGTCTTCGTGCGTGAAGGAGATAAATTCTTTTTGCCTGATGACGTGTGGGGGAAAAGGGTGAGTTAAAATGTGTCCCTTTTTTTATTTTAAAATTAAAATTCAATCACAATTTTCGCTATATCTCTCGCATACGAACTCCGTTTCACGCGCGGTTTCTTTTGTTAGGATCGTATTGAAATTTCGGACTTGATGACACTTGTTTGGATGAATTCTGAGACGGTCAAATTTTTGGGTTTAAATCGAATTTAAATTCGATTTAAATTCAAAAGGTGAGTGTTTTAATCCACTCACAACTTCTAAAACTTCTTATGTCTGTTAAATTAATTTTAGATATGAGTAGAAATTTATTTATGACTGTTTGGCATGTTTTATTCATTATCTCTGTTAAATTGCATTTATTTAATTTAACTGTTAATTTATTTTATTTATTGCATATAAATTTGACAGTTAGAATTTATTTATTTGCATATTAACTGCCAGTCATAGTTATGTTAAATTTTATTTCATATCAACTGACAGTTAAATTTGAATTTTTTTTGCATATAAACTGCTAGTAACAGTTATTAAATTTATTATTGAATATAAACTATTAGTTAATACCTGTTATTTATTACCTGTATAATTTATATGCTCCATATCGATGATTGTTTAAATTGGATGATGATTGCAAATAATGGTTGATGATTGATATTTGGATGAATGGATGCTATATTTATATTGTATAAACTGCATGTTATCATGCATTTCATTCATTCGGGATTGCGGTTTGAAATGATATACAACCGCATTTTATTTTAAATTTGCGGATTGGAATGATAAACCTCTGTATCACTTGACCATAGGGTAGAAAATTTTATACAGGCACCGCGGTATATATATAAAATTATTTTTGAAATGTTTTCTGTGGTTTGTAAAGCTATATATATGGTTTATGGGTTTTGATTTGGTTATTAATAAAGGTTATTTATATATAGTAAATTCCGGGTTTTAAACTTTGTATAAAATGGATTTGAAGTATAAAATAAAGTTTGATTTTTTGAGATCAAGCATTTATTTGAAATTTAAATTTTAGAGTTTTAATCACTTAAAAGAGAATAAGGTTGAAGATGAATATTAAGTTAAATTGGAATTTAATAAAAAAGTTAGAATTTTTAAAGGATACGATTTTTATAACTTAATTTTTGTGTAGAGTGATTTAAATGAATATTTAACAATTTAAAAGATTTTCCAGTCATGTGAAGTTAAAGGTTTCTTAAATTATATTGAATTCATTAAGTAAAGATTTCAAGTTTAAAAAAAAATAAGTAATTGAATTTAATATATATGGCTTTGTCAAATGAGTTGTTTTTGAAAGGGTGAAATATTTAAAGCTTTGAAACATAAGAATTGAAATGGTATTTGGAAGTTTAAATCGATATTTGAAATTGATTTGGGAAATCTAAAGAAGCTTTTTTTGTTTTATAAAAGTAGTTTAATATTTAACCATTTGAGAGATGGAAATTTGTTTCAAAGCTATGTTTTTCAAGGTAGTATAATTTGAAAATATTATATTCAAGAGTTTTGATTTCTAAATATTTTACTTTGGAAACCCTATGATTTTGGAAAGAATATATATTGAAAAATAAAATGATATCGTATTGATTTGGGGTTTTTAAGAATAAATGATATCGTATTTATATGGTTTTGAAATGGATATTTTATTCTGGTTTTGAAGTATAATTATTTTAAATGACCGCGGTGTTATAATAACGATTGGTTGGCAAAGAGACGGGGATCGGATATGGACATACTCTCTGTCGATACCAAAAACCACTTTGACTAACCGTGTACGCGGTGGAGATTCCAGAATGAAGTAGGTTGGTGGCGGCGTTTCCTGTAAGGTAAATACGTGGACCCAACTCCCGTGAGTTGGCATAAGGTGACTAAAATATGAGAGATTGACGGGTTAATGAGGTAGCACCTCTGATCGAACACTTCCCTTCGATACTATACTCTGACTTTGGATTTTTCGGTGGCCACCTTCACTTTTGATTTCTTTGATGTGGGGAGTTTGTTCGAGGTGGGCGGCAGCTGCGCGCTGCGCGTTTCCATCGGCCCGGAAGCGTAATTGGTATATCTACCCTGGCATTGCCTAGTTGTGCCGTGTCACCTACCCTAGCGCGCCTTATACGATTTTGGTTTTGTACCATACCTATGTAGTGCCCTCTGACGACGCCTAGTACGGGGGAGATTACGGTAGTGTATAGACTATGGGAATATATAACTGTGTTAAGGTGGAAAATGTAAAGCCTTAACGCTATTTAAAAGTAAGTTTATTTTACAAATAGACACTATTATAATAGAGCAATATACTACATAGTAAATAGTTTAACGGATCCTTAGGAGATGTAAATCCCGAGCATCTCTTGAGTTACTGCACTCATATTTATTTCTGTCAATTTAACTTACATAAGTTCTTTTAGTTCTGTCTCGAGTGTTTTGTCTTTTCAATTCGCTCGGGTCAGTCCGAGCATTTCAGGATTTGAAGCTTTAGCTCTGGAGGACGAAGACGGAGATTTCTATTATTATTAATTATATTCCACTACACTCATATAGTTCCGTTGCATTGTTATATGGTATGTGTACTCTGATATGTATTGTATAGATAAAATCAAAGGTTTTGTAAAACAGCTTCATGAACTGTATATTTTGATTATTATATTTTATCCTTCCGCTGTGAGATTCTGTTTAGTTTTATTTCTTTCTCGTTTTTCTTATTTACCCCATAACAATCCGCCCTTCCATATGGTTTGAATTGGCACGTGTGTCGATTTAAATCGTGCGAAAAGGCGGGACGTTACAGTTGGTATCAGAGCTTTGGTTTAGCGATAAACCTTAGCTTTGTGGGGGTTTGACTCTTTACTAATAGGGTAGTAATACCCTATGGGAGTCGCTGAGTGTATATATATGAGAGAGCGTATTTGTTAGTGTTATAAAAAGGTTTTAATATTGTGTTGATCTGTTTCGTTTTGTATTTATAAATTCTGGTTGGTGCATGGGACGCTGTGACATCAATAGGAATTTCTAAACACTTAATAGGACAGACCGACATAATATTTGTTTTTATATAGGTAAATGAAATAATTTTGCCTATTATATTTTCTATATATATAAAATAAAATTTTCAAATGATATCTATATTTGGTTGCAATATATTGGTTGTTAGGAATAAAATTTATAAATAATAGGTAAATAAGATTAAAAATAAATAAATATAATTTGGGAATTTAGAATTTAAGTTCCGGGGAATTTGAAAACTTCTTTCAAATGATTTGGAATATAATAATATTGTTATAAGTATTTTCTGATATAAATATTTAATATAATTTAAAAGAAATTGTTTTAAAGGGATTTTTGAGAAAATAAGTTTTGTACTTTCCTCTCTGTCGCTGGAAAATAATTTCGGTGATGAGTGCACGCATCATCGACATTCATTTTCGAGTTTCAAAGTGGGAAGGCCACTGTAGTAATTTACTGCAGAATCGTTAAGAAATTTTATCGTTTAATTATAATTGGATATATATATTAAGTGTAGATATCTATCTATTATTTTAAATGATTTAAGATTTAACCCGGTATTTAATTCTTAAATTTCCATTTATTAAATTTTTTCAATTATTGTAGTGAATTGAAACGTAGGTAATTAATAAATTAAAACCTCTAAAGGAAATAAGAGATTTAATGATAGGTTATAAATGGTATTAAATGAAATTGGAAATTTGTAACCTATGAAATAAAGATTATTATTAGTGAACATTAAATTTAATTAAAGGATGAGATAAAACTTGTATAACTTTCAAGTACATCTTTAAAAACATATATAACTTATCAAATATTAAAAGTTGAAATGTTTAATAGAAAATGTAATGAAAATTGTACAAGTAAAAGTAGGTAATGAAGTATTCAATGAATTTGCTATTAAAGGAGAATTTAATGTTATAAACTTAAGTTATAATTGAAATTTTACCAAGTAAAAATAATTAAAGAGAAATGGGACAAATAGATGATTATAAACTTAAGTAATTAATGTGTAAATGAATGGGGTCATGAAATTATAAATGAATGTAATATAATAAAGAAAAATTGTAAACTTAAGCTACAATTGGAATTTTACTATATATAATTAAAGGTAAGTATCATAAATAGATGACAATAAACTTGAGTAAATGTTAAAGTAAATTATCTTAATAAACAGAAAGATGAATACTGTAATCAATGAAATTAAGGAATCAATAAAGAGGACATGCAATAATAAATGAATAAATCGTTATAACGAAATAAAAAGGAACTGCATGACCTGAGTTAATGGAATTGAAAAATTGTAAGTAATAAGAAAAATAAATGAAGCAAACATTTAATGAGTAAATATAAATTAAAACGATGAATCACTGTATAAATAAGAAGATAATCAAACAACAAAGGTATGAAATGAAGTTGATAATAAGTTAGAATTGTTATTTGTTTGATTTATGGTTGGTTGGGTAAGGAAATTTGAAGTTGTTGGATGAATAAATAATCTATTTTTGTTCCATCTAAGACTGTTGAGTAAATGATGCACTTGATAGTTATTTTTCATTCCGTACAACTTCAAGTTTTGAACCCGAACAACTATTCGCTTGTTTGATTGAATGGTTGTTTTGTATTTGTTGTGTATGCTGGTTGTTGAAATTGATGGTTGTGTATTGATTTGTTGTTAGTGATTGAAACCACTTAAATATTTTCAATTTATATAAATTGTTAACCCTTTAGATTTTATAAGAAATGCAGGTTATGGAAGCAAATTGCTACTGCTTTTGGTTCCATAAATTTAGCGTAAATTGCCCGACAAATAGGTACGTTTTCGAATTACGGTTTATAGCGCTATTTTATATATTTTTCCGTGTAGGGATATATATTATATTGGGAAATATTTGTGTATATTGTTATATTTTGATATTATATTTACCCCCGAGCCTCTCCGTACAAAGGAGACTCTGCCAAATTTTTCCGTAAATTTTGGACTTAGAAAATTTGAAAATGTTTACAAACTTTAACAATTTATGTATAAAGGATTTATATGGGTATACTTAGTTAAAGTAATAAATTTTGAAATTTTTGTTTATAAGCTAAATATTTCGAATAAGATGTATTGTTATTTAATTCTTCTTTTCCCTTCTTTCCTTTTTGAGGACGAAAAGTTTTGAGCGGAGGAGAGTGTAACGACCCGTGTAAATTCGATGTTTAAAATGGATTTAATTAATAAGATTTTAATTTAAATTTAGAAAGGAATAAAAATCTTATTTATTTATATGAAACAGAATGTGAAATTTGATGCACCAAGGGAAATTAGAATTTACAAATTTAACTATATATTGTAATTAATAGTAATAGTGGAAATTGTTGCTTTGGATATAAAGTTAGAATAAGTAAAGTAATGCAAGTATTGGATTTAAAAATGAAATAAAATATTGATTATGGGTTTTGAATGTAGATGGGGGAAATAAAGAAATGCAGGACAATAAATAATTTATTTAATACAATCCCTTTTATTTGTAAACTATTGTAAGGGTTAATTAATTATGAAAATTTGGGAATAGGTTCAAATTGTATGTTAGACAATCAAATTTCAATAATTAAAGTTAGTAATTAATGGATTTGATGGAATAATTAATTAGATCTAGAATCTTAATTGGTATGGGTGCATATATATAATGGAATATAAAAGGGTAAAATAATCATATACAAGTATAATTAAGGTTAAAATAGGGGGATTACTAGTAAATTCAGTCATTTACCAATATAGATAATTTGATGTGCCTTAATTTTAATTAAGAAAATAACGGAAGGAATAAATGAGATTATTTAGAGTATTAATTATAATTGGATAGAGATGTTAAGTAGCAATGTTAATGCAAAGTAGGTGATGCAAAATTTAGGTTGATAATAATAATGAATATTAATAAATTGAAAATTTGTAACATATATCATCAATTACCTGATTACTTGTTAATGGAATTAGAATGGGTAATAAGTAATAATAAGATAAAGGAATGTTACACTAATGGTAAAGGAAAGAATTAAGGGTTGAGAAATTATAGGATCGTATTTATTATTTAGCGTTACTTTAATAATTAGGATAAATTGTGAAATTAATATGGGAAGTATATAAAGAAATAACTAGGGAAGTATACATTATAAGTTAATTATAACCTAAACTTATGTGCAAGGTTGAAATTGGATCTAATTTGGAAACTTATTTAATAAATTGGATTCAAGCGTAATAGAAAGATTTTTTTATAGAAAATATTAAGTACTATAATTAGTAGAATGATTTACATTTAAGATTTGAGATAGAGGTTTGTCTAGGGAATTATAAAGTTAAGTAAATCAAGGTGATAGAAAATTTTGAATTATAGAATGTGAATTTGAATAGTGAGTCAATTGGTTAATTTATAATAGTAGGACTTCTTGAGATAAATGAAATCAAATTTTTATTTATTTCGTTAAACTAAGAATTACGTTGAAATAGGATATCCATGTGATAATTTTTAATCCAAAGGGTAAACCCTTATATTTGAGATTAATGAAAGGAATAAATATAGGTTGATTCAATAAAAAGGGAAGTTTTGGAAATTTATCAACAATTTTGGATTTTATGGAATTGATTATTTATATTGATTTAATCTGGAATAAATTGACATTTAAAAATTTGATTAAGTCATTTTAAATGTTTGAGAATTTTAAGTGATAAAGATTTCCGATTCTAAAACTGAATTATAAAAAAATTGGATTTATTTACTAATTTTAATTTATTTAATTTTTATAAAAATAGCCATTTTGGTCACGAACTCGGATTTCGACGAAACCAGTTTCATCGGATCTGTAATAGTGAATTATTGTAGCGTTTCAAGTTTCGTATTGATCGAACCTGTCATTTGATCGTACGAAGGTGAAACGCATTGAAATCGATTTAATTAAAACCAATTTGAAATCAATTTGGAAATATTGTTTTCAGCATAACTTCTTCATACGATCGAATTTGGACGTGAAACTTTTTCCATCGCGTTCAGAATATTTTAAAATACCTATTTGGATATATGGGTTTAACCAATTTCGTTCCGGGGTCAGAACGGGCTTTTTGGGCCAACTACCGTTTAGCACGTTTATAAATTCGTGCCCACTTATTCTATTGCAGTTTGACTATAAATAGGCTGTGATAAACCCTAGCCTCCCTTCTATGCTCATTTGTTGTACGTTCAATTCTTCAACTTTTTCTCTTCCTCAATGGATGCAAAATTTCAGATCCAATTCTATTCAAATTTCAAGTGAAATTCAAACATCTCAGAAACATTCCAAAATAATATATGTTGAAGCTGTCGTTGTATACGTCACGGATCCGAAATTCGTTTTTCGATTTGAGTTGCTGTTTTTCTAGAATTCAGGAAATCATTTTCAGTCATTCATCATCGTGTTGATCGACTTCTTCCGATCGACAAATCGACGTTACCATGGCGTGGAGGAGGTCTAACGGAGTTCATCGGTGGGTTTGGTTCGCGGGTTCGACGACTAGATCAGCCGGTTAAATTCAATTAGGGTTAAAAAAATTGCGGCGGCTGGGGGTTTTTGTCGTCGTCGTGAGTGCTTTGGAGGTCGAGGTCGCAAGGGGAGGCCGAGGCGTGCGAGCCCAGGGGCGGTGGCGAGCATGATTCCGGGGTGGCGTTCGAATGCGCGTGCGTGTTTGGGTTTCTCCAGAGGTCAACGCGTATGGATTGGGGTCTGTAGTTTTCGTGCGTGAAGGAGATAAATTCTTTTTGCCTGATGACGTGTGGGGGAAAAGGGTGAGTTAAAATGTGTCCCTTTTTTTGTTATTTTAAAATTAAAATTCAATCACAATTTTCGCTATATCTCTCGCATACGAACTCCGTTTCATGCGTGGTTTCTTTTGTTAGGATCGTATTGAAATTTCGGACTTGATGACACTGGTTTGGATGAACTCTGAGACGGTCAAATTTTTGGGTTTAAATCGAATTTAAATTCGATTTAAATTCAAAAGGTGAGTGTTTTAACCCACTCACAACTTCTAAAACTTCTTATGTCTGTTAAATTAATTTTAGATATGAGTAGAAATTTATTTATGACTGTTTGGCATGTTTTATTCATTATCTCTGTTAAATTGCATTTATTTAATTTAACTGTTAATTTATTTTATTTATTGCATATAAATTTGACAGTTGGAATTTATTTATTTGCATAATAACTGCCAGTCATAGTTATGTTAAATTTTATTTCATATCAACTGACAGTTAAATTTGAATTTATTTTTGCATATAAACTGCTAGTAACAGTTATTAAATTTATTATTGAATATAAAATGTTAGTTAATACCTGTTATTTATTACCTGTATAATTTATATGCTCTATATCGATGATTGTTTAAATTGGATGATGATTGCAAATAATGGTTGATGATTGATATTTGGATGAATGGATGCTATATTTTATATTGTATAAATTGCAAGTTATCATGCATTTCATTCATTCGGGATTGCGGTTTGAAATGATATACAACCGCACTTTATTTTAAATTTGCGGATTGGAATGATAAACCTCTGTATCACTTGACCATAGGGTAGAAAATTTTATACAGGCACCGCGGTATATATATAAAATTATTTTTGAAATGTTTTCTATGGTTTGTAAAGCTATATATATGGTTTATGGGTTTTGATTTGGTTATTAATAAAGGTTATTTATATATAGTAAATTCCGGGTTTTAAACTTTGTATAAAATGGATTTGAAGTATAAAATAAAGTTTGATTTTTTGAGATCAAGCATTTATTTGAAATTTAAATTCTAGAGTTTTAATGACTTAAAAGAGAATAAGGTTGAAGATGAATATTAAGTTAAATTGGAATTTAATAAAAAGTTAGAATTTTTAAAGGATATGATTTTTATAGCTTGATTTTTTTGTAGAGTGATTTAAATGAATATCAGGTTGACTTAAATGAATATATAACAATTTAAAAGATTTTCCAGTCATGTGAAGTTAAAGGTTTCTTAAATTATATTGAATTCATTAAGTAAAGATTTCAAGCTTAAAAAAAAAATAAGTAATTGAATTTAATATATATGGATTTGTCGAATGAGTTGTTTTTGAAAGGGTGAAATATTTAAAGCTTTGAAACATAAGAATTGAAATGGTATTTGGAAGTTTAAATCGATATTTGAAATTGATTTGGGAAATCTAAAGAAGCTTTTTTTGTTTTATAAAAGTAGTTTAATATTTAACCATTTGAGAGATGGAAATTTGTTTCAAAGCTATGTTTTTCAAGGTAGTATAATTTGGAAATATTATATTCAAGAGTTTTGATTTCTAAATATTTTACTTTGGAAACCCTATGATTTTGGAAAGAATATATATTGGAAAATAAAATGATATCGTATTGATTTGGGGTTTTGAAGAATAAATGATATCGTATTTATGAAATGGATATTTTATTCTGGTTTTAAAGTATAATTATTTTAAATGATCGCGGTGTTATAATAACGATTGGTTGGCAAAGAGACCGGGATCGGATATGGACATACTCTCTGTCGATACCGAAAACCACTTTGACTAACCGTGTACGCGGTGGAGATTCCAGAATGAAGTAGGTTGGTGGCGACGTTTCCTGTAAGGTAAATACGTGGACCCAACTCCCGTGAGTTGGCATAAGGTGACTAAAACAGGAGCGATTGACAGGTTAATGAGGTAGCACCTCTGATAGGACACTTCCCTTCGATACTATACTCTGACTTTGGATTTTTCGGTGGCCACCTTCACTTTTGATTTCTTTGATGTGGGGAGTTTGTTCGAGGTGGGCGGCAGCTGCGCGCTGCGCGTTTCCATCGGCCCGGAAGCGTAATTGGTATATCTACTGTGGCGTTGCCTAGTTGTGTCGTGTCACCTACCCTAGCACGCCTTATACGATTTTGGTTTTGTACCATACCTATGGAGTGCCCTCTGACGACGCCCAGTACGGGGGAGATTACGGTACTGTATAGACTATGGGAATATATAACTGTGTTAAGGTGGAAAATGTAAAGCCTTAACGCTATTTAAAAGTAAGTTTATTTTACAAATAGACACTATTATAATAGCGCAATATACTACATAGTAAATAGTTTAACGGATCCTTAGGAGATGTAAATCCCGAGCATCTCTTGAGTTACTGCATTCATATTTATTTCTGTCAATTTAACTTACATAAGTTCTTTTAGTTCTGACTCGAGTGTTTTGTCTTTTCAATTCGCTCGGGTCAGTCCGAGCGTTTCAGGATTTGAAGCTTTAGCTCTGGAGGACGAAGACGGAGATTTTATTTTTATTAGTTATATTCCACTACACTCATATTGTTCCGCTGCATTGTTATATGGTATGTGTACTCTGATATATATTGTATAGATAAAATCAAAGGTTTTGTAAAATAGCTTCATGAACTGTATATTTTGATTATTATATTTTATTCTTCCGTTATGTGATTCTGTTTAGTTTTATTTCTTTCTCGTTTTTCTTATTTACCCCATAACAATCCGCCCTTCCGTATGGTTTGAATTGGCACGTGTGTCGATTTAAATCGTGCGAAAAGGCGGGACGTTACAGATTTCACAATCAATTTAGAATTAAAGAGCAGCAGAATATAATTTGAAATCACTAAAAACTACAAGAACTATATAATTCCTACAATTCAGTATAAACAATTGAGAATTCCAACAAGAATTACATTTTAGATTAAAGCAGTTTTGGGGGATTAGTTATTGTTTAGTTTCGAAATCCCAAAACTCCTAAGGAATATCTAAATCCATCATATACTAATCAATTACTAAAATAAAAAAAAATAAGATTTCCACTCATGATTGGTCCATAGCTTTGCTTCTCTTTGGATTTGAAACGCCCATTATAATCTCCTTCAGATCTCTTCTGTAACAGCCCAATTTATCGACGCCCGAAAATCGACATTGATACGTCCACTGTATCAAATGCCGCACAGTCGAATGCTCAAAAATCGAACCATTAGGGTTTAAAGAAGAAGAAGAGGTAGAAGAAGAAGAAATAGAAACAATAACAGAATCTCACATATCGCAGCGGAACAAATATAATAGATAAATAAATGTCTTTAAACGGAATTACTATATCAGTTATTATATTACATCACATTACATTATCAGGGTGTACAACAACAAGCAGCGGAAAGAAATATTACATATATAAGTGATACACCTCGCCATCTAGCTCCAACTCCTGATTCCACATCAACTTCTTGATTTTTCTTCCGAATAACTGCTAACCTGACTCTAGGCTGCCCGTATGGAAAATTGTGGGCACCCAGAATTTAGAAAAGGGAACAATAAACTCCAGGTCAGTCATGGGACTGGTGTGAGATCTTAAAACAGTTATTCTTTAACAAAGGGAAAACAAAGGAATTTTAAAAGAAATCTGTAATGCTTTTAGGAATATGAAACTACCATAAGGCCTCCCGCCACACACACAATGCAAACACGGAATTGGAGGAGATTTCTCCTTATGATAGTCAAATATGCTTGATACGCAAAATCATTTGATATTATTATTAGTGCATAGTGTGGAAAAAATTTTGAAAGTATAATATTAATCTTAGCCGGCATAGACATTCCGAACTATGCCTACTATAGCTACCATCTAAACAGTGGTGACCACCATAAGTAAATGGCAAGTTATACAACTAAAACCGTACTGGGTTCATATTGGAAATTGGATTTCCAACAAATGGTTAGGCCAAGGAACTTCCCATTGCCACATGGGTACGCCTATGGATGGACGCCCCGAGAACCTAACCGGATCTCTGCCAACACAAGGTCGGGTTACCTCTGTAAAAATAGGTAACTACTATACGAGTATGTCATCCCCGGTTGTAAACAACCTTTATCCGAGGATCCTCAACAATAACAATCACAAAGTAATATATATTTACGATATTCACATAAGTTAAGTACCACTTCTATCCAGAAGGAAATGCACATACCCTAAGGGTCGCTACCCCCTATAACCTTGCCGCATCCTTCCTGTTTCGACCATTCTGGGGTGTGAGGTCCGACGAAGTCTCATCCACAAAGCTACGCTTTTCACAAAAGCCATGCTTCGATCAACAAATGATCAGCAGCACTTCGTATGCCACATTACCCAATTGGTAATATATCACTAGTAACCATCAACTACATAACCTATGAGCTCGTACGTCTCAAAGAAGGGTGTTAAGCTAAGAGAATAAATTCTCCGCCGCCAACAGGAATGTATTTGATAGAAACCAGCTTTACCTCTCAAATTGTAACGTCAGAAATACATCCATACAAGTCCATTCCGGGATCGAACGGAACCGAAGGCACTTCCAAAGAAGCCCTTGCAATCCGGATATTCACTAATCACGTCTGGAATTCCCATCACAAAGGGTGATAAAATCTCTATACCGGAGCAACCCGGTGCAGAAACATTCGACAGGTAATCCTTTCGCTTCCGAAAACACCCGGTCTTCAACATCATCTTCAAATGCAATCCCATTTCGTCATATCGCTATTCGGAATGGGTTTTATGACACAAGGTCCTTTCCCGGCTAATCCGAATAACGAGCGCTTATTTAAAAAAAATAAGTGTTACATTCAGATTCAAACAAATCACAACAAATTACACTTTGATCTTTTAACAAAAGATCCATCATAATCACAAAGGTTCGATGTAGGTTGCGAATATCCATTCGGAATTCGACTCGCGGTCGCATCGAAATTCAAATGCCATTTTAAAAAAAGGCCAATATTGATAGTCGGTTATTTAACTATCAATCATCATTCATAACAATTACTGGATTTCAAATAATTTTCGAAATTATTTAATTTCAACATATCTTCGCAAGATATAATTTCACACTTCATCCATTTGAAAAACAATTTCAAATCAATTTTTTTCCCTGCGCGGAAAACATTTCCAAATATGTATTCATTTCCCCTCAAAATCTGCCAATTTCAAATATTTTAAAATAATATAAAATACTTATTCAAAATATACTTGGAAACATTTAAAATAAACTATTTTAGAATATTTGCTTAATATTAGTTATGAAAAATATTATACTAATATCTCATATAAAGATTCAAGTCCAAAACTAATTTTAAAATAAAAATTTGTAAATAGAGTTTAAATAATTAAATAACTATTTTCTAAATCAAATATCAATTTAAATCTTTAAAATAATCCATTATATAATTAATTAAATAAATTTTTACTTTAAACAATTTCCAAACTAATTTCTCCAACAATATAATTTTAAAAGCAAATCTAAAACTTTTAAATTTTATTCAAAAGCTATTTTTAAAAATATACTCGGCTTTCCAGAGAAGAATTCTTTTTCCATTACAAAATGGTCCATTCCAATAAATTAATAAATCTTCTCGATTTATTTTAATTTACATTCTAATTTATAAATTTCTTTGCACACCTTAAAAATAAACCAATATTTATTTTTAAACAATTTTCGTTTTATTTACAAATTCCCGTTGTGAATTTACATTTCCAAATATCAACTGATATACGAATTCTAAATCGATTTCCAAATATCATCTTCAAACCCAATCAAATCCCAAATTGATTTCTAGTTTATTTCAAACAAAAAACAAATTCTAATTTGATTTCCTAAATTAATTTTCCAATATCAAATCAATTTCAAATTGATTTTCCAAGTTATTTCCAAAACACCTAACCAAATTTCCCAGTCGATTCCTAAGATTTATTTTAACTCCAAATTAATTCCCAAATTGATTTCTAGAATTAATTTCAACTCTAAATTAAATTCCATATTTAATTTCTAAATTTATTTCCTTTTGAAATAAATTTCTTTATCTCTTTCAAATATTTAAAATCCATATCTTAAATAAATTTTTCAACCATTAAACAATATTACCCGAAATTCCTTTATTAAAATATTTTCCTATATTTTTGGATTTAATTCGATCAGATTGGAAAAATCAACTTTAATACTTTAGTTGTAACAGTCTAGCCTTTTCTACTTCAATTTCCAAAAATGCAATTTCATATTTCTGGTATCCTACGATACCAAAAATATATTTGGCTAAATTACAGCCTTCAATGGTTTCAATCACAAATAGCCACACACAGATTATAAATGATAAACATTCAATATTGAAGCAAATCAAAATGTTTTGAAGAATCCAGCTGGATCCCTCCAACCCGTTTCCCTGCATCCACAGAAGTTAGCAAAACAAATAAATACCCATTCCACTTCAAGGTGGAATATCGCGGTATATGGGATTTATAAAATATTATCCGCTATTATGCGGCGCAATAGGTTCTCATCTGCTATATAATGCGGGAAATCAACAACTTTAAATACATATATAATACCAATTCCAATTCGAGATAGAATATCGTGGTATATGGGTTTAATATAATAACCTCCGCTATTATGCGGCGCATAGGGTCTAAACTAATATAACTAATAATAAATTAAGTATTCAAGCATACAATCGATCAATTTTAAATTTAACTATAAAAATTTAAATCAGCGATTGGGTGAGAAGATCTCACCTTTGCCCTTTTATTTTGCAACCATTTCCATTCCGGTTTGGTTTCTCCATTCTAGACCTTGTATAAACATTTATACAATTTTTTATCAATATTTGAAACAAATTGAACTATTCAATTTGTCATTTTATAAATTAATTCCTAATGATTCGATTTTATAAAAATACTTTCTTTTGAAACAAAATACTTTATTTTGAAATCGTATGTACACACTTATAAAAATAAACTATATTGATTTTGATTTTATACAACTACCTAAACATTTAAAATTCCCATTTAGTTTTTAGAATCTTACACATACACATAAATTTCTGTTTGAATAAATTACCTTTTACAATTTATTTTAACATTATGAACTTGTAACATGACTAATTAATTTCGAAAATATTCACTTATAATTTTTTTCTTCACCGTCTGTATATGCTCAAAAATATGTATATATTGTTAAATTTAAATTGAAACAAATTCGTATATACCTCGCAAAAAGTACGAACCCGAGCTATCGATAAACCCTAGCTTGTGCTCCAGGCGAGCCGCCGCCCTCAGTGTCGTCACCGCCGTTTGTGACCTATCAATCAACGTCGCGTGTGCTCGAGAATGCCGACCAGATCTACTCGCCGCTTCTACGCCATTCGCCGATGTTGGCCTTCGAAATTTACGACCACCAAGACCAAGATTTCGACTTCGTCACTGCCTCCCTGCTTGCCCTCCTCTTCGACATCACTTGCTCGACTCCCATGGTGCTGCGCTCGAGTTTGATGGGGTTGATTTGTGATGAACGAATTCATTTTCGATTTTCATGTGAAATTCGATTCAATTTAAAAAGAAAGGGAGGTATGCTATTAATTGAGGAGGATGAACGTGGATTTGGTATTTCAATCTCCTGCCATTCTTGATTTCGTTTTCGTTCTTCCCTCTTTTCATTTATTTATTTTCTTTTGTTTTGAAGAGTTCGGCCAGTTGATTTCTAATTAGAGGAGACGCGTGTTTTATTTTTCTTATTTTCCAACGCGTGTAAAAATTCTGCCACGTCAATGAAGAAAGAAGAAACGTATAAGATTGCCTCGTGTAAACATTATTTATATTAAATCTAAATTATTCAAATTTAAATTCAAATCGTCACAAAAATGCAACTTACAATTTCGAACTACGATCGAGACGTGCCGCTGGGCGTTTATAATGTTATACGCCTATTCCGAACGCAATGGAAAAGGTTCCGAGTCCAAATTCGATCGTATGGAGAAGATAGCTCTTTGAACCAGTTAAAACATTAAATTTTCAATTTAATTTTCAACGCGTTTATTTATCGTACGGCCATACGACAACTTCGAATGCCACGAAAATTGAAATCTGATAATAATAAAATATTACGGATCCAATGGAACTGGTTTCCTCGAAATCCGATACTGTGCCTCGGAAGGCTATTTTTAAATATCGATTTAAACGATATAAATTTCAATACTGAACAACACAATTTCAAATTCAATTCTGAAGCTTCTATCATCTTCAGTATTATCAGTATAAATTTTCTAAGCCGCTAAATATTTTTAACAGGCTTAAAATTGAAGATTTACAATTTTACCCAAATTTCTATAATTAAATTTGATAATTTAATTGATAAATTCATCCTGATATTTGAAATTCAAGTTAAACTAAATATTTCAATTTTAAATGCTAAAAATTCTGGGTCGTCACATCTTCCTTTTGATATATACAACAAGGGATTTGTGTGTGTGTGTATTTGATTCGAAAAGGTTGGACGAGAAGAAACTAAATAATAAACAAAGATAGGTATATAGGATTTCTTACCTAAAACCATAATGGAGTTTTTGAATCTAAGAAGAGACCGACAGAGCTTCGTTGATGTTTCCAAAATATTTATATATAAAAGTGGAGGATCTAGGGCATTATTTATAGGGGTTGAAATACATTTGAACCGTAAAATGAAAAAGGTTAAAAAAGAATAAATCTGGAACAATTATTCCCTCAAAATCCCTAGCCGCCACCAAAAATCCCGAAACAATCCTAAATTCCAACCATGAAAAGCCCATCAAAGAATAGATTCATTCCAAAGCTAGAATTGGTTGGTAAGAATAACAATATAGAGCTATCTATCTATTCTTTTAGAACTTACATCGAAAGGAACAAAATATAACAGCAACAATAGTACCCATTTATTTATAATTAAAATTCAAATGTCACAAAACATAACATAATGTCACTAACAACCGTTGCATCATTTTATGGGTACAATAGAAAATAGCATAAAAAGATAGCTTACAACTGCCACAAGCTTCACCCTCAAGCATCGTCAACTCCTTCTCTAACCTGTGTTGTAATGAGGAGGGGGTCAAAACAACAAGTATCTATTGAATAGAAATCTCGGGCCTTACTATTTTGGTACTTGGGCAGTATAATTTAAATAAGATTATGTCTTATGCGTTTTAAAACCATATGCTCCACATAAGGAAAGGTGGCGGGTCCTCAATCAACCACTTAATACCATCTATTCTTGAAGCAGGTTTCCAAATCGCATAACACATAGATGACATCATAAATGTCTGATAATGTGACAGATAGTACCTAATCCACTTAATACCTCTTAATGGAAAATGGGCGAACTCTGACCATTTAGGACCTCAATTGTGGTAGGCCTTCATCATTCAATATCTATTCTCAAGGTGGGCCCCACATATATATACATCTAGCCTACATTTCATGGAAATCTCTTCGGATACTAAATACTTCCTATTGAAGTGGATCTTTTCGAGATATCCTTAACGTACCTAAACCCAATCCCAACCATTTAATACTTCATTTGAATTTGAAGCGCCCATTATAATCTCCTTAGCTTAATTTATATTTAACGACCATGTTAACTTTACCAGTTTACATAACCCCAAGTCTAACAGTTAATTTTCAAATTTCAAATTTGGGAATTAATTATTTTTGAATTTGAATTCCATTGAAAAAATTAAACATGAAGACCTTTAATGCTTATAACTTCTTCGTTCGAGCTCCGTTTTTAGCATATTATATATGGAAATTGATTGGAATTTCACTACGAATGCAGTGGTAAAACTTTCATTGCCAGATTCCACATTTTACAAAAATTCCATCTTTGCCCTTATCTTATTTAATTTATTTACTTATCTTTGATTTTACAGGATGTAACATAACACAAGTGATCATTAAGTAATTCATAGAGAATTATAGTGCAAACAATTACCTTTAGAAAAGAAGTAATTCCAATGTATTAAGGTATAAAAATCCTTAAGTACAACTAAAGTAATGTAAGTAGAAATAATAATAACAATTTAAGTGAGAAACCTAAAGTAGGTAATTTAAGATGGTGTAGGAACAAAACAATAAACAAAGAAGATACAATTAAATAAATACAGAAGTAATAAGTCTGAATAGCAATTAAAGAGAGATATTAGCTAAAAAGGAAAATAAGTGATTTCACACAATAATGTTAGATGAATAGGAAAGGAAATAAGAAAAATATTTAAAAGTAAGCGATAAACGGCGTTAAGTTGAATAAGAAGTAAACGCATAGAAAAGTAAAGAAATGTTGTCAACGGTGAATAGTAGGGGGATAATAAATAAATAAGAGTGAATGAAGATATATATAACTAATACACACACATACATAGACTCAAGTATGCCTTTAGGATAGGTGTGAACTATGAAAGTTAATATATGATTAAATTTATAAAATTACATAGTCATTAGAATAGATTGGAATGTGAGGTCGGTAGTGTTATACAATAGAATCCTACCCATCGCAAGAGGCTACCAATAGTTGTGTATACACTATACTAATACGAGACATATCCAGCTATATGACCCGCAGGGAGTATATTCTTTCGTATAGATAAAGGATTACCTTGATAGAAAAGGTAGTCTGCTTCAATAAAATGGGAAATGGCGGTCATTGCCTTGATTACAATAGGCAATCTAAATCGAATGATGAGAAAAGAACGACACTTCAATAGCAAGTCAGCTGAATTTGTACCAAATAAAGGAGTAGGGTTATGCATAGGTCGACAACATCATCAATCCTTAGTGGTCAATGTGAAAGACTGGGTTACACCTAAAGGGCTACACTGCCTACTAGTTTACGGTCCATGATGGGTCATGCATCGCCACATTGTTTGCTAGTTTGTTTGTTATAAGGTAAGGCTAGTTAACCTTATTTAGAGGTCTTTCAAAATGTGCATGGGGTAGTCAGTGGAGTTGAGTCCATAACCAGTGGAGCCAAGTCCACCATTTTTATAATCTGTGGAGCCGAATCTACATAAAAGAAGCAAATAAGAAAATCCCTAAAAATGCAACATTGAGAATGGCTAAGTTATTATACAGACGTTATTAGGAATTTGGGAGTTCCTTGGTATGCACAGCGATAAGAGGATGATACAGTGAGAGTGATGGATTCCAATGGAGTGCTGAGTTAAGGGATGCTAATGAGGCCAATGAGGGACCGTGGTACTTATGTATCTATACATGTATGTATGTATCTGTACATGGCTATTGTCTTCGATGGGTAGGTGGGATACATCATATGCATATGTAAAGTCGAGATGACTAATTAAAAATAAAAGACATAACAAGAGATAAAAGAAAATTGGCATGAACTAGTGTTATGGACAAAGTGTATAATATATCAATCACCAGAATGTTGTTCTGATCCCCTCCTCATTACAACCCAGAGGATAGCTTTAGAGGGACATGCACTAGTAGAATGCGAAAACCATCGAAGAATAGGATTCCTAATGCATGCTCGGCACCGATAAGGACATTAGACATTGGAAGTTTCAATTTTGATCGATAATTATATGTTTATTACACTTGACTATTCTGCTATGAATTTATATCGAAGTGCTCTGATATATATTTATTATTTGCAGGATACCAAAACTAACAATCCATACTTAGGTGGACTAGGGTTTCTGATTTAGCAAAAATTCAAGTCCATTGGGGTGCGGTTTGTTACAGAAATAATTAACATTCTTACTTCTTTTGGATTGAATTTTCATAACCAGTATATGTATTAAGTATTCAAAATTTCTTCATTCTATTAATTGACATAGTATAAAATCTTGATGCATTTAATAGTTCTTTTTCACTACAAAACTTTATACGCAAACAACCTCTTAAAACATTAAAATCCATAACAATCATTTTACAAAATAGGCTCATGATGACATTGAAAATTTAAAAACTCATAATCTTTATATTTGCAGTCAGTAGAACCTGCATTCTTTCATAATAAATCCAACTTCATATATCAATAAACTTAAAGTCTCTCGTTAGTTTTTTTCACTTTTTATATAATGTTTTGTCAACCAATTTCACTTTTCATTCAAATATTAAATAAATCATTAAATGCTCTTAATCTACCTTCATTAATAAGTCATAAATTAATTATATGATTTAACAATTCAAATTCCATTTCTTTTAATGCTCATAAAATTCTTAGTAAAAATAATTAAAGCAAATCACTTTTATATCATTTGCTTATATGTTATTTACACATTTGAGCGTTTGCATGTAAAACCCAACTTATAGGTTAACTCCATATAATAAATAGACTCCATATAATAAATAGATGGTTATCATTTTATTTTCAATTCTTAAATATAATTCATATAAATTCATTTGCTAGTTTATCCATTTGGATAATTAAATTTTATTATTAGAAAAACAACAATGACAGCTCAAGCAAGTGAAGTGAATTACTAAATTGACAATATTACATTTACGAGCATTTATGATTTGTAAATGCTGTTTTAACTCCTTCTAGAAATGGAAAGACAAAATTTATATTTTCTATCAAAAGTTTCGTTAGCTCATCACACTATTAATTTTCCATTAAATGCTTACATTTCAAATTAATGGTCTACATTGAAACGTTTTATAAATGAAAAGGCTTTATTTAGATAAATATGAATTCATAGAACATATAATTTTACATTTGCCTCAAGTCAAATTATGTCATAATTTCATACCAATCTAGTCCCATAGCCATTAACCAGAACTTGTGTCATGTTTAAGCCTAGCCCTGAATGGTTGGAAGCTCAAAGGCAAGAAATTGTTGAAGTCCAAAGTAATTAATTGTATAAGACCTTAAATGTAAAATGTATTAAAATAATAGGTAAAGATGGGGATTGAACTCTGGTTGCTTGAATTTTATAACACACTCCAAACCACTGAGACAAACACTATTTTAAATATTAATGAATAATATATGTTATATTTAATAACAATTCAAATATATAATAAAATTGGTCTGATTTAATAGAGGAGACAAACAAAATACAAAGAGTGGTTGTGATTCAATATCACAGTAGACATTAGACCGTAAGAATTTTGGCGCCTCAATCTTAACGGAACCAGACTATTTTTATGTTACATTCGATAGATATGTTCAATTTCCTCCAATTTTGTTTCTCATCCACTCACCACAAGCTTTTTGCACCAAAAATTTTATGTTAACAAAATGTTATAAAAGTGTTACGAAACTGTTACAATTACGTTGCAAAACTGTTACAACTACAAAACTGTTACAAATAGAACTATGCACCAAATAGATTATACAATAGATATAATACTGATTAGATTGTCTGAGTCCAATGAAAATTGCTTCCTTGAAACATATTTCTCCCTTTATGGCGTAAAAGGATGAAGAGCAACTATTCCCCAAGATAAAATAGACAAAACTCTACAATGTTGTGTTGTAAATTGTAGAGAATCGATGAACTCAAAAGAAATATTTAAGAGCAGAGGTTTGAGGTAGAAGAAGAAGAACAAGATGAAAAGGTAATGAATTTTGTTATGTCGCGTCCTATATATAGGAATGGGAGGTGCCTATTCGTTTTGAACAGTTGTGATGTTTGGAAAGGTTGCGACCCTTTGCTAAGTGGTGCGATCGTTTTATTACCCCTTGAGTTTGAATTGACAAAAATGCCAACTGCAAAGTGCCTCTAATACGCCTCAAACGTCCATTCTCCTGCACCATGGATAGAGGTTCGTGCGCAGTCGCGGGCGCGCACATGCGGATTGCTGCGCTTTCATGTCTCTCTTTGTCTCATAGTAACTATAATAGTGTCCAGATCTTAGTATATAAACACAGAATGTATATTTTATTCTAAGATGTGGGACTATTCATTTCCCAAGGCATTCAATGCCTCACATTTCCCGGTGTAGGCATTTAATGCCTCACATTTTCCAATAAATTATTCATTCATTTCCAACATTATGTTCTTTACAAAACACATCTACTGTAGTTTTTCATAAATCGGGTAAGGTCCTTTCCCTATTTGTTTCATCTTTTTGCTCCATGTATTTCTACAACAACTAAAATGATTCACTCTATTTACTACCTTTACTTCTTTCTAGTTATAGAATCACATCTATCTTCCAAGAGGCATCGAGTTCGAATTGGGTATTTAAAATTGCATATAGACATTTAAAAATCAATAACTATATTTTGTATCTTTTCAAATCCAACACAAACTCCACAGTTTTAGATTAGGATTGAGATGCAACACTTTGCAAATAAAGAGGGAATAGATAGTGGACTTTTGCTAAAGAGGGGTCGATTTGAAGAACGGTATTTATTCAATTTTTTTAAGATTTTTTGTTGGGTTAATCAGTAAATAGTTTGACTGCTTGAATGACTTATATGAGATTATTTATATTTTTCTGCTCCTAAGTATTCCAATCCATTTTTTCTTTCCATTTTTGTGTGTACCAAAATTGGTTTATAATTTAATTCTTTATTCACAACTGTTGAATGTGGTTTCAAAACAACAAATAGTGATGCTTTGCTGACTTATTTCCTATTTTAATAAGTTGAAAATTGCAATAAATCAAACATCTTTGAATGAATTTTTTGATTGATCAAATCAAATTAACCTGCTTTGACTCGTGCTAAGTTATTGTGATTATATCATGGTAAATGATTTGTCTATGTAGGAAGCACAACATAAGCGATGCCACATTCTAACCTTTTTGGCCTTCTTGGATCATTAATCAGGTGAATAGATTACTTTACCATATCTAGTTTTTTTTATAGAAATGTGAGGAGACTGCACGTTCATTTACACGTTCACAAGACAAAAAAACTAAATATAAGGGAGGCGATCACCATTAGAAAAAGCAAGAGAAAGAAAAATTCAAGAGGAAGAAAGCTTAATCAATCTAACTCGAGAAGCAAATCTCAAACTCCTTAATCACAAGCTAAAGGTGAACAATATGTTACATCTCATTTTATTATTTCAGTTTTAGATAAGATCCAAATTTATTTTGCAAATGATTTGCCATGTTTCGATTGTTTAAAAGGATATATATATATATATATATATATATATATATATATATATATATATATATGCTTGTTGATGATTTATGTTAAGGTTTAAATTGAAAAACCTATTAAATTACATCCAAATTCCCTACAATTTTGATATAAGGTCAGAAAGATTAATTTAGGGTTGGGTTTCAAGTTTCATAATTTTCTGAATTAATGTGGATTTATAATGAATTTTCTAGTGAAGAAAATGGTTAATTGGGCTTAAAATTAATTGCATCTATTATATGTTAGCTTTAGGTCAAAAATTTAAACATATTAAAAGTGATTTATGGGAATTTTTATAGAACTTTCCTAAGCGTTTTAATAAGAATATAAAATTGATTAAGGTATGAGACTTAAATGTTTTATATGTTTATAAAAAGAGAAGGGACAATTTGTAAACGATCTAAATTATTAATCTTTGAAATTCGGCAGAACTTTTAGAAAAGATTTAGAAAAGAAACTGGCAACCATTATATGAGGCAAAAGAAAGTTAGTTGAAAAGAAATTGCTTTTAAAGCCAAAAATCAGTTTTAATAAGGTTTCGCTGTTTCGCCACTTTCGGCGGTACTTTTCGACTTTATACTTTCACCTCCAACCAGCTTGAAACCAATACACATGGTACCAAAGACTTGGTATGTAGTGGATTGGAGATAGGTGTAGAGTCGAAACAAGGCTTCCAGAGGGATCGAGACTTGGTTTTGCTTTCAAATAAAATGTGCTTGCTTTGCTTTCGAAAAGAATGTTTTCGAATGAGATGGCTTTCAAATTGGTTAAGTGTTTAAAGAAACCGGCTTTCGAAATAGATTGCTTCCATTGTTTTAAGAAAATGCTTTCGAAGTGGTCGAAACCCTAGCTGCCGCCTTTAACCTTTTGAAGCAATTCTTTCGAAAGGGGACTTCCAGTTTAAACCCTAAGCGGCTTTTCCAATGCTTACAAAGGGATTGGGTTCGACACGATCCACTTCTTTTACTTAGGAAATTGCTTTCGAAAGAGTTGCTTTCGACTTGTCTTTTGAGACCCTTATGATATTCTGAAATTAAACCAAAAGGTTTTGAAGGTTATGGTTGTAAATGGTTTTGAAACTATGTTCCATGCATTTTTACTTGAACCCTGTTGATTCATGTAATAGACTTCATGCTTTTGAAAGGTATATGATAAAGGTTTCCAAGGGTGGTTCCCCAATGTTTTTGAAAGGTTTACCTTAGTGTTTAAATGGAGGGTTTTCAATGTCTTCGAAAGGCAAGTTTAAAGCATTTTGAAAAGAGGACGTCTAAGGTTTTCTAAAGCTTTCGTATAGATACTTTCAATGTTATTGAAAGGTCTATTGTAAATGGTTTCGAAAGGTATGTTTCGGCCTTTCGGCCTAAGGTTATAAAGTAAAGTAGTTTACTTGTATCGAAATGGGTACTTTCAATGGTTACAAAAGAGGTACTTTTAGTGGTTTTGAAATGGATTGTTTAAAGGTTTTAAACAAAGGTTTTGAATGTTTTCATCAACAATGTTTTGTGTAAAGTATAGATAACATGACACAGCGATTTGAGTAAAGCACAGAGTATATTTTCCTTATTTAAGTATGATTTATAGGGATAAATCAATTTTAAAGAAATGTTTTCCAAGAAAATTTGATGTGGTAGTTGACCCTAAGTAAATGACTCGGATATTAAAATAATAGATGGGACAGGTATGATGCCGCGCCCTATACTTTAACTAGCAGCCCCTAGCTAATATAAGTCCAAAATTCTAGTGTGTATGGCTTTGTCATAGGTAAGATTAAAAAGATGTTACGCACAAAAGGAATATACAGAGTAAAGATAGGTTATTGGTGAGGCCACAAAACCATTAGGATCAGTTGACCTTAGGAGAAGTAAGTTGGTTACAGGCCGTCCAGAAGTGCGTCTAACAGAAACTAGATTATTTGTTATGCCTGGTAGGTCCGAGTCAGCCACAGGTTAGTAGTTAGCCAAACAAAACTACAGTGTTTGGATAGATAGTCCATTGATTATTTGATTACTGATTTTGCTATTATTTCTTTAACCAGTTTGGTTGCAGGATTTTGATTTGCAAAAGATAAATTTTATAAAATGGATATTAGTGAGGGAAAACCCGTTCCGCTAAGCGGAATGGTCTCACTTAATATCAGTAAATCGAGATGTATAGTATTATCCACACTAGACTTTATGTCTAACTCAAAGTTTATGTTTTCCACTTAAACTTTCGGTGCCCAAAATATGATTTGAATAGGTTGAGAGTTGAGACTTACAGGTTTAGTAGATGGAAGAATAAAGCTTCCGCAGACGGGCATGAGGCATGGATAGCTATTTAGGAGTTGTCATTTTTCTTTCTATTTTCATGGTGATGTATTAAGACAATTTATGTCTATTTAGTACTCTGATCATGTAACGTCCCGACTTTTCGCACGCTTTAAATCGACACACGTGCCAATTCAAAGCATACGGAAGGACGGATTGTTATGGGGTAAATAAGAAAACAAGAAAGAAATAAAACAAAATAGAATCTCATAGCGGAAGGATAAAATATAATAATAAAAAATATAGTTCATGAAGCTGTTTACTAAGTATTTAATTTTACTTATACAATATATATCAGAGTTACACATACGAACGAATAAAATCGATGCAGCGGAATACGTGATGCAGTGGGCTAATATAATATATAATAGTAATAAAATCTTCGTCTTCATCCTCCGGAAGTAAGGTCTTCAAATCCTGAAATGCTCAGGCTGATCCGAGCGAATTGAAAAGACAAAACACTCGAGTCAGAACTAAAATATCTTATGTGAGTTAAATTAATAGAAATAAATATGAGTGCAGTGACTTAAGAGATGCTCGGGATTCACATCTCCTAAGGATCCGTTAAACTATTTACTATGTAGTAATATTTCGCTATTATAATAATGTTTATAGTAAAATAAACTTACTTTTAAATAGCGTTAAGGAGTTCTCCAATCTCCCCCTTAACACAATAATAGTCCTAGTAGTCCATCCAGTATCAGCGCATCTCCAGATCGGGAGACTACTATATATACTCCACGGGCTACAGGAGAAAACCAAACTCATACAAGGCACGATAGGGTAGGTGACATGGCACAACTAGGCAATGTCAGGGTAAATATACCAATTACGCATCTGGGTTGGTGGTAACGCGTAGCCGTAGCTACCGCCCACCTCGAGCCATACCCCCAAAAAAAGAAAATCAAAAGTGGCCACCGAATCAATCCAAAAGTCAAAGTATAAAATCGAAGGGACGTGTCCGATCAAAGGTGCTACCTCAATTGGCCCGAGAATCGCTCCTGTTTTAGCCACCTTATGCCAACTCACGGAAGTTGGGTCCACGTATTTACCTCAAAGGAAACGCCACCGCCATCCTACTTCATTCTGGAATCTCCATCGCGTAAACGGTTGTTAAAGTGGTTTTCAGAGTTGGCAGAGAGTATGACAACTTCCGATCCCGGTCTCTTCAACAACCAATCGTTATTATAACACCGTGGTCATTTTAAAATATTTATGCTTTAAAACCAGAATATAATATCCATTTCAAAACCATATAAATACGACATCATTTATATTTTTAAACCCCAAATCAATATGATATCATTTTTATTTTATAAATATCCCTTTTCCCAAATCATAATATTTTCAAATACACACACACACACACACACACACATATATATCTTAACCCCCATAGCTTTGAAACAAAATTTCTAATACTTAAACGGTTTAAGTATTAAACCGCTTTGCATAACAAAATAGTTTTTTTTTAAATTTCACAAATAAATTACAAATATAGGTTTAAATTCCCAAATAAACCATTTTAATTTCCATATATTTCAAATCTTTAATTATTCCACCATTTCAAAACTTATTCTTTGATAATTTCATATATATCAAATTCAATTACTATTATTTAGATTTGAAATGTTTACTTAATAAGTCAAATATCATTTAAGTAAAACCTTTACTTCAAATAACAGGGTATTCTCTCAATTTAATTAACTTGATAATATTCATTCAAATCGACTTGATATTCATTTAAGTCCTCTAAACCAAAATCAAGTTATAAAGATCATACCCTTTAAAACCCCAAATTAATTAAAATTTCAAATAAATTTTATTCGAGGATAATTCTTAAATACCTTATTTCAAAGCAAATTCATATTTATCTTCCAACATTTATTTTATTTAAGAATTATAAACTCTATCAATAAATTTAAATAAATATTTAAGCGTATTATATCTAAATAAAATTGAACTTTTATTTTTAAACTTCTTTTATTCTTTAAACCAAATTTATACATAGTTTAAATTCAAGCATTTAACTATATATAAAAATAATATTTAAAATATCGAAAATCAATACTCATTAAACCATATTCTTTCCAAACCATAGAAAATTCATTTCAAAGATAATTATATATATATATATACCGTGGTGCTTGTATAAAATTTTCTATCTTATGGTCAAGTGATACGGATATTTATCATTTCAATCCGCAATCTAAAATAAAATTACGGTTATATATCATTTCAAACCGCAATCCCGAATGAAATGAAATTGCATAATAACTTGTAGTTTATAACAATATAAATACAGCATCCATTCATCCAATATCAACCATCAACAATTTATCACAATCATCATCCACATTCAAACAATACATCAATATATAACAGATATCAACTATCAGTTTATATTCAAAAATAAATTATAACTGTTTAACTGGCAGTTTATATGCAATAAAATAAATAAAAATTTAACTGGCAGTTAATATGTAATAATGAATTAAATAACTGTTAATTAAATAAATGCAAATTTATTGAGATAATGATGAAATATATGCCAAACAGCTATAAATAAATTTCAAATCACATCATAAATGAATTTAACAAACATAAGAAATCTTAGAAGTTGTGAGTGGGTTAAAACACTCACCTTTTGGATTTAAATTGAATTTACATCCAATTTAAACCCAAAAATTTAACCATCGAAGAATTCGTCCAAACCAGCGTCATCAAGTCCGAAATTTCAATACGATCCTAACAAAAAAAATCGCGCGTGAAAAGGAGTTCGTATGCGAAAAATATAGCGAAAATTGTGCTTGAATTAAAAAAAATAAAATAAAAAAGAGAACACTTTACTTGAAATGCCACGTCACATGCTTTCTTCCCAGATCCAAATGAAATGCACGAAAACAACACCCCCGTACGCACGCAACCCAGCCTCAGCCGCCAAAACCACAACCGCGATCTAACGCTCGACTTCGCCCTACACCACGTCCTGACACGCCGCGCCGAACCCCAACATCCTCGACCCGCGTGCCCCAAGGCCACGACCACCTTCAGTCCAAGAATCCTAGCCGCCGCTAATTATTAAAACCCTAGTTGAATATAATAGCACGATCTAGCCGTTAACTCCACGAACGAACTGCACAGATCGACTCCCCTCGGTCCCCTCTACAATACCCAGAAAGGGTTCGACGATCCGACAAATTTGACGGATGTGTGATGGACGGCCGAGACTTCTTCGATTTTTATCGGTCAAAAGACAAACTAAATCGAAAAACGAATACCACCAGTGAATTACGCTAGTCGAGAGCTTCAACATATATTTTTTTAGAATTCTCTGAGGAGTATGAATTTTTATTAGATTTTTTGAATTTGCAATTGGATCTAGGGTTTGCATCTATTGAGGAAGAGGAGGAGCGGATGAAAATGTACGCGCGGATAAATGTGAATAGGCGGAGGCTAGGGTTTAGCAGGGTATTTATAGGCAAATTGAGATAAAATAGATGGATCAGGTTGATAGATATACGTGCTAACGCTAACATGGCCTAAAAAGCCCGTTCTGACCCCTGAACGAAATTGGGTAATCCCATATATCAAAATAGGTGTTTTAAAATATTTTAAACGCAATGGAAAAGATTTCAAGTCCAAATTCCATCGTATGAAGAAGTTGTACTAAAAACAATATTTTCCAAATTGATTTCAATTGCATTTATTTCAAGGCGTTTTGATTCCGTACGATCAAAAGACCAGTCCGATCGCTACGAAACTTGATGTCCTACAATAATTCACCGTTACGGATCCGATGAAACTAGTTTCGTCGAAATCCGAGTCAGTGGCAAAATTGGATATTTTTTTACACTTAGTTAAATAAGTCAAAAATTTAATTAATTAAATCAACTTTCAATTTCCAATCCTATAATCGACAATTCTTGTCATTATTAATTTCTTAAAAATTTACAATGTTTTAAACAAATTCAGATGAAACTGTAAAGTGGATAAATTTATAAATTTCCGTGTTAACTTCCAATTTCATTAAATTTTAAAGTTATAAATAAAATTACCAAAATTTCCATTTAACTAAATTACCAATAATTATTACATTCATTATTGTCAAATAGATGGGTTTACTATTGGATTCAAAAATATTACATAAATTTTCTCCTATCTCATCTTCACTTCAAATAACGTATTATTTAGCTATATCCAATTTCATTTACTTACAATGAATCCCATTATTGAACTTTCCATATATACCTTAATTTATTTCATTCTATTATTCAATTCATCGTCATTAAAGGATAAATTAAACATTGGATTTATAAACTATTACCTTACTATTCTTACATCCTATATTGATTTCAATTAACGCAAAATCAGAGATTTTATTACATTAAATTGCAACAAACCCAATTACTTAAAAAAATTCAAATAAATAAAACCCGAATCTCATTCTTATTATTCAACAAACATATTTACCGTTTGTTAACGTTCCATTACACTGATATTTTCCGTTTCACTTTAATCCGTATTAACTATTTTATTTCCACTTATTGTGATATAACTACCATAATTCAATATATAACGCTAATTTTTTTCATTGCATTAATATACGCTTATTTACATTTTATATTTGAATGAATATTACGTTTTAAAATGTGTACTTCCATCAAATTGAACACGTTAATTTAGGTTTTTAAATTCTTTACATTCTATTAAACTTACAACACTAAATTTTACATTCTATTAATTACTTTACAATACTTTACGATTAATTTCTCAATTTACATAATTTGAACTTATTTCCCAATTCACCAATTACTACTTAAATAAATTTACGCTTCTATTAAATTTACATTCACACTTCCGTTTCTATATTAATAATTATTAAAGTAACGTTTATTATCAATAACAACATTATGAATACTTATAACCTGCATCATCCTTATTACATTAATTTAAGTTTTATCCCATTATACCTTAATGCGCACATTAATTAATTCATATTTACATCCACTTTCGTATATATAAATTTTGTAACTAAGTTATCACATTTACACTTTTTCTTATATTAAATTTTATTACCATTTAAGTACGTTCATTATCAACAACACACATTATAATTACTTATCTATAATTATTGCATTGGTTTGTTCAACAGTTACTTTTATTTACTCCTTTTCTATTTTAAATCAAATGTAACAAATTTCACTATTCATTATTACATTAATGAATTCCATTCTAGTTAATATTTTTATTAAACACAAATTCAACATTTCTATTGGTTTCTTGTATTAAACTTATAACCAAGTATGCCAATTTACATTATTTTAATTTATTGCCATATAAATATTAAATTGTTAACATTTAATTTCAATTGCTTCATCTAATTTCTACATTCTCTCCAATATTAATTTTAAGACTTTTATTTCTTTCTAGATTAAATTAGAAATCCTATTAAATTAACTCATTTAAAATCATTGACTTTTACGGGTCGTTACACTCTCCCCCACTCAAAACTTTTCGCCCCCGAAAAGCAAAAAGAAGGGAAAAGAAGAATTAAGAAATCAATATATCTTATTTAAAATATTAATTTTATAAACAATTAAATTTACACCATTAGTTACTTTCAATAAAATATACAAATTTACAATTGTTATATCTTTTTATACGTAAATCAATAAAGTTTGGAAAATATTTTCAAAAAATTTCTAAGTCCAAAATTTACGAAAAATTTCGTCAGAGTCTCCTTTGTACGGGGAGGCTCGGGAGAAAATATAATATCAAAATATAACAATATACAACATATATTTTCCAAAATAATATAAATCCCAACTCGGGAAAAATATAATAACGCTATACCCCGAAATCCGAAAACGTACCTATTCGTCAGGCAATTTACGCTTAATTATGAAACCAAAAGCAGTAGCAATTGCTTCCATAACCTGTATTTCACTTATATAATCCAAAAGGTTAACAATTTATATAAAATGAAATATTAAAGTTGCTTTAATCACCACAAACAAATCAATCAACCATCACTTGCAACAAGCACACAACCATCACATAATCAACACGCATCCATCATTCATTCATATCAAACAAATCAAATAGTTGTTCGGGTTCAAACTTTAAATTGCACAAAATGAAAAATAAACTATCAAGTGCATCATTTACTCAACAGTCTTAGATGAAACAAAATAGATTATTTATTCATCCAAACAATTTTGAAGTATCCTCACCCAAACAACCATAAATCAAACAACAACAATTCCAAACAACAAATCGAATTTATTTATTATTTATTTCATTTTATACAATTGTTGTTTGATTTCTTTTTTTTCCATATAATGATTTCTTATAATTCACAATTATTTCTTGCAAAATTTCATTTCATTCATTTATTTGCCTTACATCTTTTCTACTTATTTTATTTGAAAATAGCTTCACCCATTCTTAAGTTTATTATTATTTATTTATACTACTTAATTTCAATTATTTCTACTTTTCATTTATAATACTTACCTTTTTTAATTTAGCAGTCTTTCAATTATACTTAAGTTCATAACAACTACAACCAATTTTCATTTTATTAAAGAATTTCATTGAGTACTTTCATTATTTCAAATTTTTACTTGTAAAATTTCCCATTACATTTTCTTTTAACATTTTAACTTTTTTATAGTTGGTAAGTTATATTTATGCCTTTAAGACTGTGATTGAAAGTTATACAAGTTTCCTTAATTCTTTTAAATTAATTAATGTTCAGTATTTATATCTTTTGTTTTATAGGTTACCATTTAAACTTTCTTGTTATTTCCTTTATAACCTATCCTTTAATTTCTTTTTTATTTATAACTTAGCATTAAATCTCTTATTTCCTTTAGAGGTTTCAATTATTAATTACTTACGTTCAAATTCACTACAATAACTGAAATTATTAATTAATAGAAACTTAAGAATTTAAATACCGGGTTAATTCAAAGTATTTTAAAACAAAAGATAGATATATACTTACAACTTATCTATCCAAGTATATTTAATACAGATTAAAAATTTACGTTTGTTTATCAAAATAAATCTGCTGTAAACTACTACAGTAGCCTTCCCACTTCGAGACTCAAAAAAGAATGTCGATGATGCGTGCACTCATCACCGAAATTATTTTCCAATGACAAAGAGGGTAGTACAGAAATTTTTCTTTTCAAAATTCCTTTTTTTAAAACAGTTCTTTCAAATTATATTAAAATATTTATATCAAAAAATACTTCTAAAATATTATTTTTATATTCCAAATCATTTGAAAGAAATTTTCAAAACCCCGGAAATTAAGTTCTAAAATTTCCTATTTTCATTTCCAATCTTATTTCAACTATTATTTATATTTTCATTACCTAACAACCAATATATAGCAACCAAATATATATCTTATTTATGAAAATTTATTTTATATATAGAAAATATAATAGGCAAAATTATTTCATTCACCTATATTAAAACAAATATTGTGTCGGTCTGTCCTATTAAGTGTTTTGAAACCCCTATTGATGTCACAGCGTCCCATGCACCAACCAGAGTTTATAAATACAAAACGGAAGAGATTAACACAATATTAAAACCTTTTTATAACACTAACAATTACGCTCTCTCATATATATATACACACTCAACGACTCCCATAGGGTATTACTACTCTATTAGTAAAGAGTCAAACCCCAAAAAGCTAAGTTTTATCGCTAAACCGAAGCTTTCATACCAAATGTAAAGTCCCGACTTTTCGCACGCTTTAAATCGACACACGTGCCAATTCAAACCATACGGAAGGGCGGATTGTTATGGGGTAAATAAGAAAACAAGAAAAAAATAAAAAATAAAATAAAATCTCACAGCGGAAGGATAAAATATAATAATCAAAAATACAGTTCATGAAGCTGTTTACAAAATATTTAATTTTACTTATACAATATATATCAGAGTTACACATACCAACGAATAAAATCGATGCAGCGGAATAAGTGATGCAGTGGGCTAATATAATATATAATAGTAATAAAGTCTTCGTCTTCATCCTCTGGAAGTAAGGTCTTCAAATCCTGAAATGCTCAGGCTGACCCGAGCGAATTGAAAAGACAAAACACTCGAGTCAGAACTAAAATATCTTATGTGAGTTAAATTAACAGAAATAAATATGAGTGCAGTAACTTAAGAGATGCTCGGGATTCACATCTCCTAAGGATATGTTAAACTATTTACTATGTAGTGATATTTCGCTATTATAATAATGTCTATAGTAAAATAAACTTACTTTTAAATAGCGTTAAGGAGTTACCCAATCTCCCCCTTAACACAATAATAGTCCCAGTAGTCCATCCAGTATCAGCGCATCTCCAGATCGGGAGACTACCCTAAATACTCCACGGGCTACGGGAGAAAACCAAACTCGTACAAGGTGCGATAGGGTAGGTGACACGGCACAACTAGGCAATGCCAGGGTAGATATACCAATTACGCATCCGGGCTGGTGGTAACGTGTAGCCGCAGCTACCGCCCACCTCGAGCCACACCCCCAAAAAAATAAAATCAAAAGTGGCCACCGAATCAATCCAAAAGTCAAAGTATAAAATCGAAGGGATGTGTCCGATCAAAGGTGCTACCTCAATTGGCTCGAGAATCGCTCCTGTTTTAACCACCTTACGCCAACTCACGGGAATTGGGTCCATGTATTTACCTCAAAGGAAACGCCGCCACCATCCTACTTCATTCTGGAATCTCCACCACGTACACGGTTGTTAAAGTGGTTTTCGGAGTTGGCAGAGAGTATGACAACTTCCGAACTCGGTCTCTTCAACAACCAATCGTTATTATAACACCGTGGTCATTTTAAAATATTTATGCTTTAAAACCAGAATATAATATCCATTTCAAAACCATATAAATACGATATCATTTATATTTTTAAACCCCAAATCAGTATGATATCATTTTTATTTTATAAATATCCCTTTTCCCAAATCATAATATTTTCAAATATATATATATATATATATATATATATATATATATATCTTAACCCCCATAGCTTTGAAACAAAATTTCTAATACTTAAATGGTTTAAGTATTAAACCGCTTTGCATAACAAAATAGTTTTTTTTTTTAATTTCACAAATAAATTCCAAATATAGGTTTAAATTCCCAAATAAACCATTTCAATTTCCATATATTTCAAAGCTTTAATTATTCCACCATTTCAAAACTTATTCTTTGATAATTTCATATATATCAAATTCAATTACTTTTATTTAGATTTGAAATGTTTACTTAATAAGTAAAATATCATTTAAGTAAAATCTTTACTTCGAATAACAGGGTATTCTCTCAATTTAATTAACATGATAATATTAATTCAAATCGACTTGATATTCATTTAAGTCCTCTAAACCAAAATCAAGTTATAAAGATCATACCCTTTAAAACCCTAAATTAATTAAAATTTCAAATAAATTTTATTCGAGGATAATTCTTAAATACCTTATTTCAAAGAAAATTCATATTTATCTTCCAACATTTATTTTATTTAAGAATTATAAACTCTATCAATAAATTTAAATAAATATTTATACATAGCCTAAATTCAAGCGTTTAACTATATATTTATACATAGCCTAAATTCAAGCGTTTAACTATATATAAAAATAATATTTAAAATATCGAAAATCAATACTCATTAAACCATATTCTTTCCAAACCATAGAAAAATCATTTCAAAGGTAATTATATATATATATATACACCGCGGTGCTTGTATAAAATTTTCTATCCTATGTTCAAGTGATACGGATATTTATCATTTCAATCCGCAATTTAAATTAAAATTACGGTTATATACCATTTCAAACTGCAATCTCGAATGAAACGAAAATGCATAATAACTAGCAGTTTATAACAATATAAGTACAGCATCCATTCATCCAATATCAACCATCAACCATTTATCACAATCATCATCCACATTCAAACAATACATCAATATATAACAGGTATCAACTATCAGTTTATATTCAAAAATAAATTATAACTGTTTAACTGGCAGTTTATATGCAATAAAATAAATAACAATTTAACTGGCAGTTAATATGCAATAATGAATTAAATAACAGTTAATTAAATAAATGCAAACTTATTGAGATAATGATGAAATATATGCCAAACAGCTATAAATAAATTTCAAATCACATCATAAATGAATTTAACAAACATAATAAATCTTAGAAGTGGTGAGTGGGTTAAAACATTCACCTTTTGGATTTAAATTGAGTTTACATCCAATTTAAACCCAAAAATTTGACCGTCGCAGAATTCATCCAAACTAGCGTCATCAAGTCCGGAATTTCAATACGATCCTAACAAACAAAATCACGCGTGAAACGGAGTTCGTATGCGAAAAATATAGCGAAAATTGTGCTTGAATTAAAAAAATAAAAAATAAAAAAGAGAACACTTTACTTGAAATTCCACGTCACATGCTTTCTTCCCAGATCCAAAAGAAACGCAGGAAAATAACATCCCCGTACGCACGCAACCCAGGCTCAGCCGCCAAAACCACAACCGCGATCTAACGCTCGACCTCGCCCTACACCACGTCCTAACACGCCGCGCCGAACCCCAACATCCTCGACCCGCGTGCCCCAAGGCCACGACCACCTTCAGCCGAAGAATCCTAGCCGCCGCCGCTAATTATTAAAACCCTAGTTGAATATAATAGCACGATCTAGCCGTTAACTCCACGAACAAACTGCACAGATCGACTCCCCTCGGTCCCCTTTACAATACCCAGAAAGAGTTCGACGATCCGACAACTTTGACCGACGCGTGATGGACGACCGAGACTTCTTCGATTTTTACCGGTCAAATGACAAACTGAATCGAAAAATGAACACCACCAGTGAATTATGCCAGTCGAGAGCATCAACATATATTTTTTTCAGAATTTTCTGAGGAGTTTGAATTTTTATTAGATTTTTTGAATTTGCAATTGGATATAGGGTTTGCATCTATTAAGGAAGAGGAGGAGCTGATGAAAATGTACGTGCAGACAAATGAGAATAGGCAAAGGCTAGGGTTTAGTAGGGTATTTATAGGCAAATTGAAATAAAATAGATGGATCAGTTTGATAGATATATGCGCTAAAGTTAACGTGGCCCAAAAAGCCCGTTCTAACCCCGAAACAAAATTGGGTAAATCCATATATCAAAATAGGTGTTTTAAAATATTTTAAACGCAATGGAAAAGGTTTCAAGTCCAAATTCTATCGTATGAAGAAGTTATGCTAAGAACAATATTTTCCAAATTGATTTCAATAGCATTTATTTCAAGGTGTTTCGAGTCCGTACAATCAGACGACAAGTTCGATCGCTACGAAACTTGAAGTCCTGCAATAATTCACCGTTATGGATCCGATGAAATTCGTTTCGTTGAAATCCGAGTCAGTGGCCAAAATGGCTATTTTTTACACTTAATTAAATAAGTTAAAAACTTAATTAATTAAATCAACTTTCAATTTCCAATCCTATAATCGAAAATTCTTGTCATTATTAATTTCTTAAAATTTACAATTTTTTAAACAAATTCAGATGAAACTGTAAAGTGGATAAATTTATAAATTTTCGTGTTAACTTCCACTTTCATTAAATTTTAAAATTATAAATAAAACTACCACTAATTCCATTTAATTAAATTACCAATAATTATTACATTCATTATTGTCAAATAGATGGGTTTACTATTAGATTCAAAAATATTACATAAATTTTCTCCTATCTCATCTTCACTTCAAATAACGTATTATTTTGCTATATCCAATTTCATTTACTTACAATAATCCCATTATTGAACTTTCCATATATACCTTAATTTATTCCATTCTATTATTCAATTTATCATTATTAAAGAATAAATTAAACATTGGATTTATGAACTATTACCTTACTATTCTTACATCCCATATTGATTTCAATTAACGCAAAATCAGATATTTTATTACATTAAATTGCAATAAACCCAATTACCTAAAAAAAAAATTCAAATAAATAAAACCCAAATCTCATTCTTATTATTCAACTAACATATTTTCCGTTTGGTTACGTCATTACACTGCTATTTTCCGTTTCACTTTTATCTGTATTAACTATTTTATTTCCACTTATTGTGATATAACTACCATAATTCAATATATAACGCTAATTTTTTTCATTGCATTAATATACGCCTATTTACATTTTATATTTGAATGAATATTACGTTTTAAAATGTGTACTTCCATCAAATTGAACACATTAATTTAGGTTTTTAAATTCTTTACATTCTATTAAACTTACAACATTAAATTTACATTCTATTAATTACTTTACAATACTTTACGTATTAATTTCTCAATTTACATAATTTGAACTTATTTCCCAATTCACCAATTACTACTTACATAAATTTGCGCTTCTATTAAATTTACATTCACACTTTCGTTTCTATATTAATAATTATTAAAGTAACGTTTATTATCAATAACAACATTATGAATACTTATCACCCTACATCATCCTTATTACATTAATTTAAGTTTTACCCCATTGTACCTTAATGCGCACATTAATTAATTCATATTTACATCCACTTTCGTATATATAAATTTTGTAACTAAGTTATAACATTTACACTTTTTCTTATATTAAATTTTATTACCATTTAAGTACGTTCGTTATCAACAACACACATTATAATTACTTATCTACAATTATTGCATTGGTTTGTTCAACAGTTACTTTTATTTACTCCTTTTCTATTTTAAACCAAATGTAACAAATTTCACTATTCATTATTATATTAATGAATTCCATTCTAGTTAATATTTTTATTAATCTTTCACAAATTCAACATTTCTATTGGTTTCTTATATTAAACTTATAACCAAGTATGCCAATTTACATTATTTTAATTTATTTCCATATAAATATTAAATTGTTAACATTTAATTACAATTGCTTCATCTAATTTCTACATTCGCTCCAATATAAATTTTAAGACTTTTATTTCTTTCTAGATTAAATTAGAAATCCTATTAAATTAACTCATTTAAAATCATCGACTTTTACGGGTCGTTACTAATCATCCAAGAGGGCATCTTCATATGTTGCTTTTGGTGTATTTTATAATAATTATATTTGATCAAAACCTAGAATACATTTTGGGACTATGTAATGGAATATGAAACATGTTTTGAAATGTAATTAGTAAAGTATGTTGTTTTTGGAATCTGTGTTTTGTTATTCATATGCTTCTAATATTATGGATATCATTAACATTGTCGTATTTGTCAGCAGAAATAAATATTATAGATGGCTGCAGCATCTATAGCGCTTAGCTTCGAGCCTCAAGATAGGGGATGTTACAGTTATTGACAAGCTTGACATGTGTTGATAGACATAGTATATTTGGTTTTGGTTTATTTTAACCAAATAAAAGTGATACAAGTTCTATCATCTTGTTTCATTGACATTTCTTTTACTATTATTAAATATGATATGAAACCAGGAAATGAATGATTTGAAACTTTTATCATGAGATGATTGTAACGTTACCTCACATGTGTAGTAGTCATTGGTATGCTTGAGAACTTACCACAAAAGTTTAGGGAAGGCTAATAAGGCAATATGGTATGCATTAAATTTCTTTTATAATCCTAATCATATCTTTTCAAAATTAATCTTAGTATGGATGTATCACTTTGTATAAGATACAGTTATCATTTTTATGTCTGACTCACTGTAGCATAAAAGGTATTATTTGGTATATAGTAGTTTGTATGGAAATATCTTTTCTATTCACAATAAACAAATGTGTTTAGTAGGATTATAGAAAAATATGGTAAAACTAGCCAATTAAATGGTAACATCTATACGAACGAATAATCAATTCAGGCTATTTCGCTAAAATGTTAATCTGCGACGTTTATGTTATTTATATTGTGTGAAAGTATAATTAAATTAGCATTTATGAAATTAGGTAAGCCATAACAGGTAGTAAAACAAGTTGCAGTAAACGGTGATTTTTTTTTCACTTACCATATGATCACGGCAGTTTTATATCTTTTGATATAGCTAAGGATATTGGTAACCAAATTATATATATTTACCAATATTATATTGCATATTCTAGCAATAGATTGCCTTTTTGACTAGATTATTCTCTTTTGCAAATACATCACAATAGAGGAGATAAAATATTCAATGTAGTCTTATATTCATATTAGACAAGAACCCTTAGGTAACAGACCTTAGGAACTCACGGGCACTTGTATCATACCCTACACCATTTCAGTAGAGTTAAAGTAACTGCATATGATCATCATTTTAAACTTGTACTCATTTACCAGACATTTTCCTGACTCGTTCCTTTTCTTTTTTTCCCATCTAGGTGGACATGGCAGTAGGTGATTTTCCCGTTCAGATACTTAGGGAGAGTCATGCTTTTCATAGAATCTGCTTTTACTACATCTCTCTTCCTGTATCATTTTATCATATCAGTATAGTTATTTTCTTGTAATAGACTATAATGGATATTGTAACAACCCCATATTTTCAGCCATTCGCATCCACATATGTCGGACTTGAATTGCTCAAAATACCGCGTTGTAAATAAATTTGGAGCAAATGAAATACAATCACCGAATCACAGACACAGAAATATCAGAATAACTCGCAGCGGAAATAAGATACATAGTAGTTCATGAAGCTACTACGGCAGAGTCTCAAACCAAATACATAATACAGTCTGAAAACAGCATAATAGAAATCCCATATACATAGAAGTTCACTAATACATGAGATAAACTAGAACAGCTGAAACGGAGAGTAGATATAAATGTAGATAAGCAGAAACTCCAGCAAAGACCAGCTCCAGAAAGAGAATCCAAAGCTGTGAATACTCAGGCTGACCCGAGCATAAAGTAAAACACAAAACACTCGAGTCAGGACAATATATACTTATATAATGTAAACCAACTCAAGTGAACTGTAGTAGAAGTACACAATAACTTAAAGGATGCTTGGGATCGCCCATCCTTTAAGAATCAGTTAAACTATAAATTAATTACCTTCCGTGGTTAAAATTTCAAAATGGTATTTTATACTTCAAAATCAAATGTAATTTCAACATTCAATATCATTCAAAATATCATATCTTCCAAATCACATCCATTTTTATTTAATTTAAATACCATTACAAAACACATTTCAAAATAGTTTATATTTCGAAACAAATTACTTCATTTTAAATCATAAAATGAAGTTATTATATTTAATAATTAAATTATTAAATTTCCAAAATTTTAGTCTTTCAAAATTCATTTATCCACTTAATTTATTAAAACAGATGAAAATTCAACTTTCGCAGCATTTAGAAATTGCTACAGAAAGTTACATTCAAAACAGTTCAATTTAACAAAAGGTAGCATAAAAATGCTGTGATAGGGTTACATTAGTTTTAAATAAAACTTAGTTAAATTCAATAATTATAACATTTACAAAAATGCTATGATAGCCTTTAATTAAACTTAGCCATTTGGTTCATTATTATCAGCTACAGCATTTACAAATGTTGTATTATCATTTACATTAGAATTAATAGCACTTCAGAAATACAGTTAATTAACTTCAAATATTCAGTATAATTTCACAAAAAAATTATATTTTTATTTAAATCATTTTTAACTTATAAAATCATATAATTTCACTTTTAAAACAACCATTCAAATACCCTTCTATTCATGATTTTAAAAAGTTAAATCTCCATTCAAAAACCAAAATTTAATAATAATTCATTTATTAAATTCCAACATAAAATTTCAAATTCATTAAATTAAATTTAACTTAACACTTAAGTTTAAAATTTTCAAATATAACTTAATTTCATTTTTATTTACTTAACTTAAAATTCACTTTTAAGCCAAATTCACAAATTTTCAATTTTAGTTATATTTCCAAATTTCAACCTAAATATTCATTCATTTCACATTTTAAATTTATTCAAAAATCATTAATATATTATAAAATCATTTTAAATTCATTTAATTCAAAATATCATAAATTTATCATATTTTCATATTTAATTTAAATTTCATTTATCACCAAATTATAATTTCCAAAATAACTTACATTTCAGATTTTCTAACTTTACCATTTATTTATTTCACTTATAAATTTTCAGAAAATCAATAATGCTTTTCAAAAATCATTTTTAAATAAATTTAAATCAAAATATTATAATATTTACATTTATAAAATAATTTAAAATTTTTTTAGAAAAACATAATTTAACAACGAGTTTGTATTTCATTTCTAGCCTAGGTAAAGTGATACGGGCAATATATCATTTCAACCCGTAATTTACAAAGAAAACCCGGGTTTGATCATTTCAAACCCGCAATCCCAAGAAAAAGAAAATAATTAAAAAATCATCTAGGCCTATCATTTCAGCCCATAATGATTTTTCCTATTCTAAAGTCCGTTCGGGTATGTATCATTTCAACCCATAGTGATTCTAATCTAAAGGGAACTTGCAGTGTGATAAACTGATGAAAATAACAGAATAGCATGAAATAACAGTAACATATGGTATAACAAGTGTAAATATAGGTGTGGACTTCATATGAATATAATATAGCAGTTATAACAGAATGATATGCATTTACATATTCAGGTGATGTCAGTTTATCACTACATAAGTACATATTAGTCTGGTGAGATTTACTCACTGTTTTGAGCTGATGACACAACGACGAATTGCACAACGGGATCTACACAAGCACAAAAGCACGATACAGATACGAAATGGAGGAGCCAAGGATTAATTCCCTTGAATACAAATCAAACAAACAATATAATAATTATAAGGTTTCAGACCAAAAATACGATAAACGATGCTAGAAATTAAGGAACAACAATTAATCAAACACTTGCACTTGCTTCCACCATCACTATGCTCAGCCTATAGGGTGATAAGGTACTGCCATGGGGTGTATTTGGTCAGGTATGGGTCGTATATGGTCGGCCTAGCAAGGGTAGTGAAGGTATGGAAGTTGCTATGTATGAAAATACAAGTACAAGGCAAACAAGTGGATTTTCGTGCAGTTTCAAGCATCGGGCAAGGCTACAAATGGCATGGCCAGACCTGCTGGAGGCTAGGAGATGGTGTGGCAGTGGTTTTGGTTCAGGTATGAGCTGGAGAAGGTGGTGCAAAGGCCGGCTAAGGGTGTGGTGAAGTGGTGGAAGTTACAAGGTGTGAATACAAAGGGTTTAAGGCAAATAAGTGGCTTTTGTGCAACCATGGCTCAACCAAAGGACCATTGGGCTCGGCCCCTACAAGGTGAAGGTCGGGTGGGGTCTGGAGTGTCAGCCAAAGGTGGTGGAGGGGCTGGTGGTGGCGGCCAAGGAGGTGGTTTAGGTGAAAATGAAGGGTATGTGCATAAATGGTTCGGCTAGGCTGAACAAGTGGAGTGTTTGCATAAACTTTGGTGGATCTAGTCATAGATGACCACGGCATGGCTTGAACAGTGGGCTGGAGGAGATGGTGACCTGATGTGGTGATGGTGGAGGCGGCTATGGTGGTGGAGGAGCAAGGCCGAACCTATGATGAAGAAGAACAAGTGCAAAAACCATGAATTCAAGCATAAACAAATGGAAAAAGGAAATAAAGTTTACCAAACTTTCTTCAAAAGCTATGGCCGAATTTTTTTGAGGAAATGAGAGAAAAAATGAAGTACGTGAATGAGAAATGAGGGTGGCAGCTGAAAGAATGAAGAGATATGGCCATTTGAGTGAAAAGAAACGTTAAAATGTGAAAAGGTGGGAAAATCAAAAGCCATAGGAAACAAAAGGTCACAAACCCTTTCAATTTACCTTTCATTATTTATATAAATTTATGTAGCTGAAATAATAATAATATCAGATAATATTTCGAAATTTTCAACCAATATACAAATATATATAATATTTATCAATTATGTAAAGTAAAATTAAGGAAAATAGTTAAAACAGTGAACTAGACTAGCAAAATTTGAAGTTAAATGAAATAATTTTTAGAAAATTCATATAAGATTGTAAAGTATTTTTAAACATAAATAATAACATAAAATACAAATATATTCACAAAATAAATATTTAAAATTTAATTTAAATATAAAATTATAATGCAGAAAATAGCAGAAAATGGGAAAACAGCCCTTAAAAATAGAAAATCAACACAGTAATTTTTAAAAAAATTCTATTATTATTTTAAAAATATTTAGAGATGAATTTTCAAAAATAAAACAAATTTAAAATAAAATAAAGAAATTTAAAAATGAAGAAAATGGCAGAAAATTAGAAAACAGCCTTTAAAAATAGGAAATAAATACAGTAAATTTTGGAAAAATTATATTATCATTTTAAAAATGTTTAGAAATGATATCACACAAATAAAAAAAATTAAAATAATTTCAAAATGAAATAAAGTCAAATTTAAATATATAGTCAAAATCTAGGGTTGTTACACTCTCCCCCACTCAAATCTTTTCGTCCTCGAAAAGGAAGGAAGCGGAGAAACAACAAGAAAGAGCAATAGGTTGGAATGCATCCCCGAAAGAAGGTAGGGAAAAAAAGATAGCTAGGAGGTAAAGCAGGTTGAAAGACAAGGATGAACCATTATTTGAACCATTATACATTTCAATTTTTTTTTTATGATGAATAGTCATTTGATTCAAATCTGATGGTTCAAAGTAAAAAATATTTAAAACATTTTAAATTTTTAGAAGGGTAAATAACTGATCAAAATATTCTTTATATAGTATTTTATCAAAATACTTTTATAACTCGATGTCTTAACAAGTTTACTTTCGTTCCTGCAGACTCTGGCTAAGCGTTGATCAGGCGCAAAGCTAGAATTCTCCATGTACTTGGTAGACTTGTTTCAACACCTAGTGAAAATAATGAAAACACTTTTAAAAACAGATATGGAAAGTACAATCCAAAAAAATCAACCAAACCGAAATAGTTGTCTAATCATGGATCGCAGATACACAATGGTTACGCCTGGATCCCCCAGGAAACAATCCGTATCCGTAAGCTTTCGCAGCCCTGCGAGTTACGCCATGATGACGAGTAGAATGCAGGATACACAATGGTTACGCCTGGATCCCCCAGGAAACAATCCGTACCCCCAGGCCAGCTCAGCCAGGCATTTGCGCTACTAATGCGACCTACATAGAGTGCAGGATACACAATGGTTACGTCTGGATCCCCCAGGAAACAATCCGTACCCCCAGGCCAGCTCAGCCAGGCAGTTGCGCTATGCAGTCGCGATCATAAGACCATGGAGATCGCCATGGAATTCGATGGACACTCAAGTATCATATCCGGAAAACCCAAATCAAAGAGAGAGAATAATATCGATAGAATGAATCCACAGTGTGGCCACAAAGCAGATATCAAGCAGAAGACACTTTACATATCTTTACTTCGAAAATATGTATCATATAGTACCTTTCAAAATCACTTTCAAATATCATACTTATATAAAGTCCATTATACATAAGATTTCATTTCAAATCAAATACTTTCCAAATCCATAGAATATCAAATCATACTTATATAGACTTCGATTATATAAGATTTCAATTTACAAATTGAGTACTTTTCAATTCAACATTTTCAAATCAACTTCATACTTATACAAATCAATTTTATATAAGTTCGATAACTCCCAAATCAAGTATTTAGTAAATCAAGGTTCTCAATTTTAATTCGTTCAATATTAATTCAGCTTCAAAAAAAATCATATATGATTTCACCAAATCCTTTCTTCCAAATTACATATATTCAATTTCAAATTTCTTAAAGCCATAGATTTAGAAAATAATCAAAATCAACAAAATTTAGGTCAAACAAATTCATTTCCATTTCAAACATATATTCACTTCAAAAATCATAATACTTTCAAAGTTATAAATCTTTCGAAACCATATACTTGAAATCATTACACGTTGAGAATCATAACATTTTGAAATGATACATTTGAAATCATAAAACATTCCCTCAATTCTTTACATTTCACAAATTTATTCAATTAAACCCAAATCTAAAATTTCCAATTTTAATTAAATTCAAACCATCAGTTTCAATAAAATTTAGTTTTCCAACAAAACCATTTCAAATATTATCAAATTTCAAATATAGATTTGATTTATAAAATAAACTATTAAATCTTAAATATTTTTCAAGGCTTAAATATACCATATTTCAAACTAAATTTTATAATTTCATATATCTCAAATTTTCTTAATTATTACTTACATATGTCATCATTTCGCAGCATTACATTCAATCTCTCGCTTGATCACACAAGTTCGCTTTCGAACTAGTATTGCCCATTCGACTTCCCTAATGCGGACTTCGATATGGTTTCTCGACTAGAAGCCATCAGTCTCCTTGCATAGCCATATACTATGATAGAGAATTCTAGAATCAAGCCCAAAATCCATATCAAATATTGCCCATCAAGAATCAAATGAAAAATCCTAACACGAAATGGTGTAATTCACCTCGAACTTGTGTACTCAAACTTGGATCAAATTAATTATGCGAATAAACAACATACGTACAACTTATGTATCTATTCCAACTTGTTAAATAAATAGTTTTATAAAGATGTTACTAAGTTAAAACATTTAAAACCAAATTTTTCTCAAACATTTGAAGACTAATTTTTATCCAAAACATTTCAAACTAAATTTCGTATTAGTATAATTCAAAATAGTCTTATTTATTTACTTAACAAAACAGTTTCAACTTATACAAATCATATTATTTCATACTTGAAGATACAAACTAAACTTATATTCTTTATCAAATACCTTATACCTTTCAAAATTTCTTAGCTTTGAAAAGTTAAAGTTGATTTGGAAGTGCTCGAATCTTAAAAATAGTTGAAGGAATCATATTTTCAAATCCAAGAGTTGAAAATCAACACTAAATCAGTGAACCAATTTCAAAAGATAGTGTTATACCAAAACAAATCTGAATCTCGAGGACTGAACACCGGCTTACTTTAAATCATTTCAAATGTGTGTGTGTGTGTGTATATATCTTTCGAATATCAAATCATACTTCAAAATCAAAAATCAAAATTGGTTTCACAAAATTACTCGCATAGCAAAGCTACTAGAGTGGCCTCTCTCTCACTCAGAAACTCGAAAATCAATGTCGATGATGCATGCATTCATCACCGAAATTATTTTCCAGCGACATAAGTGAGTTCTGGACTTCAATTAACTTTGAAAGACTTCTTTGAAATTCCTTCGAAATCTTTGAAATTCATTCGAATACATTTGAAACATTTCTTATTTGAAAAAAAAATATCTTTAAATCATATTATTATTATATATTTTCCAAAATCTTAAAACCGATTTCAAAACACTGGAATTCGATTCCTCAAAATTCAAATTCAAAACCCTTCAGTTATAAATCATTTTTGTATAAATCAAGTTCTTATAAAATTTTCAAAATTTCAAATTCTTTCGAAATTTCAAATTTTCATTTTTGAAAGGTATATAATCCTTATCGAAAACATTTCACTTTTATATATAAAAATATGGCCATCCTTAATAATTTTGATGTATGCACAATTTCAAAATACAACCAAACACAAATTTCCAAAGGATGATTCAAGGAAGGATTTCAAACAAACAAAGATTCAAAATTAGAGGAACTCTAATCAAATAGAATTCTAGTTCAAAGATAAACTCATACGAAGATCAGATAATTTAATTACCAAATAGAGGATAGATAAGCCTATATAAATCGCGGGCGACCTTAACCGGTCAACCGAGACCTTAGGGATATAATCAATACGGAAATCTAAGGCAAATCGACCTTCGATCGCCAGAGATAGAATCTGGGTAGAGCAGGAGATAGATAGCATCGACATCCGAGGATAGAAAAATCTTCAGTGAATCAATGCCAATTGTAAAGGAGTTTCACCCCTTTACAAATCATTCAAAGATTTACGGAATCACCGCTCTTTAGAGAGGTCATTCCAAAGTAGAGTTATGGAATGCTCCGAATCAAAAGAAAAAAAATAGGGAAAACAAGACCGGATTCCAAAACAAGTGGGAGCGTTCCAAAGTTCAAGAAATCCTAATCGATAAGAATCTTAACCAAGAGATTTCTAACAAGGTGGATACCGAAGAGATGAAGTTTAGAAAATCTTGATGTCGAAATAAGAACATTTTTATATCAAAATAATCTTTGAAAATCCTTTAAAAATCATTTGCAAATCATTTTATACTTCGAAAATACATCCTCTCACAAAGAAAGGATTCCGAGATTGATTTCACTCATTCTAGGGTATTTCTACCTTATCTCTAATGAGTTTTTGCTCCGCAGGCTAAGGTTGCCTAAAACCAAAGCTCTGATACCAACTGTAACAACCCCATATTTTCAGCCATTCGCATCCACACATGTCGGACTTGAATTGCTCAAAATACCGCGTTGTAAATAAATTTGGAGCAAATGAAATACAATCATCGAATCACAGACACAGAAATATCAGAATAACTCGCAGCGGAAATAAGATACATAGTAGTTCATGAAGCTACTACGGCAGAGTCTCAAACCAAATACATAATACAGTCTGAAAACAACATAATAGAAATCCCATATACATAGAAGTTCACTAATACATGAGATAAACTAAAACAGCTGAAACAGAGAGTAGATATAAATGTAGATAAGCAGAAACTCCAGCAAAGACCAGCTCCAGAAAGAGAATCCAAAGCTGTGAATACTCAGGCTGACCCGAGCGTAAAGTAAAACACAAAACACTCGAGTCAGGCCAATATATACTTATATAATGTAAACCAACTCAAGTGAACTGTAGTAGAAGTACACAATAACTTAAAGGATGCTTGGGATCGCCCATCCTTTAAGAATCGGTTAAACTATAAATTAATTACCTCCCGTGGTTAAAATTTCAAAATGGTATTTTATACTTCAAAATCAAATGTAATTTCAAAATTCAATATCATTCAAAATATCATATCTTCCAAATCACATCCATTTTTATTTAATTTAAATACCATTACAAAACACATTTCAAAATAGTTTATATTTCGAAACAAATTACTTCATTTTAAATCATAAAATGAAGTTATTATATTTAATAATTAAATTATTAAATTTCCAAAATTTTAGTCTTTCAAAATTCATTTATCCACTTAATTTATTAAAACAGATGAAAATTCAACTTTCGCAGCATTTAGAAATTGCTACAGAAAGTTACATTCAAAACAGTTCAATTTAACAAAAGGCAGCATAAAAATGCTGTGATAGGGTTACATTAGTTTTAAATAAAACTTAGTTAAATTCAACAATTATAACATTTACAAAAATGCTATGATAGCCTTTAATTAAACTTAGCCATTTGGTTCATTATTATCAGCTACAGCATTTACAAATGTTGTATTATCATTTACATTAGAATTAATAGCACTTCAGAAATACAGTTAATTAACTTCAAATATTCAGTATAATTTCACAAAAAAATTATATTTTTATTTAAATCATTTTTAACTTATAAAATCATATAATTTCACTTTTAAAACAACCATTCAAATACCGTTCTATTCATGATTTTAAAAAGTTAAATCTCCATTCAAAAATCAAAATTTAATAATAATTCATTTATTAAATTCCAACATAAAATTTTAAATTCATTAAATTAAATTTAACTTAACACTTAAGTTTAAAATTTTCAAATATAACTTAATTTCATTTTTATTTACTTAACTTAAAATTCACTTTTAAGCCAAATTCACAAATTTCCAATTTTAGTTATATTTCCAAATTTCAACCTAAATATTCATTCATTTCACATTTTAAATTTATTCAAAAATCATTAATATATTATAAAATCATTTTAAATTCATTTAATTCAAAATATCATAAATTTATCATATTTTCATATTTAATTTAAATTCCATTTATCACCAAATTATAATTTCCAAAATAACTTACATTTCAGATTTTCTAACTTTACCATTTATTTATTTCGCTTATAAATTTTTTCAGAAAATCAATAATGCTTTTCAAAAATCATTTTTAATCAAATTTAAATCAAAATATTATCATATTTACATTTCTAAAATAATTTAATTTTTTTTAGAAAAACATAATTTAACAACGAGTTTGTATTTCATTTCTAGCCTAGGTAAAGTGATACGGGTAATATATCATTTCAACCCGTAATTTACAAAGAAAACCCGGGTTTGATCATTTCAAACCCGCAATCCCAAGAAAAAGAAAATAATTAAAAGTCATGCAGGCCTATCATTTCAGCCCATAATGATTTTTCCTATTCTAAAGTCCGTTCGGGTATGTATCATTTCAACCCATAGTGATTCTAATCTAAAGGGAACTTGCAGTGTGATAAACTGATGAAAATAACAGAATAGCATGAAATAACAGTAACATATGGTATAACAAGTGTAAATATAGGTGTGGACTTCATATGAATATAATATAGCAGTTATAACAGGATGATATGCATTTATAGATTCAGGTGATGTCAGTTTATCACTACATAAGTACATATTAGTCTGGTGAGATTTACTCACTGTTTTGAGCTGATGACACAACGACGAATTGCACAACGGGATCTACACAAGCACAAAAGCACGATACAGATATGAAATAGAGGAGCCAAGGATTAATTCCCTTGAATACAAATCAAACAAACAATATAATAATTATAAGGTTTCAGACCAAAAATACGATAAACGATGCTAGAAATTAAGGAACAACAATTAATCAAACACTTGCACTTGCTTCCACCATCACTATGCTCAGCCTATAGGGTGATAAGGTACTGCCATGGGGTGTATTTGGTCAGGTATGGGTCGTATATGGTCGGCCTAGCAAGGGTAGTGAAGGTATGGAAGTTGCTATGTATGAAAATACAAGTACAAGGCAAACAAGTGGATTTTCGTGCAATTTCAAGCATCAGGCAAGGCTACAAACGGCATGGCCAGACCTGCTGGAGGCTAGGAGATGGTGTGGCAGTGGTTTTGGTTCAGGTATGAGCTGGAGAAGGTGGTGTAAAGGCCGGCTAAGGGTGTGGTGAAGTGGTGGAAGTTACAAGGTGTGAATACAAAGGGTTTAAGGCAAATAAGTGGCTTTTGTGCAACCATGGCTCAACCAAAGGACCATTGGGCTCGGCCTCTACAAGGTGAAGGTCGGGTGGGGGTCTAGAGTGTCGGCCAAAGGTGGTGGAGGGACTGGTGGTGGCGGCCAAGGAGGTGGTTTAGGTGAAAAATGAAGGGTATGTGCATAAATGGTTCGGCTAGGCTGAACAAGTGGAGTGTTTGCATAAACTTTGGTGGATCTAGTCATAGATGACCACGGCATGGCTTGGTCAGTGGGCTGGAGGAGATGGTGACCTGATGTGGTGATGGTGGAGGTGGCTATGGTGGTGGAGGAGCAAGGCCGAACCTATGATGAAGAAGAACAAGTGCAAAAACCATGAATTCAAGCATAAACAAATGGAAAAAGGAAATAAAGTTTACCAAACTTTCTTCAAAAGCAATGGCCGAAATTTTTTGAGGAAATGAGAGAAAAAATGAAGTACGTGAATGAGATGAGGGTGGCAGCTGAAAGAATGAAGAGATATGGCCATTTGAGTGAAAAGAAACCTTAAAATGTGAAAAGGTGGGAAAATCAAAAGCCATAGGAAACAAAAGGTAACAAACCCTTTCAATTTACCTTTTATTATTTATATAAATTTATGTAGCTGAAATAATAATAATATCAGATAATATTTCGAAATTTTCAACCAATATACAAATATATATAATATTTATCAATTATGTAAAGTAAAATTACGGAAAATAGTTAAAACAGTGAACTAGACTAGCAAAATTTGAAGTTAAATGAAATAATTTTTAGAAAATTCATATAAGATTGTAAAGTATTTTTAAACATAAATAATAACATAAAATACAAATATATTCACAAAATAAATATTTAAAATTTAATTTAAATATAAAATTATAATGCAGAAAATAGCAGAAAATGGGAAAACAGCCCTTAAAAATAGGAAATCAACACAGTAATTTTTAGAAAAATTCTATTATTATTTTAAAAATATTTAGAGATGAATTTTCACAAATAAAACAAGTTTAAAATAAAATAAAGAAATTTGAAAATGAAGTAAATGGCAGAAAATTAGAAAACAACCTTTAAAAATAGGAAATAAATACAGTAAATTTTGGAAAAATTATATTATCATTTTAAAAATGTTTAAAAATGATATCACACAAATAAAAAAAATTAAAATAATTTCAAAATGAAATAAAGTCAAATTTAAATATATAGTCAAAATCTAGGGTTGTTACAGATATTTTGCTATATGCTCTAATTTTGATCACGTACCGATATATTTCTGAGACTATAATTTGATAATTTCTGAGACTGGTATTTCCTATAATATTTGCATGTCTTATTTCTTCTATTGTGATGCATATTTGATAGTTAGTTTATCTTTCTACTTTAATATGCATTTGATAGTTAGTTTATCTTAGATTGTATTTATTTGTTATTAGTCTGTGTAATATGAAATGTTATCGACCCCCGACAATCTGCATTTCTCTGCCAGGTGCAAGTCTGAAAGTTACACTAGGCTTTGGATCGGCACGTCGGAGGTGCGGGTTGTCACAAAACATAACCTCTTGTCATTTTATTCCATTTACTTCACAGTTGAGATAATCCAATAAATATGATGAATAATACTTTGGTTTATACTTCAGGATATCTGTATTTTAATGCATTGAAACTACATCTCTCCCAAAGGAAAGGCTGACAGTGTAAATTTCTATGTCTTACCCGAAAAGAGAAATAGAGTAACGTTTGGAATTACAAGGAATTATTTTTTCTTAGTTATTGAAATAGACGTCACATAATATGATAACTGTTTGCGCCAAAAATTAGCATAAAATCCCAAAAGAGATTTTGTAGAGGAATAAATAAAGAGCACTAAATGAAAAAAGAGAAAACAAACAATTAAATAATGGAATATAAGCAATAACGAGAAGACAACGATTTATAGAGGTTCGACGTTGAAAGCTTACACTCACTTTGGAGAAATAACTTTATTAAACACTTGAACTGCTAAGTACAAAAGGATGGATCGAAATAGAACCCCTAGTTACAAAAAAGTGCCACGCAACAAGTAGCGTAAAGATCCAGTAAATGAACAATCAAGTCTATATTTATAGAGGAAGATGGTGAAATTTCTTCCTGGAATTTTAGAAATAGAGTATCTAGATCCAGAAGATGTCATGGGATCAATCGTGGTTCCCACAACTTTCATAATAACGATCGATACCAATCGTTCTATAGGCTTGTTTTGGCATGCGATTGATATGGTCGGCTCCACTCTTTACTAATTGAAGTTCCCAAAGTTTCATGTGTATTTGACTTGCAGATTTTGAGATATCGATCGTTTTCCATTGGGTTGAACTATAATATCAATATGGTACGATCCATAATTGGTGAATATGGATCGTACCCGATCCATTTTTAGTAAATGATATGTTTTCATACTTTTATCTTTCTATTGATTCCATCTTCTGCTTTCACTTCGCCACTGCTTCGTATTATCATCTGTGCCTGATTTCTAGGCTTCGTGATTTTAATCTGACTTGTTGATCCTGATGACAATCGAGTCTAACTTTTCTAATCAGTTTGAATATAATTAGGCCAAAAGGATGGATAACACTTACTCCCCAAAGTACGTCTTGTATCAACATGACGTGATTTCAATTAATGCAAGTTACAGTCATCGTAAAGGAATCCATTCAGTTTTCTAAAAAGTTGTCATCCCTTTGGTAGATTGCTTTCCTTGAAGAGTCGTATCTCTTTTTGTTTGACACGACGATTGAATGATTTTCAATAGTATAAATTATGAATTTTAATTTACCAATTAATATTTGTACCTAATTCCATTGAGTTAGTAGGCCTCAATTATCTGATTTGGTTATTCCTCTAATAACTCTAGATGAGAATTCAATTTCTATTGATTTCAAGAAATTAAATATTTGGGATGCACATGTGCACCTTCATGTACATGTTCTTATCGTTGTCTTACAGATGTGTTCGTACGCTCATGGGTCATTGCCAGTTTGGTGGAATGCAATTGAATCATTTGCAATTTTTTAAAGATGAATAGGCATGAATCCATCAGGTAAATGGATCGTACTTGATCAATTTTTAATACAGATCGGTCAAATTCGTTTGAGTTGGATCATGTCCGAACGTTCTCTCCCCTCTTTCCTTTTTTTAGCCCAAGAAAGAAGATGATGGATCATTCCAAAACCATTAGTTTTGGATCATACATGATCCAAGTATATGTTGAACGAACCAATTGCACTGCATATTGATGTGCACATAAATGTGCATATATTTGCATCCATATTTTATCTCTTTTTAATTAAATAAACATCATATTTGAGCATTTTAACATGTTTAAAACCAAAATTCAATTATTTTCGAACCATCATATTTTCATCTTCATTCAGAGGCAAAATGGTCATTTTTGTGCATGTGTCAATTCAAGAATTTTTACTTGGATAATTTTTATAGGATATTTTGATGCATATGGATGTGGGATTCATGATGGCATATGCATGCACAAGGAAATACAAAGGAATGAAGAGGATATAATTCAAGTTTAAGATCATGGAGGACCCCACCCATCTACTTAAATGTACAATTAGGAGCTAATAGATAATTAAGTGGAGGTCAAAGCTTCATGCACAACTGGATTAATTAGTGGCTAATGGTTACTTGGTGACCACACTTCCTAATTAGGAAGCTCCTTTGAAATAGAATTAGGGTTTTATGCATATATAAATAGCCCTCTTATGTACATGAACATATCTTCTAGTCTTTTATATTTGTTCGGAAATTAAGAAAGTAAGTTGTAAGCTCTATGTTGAATGAAATAAAAATGGCTTCCAAGCCTCTCTCTAAACCCCCCTCCCCCCACTTATCTTTTTATTCATCCTCGAATAAAGGAAAACTAAGATCAATCCGTTTTCGTAGGGAGCACGATCGCATTGAGTATATGCAACAAGCCGTTAAACCTCTTGGTGTCCCCAGTAGGACGAGTGTTGTCTCGTGACGGTTTTCATCGGATACTACGTACAAAATCCAAATGCAAAGTGAAAATATTTACAAAATGGAAGATGTACTTACAAAGAGATGAATGCGAATTTTTGGAAATATTTACAAATTAAAGGTTTACTTTTAAATAGACACAATTTTGGTCATTGTCTTGAAAATTTAGGTCATCTACTCATCAAATTTTCCAATAAAAATCAAGTTGTCATAACAGATAAACCATAGTTTGGCTAATTGTTTCGGTTGATAACACAATGTAATTATGAAATGGATCCTTAGTTGATTTTCAAAGTTTATTAAAGTGGTATTTTCATTTCTTTTCAATAACAAGTTAAATCAAACAAGTTAAAATAGTGCTTAGATTTCAATTTCTTACTCTCTCTTATTTGAAAATTTTATTGATATTGACAATATTTACATATGCCTAACTCAGGTAAGCTGAGGCCAGATATATTACCCCTGCACTGCCTTTTGAGCCTATGTGAGGGGAATACAGAGCGTAGGGAGTAAACACACGAATGTGAATATCTACTGACTATAGGAATTATTAATAAAAGAATTTATATATACATATACCTAGCTCAGATAAACTGAGGCTAGATATACCGATCATGCACTACCTTTCGGGCTTACGTGAGAATGGTATAGAGCATAGCGAGTGTACACACAAGTGTGTATACCTGTCGACCGTAGGTGTAAATAGAAAATACTTACATATACACAATTTTTTTTTTTATGGAAAGGGAGAGTTTTGTAAAATCATCTTAGCACCACTTAACTTAGAAGATAAAAAAGATGTTATATCCTTTACTTTAAATCTACCACTTTTTAAACAAAGATTTTCAATTAGGATATATTTCATAATTAACAATATGAATCTTCCTATAAACTAGTTAAACTATTGTTATTTGTAATCAAACTTCATTTTTATTTTTGTTAAGACAAATAAATTTTCAAAAATTTCAATTTACTGACCAAAACTTATACTTATTGCATAGTGTTTCTTCAAAAATAAATCAAAACGCTAGAAAAAGAAAATGTTTTTTAGATTTATAAACTTTTGATTTTTTTTAGATAAAGGAAAATGAAAATTCAAAAATTCCATGAAAATGAAAATGAGATTCCCCCCCCCCCCTCACACTTAATTTTGATTGTATCTGTAACAACCCGCAAATCTGTACCCCTTGAGTCAACACTATTCTACCTAAATCAACTTAAGTTGTACATAAATACGAACCATTTGGGTTAAAGAAGAAGAGGTAGAAGAAGAAAATAGAAAACAACTACAGAATCTAACCGTCGCAACAAAATAAAATATAATAGATAATAAATAATCTTCACACAAAACAAATATATATCTGTTGTATACATACATCATCATCAGAGTACATCATCAGAGTTCAACAACAGCCATAACATACAACTGGATACACAGCTACTCAACACAGTGGAATATATATATAAAACAAGTACGAGAGTACGTATCGTCATCCAGCTCGTCTCCTGAACTCGACAGCATCAAATCCTGTATCCCATAATACCCGGTCTGACCCGAGCATTATAGTTAAATAACACCCGAGTCAGTCTGGAATACCAGCGTGAGAAAATCACACTCAATTGATTATTAAAGTTTCAGAAATCTTTTGAAAACAAAAGCATCTTGTAAGACCACGCCACAAATAAACATGTCGGGTTTTTACCTTACGATAGCTAAAGCGTTTTATAGAAATCTCTGATATTATAATAGGATCTATATACAAATACTTATAAAATAGCCGAAATTGTTACATTCATTAAATTCCATCTACTAGCCACAGAGTGGGTAATACAAACAAAACTCGTATAAGGCTCATAGGGAGAATGGATTTCCAACTAATGACTAGACATTGGGGTACCACCTGTCACAGTATGTGGCCTAGATCACAGTACCGAGGAGTACGCCCGCTCCCCTGCAACACAAGACCGGGACTACGCCTTACTGGATAATCCCGAGTGAGATCACCCCGCGGTTGGGATCAGCAACCGTCCACTAAGCCGAAATAAAAAGGGACATCTAGACAGGGATGACCTCACCCTGCTTTGGTGCTACCCACCTAGCCTTGCTGCATAACCCCTGATTTTCAGTCATTACTGGTTGATGAGGCTTGAGGCTAAGCGTTACTTTTTTAGAACATATCCCTTAGAATGCCCATCGTCCACCTGACGATGTTCCGTAAGTATTCATCCATACAAGTCCGTCCCGGGTTCAACGGAACCGAAGGCACTATTCCTACTACAACCATTTTGAAAATATCCTCAGGATTAGTAGCGACTAGCCCTTGCACTTCACTGCTCCATCTTCGAATCCAAACTCGTTTCCACGAAACGTACAAATCGGATCGAAGTGGTTTTCGAGAAATAAATCTCGATCCCGGTCTCTTCGAAACGATCAACGCATTTGGCCAATATTGATAGTCGATGATTTAACTGTCAATTAATATTCACAACATCCATCACACAATAAATAATTTCCCAAATTATTTATTAACCTCAAAAATATCTTTACAAGATATATTTCTATTTTCAACCCTTTGAAAACAGTTTCAAATCATCTTTCTTTTCAGAATAAACTTCCCCAAATATTTTTTATCTCCACTGAAGTCACCAAGCCCAAAACTAGATTTTTAAAATAATTAAAACACTTTACCTTGAAATATACTTTAAAACATTTAAGTTAAAACTACTACAAGAGTTTGCTAAAAATACATACTATGTGAATATTTGAAAATAAGGTTACTTAATAAAATATAAAACTAGATTTTCACTTTTAAAAACAAAATACTAAGTCGCTCTTTAAATAATTACTACCATAATAGATTAAAGGGAAATACTTAATTTAGAATTTAAATATTTATAAATAATATATTTTCCAAAACTTGCTTTTTAAAACAACTTTAAAATCTTTTAACTTATATTTAAAAATTTACTTTGAAAACGTACTTGGTTAGCCAAGGAGAATTTCCAATCTCAATTACTTAAATCAATTTTTTCAAATTGATTCCCAATTTATTCCATTTGAAATAAATTTCTTTACTTATCAGTTCATTTCAAAATTCATTAGTTATGGACTTTATTATTATTATTCTTGTCCGTTTGATTTCAAACCTTTTTGACTGAAATATACAAATTTCAAGTTGTTCCCAATTCCTTCTTTATTCTTTTCAATAATTTAAATCTTAAATTTTAAACAAATGTTTTGTTCTTTTTAAATAATAACACTGAATTTTAAAATTCATTACTTTCTGTTTGTTCAAATTTTCCTTTCCATACTCAAGATTTATTTATTTGAATTTTAAAGTCGTTTTATTTCTTTTCCAATTCATTCTTAATTTATTCTATAATTATTTTACTTACAAATTCACTTCTTTTATTTTCTTTCCAAAATCCAATTTATATATTTTTGGTAATTCATTATATCCAATTATATCAATCAAGCCATAACATTTAATATTTTCACATAATTCATTATAGAATATCAAATAATCACAACAGAGAATATTAAATAATTTAAATAAAGTTGAGGGGTCCAGTTGGATTCCTCCAACCTGTTTTCCCTGCATCCACAGACGTTAGCACAATATAATTACCAATTCCAAAATATACCATACTATAACACATCAATCAATTCAACCATTCAAAAAATTATTTAAATTTAATCATTTAAATTTAAATTTAAATTTAACTGAGTGAGATTAACCCACCTTTGCTTTATATGTTGCCCATCCACTACAATCTCGACTTGGTTCTCCCGATTTTAGACCTTGTATAAACATTATGGTTTATTAATATTTGGATTGATCGAACAATTTACTACCATTTAATTAACTAACAATATTATTTAACTAATAATTTATTTAAAACCGATAATTTCCCTTTTAATAATCTTTTAGTAACCAAAATAGTTGAATAGGTTTACAAAACAAAATAACCACCAAAACACATTTTACTGAATAAATAAGCTAGTAAGTTTAGAAGGCACATATGTATATTTATTTTTTTCTTATCCCAATTTTGAAATTATGTATACTAAAAAAAATATAACCTGTAGAGATAAAAAAAACCTTGTTTTCTATAAGAAAAATAAAAATAAACCACAGTAATTTACTTACTATGTATATAAATAAATTCATAAATTTGAAGGAAATAGATTGCATTAAAACTACTGCTATACATCTAAAGTATCTGCTTCTGGAAATATTCCAATTCAAGATTGAAATAAACAATATGCATACCTCACAACCCAAGCACGCGCCTCTCCTCCAAACCCTAACTCACGGCCACACTCGTACTTCGCGACGACGACGACGGCTCGGACTCCTCCTTCCTTCTCTGAATCAAACCATCTTCGATTCTAGGTTGAGGACAGGGAAGACGAAAAGGAAACATGTGATTGCAAATTTTCGAATCGCGATTTCCTCCCTCACGTGCTTGAACCATCTTACGCCCCAGCAAATCCAATTCGTCCCTTTTTTTTTAATTTACCTGATGTCGATTTTGAACTGGAAGAAGAAAGGAGGGAGCTTGCGAACGAATTAAAGAGGAGGGTAGCGTGATTTTTGTTTTCAATTAGTTCGGCCATTTTCTGATTTTTTTTTCTTTTTTTTCGTTTGCTTTTTGAAAGGAAAGATAAGGAACTGCTTGATGTGAACGAAGGGGTAGGTAGCGTGCTAGAACGAGTATAAGATGGCGTATTGAAGAAGGAATAAAAAAAAATTTGACTGGTCTAAACACATTATCCAGTTTAAATTATCCATTGTCTCAAAAGCGAAGCCAAAAATCTCAATCTCCTATCGAGACATGCCGCTAGGCGTTTATAATATTATACCCCTATTCTGAACGCAATGGAAAAGGTTTCGAGTCCTAATTCGATCGTATGGAGAAGATAGCTTTTTGGACCCAGTTATATTAAATTTTCCAATATAAGTTTCCGGTGCATTTATCTATCGTGCGCACACACAACAACTCCAAACACTACAAAATTTGAAATCCGATAATAAAACACTATTACGGATCCAATGGAACTAGTTTCGTCGAATTCCAAGACTATGCCTCGGAAGGCTATTTTTTTAATTCAATTTAAACTATAAAATTTCAAAACTTAACAAACCATTTTTAAATTTGATTTCAACACTTCTATTCTCTTCAATATTATCAATATAAATTTTATAAGCCTTCAAATAATTTTCAACAGGCTTAAAACTGCAGATTTCATATTTTACCCAATTTCAAATTATTTAATTTAATAATTTAAATATCAAATAAATTGTGACATTTGAAATTCAAGTTAGAAATTAACATTTAAATATTCAAAATTGATTAAATATTCTGATTTTAAATGTTCGAAAATTCCGGGTCGTCACAGTGTCCCCACAGTCAATACATGATATATGAGTGTAACAAGGAAAATTATGTACATATTTAACCCTCTTACTGGACGTAGCTTGGCTCATGAAGGATCATGAGCTCCTTTCCTTGGTTATTTGGCAATTCCAAGAAAGGTTTCAAACGATGACCATTGACTTTCAAAATTGATCCATCCATGGGGTTTTCTATTTCTACGGCACCATGTAGAAAAATTATGTGAGAAATGCGGATTACGGATCTTAAGGCTAAGATTAACAATAGAGGGGGTGAATAGTGTTAATAAAGAATTACTAAATCTTTTTCGATTTATGTTAATTTAGACACAAAAGTATGCAATATACAGACATAGATATGATCGCAGAAACAATCACAGATACAGAAATAAAATAAAAGCAGTAAATGAAAGAACACACCAGATTTTATACTGGTTTGGAGTTAACCTACATCTAGTCCCGCAACACAAGTACGGATTTCCTTTCAAAAGCAATCGTACAATTACACCCTCGGTTTCAAGGCTACGAGGTACACCCACTAGAATTTCGATCCTCTGGGTAGAGACACTTGATTTCCGGGCCATAAGTTTACCCAATTGATTTACCAAGGCTACAACACACCTTTTCCCTTTTGATTGATTTCCAAGGCTACAATCACACTTTTTCTCGCTTAATAGATTACAAAGAAGTCTATAACTCTGAATAGCACTGAGAATCTTGTAGAGATAGTGATAGAGAATCAAACTAGAAGTAATCGAGTATGATTTAACGTTGATTTCGGCAGAGTAATGATAAGAATATGTATTAAGAAAAGAGGAAGAATAAGAGGAGTGAAAACCAGAAAAAAATGATTAAAAATTCATTGAAACTGACCCCTATTTATAGAAGAACAACAGCCATGTCCATTCATGAAGAGTTATGGCGAATAGACACTTTTTTTGAAATTTGAATTTTTGAATCAAACTGTCACCATGTCGACATGGTACCCATAGGCATGTCGACATCCCAAAGCTTTTTATGATGTTTTGAATTTCTTTGAAAATAACCTTTATCTTATATAAAAATTAACTTAAACTTTATAAATATACTTAACTATAGTTGAAATTCATAAGTAAATATAAAGAATAATATATATAGAATTTAACCATAATTTTATATTTAAATCTAAGTATAAATATTTAAAAGTTAAATATAATATTAAAAAGATAGTTTAAAATCAGGAGTAATTTGACTTTGAAAATAACGATGTTTTTTAGGCTAAAATTCTTTAAAATCATGATTGAGGGTTTTGAATCTTTTAAAAGGAAAGTTTTGAAAACATTTTGAAAACAGGATATAATTTTGAAAAATCATTTCGAATAAAAGTTAGTGGGATACAAAACAATGTTCCACTAGATTTTTCATAGGTTCCATCCTACTTAGGGTTTCATCCCTTTAACGGGCTCGAAGTGGATTCCATTCCACGAATAAATTGGATTTTAAGATGCCAGTGCTTTTCTACGAGTTTTAACAAAAATTCCTAATAATAAAAAATACTTATCCTTGAAATCTTGAACTCTTGATAGTCTCGATACTCATGAGTCTTCTACCTTGATATTTTATCTTGAATCTCTATACTGTACAGTCTTCATTCTTAGTACCTGCATGGTTAAATCCTGCATATACATATATATCTAAACTTATAATGTTAGTATTTATATTTTATAATGTATTCTAAGGTTGTTGTCATCAAAACCATCATCTCACAGACTAACAATCTCCCCCTTTTTGATGATGACAACCTTTGTTCATAAAATATTATTTCTATCCTAATAACTCCCACTAAAACTAACAACTCCCCCTTAATCTATACCTAACTACCCTATTTCATATTTCTCCCCCTTTGTCATCAACAAAAACTCTAACTAAACGAGATAACTCCAAACTATATAACTCCCCTCTAAAACTATTACTCTATGACATGTGATTATAATGATAGTGTTATCATAAATAATCAACACTTAAGTCTAATATAGTCTTAAACTCTTAACTATCCTTACTGAGAGTTCACAATACTTATAATAAAAATACATACAAGGACTTGAGTTATTTATTACGTATATAGTTATATTTACATTTGCGTTTGAAAACATAAAAACACAAACAACAACGGAAGGAAAAAGAAGAAACTAATGTGTGTTTCTGAACATAGGAGATCTATGAATCGAACAGTTTGGATAATGAAAACAGAAATTTCCACGTTGTTCGACAAGATTCTCATTTTTGTCAAAACACACTTCTCCAACACACACAACTTGATCATCATCCTCCTTGTGTGCTTATTCCATGGGTTCTTCTTCTTCTTCGTCGCTGGTCTCTTGTTCTTGATTGAGTGAAGAGTCTTCATCGATCAAGATAGGGTTGGCCTGGTTGTCCATTAGGAATTTTTGAAATTCCTAAGAATCTTGCCTTGCCTTTCCTGTTCCTTTGCCATACGATGTTGAGTTACTTGAATTTCAGTCAACATATGAAGAACATCCTTCATAGATTCCTCCATTTTAGTCACACGAGCGAGAGTAGTGCATTGGAATGGACCAAAAGTAGGAGAGGGAAATGAGAAAGTTGATTTTATATTTGATTTTGAGGATGACGCCATGATTTTATTTATTTCAGAAGAGAGAATGAAGAGAAAACAGAGAGAATGAATGAAAATTCGAAATCGAGAAGAATATATAACTAAATTTTTGAATTTTGGTGGGAAAATTTAAAAAAAAAAATCAAAAACGTTATATGTCGACATGTATACCTAGGGGATATCGTCATGGTCTTTACAAAATTTAACTCTTTGATTTATTTTGATACCAATTGTTAATTATACTTGTTATTTATATTTTATATTTCAGTTATAGAACAAATACCTAATTCTCTTCTTAATTTAGTAAATGTTGATTCATTTAAGGGTTTTGTTAAGATATCAGCAATTTGATTTTCAGAATTGATATGATCGAAAGTAACTACTTCCTTGCTTATATTATCTCTGAGAAAATGATGACTGATATCAATATGTTTAGTTCAAGCATGTTAAGTAGTATTTTTAGATAAATTTATCGCACTCGTATTGTCATAATAAATTGGAGATTTTGAGAAATTTAAACCAAAATCTTTTAAGGTTTGTTGCATATATATTACTTGAGAACAAGCCAAAGCAGCAGAAATATACTCTGCTTCAGTTGTTGATAAAAAAACTGTGTTTTGCTTTTTACTAAGCCAAGAAATCAGAGAATGCCCTAAAAAGTGACGAGTACCACTTGTACTTATTCGGTCTGATTTACAACCAGCATAGTCAGCATCACAGTAAGATATTAAGTCAAAAGAATCATTTTTAGGGTAGAATAAACCATAATCAGACGTGTGTTTAACATATCTTATGATTCGTTTCACGGCTTTTAAGTGATTCTCTTTAGGTTGGGATTGATATCTGGCACAGACACTACGCATGGTATCAGGTCTACTGGCAGTAATATAGAGTAGTGATCCAATCATTCCTCTATATAATTTTTGATCTACATCTTTCAAGAGATCTTCTTTACTAAGGTACTCATTGGTTGCCATGGGAGTGGGTTTTCCACTCGCAGTAGTCAAACCAAATTTACTAATTAGGTCTTTAGCATATTTTTCTTGACTAATAAAGATACCATTATCTAATTGTTTTATTTGTAATCCTAAAAAGAAATTTAATTCACCCATATGACTCGTCTCAATTCTTTTTTCATTATTTCAGAAAATTCTTTATTCATTTCAAAATTAGTTGAACCAAAAATGATATCATCTCGTAAACTTGTACTAGTTGAATATCTTTTTTATTTCTTTTAATAAAAGAGTATTATCTACTTTACCAATTTCAAAATTAGATTGCAATAAATAAGATCTTAGTCTATCATACCAGGCTCTAGGTTTAGACCATATAGAGCTTTTTTAAGTTTGTAAACATGATTTGGTAAATTATCATTTTCAAAAAGTGGTGGTTGTTAAACATATACTTCTTCTTTTACAAATCCATTTAAAAAGGCACTTTTAACATCCATTTGAAATAATTTGAAATTATTATAATTTGCGAAAGCAAGTAGAATCCTAATGACTTCTAATCTTGCTACGGGAGCAAAGGTTTCATCAAAATCTATTCCTTCTTCTTGACAATAACCTTGAGCGACTAATCGAGCTTTATTTCTAACTACCTCTCCTTGTTCATTCATTTTATTTTTGTAAACCCATTTAGTTCCAATTATAGTTTTATTTTCTGGTCTAGGAACAAGTTCCCAAACGTCATTTCTAGTAAATTGATTTAATTCTTCTTGCATAGCCAAAATCCATGAATCATCAGTTGATGCTTCAGTTGGATTTTTAGGTTCAATAGTTGATATAAAAGCTACATTACTCATTTGACTTAGTTGATTTCTATTTTTAACAACAGATTGCATATCTCCCAGTATATTTTGTATAGGGTGATCTTATAAAAGTTTTGTCCTTTTATTAGGATGATCAATTTCAGTATTAGTTTCAATAGGTTCTTGATTTTGAGTGATTAAATCCTCTTCATCATTTGTATCTTCAAAAATTTTGAAATTTTCATCAAATGAAACATGCATTGTTTCTTCAATGGTATTAGTTTTCAAATTAAACACTCTATACGCTTTACTTTTATTAGAATATCCGATAAAGATACCTTTGTCGGATTTAGGATCAAATTTATCTAAATTATCTTTTGTATTTAAAATAAAGCATTTACTTCCAAAAATTCTGAAATAAGATACCTTAGGTTTCTTTGAATGAAGAAGTTCATAAGATGTCTTATCAGTTAGAGGTCTAATTAAAGTTCTATTCAAAATATAGCAGGCGGTAGCAACTGCTTCTGCCCAAAAATTCTTTGGTAAATTACTATCTGTAAGCATAGTTCTCGCACACTCTTGAATCGTCCTATTTTTACGTTCTACTACTCTGTTTTGTTGTAGAGTTCTCGGAAATGAAAAATTGTGAGTTATTCCCTTTTTATTGCAGAATCCCTCAAACCTTTCATTTTCAAATTTGCCACCGTGATCACTTCGAATAGTTATAATTTTTTAGAGAAAACTGGTTTTGAATTCTTTTTGAGAATGTCTTAAAACATTCAAAAGTATCACTTTTATGTTTTAAAAATATTGTCCATGTAATTCTAGAATAATCATCTACAATTACAAAGACATATCTACTATGATTTATTGATAGAATTTGAGATGGACCAAATAAATCAAGATGAATTAATTCAAGAGGTTTTGAAGTTGAAATCATATCTTTTAACTTAAAAGAATTTTTTTTAAGTTTTCCTAATTGACAAGCATCACATAAACTATCTACTTTAAAATTCATTTTAGGGAGACCTCTTACTAGATCATGTTTTGACAATCTAGATAGGAGTTTGAAATTCAAATGCCCAAATCTCTTGTGCCAAATCCAAGGGTCACTTGTATTTGCCAACAGACACAGGTTATCATTTGAAACTTTCATACTAAGAATATATATTCTTTTTCCCGACTCCCTCAAATCTAATGGTTGAATTATTATCTTCAATGTGACATTTATCTTTTTCAAATTTAAATTTGTAGCCTTTATCACATAGTTGACTTATACTTAGCAGATTATGTTTCAGATTCTTAACTAGCAAAACATTAGTAATAGTAGGAGTTTCAGAATTACCGACTTTGCCGATGCCAATCACATATCCTTTTGAATTGTCTCCAAAGTTAACCAATCCTCCATCTTTGTATATTATATCATTCAGTATATCTGGATTGCCAGTCATGTGTCTAGAACATCCACTATCAAGTATCCATTTGTTCTTTCTGATCTGCACAATTTGTTTGTTGTGGATTGATTCCTGAACACCCATAAAGCATGATTTCTGCACATCAAACAATTTTGGTAGATAACTTGAATTTGAATATTGATTATATGCAGACTCATGAAACAATGATGATTTGAATACTTCTAAATTAGTATTGACAAATATAGCCATTTTAAAAACTTTTCAAAAATCAGATTATGAAACTTTGAAAACCTTACTCTGATACCAATTGTGAGAAATGCGGATTACGGATCTTAAGGCTAAGATTAACACTAGAGGGGGGTGAATAGTGTTAATAAAGAATTACTAAATCTTTTTCGATTTATGTTAATTTAGACACAAAAATATGCAACATACAGACACAGATATGATCACAGAAACAATCACAGATACAGAAATAAAATAAAAGCAGTAAAGGAAAGAACACACCGGATTTTATACTGGTTCGGAGTTACACTACATCTAGTTCCTCAACACAAGTACGGATTTCCTTTCAAAAGCAATCGTACAATTACACCCTCGGTTTCAAGGCTATGAGGTACACCCTTCATAATTTCGATCCTCTGGGTAGAGATACTTGATTTCCAGGCCACAAGTTTACCCAATTGATTTACCAAGGCTACAATCACACCTTTTCCCCTTTGATTGATTTCCAAGGCTTCAATCACACCTTTTCTCGCTTAATAGATTACAAACAAGTCTATATCTCTGAATAGCACTAAGAATCTTGTAGAGATAGTGATAGAGAATCAAACTAGAAGTAATTGAGTATGATTCAATGTTGATTTCGAAAGAGTAATGATAAGAATACGTATTAAGAAAAGAGGAAGAAGAAGAGGAGTGAAAACCAGAAAAAATGATTAAAAATTCGTTGAAACTGAACCCTATTTATAGAAGAACAACAGCCATGTCCATTCATAAAGAGTTAATGGCGAATAGACATTTCTTTTGAAATTTGAATTTTTGAATCAAACTGTCACCATGTCGACATGGTACCCATAGGCATGTCGACATCCCAAATCTTTTTATGATGTTTTGAATTTCTTTGAAAATAACCTTTATCTTATATAAAAATTAATTTAAACTTTATAAATATACTTGACTTTTGTTGAAATTAATAAGTAAATATAAATAATAAGATATGTAGAATTTAACCATAATTTTATATTTAAATCTAAGTATAAATATTTAAAAGTTAAATATATTATTAAAAAGATAGTTTAAAATCAGGAGTAATTTGACTTTGAAAATAACGATGTTTTTGACGCTAAAATTGTTTAAAATCAGGATCGAGGGTTTTGAATCTTTTAAAAGGAAAGTTTTGAAAACATTTTGAAAACAGGATATAATTTTGAAAAATCATTTTGAATAAAAGTTAGCGGATACAAAACAATGTTCCATTAGATTTTTCATAGGTTCCATCCTACTTAGGGTTCCATCCCTTTAACGGGCTCGAAGTGGATTCCATTCCATGAATAAATTGGATTTTAAGATGCCAGTGCTTTTCTACGAGTTTTAACAAAAATTCCTAATAATAAAAAATACTTATCCTTGAAATCTTGAACTCTTGATTGTCTCGATACTCATGAGTCTTCTATCTTGATATTTTATTTGATATCTTGAATCTCTATACTGTACTGTCTTCATTCTTAGTACCTGCATGGTTAAATCCTGCATATACATATATATCTAAACTTATAATGTTAGTATTTATATTTTATAATCTATTATAAGGTTGTTGTCATCAAAACCATCATCTCACGGACTAACAAACTGTTCGTACCATAAATGGTCCGGTCCATCTTGATTTAAGTTTCCCAAGGAATAAATGAAGTCTTGAGTCATATAAAAGAACTTTCGGGTTAGGCGAAAATGTTTTTCTTAGGATTGACTTGTCATGAAAAACTTTGGTTCTTTCATTGTAAATTTTCTCGTTTTCATACGCGTCCTTCCTAAGTACTTCTAGTTCGTTGAGTTTATTCTCGCCAGCTTTCCCAAGATCAAAGTTTAAGTTCTTAATTGCCCACAACGCTTTGTGTTCGATTTCAATGGGTAAATGGCAAGCTTTACCGTAAAATAAATGAAATGGGGACATCCCGTGGTTAGTTTTAAAAGTAGTACGGTAAGCCCAAAGTGCATCGGTCAATTTCTGAGACAAATTTTTCTATTTTTGTTAACAGTTTTTTCAAGATTTGTTTTATTTTTCGATTTGAAACTTCAACTTAGCCACAAGTCTAAGGTTGATATGGAGTGGATAACTTGTAGGTTATCGAGTATTTTTTCATTAGAGTTTCAAAAGAATGATTGTAAAAATGGGTCCCGTTATCACTGATTATTATGCGAGGTGTGCTGAACCTCGAAAAGATATTTTCTTTGAGAAATTTCACAACAATTCTATGGTCATTGGTTTTGCAAGGAACGGCTTAGACCCATTTTGAGACATAATCAACGGCGATAAGGATATACAAATTTCCAAAAGGATTGGAAAAAGGTCCCATAAAGTCGATACCCCAAACTTCAAAGATTTCGATCGTAAGAATGGGGTTGAGAGGCATCATATTTCGTCGAGAAATTCGTTCAAGCATTTGACACCGATCGCAAGTTTTACAAAATTCAAATGAGTCTTTGAAAAGAGAAAACCAATAGAAACCACACTGAAGCACCTTTTCCATAGTTTTTCGAGGACCGAATGTCCACAGCAAGATTGATTGTGGCAAAACGAAATAACACTCCTATTCTCATTATCCGGTATGCAACGTCGGATGATTTGGTCGGGACAATATTTGAACAAGTATGGATCGTCCCAATGGAAATATTTCACTTAGAACATGAATTTGTATTTGTCCTGTTTGGACCAAGATGAGGGAGTTTCTTTATTGACTAAATAGTTCACTACATCAGTGTACCATGGATCGATAGAAATAGAAAGAAGTTGTTCTTCGAGAAAGTTTTCATTGAATGGCAAAGAAGATGGTGCCTTCGAAAGACGAGACAAGTGATCGGCTATGACGTTATCAGGTCCTTTTTTGTCTTTGATTATAAGTCAAAATTCTTGAAGTAAAAGGATCCAACGAACGGGATTTAACATCCTTTTTAGCGATGAGATAACGAAGCGCAGAGTGGTCCATGTACACAGTAATGTGTGAACCTATCAAGTGGGGTCAAAATATTTCGAGTGCAAAAATGATAGCTAGAAGCTCTTTTTCGATTGTTGTGTAGTTGAGTTGAGCGTCGTTCAAAGTCATACTTGCGTAGTAAATGACATGAAGGATTTTGTAGATGCGTTGTCCTAAGACAGCACCAACCACAAAGTTAAAAGCGTCACATATTATTTTGAACGGATGATCCCAATTGGGTGCTCACATGATTGGAGCAGAAATGAGTTCATTTTTGATACGTTCAAAAGAAGAGATACACTCAGAGTTGAAATCGAATGGAATGCCTTTTCCGAGGAGAGTCGTCAAAGGATGAGCTATCTTGTTAAAGTCTTTCACAAAGCATCGATAAAAGCCAGCGTATCCTAGAAATGATCGAATGTCCTTAACAGTTTCGGGAATGGGTAGATTTGCAATGACATCGATTTTCGCTTTGTCTACCTCAATACCTTTATTTGAGATGATATGTCCAAGGACTATGCCTTATTTGACCACAAAGTGGCATTTTTCTCAATTAAAAGTCAAATGTATTTCTTTACATCGATTTAGAACCAACTCGAGGTGATGTAAACATTGAAAAAAGAATCGTCAAACATAGAGAAATCATCCATAAAAACTTCTAGAAAGCGTTCAATCATGTTAGGAAAGATGCCAAACATGCATCGCTGGAAAGTCATAGGAGCGTTACAAAGTCCGAATGGCATACGTTGATAAGAAAAGGTACTGAATGGACATGTGAAAGTCGTTTTTTCTTGATCTTCAGGGGCAATTGGAATTTGGTTATAGCCGGAATAACCATCAAGAAAGCAGTAGAATTTGTGGCTGTCTAAACGTTCGAGCATTTGGTAGATGAAGGAAAGAGGGAAGTGATCTTTACGTGTTGCGGCGTTTAGTTTTCGATAGTCAATGCAAACATGCTAACTCGTTTGAGTACGAGTTGGAATAAGTTCATTTGAATCGTTCTTGACAATGGTTAGCCCAGACTTTTTCGATACAACGTGAATTGAGCTAACCCATGAACTATCATAGATTGGGTAAATGATTCCGTTGTCAAGAAGTTTGAGAATTTCATCACGTGCCGCATCTTTCATTTTTGGATTAAGCCTTCGTTGCGCGTCACGAACAGGCTTGGCATCGTCGATTAAATGGATGCGATGTTGAACAAGAGCAGGACTAATTCCCTTTATATCGAAGAGCGACCATCCAATTGCTTCTTTGTTTTTCGAAAGAATAGAGAGAAAAGAAGTTTCTTTCTAAAGATCGTTAGAAATTTTGACAGGACAAGTTTAATTTTCACCTAACTATGCATACTTAAGGTGGTCGAGAAGTGGTTTGACGTCCAACTTCAGGAGTTTTTCAATCGAAGACTTGGGTTGAGATTCGAACACAACTGGAAGCGATTTAAAAGGAAGAGTGTGTTCAATCTCGTTCGGAATTTCGTGAATAATTTTCGTTCTCGGCCTCGCGTTCATCGTTAAGGTCAAGTGTTTCATTTTCAAAATTTTTGTGAGTGGCACTAACTTCCAACATTTGGTCACGAAATTCATTCGATTGGCTTTCAAGATTGAAAATATTAAAACCCAAAGTAATGTTTGCAAAGGAGATTTTCATAGAACCGTTATGACAATTGATTAAGGCATTTGAGGTGACTAAGAACGGTCGGCCTAAAATCAAAGGTATTTGACTTACAGGGTTTGTCACAGGTTGTGTTTTGAGAACGATAAAATCAACGAGGAATATGAATTGCCTTACTCGAATAAGCACATCTTCGATATCTCCCACGGGCTTCTTAATGGAACGATCGGCGAATTGAAGCGTAACTTTTGTGGGTTTGAGCTCACCTAAACCTAATTGATCATACACGGAGTATGGAATCAAGTTGACACTCGCACTTAAGTCTATCAAACATTTGTTAATCGTCTTTTCTTCAATTATACATGAAATTGTAGGGCAGCCAGGATCTTTGTATTTTACGAGCATGGATTGGGACAAGACTTCACTCAAACTGGCGGCTAAGAAGACTTTTTTAGGCACTTGAATGTGTCGCTTTTGGGTGCATAAGTCCTTAAGAAATTTCGCGTAAGTGGGGACTTGCTGAATGATGTCAAGAAGCGGGATGTTTACTTTCACTTGTTTAAAAATTTCCATCATCTTTTCCATTTGGTCCGAGTGTTTCTTTGGTCAAAGACGATATGGAAATGGAACGCGATACTCGATAGGCGGTCTACTCGAGTAGAAGAAGAATTTTGATTGGCATTCGATTCAACGTTTGGCTTCATGTTCTGTTCTGAGTCGTTCATCGTTTTATAAGTGTCGAGAGAGGTTTTCGGTAAATCATTTGGGTTAACGACTTGATTATCGATTTGTTTACCTTAATGTAGTGTTGTGATAACATTCAATTGGGTGACGTTGCTATCTTGAACAACATGGGTTTTATTTGAATTTGCATTTTGATTTTTGGGATTTGGAAGGGGTTGGCTTGAGAATGTTCCTTGTTCGCATTCACTTATAGACGTGGGTAATTGACTCATTTGTATTTCAAGTTTTGCAATCGATTGGTTTGTGTTTTGCATATACAATGTCAATAAATTTTGCAAATTGATGTCTGATTGAAGGCTTTGAGTAGTTGCCCTAGCCAATGTTTCAAGAGTTTTCTCAAGCGAAGTTAAACGTTTATTGTCTTGGGGAGGATGAGCAGAATTTGATTGGCAGTTGATGATGGGATGGACTCGCAAAGTTTGGTTGAAAATTGTTAGGGTGAAAGGGTGGATATGAAGCATTATTCGAAAATGCTTGAAAATTGGGACGAACCGTATTCGTGTTAGGATTGTTTTAGTTCCACGCAAAATTCGGATGATTTCTTTAACCATGGTTGTACGTTGGAGAAAATGGGTCGTTTTTGGCTTTATTGAAAGCATTGATTCGTTCGACAGAATTGGGACACTGATCGGCTATATGATTAGGATCATTGCATTTATAATACATCGATTGGGAAGCTTGGTTCATTTGATTCGATGAGAAAATATTATCGAATTTTTAATCATTTCGTCGATCTCAGCTTCCAAAGCAAAAGAGGATCCTATCGAGTGTGCACCTGATCGTGAGTAAATTGATTTTTCATTCGAACGTTCCCATTGGGATGAATTTTCAGCGAGGTTTTCAAGAAATTGCAAAACACCATCGTGATGTTGGGCAAGAAAGTTGCCTTGGCACATTGATTCGAGCATGGTTCGTGAGCTGTTTTCGAGTCCATCGTATAAGATTTGGCAAATCGTCTATTTTTCGAAGTTATGGTGTGGACAATTTATCGAAAGCTCTTTGAATCTTACAAAATATTTTTCAAATGGTTCTCCCTCGAATTGATGAATATTTATAATTTCGTTTTGGATTCTACTCATTTTTTCCAAGGGGTAAAACTTTTTTAAAAAAGCTTTTACAAATTCTTCCCAAGTTTTAATTGAGTTCGATGGTAAGCTGTACAGCTATTTTTCAGCGTAATCCGTAAGAGCGAATGGAATTAATCAAAGTTTGATTCCGTCATCGGAAAGTTGTTGGAGTTTAATGGTTGTGCAAACTTGTTCAATTTAGTCAAGAAAACGTATGGGTCGTCGTTTTTGAAATTGCCAAATTTTGGAAGCGTGGCAATATGGTTCGAGTGGATTTCGAAATGGTTACCCGTAGAGGGCGGGTAATGTGATGCAAGATGGAATAGAAACTCTACCGGAAAAGATTCTATCCATAAGAGTTAGAGGGGTGTTTTCGTTCGCCATTTCAAGAGGATCGTCTGTTCGAGTCAAATGATTAGTTGTTAAGTCGCGAGTCCAACGATTTCTTGTTGTGTCATGAGTTCAAGTACTCATGCACAAGTGAAAGTCGAAAAGAGAAAGAAGTTAGAATCAAGTTTAGAGAATGAAAGAAGATTTGAAAAACGAAGTGAAAATTGTTTTTATGTTTTTTTAAGGAAGAAAAATGTTTACCAAGTGAGTTTATTTTCAAAAGAGAAGTTTGATTTTTGTTTTGTTTTTGGCTTTTCAAATTTTTATATGTTTTTGTGATTTTTTTTGAATTTTCATATATTTACTCAAAGGATTTTTTAGAAAATGGAAATTTGATTTTTGTTTTTGTTTTTGAATTTTCAAATATTTTTTGTTTTTGAATTTATAAATATATTATTTTTTTGAAAAGATTTACATTTTTTTTGGATCTTTGGTTTTGATTGGGAATTATCAAAGGAAAGGTAAAATGATTTTTTCAGTTAAAAACTAAGTAAAGTAAAATTTACAATTTTTTTGGATTTTTAATTTTTAATTTTTTTTTTTAAAAATATGCATGAACTAATGCAAATGACTTAATTACAGTTTTCTGTCCTTAGTAGCTCCTAACCAAAAATTGTATAATCACACTTTGTCTTAAATCAACAAAAATATTTCTCAACCACGTAACATGCAGGAGTTACCGGTGCAACATGAATCACCGTAGCAATGCAGCCGAAGGTTTAAGTACCTTCAGATGAACAACCATTATAATATTTACGAATCACCGTAATATTTATAAATGGCTATTACTCTGCCTTAGCCTAGACACCTAGAAATAAAATTGTTCAAAGAAAACAATTGTGAAGATACAATTAAGCCCTAAGTAAGCTCATGACACCCTTACGTCAAATGTCTAACCTTTATTATTAGTCAAATTCTACGATGAAATGCATTTGTGGGCTAAGAAAAGGGTGACGAAATCCCTCACCGTACGTGAATTGGGGTATTGCCCTTAGAAAATAAAAGAAGATGAGATGAATGCAAAGCAAAAATTAAATGTTAATTAACAATACAATTAAAATGAAGTTTATTTTTGGATTTTGTACTTTTTTTTATAAATGCAAATGCAAGCAACCAACAATGCAATTAAAAATAAAACTATAGATAAAAGCACAATACTAGAGCGTGCAGATTATTAGCAATTTTTTTTAAGCGGCAAATTTTTTTCGCAAAGCAAAGCAGTTTATTTTTGGACAAACACTTCTTCCTTTTGAATTTCTGCTCTGCCAACCTGTATGTATGTATGTATGTGTGTGTGTATATATATACATATATATATATATATATACATATACATATATATATTCTTTTATTTTTTATTGTTATTTTTTTAAATAAAACAAATGAAACCAAAATAACTTTTTAAACAAAAAATGAGATTGAACCAAAGCAAAGTTGAATGAAAGAAAAAGGATTCCTTTTTTCATCATGAGTTAAACAAATTAAGACAGAAGAGAGTTTAACAATAAAAAATAAGAAATTAAACAACAAAACTTTCACAAGCCCACTTATAAGACTCCGGCCTACTAAAACAAAGAAGTCACGGCCTCAATTTTGCAGCACAAACTGCAAATCAAATTAACGAATCAACCAAAAATTTTGCAAAAATTCCTCAATCAAATTTACTAATTCACGAATTATCGCTATTGCCGGTTTGAATTCACAAAAATTTTGCAACCAAGGTCTCGGCTTCAATGGCGATCGGTAGTTCAGGGTGGATGGATTTGGAGAGGGGAGGTCGTTCGATTTTTCTTTTGGAGTGTTGTCTGTCGTCGATGGCGAAGTGTCGATGAGGTTGCGGAGGCGCGATGTTGCAGCAGTGCTTGATGATTACGGTGATTTGTTCGCAGAAGATGTCACGAGTGATTGGGAAGGTCGTGGAATTAGGAAAGGAAAGTGGCTGCAGGTTTGTTGAAGACTGAGAAATGAACTGCTGATGTGGAAGGCTGTGGTGGTTTGGTATTGTCTGGAGTTAGATTGTTGCTTTGTTGAGGGTGCATAAAGACTGCTCCGGTGGTCGACAATGAGATAGTCAGTTGGTATGACAAGTTAGTGGTCGTCGATGGTGAAGTCTGGTACGAGATGGATGGTGCGGAGGTGAAGGTGGAGCGAGACTGAATGTGGAAGTACGGGATATCAGTATTGTTGACAGCAGAGGTTGTATGTTGAGTTGCTGCTGCAGTTTTTGTTGGGTTTTAGGCAGTTTTGAGGAGGAGCTGTGTCTTTGCGGTTGTGATGCAGGCAAATGCGGGATTTCACAGTTGGAAGCGATGTCGGAGTCAGATGTAGTGTGCTGGGGTTGATGGTGAACACAAGTTGATGGTTTAAGGCCGTGGTTTGGTGAGTGATGGTTTAAGGGGCTTGAAGTGATAATGCAGGAAGGTCAATGATTTTGGTTTATGAAATGCTTGTCGAAGCAGGGGGAGTGATGGCTGGTGTGCTGAGGTGATGAAGTGGTAGCAGTATGATGTTTGTATCTGCAGTATGAATGTAATGCAGGAAGAGGTTGAAGATGTGTAATGCAGGTTGGATTGAGGGGATTCGAGTGATTGTTTGCTGTCTTTGTACAGGCAGGAAGAATGGTGACAGAAAGTTTATGTAGGAGTTTGGTGGTAATGTATATTTGAAGTGAGATTTATAGGTGAATGGTTGTTGAAGCAAGGAAGGTTGTGATGGCAGTGTGTTTGTAGAGGTTGTGTTGGATATGTTGGTTGTAAGGAGAGGATTGCTGTGGACAGATTTGTGGAGGAAACTAAAGAAGGAGAGGCAGTTTTTTGTCAGAGAAGGGAATGTTGACACTAGTGAGTGAGTTGACAGTTGAGGCAATGCTCTGATGGTTGGTAGGTAGTTTCAGGTAAGTGAATGGCAGGAAAACGTTTGTATATGATTGTAACATAGGTGATAAGCAGGGGATGGGTGGAATCACAGAATGTAGATGAATGTATATGATGAAGCTGACAGTTTTGGTATTTATTTGAGGGGTGAGACAGCTTGTGTGGGAGTAAGCAAAAGATGGTATATGTTGAATGGTGAAGTGATGAATGCTGAAGTGCAGAAGTATTTGCACTGGTGTGGAGGCTGTTTCATATTGCAGTTTCTGGTGTGGAGACTGAGCAGAGGGTGTGGTTGCAATGTGATGGTGGAACAGAGGTGTGCTGGTTGAAGTGGTTGAAGTTTGTATGAGAGGCACAGTTTTGTGCAGTGCACAGAGGTGAACAATGATAACAGAGAGCAGCAACAGTAATGAAACACAACAGTGATGTCTTTTTTTAAATTGTAACTTGTAAATGCAACTATGAAATGTAAATTCTAAAAGGAAAATTGTAAATGAAATGGAAATAAAATATTTTGTTTTCGTTTTGAAATTGTGAATGTTTTTTTTTATATAAAAATGCAAATGCAAAGCAAACTAAAACACCAAATCAAATGCAAACACAAATCACACAAGCACACAATTTTTTTTTTTAAAAGAAGAAAATTAAAACACAAAATGAAAACACTCTAAAATGAAATGAAAAATAATTCAAAGAATAGAAAAACAAAATCAAAGCAATTCTCCGGCATCGGCGCCAAAAACTTGTTTAACCGGCTAATTCTATATCGGATTAGAAAATAACCGATCAAATTTGAAATAAAATATTCCGCAAGCGCACGGCGTATAATTTTAGTACGTGTCAAGTATGAGTCGATCTGTAGAGAATTGTTAGAGTTTAAAAATCTACTCAATCAAATTAGACCAAATGGAAGAGAAATTGTTAACTAAAAAAAATAAGCTAAAACTAGAATTGAAATGTGATTTAAAAACTATTGAACTAGAGAACAATTTAGGGATAAATTCACTCTCATATTTTTGTAAACCAACAAACAATAATTTATGATCTCTAGCTTTGATATTAAGTGAAATAATTATTGTATTTATCATAAGTATGGTTTGTTTATGTTATTAATTAACATAACTCAAACCATCAAACTATAATACAACAAATAAATCATTTATCAATTCTCACGAAAATGAAGCCAAAGCAAAAGCTATTTTAAGTATGATCTATTTACTATTGTAACTAGTAATATAGATCATCAAATTTCATTTTTACTTTCGTTTCAAAATCAAAAATGGATTAGCAAATGATGATGCAAATTGTGTTTATGTTGAATAAGAATAGCTCATTTACAAAAACAACATAAGCTATCAAACCCACTTGAATAAACTTGCATCAAAATTCACTCTCATGAAGCATAAACAAAAAGAGATCATAAATCATAGAAATGTTGAAATTACATAACATTTGAGAGTTTCATTACCCCTAAATTGAATGGGTTTAGCTACTCGTTTGTGCAATCAAATCAACACATGTAACTTTCAATATTAAAAATGAAAGAAAGTAGGGGATTAAAAAAAAAGATTAACTATTAGAAGGAAATGAATAAAATTAGTGCATAAATGTAAATCTAAGCTATGAACATATAAAGAAAGAGAGCATAGAAATAAATATTAACAACAAAACAAAGAAAAACATGTAAAAAAAAAAGGAAGAGGTTTGGAAGCCATTTTTATTTCTTTCAACATAGAGCTTACAACTTACTTTCTTAATTTTCTAACAAATATAAAAGAGTAGAAGATATGTTCTTGTACATAAGAAGGCTATTTATACATCCATAAAACCCTAATTTTATTTTTAAAGAGCTTTCTAAAATTATCTTTAAAAAGTGTGGCCGCCAAGTAACCATTAGCCACTGATTAATCCATAATTTGTTGTGCATGAAGCTTTAACCTCCACTTAGTTGTCCATTAGCTTCTAATTGTACATTTAGGTAGGTGAGTGGGGTCCTCTATGATCTAGAAATTGAATTATTTTCTCTTCATTCATTTGTATTTGCTTGTGCATGCATATATCATCATGAATCCCACTTCTATATGCATCAAAATATCCTATAAAAATAATAAAAATTGTCCAAGTAAAAATTCTTAAATTGACACATGTACAAAAATGACCATTTTGCCTCTGAATGAAGATGAAAATATGATGCTTTAAAAATAATTGAATTTTGGTTTTAAACATGTTAAAATGCCCAAACATGATGTTTATTTAAATAAAAAAAGATAAAATATGGATGTAAATATATGCACATATATGTGCATATCACATATGAAAGAGAAGGATTGACATACATCCATCACAGAATGATCACGCCCAATCATTTCTTGATTTAGCCATTTGATTGAGTTGTAGTTTAAGAAGAATGGATCGGTGTACGGCCATCATAAAATGATCATACCTCGATCGTTTTATCGGTTGGGCTTCCATTGAACTATGAACTTCATTGGTTCGTACCACATCCTTCATCTATATACTTGGATATTTAGATCATTTTCTTCACTTCATTTAATTTTCTATCACTCAAAAAAGAAAAATCCCCATCTTCATCTTTTCTTTCATCATCGGTCCACCGAGCTTCCCGATCAAAGTCCATACTTATCTCGTAACCATCTCCATAGGTCGATCTGATCTCTTGCTACGTTAACTATCATCGCTGACATCCCCTATTGATCTAATTTCATATTTGAATCCAAATCGCCTTTGTTTTTCCACTTTTATACATGGGTAGTTGGGTTTTCTTCTTACTTGATATAATTTAGTGATGTGATGATGGGATCTCGTTCTAGTTTGCATGATTCAGGTCATGGCGATTCGATTGGTTGGAGCAGAGAGGAAGATGATGACGTGGTGTTGAGATTGGCTAGAATGAGCTTGTTTAAGGTCGAAGGTAGATCTTTCTCAGCCGATTATTCCTAGAGTTTCAAAACTTGGACTGTCATCGATCTTTTCTAGCAAGGTAAATGTGGTGAAGTTGTTTGCATAGGGGAATGAAACAGAGTTTGATCGATCCTTATGATGGATTGGTATTTGAAAATATGAAGAGAATTTGGATCGATCGTCTTCTATTAAACTTTTAGCCGATCGGTTGTTACCATAGTGGAACCGAAGCCGAAGGTTGGATCAACCTCAATGGTTGGCTGGAGAACGATCGGTTGAAGAACGATCAATTGTGAAATGATTGATCATGCACACTGGGATTGATCGGTTGTAACATTATTTTGAAAAGGTTGTAGGTTTAACTTTGATGAACATACATAGAATCCACAAATTTCAATTTTAATTAGAACTTTGAAGAGATTCGGCCTTGAATGCTTGCATGGTTGTACATGACTTGCTATGAAATGGACTGCATATCAAACGTATATGACAATCGAACTGTGGAATGAACTTGACTAATTCCCTGCATATTTATGTTTGTTACCAATGCCTTTGACAAAATTTTGAAGCTCGTCCACTTCTGAGCGCATAATTCGAACTTCGACATGCCAACAACTGATCCCAATAGACAAAACCCTTTGCCATTGACGTAGAGAATCGGCTATAATGGTCAGTAATGACATTCACTCTGATCAAATCCCGTAGTCTCTTTACAATCATAGTCTTTAATTCTGAACTTCTTTTTACATTGCATGATAGTGCACCACTCTGCACTAGCACACACTTTGCATAGGGGGAAACGTGTTATTTTTTCCAATGATGATTATATAGCGAGTTTGGTAGTCATAGGTTCTAGATGCTTGGGGCATTTAGCTGCCATGTCTTCCGAACAGATTTCACAGCACAACGGTATGAGTGACGATCGAGCTCCGCACACGCTTCCGATGAATTCTCCCCTAGACATCAAGCTCAACAACCAAAAAGTTCCTATCCATTACTAGATCTCTTCTCTGTCGTTCGTGTCCTTCTAGCAGAAGTGATAGACCATGCTCCCGACACTCTAGAAGATGCTATGTTTTTGGAAAATCCGAAGGATTCTATGGCTTCAAAAATTAATGAAGCCTCTCTTTATAGAATTTGTGCCGAACACAAATCCTGTTTATGACTTGCGAGTCCCGACTCAAGATGATAGAGCTCGTATGCCCCTTAAAGGGTCCACTGCATGCAAAAAGTTCTTGTGTTGGGCAGGATGCATCCTACCCTTTAATTCATTTACCCAAGAAATTCTAAATCATATGAGGTTAGCGCCGATACAAACTGCATCCAAATGGCTATACCTTGCTTGACCTTACCGACATGGAATTCATGGAGTTTTTTGTTTCATCCTTTAACTCTTGAAGTCATTCGATTTCTTTTCTCCTTCAAGCGACAAAAGGGAAGCCTTTCGTTCACGTTTATTGAGTCAGCTAAGAAGTGCCAGTTCCTAACCAGTACTTGGAACAAGCTAAGCACTTTTAAAAGTGAGTGGTTCTATATTCGCTGCCCACTCGACTTTACTGAACAGTGGTTAGAAGGACGTAAGTATTACTCCTTGCTTAATTTCTTGAGTGCTTGTATCCAGGTCGTATCCCAAATTAAGCAAATTTTCTAGTTTGTGTAGGATCTTATCTATAACCTGATGGAAAACAATATACCGATGTGGTATTGAACGACCCGCAAATCCGTACCCCTTAAGGTCGACACTATTCTTCATCAATCAACTTAAGATGTATGGAAATGCGAACCATTTGGGTTAAAGAAGAAGAGGTAGAAGAAGAAAATAGAAAACAACAACAGAATCTAACCATCGCAGCAGAATAAAATATAATAGATAATGACATATTTTTGCACAAAAGAAATCTATATCTGTTTTATACATACATCATCAGAATACATCCTCAGAGTTCAACAACATCAATAACATACAACTGGACAGTCATATAAACTTGTCCTCAAACTGGATACACAGCTAGTCAACATAGCGGAATATTTTAAAACAAGTACGGAAGTACGTATCGCCATCCAGTTCCACAGCATCCTTTCCTGTATTCTATAATACTTGGTCTGACCCGAGCATTATAGTTAAATAATACCCTAGTCAGTCTGCAATGCCAGCATGAGAAATCTCACTCAAATTGATTATTAAAGTTCAAAATCCTTTTGAAAACAAAAGCATCTCGTAAGACCACGCCACAAATAAACATGTCGGGTTTTTAACTTACGATAGCCAAAACACTTTTTATTAAAGTTCTCTGATATTATAATAGTGTCTATAGAAAGTAAAATATAATCTAGTTGAAATGCTTGCATCCCACGTTTCAGCAATAGTTGGGCATAATCAAAACCGTACGGACGTGTAGGGAAAATGGATTTCCAACTAATGACTAGGCACTGGAGTACACCTGTCACGGTACCTGGTCTAGATCAGCATAACGAGGATCACTCTCGGTCCCATGCAACACAAGACCGGGACTACCCCTTACTGGATAATCCCGAGTAGGATCACTCCACGGTTGGGATCAACAACCGCACCACTAAGTCGAAATAAAAGGAACATCTAGACATGATGACCTCACCCTGAATAGGTGCTACCCACCTAGCCTTGCTGCATAACCCCTGATTTCCAGTCATTCCCAGTTGATGAGGCTTGAGGCTAAGCGCTACCTTTAGAGAACTCATCTCTTAGAATGCTTATCGTCCACCTGACGATGTTCTAAAAGCATTCATCCATACAAGTCCGTCCCGGGTTCGAACGGAACCGAAGGCACTACTCCTACTACATCTATTTTGGAATCATCCTTAGGATTAGTAGCGACTAGCCCTTGCACTTCATTACTCCATCTTCGACTCCGAACTCATTTTTCCACGAAAACGTACAAACCGGATCGAAGTGGTTTTCGAGAAATAACTCCCGATCCCGGTCTCTTCGAAACGATCAGCGCATTGGCTAATATTGATAGTCGGTGATTTAACTATCAATTAACATTCACAAACATCCATCACACAATAAATAATTTCCCACGTTATTTATTATTCCCAAAATATCATTGCAAGATATATTTCCATTTCCAATCCTTTTGAAACAGTTTCAAACCACACTTTTCACATGAAATAAATTCCTAAATATTTATTTCCACTGAAAACACCAAGCATCAAAAATTTTATATTTTTAAAATAATTTAAAAACACTTTATTATAAAATATATTTTAACATTTAGATTGAAAATTACTTTAATACTTTATTAAAAATATATTCTTTAGGGATTTTTAAAATAAGGTTACTTTATAAAATATAAAACTAGATTTTCTCTTTTTAGAACAAAATACCAAGTCACCTCTTAAATAATTACTTTGATAATATATTTGAAAAATACTTACTTCAAAATTTAAACATTTAGAAATAATAAATTTCTTAAACATGCTTTTTAGAACAACATTAAAGCCTTTAACTTATATTTAAAAATTTACTTTGAAAACGTACTTGGCTATCCAGGGAAATACACTTCTCTTCACATCCTTTAAAAATAGATCACTATTTATTGTTAAATTTTTTTCCCATTTCTTTAATAAATTCCCACCGTGAATTTATCCTTCCAAATATCTACTGATATATTACTTCATTTTTATAAGATAGTTTATAAATTCCATAGTCACATTCTCCTTTAAATTTTCAATTTCAAACACTTAAATCAATTTCCAAATTGATTTCCAATTCACTCCCTTTTGAAATAAATTCCTTTACTTACTCATTTATTTCAAATCCATTGACTTCAGATTTTATTTCTTCATTATGATTTAAAATCTTTAGCTGTAAATACCAATTTCATATTTCCCAAATTCCTTCTTTATCCTTTTCAATAAATCTAAACTTTGAATTTTAAAGTAAATTCTTTTATTCCTTTAAATAATGTCACTTAAGGTTTAAAATTCATTATTTCTCCGTTTATTCAAAGTCCCTTTCCATACTCGGAATTTATTTATTAGAATTTTAAAACCACTTTTATTCTTTTCCAATTTATTCTTTAATTTATTCAAATTCTCTATAATTATTTTACTTACAAATTCACTCTTTTATTTTCTTTTCAAAAATCCAATTCTATATATTTTGATAACTCAGTGTACCGAAATGTTCAAGCAAACTATAGCATTCAATATTCCAATATAATTCATCAAAGAATATCAAATAATCATAACATAGAATATTAAATAATATAAATAAATATTGAGGAATCCAGTTGGATCCCTCCAACCTGTTTCCCTGCATCCACCGATGTTAGCACAATACCAATTCCACTTCGAGGTGGAATATCGTGGTATATGGAATTAATATAATATCATCCGCTATTATACGGCGCATAGAGTCTCATCCGCTATATAACGCGCGAAATCTATCACTCCAATATACTATATACTACTATATAATATATCACACCCAATCAATTCAATCATTCAAACAATTATTTAAATTTAACTATTTAAATTTGAATCAAACCCAGATGAGTGAGATTGACTCACCTTTACCTTTTATTTTGCTGATCATTCCAAACCGTCTTGCTTCCCCTCAGATTTTGACCTTGAATAACATTTTAAGGTTTGTTAAATACTGAATTGATCGAACAATTAATTATTGTTTATTTAATTTAAGCTAAAAATTTGGTTTTTAAATTGCCAATTATATTCTTATTTTAAATTCAAATCTACTGGATTAATATAATTCCAAATTTACCTTCCTTCCTATAAACAAATTAAATGAATAGTTTTAACTTACTTATCATTAGATTAACATGTTCAAAATAAATTAACCATCTCATAACAACTTATGAATTTGTAAATATTTGATTTTTATCATGCTTTACAATAGATATACCACCACAATATCTATTAAAATTTAACAGTAAGATTAAAAATGTATATATTCATTATATATATATTTTTTTTTAAAACAAAATAACAGAAATTTTCTTTACTGTATTTACATACATATTCATATATAAATCCACAAATTTAAAAACAGTAAATATCCTTAAGATCAAACGGCAAGCTGATGTATGCATTTACACATATATATTATTAAATTTAAATTGTATAATGAAGGATAAAATAAACCACTGGTACCTCACTAAACTGCAAGAAACCACGCCTCACTTCCTCGACTCGCGAGTCCAGATTCACTTGATGATCACGACTCCTCGCTCTAACCCTACAACCCGATTAGCTCGTGTCTCCCCCAGCGCGACGCTGCCTCGCGTTTGGAACTAGGCAGCTCGACCTTGCTCTAACCACCTCATTGAACTTGCGTAAGGTTGAAGTCACCTCCATAGATGACTGCGACTCGAACTTCACTCCCAAATCGCCGTGCGATCTCATCGCAACCCCATTTTTTTTTGCTTAGAACCCTAGGTCGACTTCCCTCTCGCGGCCATGCTCGAACTCGTGCGCCAAGCCTCTCGATTGAGTCACGATAATGGAACGAAATCAAAGAGGAGGAGGCGGCCATGATTTATTTCTCGGCTGCTTCAATTTTTTTTTTATAAAGATGCGATTTGATTTGTAAATGGAAAGGGTAGTAAATGATTCTGACCTGTTTTAATTCTCTGGCAAAGAAAGAGGGACACGGGACATTGATTATTGATTGAATGAAAAGGTAGGATAGGGTGGCGTGTAGGAGAAGACAATGGAAACGTGAACGTTTCATTTTGCAAAAAGGTGGCTGCGATTTAATTGATTTCAAATTATTTAGAAAATCTATTATTTTTACCAAAGAGGTGATTGAATTAATAGTGATATTTGAATTAAAGTAAAAAAATAAATTTAAAATATTTAAAATCAATTAAATAATCCGATCAAACATCCAAAAATTCCGGTTTGTCACATTCCTCCCCCTAAAAGAATTTCGTCCTCGAAATTACCAGTTAGGAAGAATGGTCCATACCCGTTTACTTTTCCCCAAAACCAACAATTCAACATCCTACCAACTATCTTTTTATAAAAGACCCATTACCATTCTTAATGACTTCCCCAAACTCTCCCATAGTTTTCAAATAATATTATTTACTCAATCTTTCAAATTTCAATTTAAAATCAAAATTTGAATTATCAAAATTTTCTCAAAAATTTTCTAACTCCCTAAATTTCCGAGTTTTTTTGTCAGCGTCTTCTTTACACGGCTAGCTCGGTACAACTACAAAATGCCTCTACGGGCTCCCAAATTCCAAATGAAAACAAAAGGCCAAGTGGCTAGATCAAAAATCTAATCAAATTTCATACAGAAATTTAAACACATACCTTTTTGTCGAGCAATTCAATTTTATCTTCTGGGATCAAAACCAATATTTTCTCCTGCTTTTAAATACCTGTATATCCTACTTAGCAATAATGTCCAATCACAATATTCAAAATCATTTTATTGACTTCTTTACAAAATTTCCAATATTCATTCATTCAAGCCCGTACGATGTACCTATATCATTCGTATGCAATATCTAATCCGATCGCTTACTCGATCACACAATTTCACTTCCGAACTAATATCGTCCACCCGACTTCCTAGTGCGGACTCAGATCTGGTTTCTTGATCAGAAACCGTCATTCTCCTTGCATAGTCATAACTATGATAGAGAATTTCAAGAATCAATAAAAACACATATTCATGGTTCGCCGTCAAAAATCGAGTGAAAATCCTAACTCGGATCGATATAACTATCTCGAAATTCTGTGCTCGAACCTGGATCAAATTGCTAGGTGAATAAAATAATATACGTACATCCTACGTATTTATCTCAATTGATTATCAACTAAATCAATTCTTTTTATTCACATTACTTTGATTTCTATTCATTCAACCACAATTATTCCATTTCACAACTTTACTTAATCTCTATTCAAAATTTACTTAGTATATTTCTAATACCAAACTTACTTATTCACCATTCATTTCTTAAGTTCGGTATAAATATTTTATGCACTTTAAATATTTATTTTTATTTCACCACTTTAGTTTATATCTATTTCTATTCAAATTGGTTCTTCCATCTCCATATGAATTTAATTTATCTTCAACTCTGAGTATTGAATTTTATCTTCCATTTATAACTGATTCATATCGTTATTTTAAATTAGTTTCATCTACTAATTTATTTCAATTTCCAATTTGAAATCATTTTGTCGCTAACAACAATTTTTCCAAAAAAATTTCTAACTCCCAAAATTTTCGAATTTTTTTGGCAGAGTCACCTTTGTATGGAGGATCTTTTACAATTTGACAAGAGATATAAATAAATACATCGACCCACACGGTCGGAAAAACAAAAACAGTTCATTTTTCCTATTTTTATTTTGTAGGCCTACCTTAATTTAGCGTTTTTAAGCAAGCGTCTTATTATTTTAGCAACTAGCACGATCAAATCCAGCCAAACGGCTTCCCGGTACCTGTACTTACTCAATTCAAACATATAAGTACTAAAGATATGCGATTTATTAACATTTCACTTACTTTCAATAGCTAACACATAAATTTCACATATAACGCATGTTATATAATTTTCATAAGCACATACAAGGTTCAGACACTTATTACAATTGCCTACAGCCATTGCTCAAACCATTCCATTTAGTTTAAGTGATTTACAACTTACTCGCTTATATTTAATTCATTCTAAGCAAAAAAAACTCATATTCATTCCAATTGATTTCAAAATTATTGTAACGACCCGAAATTTTCGAAGCCGAAAATTTCAGATAGTTATGAAAAAAGAAGAAAGAGATAGAAGAAGAAGAACAGAAACACCAAACATCTCACATTCGCAGCAGATAAAATATAATAATAAATAATAACAGTTTACAAAAGAATACTATATCTGTCGATTATATTTAATATACATCAGAGTTTCACATATATACAGTCACTGAACATATACAATTATCATGAATCAGATTTACAATAATATAAACACAGCGGAAATACTCTATACGCTCTTGCCATCCAGCTCGTCTCCTGAGCTCCAGAACGTACCTACCTGGAAATCTGCAATTCTCGGTCTGACCCAAGCATTACACAAAAGTAACACCCGGGTCAGGGTGGAAACCAGCGTGAGTAAACCCAACAAACATAGAATATCCAAGTAAACCACTTATTTAACCAGGGTAGCTCGAATAAATTTACAAATTCACAATTTGATAATGACACACTTATTTCACACATAATTTTCTAGCACCCAAAATTTGGATTAATTAGTCCAATTCACTTAAATCGTTTCATTCCAGCCATTAAATTTTACATATCAATCTATAAAAATTCAGAGTAGTTTCGGGTATCTTCTAATACCCGATTCCCGGTCTTTTCGAGTCCAATTTCATCTTAGAACAAGCTGTTTAAGTTCTAAACTATTCCATTAATACCCAAATTTTAACACTGATAGACAAACCATGCTAGAACAGTTCAATTCAAACATAGCATATGTAACGACCCGTATTTTACGTGTCGATATATCATAGGATTTGCAGGTCATTGGTGTTGTTTGTGTTAGCTATAGCCTAAGTCGTATGGAGAAGTTAACTCGAATAGAGGTTAACTCGTAGACGAGTTAACGTGTTGGATGTTAAGACATGACCGAGTCAACTAAGGCTTGAGTCGTGTTCGAGTTAGCTAAGGAGATAGGTCGTGCACGAGTTAGGTTTGAGCGACCTAGTGATATGAGCGAGTCAACATGGTAGTATGTGACCGAGTTAAAAGTTAGCTCGTATGACCGACCTAAGGGGCTAGCGAGTTATAGGGAAGACCGACCTTACGGGTTATGGGAGTTAGCTTAGGTCGTAGACAGCTTGGGTCGAAGGGAGCGACCTAAGGAAAACTGCCGAGTTAAGGCTTAGGAATGACCGACCTAGTGGTATGCGACCTATAGGAGTGGACGACCTAAGTTGGTATGTGTATGTTGTTGGGTCGTATGACCTGATGTGTCGTAAGTCGTGACTCGTATACGGGTTAGGTCATAAGTCGTAGCTCGGGTTGTTTTGTTAGGATGACATGTGTTTTAGGTCGTGTGGTGTCTTGAGTCGTATGTTGTTGACTCGGAATGGAGTTAGGTCGGCCTTGCCGAGTTAGAGGTAGGTCGTTAGGTCGGTAACGACCTAATAGCGAGCTCCGAGTTAAGGTTCTGGCCGATCTAAGAGAGAATTCAGCCTATAAATAGTGGAGTTTTTCTCACTTTTTGGCACCGGTTTTTGAAGCGACGAAGTGCTGCCATTTTGAAGACTTGTCTACAACATTTCTTCATCTTCTTTCTCTACTTCCAATCTAATTCTAACATCCATCCAAGATCGAAGATCGAGATCGAAGATCCAAGTGCCAAAGTTGAAGATCTTCATCCGTTCGAGCTAGATTTCATCGTTTCAAGCGAGATTTCGACGAATCGAGCTTGAATCCTTGCTGTCCAGATCTGGAGTTGATTGCTTTTAGGTTGTTTTGGTGATTTGGTGAGTGGTAGTTATCTCTCACGCGGATCCAAAGGAGTATATTGGATTGGTGGCATGTTTGGGTGTTAAAGTTAGAGATTTCATGCATTTTTCTTAGATCGAAGTCTAGATCCATGGTTTTTGAAGATGTTTACTTATGCAAGTTAGTTTAACAAGTATTAGAGACAAAACCCATGTTTTATATTTGATAGATCTATGCTAAAAACTATGGTTTCACATATGTTGGACTTTTGCTCACTTATTTACGAAATTGCCATTATAGTTGATATTGCTTATATTGCTTGTTAGATCTTGTTTGAATGATTGATATTTGAATGTATGATTGATTTGATTGTTTCCAAGTTAGCTAGTAGTTGATTTGGAACAAGAGGATGGAAGAGGATTCAAAAGCTATGGAAGAAGGCTCTTGAATGGTGAAAGCTGCTTAAGGCATATGAAGCGGATGTTGAAGCTCATATGTATAGATTGGATGATGTTGAGATGGGACTTTGCCATGATTTGATGAGGCAAACCATGTTGTTGAGATGAGACTTTGCTTTGATGCGATGAAGCGAAGTATGATGTGAGTTTTGGCTTAATCCAAGCAGGGATCATTCCAAGCATGTTGATAACTTGAAGGGTAGTTCAAGTTGGTTGATAATGGATTGTTCAAGAGGTAGCTTGAGCTTGTATGAGGATAGTCGTCAAGAAGGATGGCTAGGAGGCCTGGATCTCATCGTGGTTGAAGGTTCTAGCATGCTCAAAAGCAAGAGTACATGGGGCGCCCATAACGACTACAGGTAGGTAGTCGGGACACCCAAAAGACTACAGGTAGGTAGTTGAGTACTCTGGGCAAAGTAGATAAGTCCTAGGCACAAGGCAGTGTGCGGAGTTATGGTTAGAACCGGGGTTACCATTAGCCCTTGACAGGTGGTCATTCAACTAACGGTGAAATCAAGGCAAAGTTAACAGTGATAGCCAGAGTCATGGATGTTTGGTTGTATCATCATTCGGTCTCAAGAGCGGTGTTTTCTGGGTGCTTATCTGATCTTGGTTTAGGCCTTGGGGGTTTGTATTTGGAAAACATCGACCTTGACTCGAGTGATAATTACTTTACTTTAATTGCCTGCTGTGTTATGCCTGCTTCTCCTTAGTGTGTGTCTGGGGGCTATCACTGTAGAAAGAGGTGGAGTGGGATGGTTTGGTTCCTATTCCTTTTATCCTTTATGCTCTTTTGGTATGTTTGATAGTTAATTTACTGCTCACTAAGACTTTGTCTGACTCAAGGTTTTATGTCTCCTCTTATTACCTTGGGCTGTTCATCCATGTTTGGGATGGGCAGACTAGGTAGCAGGTGACAGGTGCTGTGCTAGGAGTTCTACGCTGAAGATGACGAAGACGAGCAGGAGGCTTTGCATATTAGTTTTCTTACTATATGTACTGGGTATCCGCTGCTGTATTTGGTTGAGTGATTTGTAGTGAGGCTTTCATGTATGGATTTGTGTAGATGATTGTATAAAACTACTGTGATGCTTATATGATGATGTTTCTGTTCTATGGAGCTTCACTATATTATATTTCTCTATTGTATTTTATCCATGCGCTGTGAGTTATGCGATAGAGATTCTTTTGTTTTGTTTTACCCTGACTATCGTCCATGGCTGCCTGGCACACCTTTCAGCGCATTATTTCCTTGTTTTGGTGCGAGAGTCATGGGCGGTCGTCACATTTGGTATCAGAGCTTTGGTTAATCAATTTTAGCCAACGCTCGCTGACGTAATTACGTAAGAGAGACGTAATTGTATTTTGATGGATGATTACTATATATAATATAGTAGTTAAGATGGATTTGAACTCCTTATGCAGTTGTTTCTTAAGGTGTTCTAATCATTCTTTTTACAGATATTAAGGATGAGTCAAAGAGGAAGACCAGCTGCTAGGGAAGGCCGTGCTACAGAAGGAGCTGCAGATTATGGGGCTATGTTCGAAGCAATGATGACTTCGATCATGAGGAGGATGCCCGTTCCAGGGCCTACTGTTGATGTTGGAGTTCAAGTCCAGGCTCCAAGACCGGTGGATTTTGCCAAGCTTTGCAAGGATTATACTTCTCTCGGAGGAAAAGCTTTCTTGGGAACGGAGTCGACTATTGAGGTGCAGAGATGGATTGAAGCATGTCGAAGGATTTTTGGTGATCTAGGGATTGAGGATGCAACCAAGAGGAAGCTTGCATCGAGACAGCTTCAGGGGAGAGCTGCGGATTGGTGGAATTCTATCACTATAGATACACCAGAAGAAGAGATTACTTGGGAGCAATTCCAAGTTAGATTTGAAGCTAAGTTCATCTCTACTGCTCAGAAATCGGTCTTGTTTAAGAGGTTTGTGGAGCTCAAGCAAGGTGGGAGGCCTGTTCTTGAGTATATTTCTGAGTTCGAAGCTTTGTCTAAGTATGCCAGATCGTATATTGATTCTCCCTACCAGAAGAACGAGAAGTTTGTGACTGGTCTGGATGCTTATCTGGGAAGGCAGTTAGTGGATCATCTGGATGATCCATTTGAGAAGCTTGTGGAGAAAGCTTTGAGGCATGAGAGTTTGTTCCCTAAGGAAAGTTCTGTTGTTGCTGTAACCAGGGAAGTATCTAAACCACAGCAGAGTGGCAACAGGAAGAGGAAGCAGCAGCAACAGAAGGGTAAGGATGGCCAGAAGAAGCCGAAGAGCGAAATGACTTGCTATAACTGCCAGCAGAAGGGCCATCTTTACAAAGATTGTAAGAATCCCAAGGTGCCGGGAAAGTGTTACAACTGTGATAAGCTGGGACATATCAAGAAGGACTGTCCAGAACCGAGGAAAGATAGGCAGGTTGTGCAAGCCTATGCTTTGGGGGCTGTTCCATCGTCTTCGAAAGCTCCTACTGCTGAGGAGAAGGGGAAGAGTGTGGTGGTTCAAGGTACTCTTTCTATTTGTGGTGTTCCAGTTAGAGTGTTGTTTGATACTGGAGCGTCGCATTCTTTTGTTTGTGATGAGTTGGTATGCCGGTTAGGTATGAAACCGGATATTGTTGATAGGCCATTGGTTGTGACTAATCCGGTTGGGGGTTCGTCATGTTTGTGTATGATATGCCGTGGTCTAGTTGTGTCGAGTCATGATTGCTCGTTTGTTTGTGATTGCTTTGTTCTGAACTTTGCGGGGTTCGGAATTATTTTGGGCATGGACTGGCTTAGGAAGTATGCGGCTAGGATTGATTGTGAGAGGCTTGAGGTGACAGTCGGAAATGTGGAAGGGCGAAAGGTTGTGATACGATGTAAGCATGAGGAAGGCGTCTTCATGAGCTTCATGTATTCGCTGGTTGTTCCACGGGATGGACTGTCATCAGTGCCTATTGTGAATGAGTTTGGTGATGTCTTTGAGGAAGTCAAAGGGTTACCGCCGCATAGGGAGATCGAGTTTCGTATCGATCTAATTGAGGGAGCCAGACCTGTTGTGATGCCTCTTAGGCGAATGGCACCGAGGGAGCAGCAAGAGCTGAAGGTGCAAGTTGATGACCTTTTGCGGAAAGGATTCATTCGGAGAAGTGTGTCCGAATGGGGTGCGCCCGTTGTGTTCGCAACCAAAGCGGATGGATCGTTGAGGTTGTGTGTTGATTATCGTGAGCTGAATAAGGTGACTAAGAAGAACAAGTATCCATTGCCGAGAATAGATGACTTGTTTGATCAGCTTCACGAGGCTAAGGTGTTTTCTCAGATGGATTTGGCAACGGGATTTCACCAGTTGAGAGTGGCAAAGGATAGTGTGCCGAAGACTGCTTTCAGAACACCATCCGGGTTTTATGAGTGGCTGGTAATGCCGTTTGGATTGACTAACGCGCCAGCATATTTTGTGGATCTTATGAATAGGGTATTCAGAGATCAGTTGAATAAGTTCGTGCTTGTGTTCGTGGATGATATTTTGATTTATTCCAGAACTGAGGAAGAGCACAAGACGCACTTGAGGATTGTTTTGGAAATCTTGCGGAAACATCAGCTGAAGGCTAAATTTTCGAAGTGTCACTTCTGGAAGAGTGAAGTGAGGTTCTTAGGCCATGTTATCTCTGGAAATGGCATAGCGGTTGATCCCGCTAAGGTGGCAGCAATCCAGGATTGGATTAGACCTAAGAATGCATCCGATGTGAGAAGTTTTCTTGGATTAGCAGGATATTATCGACGGTTTATCAAAGACTTTTCCAAGATAGCTGCACCGTTAACAGGGTTGACGAAGAAGAACCAAGTGTTCAGATGGGATGATAAGTGTGAGCAAGCTTTCGTAATCCTGAAAGAACGACTGACAAGTGCTCCTGTTTTGACTATTCCGAGTGGGAATGATGAGATGGTGGTTTACACCGATGCATGTGGCACTGGACTAGGAGCGGTGCTAATGCAGAAGGATAAAGTTGTTGCGTATGCTAGTCGACAACTGAAGCCGCATGAAAGGAATTATCCGACTCATGATTTGGAGTTAGCGGCGATTGTGTTTGCTTTGAAGATGTGGAGACATTATCTATTGGGAGTTAGATTCGAGTTGTTTACAGATCATAAGTCGTTGAAGTATCTTTTCTCCCAAAAGGATTTGAATCTTCGACAGCAACGGTGGCTAGAGTTCTTAGCATCGTATGATTTTGGTATAGCCTATACTCCGGGAAAAGGTAACGTAGTAGCTGATGCGTTAAGTCGAAGACATGCAGGATTAGGAGCCATGTTTTCGGAATGGAAGAGTCTTGAGTATTTGGCTGGATTTGATTTCAGGCCTAGATGTGAATTGGAACCTGAGATGTTGGCAAACTTATCGATAAGGCCTACTCTTGTGGAAAGAATTGGCGAGAGCCAAAGAAGAGATGATAAGCTTGTCAAGATTTTCCGTGATTTGGAATCTGGGTTGGACCCAGAGAAGGATAAGGGATTCGAGGTCGATCGAGAGGGTTGGCTTCGAAAGCAAGGACGACTAGTTGTTCCCGATATTGATGGATTGAGAGATGAAGTTCTGAGGGAAAGTCATCACTCGAAGTTGACAATTCATCCAGGCGGAAATAAGATGTATCGGGATATGAAAAGATCCTACTACTGGGAAGGTATGAAGAAGGATGTTGGAGATTTTATTTCCAAGTGTATGAATTGCCAGTTGGTGAAGGCTGAGCAGAAGAAGCCCAGTGGATTGCTTCAGCCATTGGAGGTTCCTACATGGAAGTGGGAGCAAGTGTCGATGGATTTTATTGATGGTCTACCTAGGACAAGAGCAGGGAATGAAGGGATTTGGGTCATTGTAGATCGTTTGACCAAGAGTGCAAGGTTCATTCCTGTTCGATCGACTAGGACTGCATCAAAGTTGGCTGAACTGTATGTGAAGTGGATAGTTCGTTTCCATGGTGTTCCGAAGAGTATAGTGAGCGATCGAGACCCATTGTTCACTAGTAGATTTTGGAAGAGCTTCCAGGAAGTTTTGGGAACTGAGTTGTGTTTGAGTACAACTTATCACCCTCAAACAGATGGTCAGACTGAGAGAGTCAACCGAGTTTTGGAAGATCTTCTTAGGGCATGTGTTTTGGACTTCGGAGGATCATGGGAAGATCACCTTCATTTGGTGGAGTTTGCTTATAATAACAGTTATCAGTCGAGTATTGGTATGGCACCATATGAAGCATTATATGGAAGACCGTGTAACTCTCCGACATGTTGGTTGGAAACGGGAGAAAAGCTGATGCTTGGGCCAGAGATGATTCGTCAAACTACGGATTGTATAGAGATCATTCGGCAACGAATGAGGGCAGCCCAGGATCGTCAGAAGAGTTATGCAGATAATCGTCGAAAGGATTTGGAATTCGATGTGGGTGATATGGTTTTTGTGAAGATTTCTCCATTGAAGAATGCTATAAGGTTTGGGAAGAAAGGAAAGTTGACTCCGAGATTTGTTGGACCATTCCCGATTATCGAGCGTATTGGAAAGCTCGCTTATAGATTGGAGTTACCGGAAAAGATGGCGGGTGTGCACAATGTTTTTCATGTAGCTTATCTACGGAAGTATGTGCACGACCCAAAGACAGTGGTTTCTGCTGATAGCTATGAAGATTTGGAGGTTGATCCAGTTGTTACAAGACCTCGTAAGCCGCTTCGTATTGTTGAAACTGATACGAAACAGCTTAGGAGGAAGACGATTATGTTACTCAAGATACAATGGAGTGAAGATGTCAACGATTGTACATGGGAGGAGGAAGAGAGGATGAAGGCAGCTCATCCAGAACTCTTCGAGGTATGACCCTAAGGTGTCGTGACATCTCATGAATTTGCATCTTGATTTCTATCTTAGAATTCTGCATGCTAGGCTAGAATTGGATGCATGGTTTGTTGATTGCTATGGATGGTAGGCATGCGGAATATCTTTGATTGCTGTTGTTTGCTTGGAATTTCGGGGGCGAAATTCCTAAGGAGGAGAGAATGTAACGACCCGTATTTTACGTGTCGATATATCATAGGATTTGCAGGTCATTGGTGTTGTTTGTGTTAGCTATAGCCTAAGTCGTATGGAGAAGTTAACTCGAATAGAGGTTAACTCGTAGACGAGTTAACGTGTTGGATGTTAAGACATGACCGAGTCAACTAAGGCTTGAGTCGTGTTCGAGTTAGCTAAGGAGATAGGTCGTGCACGAGTTAGGTTTGAGCGACCTAGTGATATGAGCGAGTCAACATGGTAGTATGTGACCGAGTTAAAAGTTAGCTCGTATGACCGACCTAAGGGGCTAGCGAGTTATAGGGAAGACCGACCTTACGGGTTATGGGAGTTAGCTTAGGTCGTAGACAGCTTGGGTCGAAGGGAGCGACCTAAGGAAAACTGCCGAGTTAAGGCTTAGGAATGACCGACCTAGTGGTATGCGACCTATAGGAGTGGACGACCTAAGTTGGTATGTGTATGTTGTTGGGTCGTATGACCTGATGTGTCGTAAGTCGTGACTCGTATACGGGTTAGGTCATAAGTCGTAGCTCGGGTTGTTTTGTTAGGATGACATGTGTTTTAGGTCGTGTGGTGTCTTGAGTCGTATGTTGTTGACTCGGAATGGAGTTAGGTCGGCCTTGCCGAGTTAGAGGTAGGTCGTTAGGTCGGTAACGACCTAATAGCGAGCTCCGAGTTAAGGTTCTGGCCGATCTAAGAGAGAATTCAGCCTATAAATAGTGGAGTTTTTCTCACTTTTTGGCACCGGTTTTTGAAGCGACGAAGTGCTGCCATTTTGAAGACTTGTCTACAACATTTCTTCATCTTCTTTCTCTACTTCCAATCTAATTCTAACATCCATCCAAGATCGAAGATCGAGATCGAAGATCCAAGTGCCAAAGTTGAAGATCTTCATCCGTTCGAGCTAGATTTCATCGTTTCAAGCGAGATTTCGACGAATCGAGCTTGAATCCTTGCTGTCCAGATCTGGAGTTGATTGCTTTTAGGTTGTTTTGGTGATTTGGTGAGTGGTAGTTATCTCTCACGCGGATCCAAAGGAGTATATTGGATTGGTGGCATGTTTGGGTGTTAAAGTTAGAGATTTCATGCATTTTTCTTAGATCGAAGTCTAGATCCATGGTTTTTGAAGATGTTTACTTATGCAAGTTAGTTTAACAAGTATTAGAGACAAAACCCATGTTTTATATTTGATAGATCTATGCTAAAAACTATGGTTTCACATATGTTGGACTTTTGCTCACTTATTTACGAAATTGCCATTATAGTTGATATTGCTTATATTGCTTGTTAGATCTTGTTTGAATGATTGATATTTGAATGTATGATTGATTTGATTGTTTCCAAGTTAGCTAGTAGTTGATTTGGAACAAGAGGATGGAAGAGGATTCAAAAGCTATGGAAGAAGGCTCTTGAATGGTGAAAGCTGCTTAAGGCATATGAAGCGGATGTTGAAGCTCATATGTATAGATTGGATGATGTTGAGATGGGACTTTGCCATGATTTGATGAGGCAAACCATGTTGTTGAGATGAGACTTTGCTTTGATGCGATGAAGCGAAGTATGATGTGAGTTTTGGCTTAATCCAAGCAGGGATCATTCCAAGCATGTTGATAACTTGAAGGGTAGTTCAAGTTGGTTGATAATGGATTGTTCAAGAGGTAGCTTGAGCTTGTATGAGGATAGTCGTCAAGAAGGATGGCTAGGAGGCCTGGATCTCATCGTGGTTGAAGGTTCTAGCATGCTCAAAAGCAAGAGTACATGGGGCGCCCATAACGACTACAGGTAGGTAGTCGGGACACCCAAAAGACTACAGGTAGGTAGTTGAGTACTCTGGGCAAAGTAGATAAGTTCTAGGCACAAGGCAGTGTGCGGAGTTATGGTTAGAACCGGGGTTACCATTAGCCCTTGACAGGTGGTCATTCAACTAACGGTGAAATCAAGGCAAAGTTAACAGTGATAGCCAGAGTCATGGATGTTTGGTTGTATCATCATTCGGTCTCAAGAGCGGTGTTTTCTGGGTGCTTATCTGATCTTGGTTTAGGCCTTGGGGGTTTGTATTTGGAAAACATCGACCTTGACTCGAGTGATAATTACTTTACTTTAATTGCCTGCTGTGTTATGCCTGCTTCTCCTTAGTGTGTGTCTGGGGGCTATCACTGTAGAAAGAGGTGGAGTGGGATGGTTTGGTTCCTATTCCTTTTATCCTTTATGCTCTTTTGGTATGTTTGATAGTTAATTTACTGCTCACTAAGACTTTGTCTGACTCAAGGTTTTATGTCTCCTCTTATTACCTTGGGCTGTTCATCCATGTTTGGGATGGGCAGACTAGGTAGCAGGTGACAGGTGCTGTGCTAGGAGTTCTACGCTGAAGATGACGAAGACGAGCAGGAGGCTTTGCATATTAGTTTTCTTACTATATGTACTGGGTATCCGCTGCTGTATTTGGTTGAGTGATTTGTAGTGAGGCTTTCATGTATGGATTTGTGTAGATGATTGTATAAAACTACTGTGATGCTTATATGATGATGTTTCTGTTCTATGGAGCTTCACTATATTATATTTCTCTATTGTATTTTATCCATGCGCTGTGAGTTATGCGATAGAGATTCTTTTGTTTTGTTTTACCCTGACTATCGTCCATGGCTGCCTGGCACACCTTTCAGCGCATTATTTCCTTGTTTTGGTGCGAGAGTCATGGGCGGTCGTCACAGCATATTAAACCACATATCAGCGGTATCAAATAAGCCAGGATATTCAATATACTTTAATCAACAATAAGCAAGATTAATTAGTCATACCATTTCTAATTAATTTAATAAAAATTAAATTGATTACCTTAACCATCTCAACCCTGTTTACACAAGATTAATTAATGAACTGCAATTATTAATTTATCATTCCCTAATTTCCCCTTTAGACTCCATAAGTAATTTGCTTTAAATTAATAACACAAATCGATTATCCTTCATCTATTAACCTTTGTTATATTTATCCTAATTAATTACTCAAATCAACAATACCGTAATCGCTTACATTGATTAATTACCATATTAATTCTTAATTTCTTTCTTAAGTAATTTAGTCTTTAATTTTTTTTTCCTTTATCAAGTAATTTTCCGTTGTTATTATTTTTATTTAACCTTTATTTATTCATTTTATCCTTTAATAACTAATTAGATTTATTTAAACCTGAACGAGTTAATCCTTTGATTTACTTACATTAAGTGATTATCATTTAAGTTTCGAATTCTCTAGTTACTTATATTAATTTATCTCTACCTATAAATTTATAAATCAAAAATTAATTAACCTATAACCCCTAATCAATAATTAATTATTTCTTAACCATAAATTAATTAGTTTCTCTTTAATTACAGAACTGATTAATTAGATAATCTTAATCACTCAAACCTAAAATTAATTAAAAGCTAAGTCAAATAAATTAATTAATTTCTTAACTATATCACTTTAAATTCTTATTTTATAAATTCGGGATTTGATTATCATTAATCTATAATTTAATCTAATATCTTTAAGTCTAATTTAAGATAAACATTTTACTTCCTTAATTTCTCCTTACGCACACTACTAATTAAATTTCAAATTTAACTTAAGAATCTACCTGCTTAGTTTAAATGAAACATACAACTTAGATTAATAAATATTAAACAACATCACTATCAAACTAAGGGTTCAAGAGGTTAGTTTAAACTTGATATTTCTGCATTTTAAACCATGAGAATATTCATATATATGACCTGAGACGATTTGAGAAAACTCACCTGCTATATCACCACAGCAAGCCTCCAAAATCGTAGCCAAACTCCACCGAATCAAATACCAATACCCTTGAAACTTCATCAAACCCACAGACAGCATCGAGAAACCCTAGCCCTAGCTCAGCTCGCACCCAAAACCGAACGCTCTCTGTCGCATCACTGCTCACGCCTTGCAGCCTCCATCAAGACCTCCTCCTTGCCATCTCGCGCGAACGCAACTTCGCCTTTTCCTCAAGAATCCCCAAATCGCGAGCGTCCCGCCTCTACACTCGCGACCGCTCCTCTATGTAGAACTCGAAATCAATGCCTCCCCTCAACTTAATCGAATTCCGCGTCGCCATCGAACAGACGAACGAAGACGGGACAACCCTGATGTGCATGTAAATGTGCATATTTTAACCACCATACTTATTCTTTCTAAATTAAATAAATGATCATATTGGGTATTTTAACTTGTTTAAACCAAAATTCATATTATTTGAAATTGTCACATATTCATCTTCATCCAGGGGCAAAATGGTCATTTTTGTGCATATATTAATTTGAGAATATTTAATTGGAAATTTTTATATTATTTTGTAGGAAATTACACTCAATTAAAAGTAGGTTCATGAAGGAATATGCATGCACAAAATGAATACAAAGGAATGAAGATGGAAATAATTCAAAGTGAAGAACATGGAGGACCCCACCTACCCACTACCTAATGTACAAATTAAAGGCTAATGCACATGCTAAAAGACATTTAAAGCTTCATGTACATTTAAGTGGGGGATTATTAAAGCTAATGATAACTTGGCCACCACACTTCCTCCAAGGGCATTTTGGGTACTCCCCAAAAATATGCATTAGGGTTTCTAACTTGTATAAGTACCCCTTATGTTTCATGTAGTCTCTCTTCCTCTTAGTTAGTTAGTTTTAGTTTAGAAAATAAATCAAATCTCTCTTTCTTTCCATGGCTACTTAGCTATTTCTTCTCTTATGTAATTCTTTTCTTTTATGCAATGTTAATTATTGTTTCTTTTTAATTACATGTTCATTTCCTTTTATGCAAGTAGTGTAGATTTTCCTTTATGCAATTAGAATAGTTTTCCATTTCACTTTGCTCTCTTTTCCTTTTCTTTTTCTCTCATGTTGCAAGCTACATTTGTTCATATGATAACAAATATGAGAGGCTAAACCCCTTCAATTTAGGGGTAATGAAGCTCTCTAATCATGTAGCTTCAACTTAATTTGATGTTTATGCTCTCTTTTTATGCTTAATGAGAATGATTGAAGTGGTTTAATGATGTTGTTTAGCTTTGAATTTGATAGTCTATGTTGTTTATAACAAATAGGCTATGCTTAAACAAACAAAACACAAATTGCCTCTTCATCTACATATGATTATGGCAAAGAAGTGATTGTTGAAATTAAAATTTTATGGCTTATATTTCTAATTAATAGTTAATAGGCCATGCTTAAAATAAATTTTGCTTTCAACTTTGTTATCATATTTTATGAGATTTAAAAGTGTATTAGTGGTTGTGTAACATTATGATGGTTTATATTGAGCTAATTAATAGCACAAATATACCATACTTATGATAAGCACATCAACTAATTCACTAATGACAAGAAAAGAGAGATCATAACTTCATTTTGTTGATTTATGTGATCTAGAGAGTGGAAATTGCCTCTAAATTGTCTTAACACTCTCATACTTTTATCTATTTTCTTTTGTCATTTTTCTTCTTCTTTTTAGTTAATCACTCTTCCAACTTTGGTTAATTTGATTGAGTAGAATTTTAAAATCATCAATTCCCTACGGATTGACCCGTATTCGCCACGTGCTACATTCGTACACCGTGCGCTTGCGGTTATTTTTAAATTTAAATTTTTCGACGGTTTTCTAAACCGATAGAATTTCCGTCGATGAACAAGTTTTTGGCGCCGTTGCCGGGGAGTTGCTTCGATTTTAATTTTCTATTCTTCGAATTATTTTCATTTGATTTTTGTGTGTGTTTATTTTGTGTGTTTGTGTTTAAAAAAGAAGAAAAAAATAGTGTGTTTGTTTGATTTTTGTGTGCATTTGTTGGTGTGCTTGTTGTTCTAGTTTCATTTCTATTTGCACTTTTGATTGAAAAAATAAAAAATCATCACACTGCAATTCAATAGTGTGCATTCTAGTTTGCATTTGTCACCTCTGTTTTCAGTAACTTCTGTGTTCTTTTGTTTCAGTTGTGTGCAAGTGTGTCATCAGTAAAAAAAAAACAAATTTCATTCCATTTTACATTTGAATTTCAGTATTACATCTTTTGCTTTACACTGTGTTTGCATACATCTGTGCTACAATACATTTGTAATTTGTATTACATTAGTGTTACTACTTCACCATCTCACAGATTTGCCATCTCATTTCTGCAACCACCAACAGATCATTCTTCAAGCCACCACAAAGCACCCTGACCAACCATTTCACCTGAACGCTAATCACCTCGCAACTCAACCCTTCATTGCAACTCCTGGTTCCACAACCAATATCACTGTCATAATCACTTACCTTACCATCATTTCAACATCCCTCTTGTTGCCTTCATCCCTGACATACTGAGCTTCCACAACCTGCGACCACACCAGCATTCAATCCCAAAACCACCAGTGCCACTGTCTTCAACAAAACATCACCACAACTTCCTATGAACCAGTCACTACAGCCATCATTCCAAACACATCAAACACACACCCAAACCCCTGTCTTCCCACCATTCATCACTGTTTCACATCTCACAAACTATTCACCACAGAGCAGCACTTCGACCACCTCTGTGCACATCCTCTCCTCATCGCCACTGTCTCATTGCCATCTCACAAAAAACTGCATTGTTACACTAACCTTCATCCATTGCCATATCACTCCCTTCACTCAATTGCGACACAGTTGCTACCCAATCCTCCTCCTCCTAAAACCCCTCTGCTTGCACAGTTCATTCACTCGACATAGCACAGTTCATCTCGGCAAACAACACTACATCATTAGCGAACCTTCCCCTGCAATCATATAGCTCAACTTACACCTTCCACAGTCCACAACAATAGCCCTTATAACTGTGCACTGTTGAGACCTAGCCATTCATCCCTGTACAAATCTCCTCCAGACGCAACCAACTCTATCACCACTGCTTCATTCCATACCCAAATTGCAACCTCGACTTCACCAAAACCGCGACCTTCGAAACCTCTGCAATCGCCTCAAACTCACGAACCACCTCCAATTTCCAAACCGCCTCGCCCAAATCGAACTCAACAATCCATCACCGCAACCACATTCAAACAATTGCCGAAACCCACATCCATACTCGATCAACCAATCACCATTGCAATCACCTTCCACGACATTACTACTCCACAATAGTGCAACGTCCTCACTGCAACCGCGACAACTGCCCACGGCCTCTACAGCAAAACCATCAACCGCTTCTTATCAAAATCCCCATCCTCGAACAGCAGAATCGAACCGTTGAAACCCCAATTGACCTCCTTCAATTCGATCAGCAGAATAGCGAACTCACAGCAATCAGCCACAGCACCTCCTCAATACGCCTAATTCGCCAAGTCGACCTCCCAATCGCCAAAAAAAACAGCCTGCAAATCGCCGACTCCAATTTGTGCTTTGCTTCAATTCCAGTTCGCGTTTCATTTTATTTTATTTAAAAAAAAAGGAGGAGGAGGACAGAATTGATATTGGTCTGGAGTTTTGTAGCCGTTGTGGTATGCGTGAGTTTGAGTTGTTTGGTTTGATAAAGATAAAGTGTGGGATAGCTTTCTTTTGGGCCGGGTTGTAGGTATAAATATAATTTTTTTTTCTTCTTCTAACTTTGGTTTTGTTTGAAAAATATTTGTTCTTCTAAAAAAAAATTCACTTTCCTTTCCTTTTGTTTTGCTTTCTCCTTCCAAAAAAAAATTGTTTTGTTTTAATTTGTTTTGTTTTGAATTCCATCCTTATATATATTAAAAAAAGAATTTTTTTTAAGTAAAACCCTACTTTTAAGTTTCCTTTCAAAAAAAAACCAAAAATAATAATAATATTGTATATATCTTAGTTTTTAATTTTCAGGTTGGCAAAGCAGGAAATAAAAGAAGAATAGCTTGCTGAAAATTGCTTCCTTAGCTAGCCAAAATAAATTGCTCTGCTTGCTAAAAAATTCTGCTTTCATTTCTAGTTTTATTTGAATTGAATTGTTGGTTGCTTGCATTTGCATTTTAAAAAATAAAAAAAATTCATTCGTAATTGCATTATTAATACACGTTTAGTTTCTGTTCTGCATTTCATCTTAGATTTTGATTAATAATAACGGTTAGACATCGATAACACTTAATTGTGTATTGACAATTTGTCTTTTTTTGAACAATTTAATTTATTGGTGTCTAGGCTACGGCAGAGTAATAACCATTTATAAATATTACGGTGATTCGTAAATATTATAGTGGTTGTTCCTCTGAAGGTACTTAAACCTTCGGCTGCATTGCTACGGTGATTCGTGGTGCACCGATAAATCCTGTCCGTTACCTGGCTGAGAATAATCTTGCTTATCTAAGACAATTTGTGAGTATACAATTTTGGGTTAACTTAGGATAAATCATTTGTAATTAGACCCTTGCATTCATTTAGTTGCATTAGTTCATGCATATTTAAAAAAAAAAAAATTCAAAATCTAAAACTAAAAAAAATTATAAATAGTTCTTAACTTAGTTTTTTTCCCTTTTCCTTTGAAAATTTTCAAATCAAAATTCCAAAAATCCAAAAAAAAAACTTTTCAAAAACAAAGAAAAAATTTGAAAAACCAAAAATCAATTTCCCTTTTGAAACATAAATTCCATTTGTAAATATTTTTCTTTTACCAAAAAAAAACACAAAAACATTCTTGAAAATGTCCGAGTTTCCCCACTTATGTGAAGTTTACAATAGTTGAGAAAATCAATATAATCCATATGATTTCACTCCAAATTTGTGTGGATATTTTAACGACAACTATTCTTTAAACGATTTGAATTTTGAACCACAAAATTTTCAAAACGACGACCAAGCTTCAAATCTTTAAAATAGTATTTCATCTTTACTTGAAATCGCTACACAGCAAAATCAAGAGATAAATGAGTGGTGCAATTCATATTTGTGTGATAACTCAAGTCAAAATTTTCAAAATAATCAAAATTTGAATTCACTTCAAAATTCAAATGACTTCAAGTATAACCCATGCCACTTCAATTTCGAACTCGAAAATGAATTTCAAACTCAAAATGAAAATGAAAACAACTTTTCAAACGAATTGGGCAATGGAAATAATCTTAACCATGTTACGAGTGAAATTTTTTGTTCTCAACAACTCCAAATCGAAAATTCTCAATTTAATAACTACAAATTGGATTTTGTTGAACAAATGAATGAAATTTACGATGGTCATACGGATTTGTTGTTTGAAACTTATATGAAACAACGTGAACAAAAAAATCAAATCTCAACGTGTGATGAGTCAAGTGATAATCCACCCTTTACCCAAATCGACGATTTTCAAATAACAACTTTTGAATTTGATAATGACGATCTTAATCAAGTTGTTGAAAATAGGGTAATTAAGTTGGATTTCAATTCTTTTGAGGGTGCGAAACTCGATTTAAACTTCGATCTTCCTTTTTCTGAAAATTTGAATACGACAACTTTGAATTTTAAACTCGATTTACATGATGAAGTTGCTGATAATCCAATAAAGGAAGTCGAATTTAACGAACATGAGTTTTATGGACTTTTTGAAAATGAGTTGCTAAATTCTGTAGGGGACGATTTGAATCACCATTTCGATTTTGAAATCGATGATAAACTTGAATTTGGTGAAAATAAATTTCAAGCACTTATTTTATCAACCCCGAAAAACATTGAAAATAAAACAACTCATACGGTTCTCAATAAAACGACATTCGTTTTTCAATTCGACAATCAACTTCGGAATCTTTTACGAATTGGTTATTCGAGCTTAAGCCGTGTCTCGTATACTTGACGAGACAAATGAATTGGTCTTTGGAAGACCGCTTCATTTATTTTTTTGACGATATACTTTCTAATCTCGTGTAAATACATTTCATTTTCATGTAAATAATAATAAACGTTCCTTTCACTTGGGTTGACTGTGGGGACACGGTCAAAATCAAGTGTGGGGGAAGACTCATCTTCTTCTGATTTTTTCAGGATTAATTTTTCAATTTTCTTCCAAAAGCTCAAAAAAAAATCCAACAACAAAAGAAGAATTTTTTTTTAGCGTTTTTGATTTATTTATAAAGAAACGCCATAGGATAAATATATGGTTTTGGTTTATTAAATTGAAATTATTGAAAATTTATGTGTCTTAACAAAAATAAAATTGAAGTTGTATTATAAATAACAATGGTTTAACTAGTATATAGGAAGATTCATACGTGTTAATTATGAAATACATCCCAATTGAAAATCTTTGTTTTAAAAGTGGTGAATTTAAAGTAAAGGATATAACATTTTTTTTTGTCTTCTAAGTTAAATGGTGCTAAGATGATTTTGCAAAACTCTCTCTCTCTCTTAAAAATAAAAAAAATAACATCCAAAGTATTCGCTCTCATTTAAAAGTCCTCATGGTTATGCATGGGTGAATTACTTGGAATCTTTGATAAAGATTTTGTGTTTTTATACTCATTTAAAAGTCCTCACGGTTATGCTTGTATGTAACACATGTAAAAAATAGACTTAATAAAAACCACCTACGGTCGATACGTGTATGCACGAAAGTGTGTGCACTCGCCATGCTCTGTACTCCCCTCACATAAGTCCGAAAGGCAGTGCATAGGTGGTATATCTGGCCTCAGTTTACCTGAGCTAGGTGTGTAATTTTTCTTGCAAATAATGAGAGAGAAAGCAATTGAAATCCTAGCACTATTTTTACTTATTTGATTTGATTTGTTATTGAAAAGAAATGAAAATACCACTTTGATAAACTTTGATAATCAACTAAGGATCCATTTTATAATTACACTTTGTTATCAACCGAAACAACAAATTAAACTATTGTCTATTTGTTATGATAACTTGATTTTTGTTGAAAATTTTGACGAGTAAATGACATAAATTTTCAAGATAATAACCAAAACCTATATTTAAGTTATTTGTGTCAATTTAAAAATAAATCTTCATTTGTAAATATTTTCAAAAATTTGCATTCATCTCTTTGTAAATAAATCTTGCATTTTGTAAATATTTTCATCATGCATTTGGATTTTGTGGGTAGTATCCGCTGAAAACCCACAAGAGACAACACTCATCCTACTGGGGACACCCAGAGGTTTAACGGCTTGTTGCATACTGTCAATGCAATCGTGCTCCCTACGAAAACGGATTTACCTTAGTTTTAGTTTATTCGAGGACGAATAAAAAGATAAGTGTGGGGGTATTTGATGTGCATGTAAATGTGCATATTTTAACCACCATACTTATTCTTTTTAAATTAAATAAATGATCATATTGGGTATTTTAACTTGTTTAAACCAAAATTCATATTATTTGAAATTGTCACATATTCATCTTCATCCAGGGGCAAAATGGTCATTTTTGTGCATATATTAATTTGAGAATATTTAATTGGAAATTTTTATATTATTTTGTAGGAAATTACACTCAATTACAAGTGGGTTCATGAAGGAATATGCATGCACAAAATGAATACAAAGGAATGAAGATGGAAATAATTCAAAGTGAAGAACATGGAGGACCCCACCTACCCACTACCTAATGTACAAATTAAAGGCTAGTGCACATGCTAAAAGACATTTAAAGCTTCATGTACATTTAAGTGGGGGATTATTAAAGCTAATGATAACTTGGCCACCACACTTCCTCCAAGGGCATTTTGGGTACTCTCCAAAAATATGCATTAGGATTTCTAACTTGTATAAATACCCCTTATGTTTCATGTAGTCTCTCTTCCTCTTAGTTAGTTAGTTTTAGTTTAGAAAATAAATTAAATCTCTCTTTCTTTCCATGACTACTTAGCCATTTCTTCTCTTATGTAATTCTTTTCTTTTATGCAATGTTAATTATTGTTTCTTTTTAATTACATGTTCATTTCCTTTTATGCAAGTAGTGTAGATTTTCCTTTATGCAATTAGAATAGTTTTCCATTTCACTTTGCTCTCTTTTCCTTTTCTTTTTCTCTCGTGTTGCAAGCTACATTTGTTCATATGATAACAAATATGAGAGGCTAAACCCCTTCAATTTAGGGGTGATGAAGCTCTCTAATCATGTAGCTTCAACTTAATTTGATGTTTATGCTCTCTTTTTATGCTTAATGAGAATGATTGAAGTGGTTTAATGATGTTGTTTAGCTTTGAATTTGATAGTCTATGTTGTTTATAACAAATAGGCTATGCTTAAACAAACAAAACACAAATTGCCTCTTCATCTACATATGATTATGGCAAAGAAGTGATTGTTGAAATTAAAATTTGATGGCTTATATTTCTAATTATTCTAATTAATAGTTAATAGGCCATGCTTAAAATAAATTTTGCTTTCAACTTTGTTGTCATATTTTATGAGATTTAAAAGTGTATTAGTGGTTGTGTTATAGTTTGATGGTTTATATTGAGCTAATTAATAGCACAAATATACCATACTTATGATAAGCACATCAACTAATTCACTAATGACAAGAAAAGAGAGATCATAACTTCATTTTGTTGATTTATGTGATCTAGAGAGTGGAAATTGCCTCTAAATTGTCTTAACACTCTCATATTTTTATCTCTTTTCTTTTGTCATTTTTCTTCTTTTTTTAGTTAATCACTCTTCCAACTTTGGTTAATTTGATTGAGTAGAATTTTAAAATCATCAATTCCCTGCGGATCGACCCGTATTCGCCATGTGCTACATTCGTACACCGTGCGCTTGCGGTTATTTTTAAATTTAAATTTTTCGACGGTTTTCTAAACCGATAGAATTTCCGTCGACGAGCAAACCCCATGCCGAAGCTTCAAGCTCGGCCGAGTCAACGTGGTCGCCTGCAATTCCCTTTTTTTTGGTTTTATTTTCTGTTTGGATTGAAGAGGGGTGGAAGAATAAATATCGATTGGGATAGCTTCTAGAGTACGCGTTGAATATAATATAATAGAATATTGAAAATATCTTGCGTTGAATAACGAGGAATCTCGAACCCCGAATCCGACATGCTAACAATCGTTAATAAGTTTCTACCCGCATTCCGAACATAATGGAACATGTTTCGGAAGCTAATTTGATCGTATGTGCGAGATACAAAAGAAAATGATCAAATTCCAATTAAATCGATTAAAATAAATCTAAGCGATTTGAGCTGCCATGGTCAAACGACAACTTCGATTGCTACGAAAATCGAAATCTGATAATAACTAACTATTACGGATACAATGGAACTGGTTTCGTCAAATTCCAAGACAGTGCCTCGAAAGGCTATTTTTAACTGTCAATTTAAACGATATATTATTAAAATTGAACAAATTACCTTGAAATTAAATTTCAATTATTCTATTATCTTCAGTATCATTGTTATAAATTTTATAAGCCTTCAAATTATTTTAAATAGGCTTAGAAATTTCAGATTCAACAATTGACCCAATTTCAATTATTAAATTCAATATTTAAACTATATAATTCAATGGTTTAATTATCAAGTAAATATTGATATATGGAATTCAAGTTAAAATTAACTTTTAAATATTTAAAATCAATTAAATATTCCAATTTAAATTGTTAAAAATTCCGGGTCGTCACATTCCTCCCCCCTTAAAAGAATTTCGTCCCCGAAATTACTAGTTAGGAAGAATGGTTCAAAACCCGTTTACCTCTCCTCCATAACCAACAGTTATATCAACATCCTTCCAACTGTCTTCTATTAAAGACCCACTATCACCTTAACCAACTTCCCAGAACCTCCTATAGTTTCAATCAATACCCTTCTGCCCAATCATTTAAATTTCAATTTAAAACCAAAATTTGAATTATCAAAATTTTCTCAAAATTTTTCTAACTCTCTAAATTTTCAAAATTTTTTGCCAGCGTCTCCTTTGTGCGGCTAGCTCGGTACAACTAAAAAAGGCCACTACAAATTCCAACAGAAAACAAAAGCCAAGTGGCTAGATCAAAAACCCAATCCAATTTCATACAGAAATTAAATACATACCTTTTTGTCGGGCCATTCAAATTTATCCTTTGGAATCAAATCCAATTTTTTTCTTCCTTTATAATATCTGCATAACCTACTTAGCACTAATATCCAATCATATCCCTTTCACATCTTTACATACTTTTCCTTACAGAAGTTTTCATATCATTTCTATTTAAACTAGTTTTCCCCACTTTCATACAAATTCAATTTATTTTAAATTTTGAATATTAAATTTTATCTTTCAAGTATAACTGATTCATATTAGTTCATCTACTAATTTACTTTAATTTTCAATTTGAAATTGTTTTGTCATTAACAAAAATTTTCAAAAATTTTCTAACTCCCAAAATTTTCGATAATTTTTGGCAGAGTCTCCTTTGTACGGAGGAGCTTTTGCAATTTGACAAGAGATATAAATATATATGCATCGACCCACCCGGTCGGAAAAAGAAAAAACAGTTCATATTTTCTATTTTTATTGCGTAAGCGTACCTTATTTAGCATTTTAAGCATGCGGCTTATTTATTTTAGCAATTAGTGCGATCCAAATCCAGCCAAACGACCTTCAGGTACCTGTACTTACTCAATTTAGATATGTAAGTGCCACATAAATAAAATCTATTAGCATTTCAGTTATATTCAATAGCTAAACACATGTATATCATAAGCAACAAGCACCAAAACGCTTTCCGTAAGCGATTTATATAACTTTAAAGCTAATTCAATTGCTTTCTATCAATTCATAAGCCATTTCATTCAGTTTCAATGGTTTGCAACTAAATTTCTTACATCCAATTGATTTTTAATCCAAACAAGCTCATATTCACTTCAATTAATTCTAAAACCAATTTATTTAATCTCTATCAGCTCACAGAAATTTAATTACTTTTGTTTACGCTAAATGACAATTATTGTTATACAATTTCGACGATATTCACTTAATAAAGTATCTATTTTAGTTTATAACTACTTCAAATTAATTTTAACTCATTCTGCATTTAAATCCATTTCATTTCTAATTTATTCTCCAACCATTTATTTAGCTCGACACATTCCATTCTTGTATACTTCTAGCCATTCCCAAATTAATTCAATCCAAGCTTTTATTTATTGGGCTTTCACTCTTATTCGAAGCCAAGCTTCTATAAATTTTAAACTTAAGTGAATTTACTTTAATTAATTCCAGCATCAAACTTAAGTTTACTTCTATTTGATTCTCATTTAATCAACTTCCATTAAATTCAGTTAGCCCATTCATTTTTAATTTTAATTTTAAATTCACCTTCTCAATTTATCAAAATAATATCCAAGCACATACTTAACTCATTTATACTTCAAATTAATGTGTCACAGAACTTAAGTTCAGTTTGATAATCCAATTCCAATCACAACTTTGATTCAGTTTTTATTCAATCAGACTTCATCCATTTACTATTTAACTCAATTAACCCATTTAAAATTTTAAATTTACTTACTTAATTCGTTATCGAATTTATTTTATTAGTAAAAGGCCATTCTCAATTTATTTCTATTTACTTGGGTTTTGTTTTGCGACTCAAACCATTTCTATTATAATCACTTCTCTTATATCCAATTTACCTGCAAATTTCATTAAATATTATTCAAAACACCCTTGAATTTTATTTGTAATTCAAACCATCACATTTTTCAATCCAACTCTATTTTATTTTTATTTTACAACATCTCCTCTCTTTTTTTATTCATTATTAAATCTAAGTCGAATTCTATTTCCAATTCGAATTCATTTCCAAACTCCATTATTAACTTACAACCCATTTTATTTAACCGGGTTAAATTTTATTAACATAATCTATCAAATAATTATTTAGCTAATTAGTTTACCTCCAACTTTTATATCAATACTCGATTTTATTACAAAAATCACTTCATTAAAATTCCAGTTTGGATTTCCTTTTTGTTTCCCCAAAATTCCAACATCTTTATTTAAAGAAATGTTTTTAAATTCACATAATACTAATAAAATAGCTCTTTATAAAATACTTTTTTTTATAACTCGATGTCTCAACCAGTCCATCCTTGTTCTCATAGAAATTCGGTCATACGTTGATCAAGCGTAAGACTGAAAATCTACAAGTTCTTGGCATACCCGTTTCAACATCCAGTGAAAATACCTTTGAAAATAATTTTATTGAAAATATTGAAAGCATTTTGAAATAGAGGAAATATCTTTGGTGAGAATGCTCTGGAAATCATCACCCCCATTCCATGGTCGCAGTTACATTCCAGGGTTACGTTGCCATCGCAGCAAAAGTCCATGTAACTGTAGGCTCTCCGCGGCCTCTCGATTACGCCATGGAACCCACGACAGATCACAGTTACATTCTAGGGTTACGTTGCCATCACAGCAAAAGTCCATGTAACTGCAGGCTTTCTACGTCCTCTGATTTTCGCTGTCGAAATGAAACTTCTCCACTCCTACATAGGTCGTAGTCTACCGATATAAAATCAAACGCAGACTGTTGGCTCTCAGCGGCACAACGACTTTCTCTATGTTATACTCTACTCATAATCCCCAAGAACTAGTTTTGTCCGGACTCCTCACAGGATCAACTTTAGAACCCCCCATTGGGGCTCAAGGCAGCACCACCCGGTGGCACTCCTGAGAAGTTCATTTCAAGGGAGCGCCTTTTTCCCCAGAGCCATCATCAAAACATTTTATACTATACACATATAGCATCTTCAAATCATACACCTAGTATGATCTCATATAAAGCTCCTTTACACAAAATCGATTATCCCAAAATCGATAATTCTCAAACTAGGCTTTTCAAATATCAGTATTGATTTTACCCCAAAAAAATCAAAAGCATTTCCAAATCCAAAGGTTCCCAAAACCTTTTCCAAAATTCTCATAAGATCCTTTATATATATATATTCAGATATATATAATTTTTAAAACTATGGATCCTTTCAAACTTGTATAAAACTCCTTTTATTCTTCAAAGACCTTCAAAAATCCTTTTCTTCTGGCAATAGATTTAACAAGGGAAGATTTATCTTATATAACAAAGATATATGACTTGTTTATTCAAAATCAAATATTCAAATTTGATTCTTCTCTTTCAATATCAATTTCATTCAAATTTGTACGATGTACACTTATCGTCCGTACGCCATACCAATCTGATTGCTCACTCGATCACACAATTTCCCTTCCGAGCTAGTACCGTCCACCCGGCTTCCTGGTGCGGACACAAATCTGGTTTCTTGATTAGAAACCGTCATTCTCCTTGCATAGCTATAGCTAAGATAGAGAATATCCAGAATCCAATCAACAATACATATCCAGGTTCACCGTCAAAAATCGAGCAAAAAAAATCCCAACTCGGATCGATAAACTACCTCGAAATTCAGTGCTTGGGTCTGGATCAAATCACTATGTGAATAGAATAATATACATACATCCTACGTATTTAATCTTATTGATTTTTAGCCAAATCAATTTCTCTTCCTATTCTCTTCCTATTCACATTTCCTTTAATTACCATTCACTTATTTACAATCGCTTCAATTCCATTGAATTATCACTTCAATTCTTATCTCGGTTGGGTATTTAAATCAATAACAGTTTGAACTCCGACCAGTTTATATTTAGAAAATAGCTTGAAAATTTTAAAAATAGATAAGTAGTTGAAAAATAATTATTAGTTTGCAAAATAGCTATAAAATAGGTAACTAATTGTAAAATAGTTGAGAAATAACTAAATAGTTTCAGAAATTTTAGATAATTGAAAAATATTTGTAAAATAGTAATTAATTTATGAAATAGTTGAAAAATAGTAATTAGTTTATAAAATAGTTGAAAAATTGTTAAATAGCTCCAAAAATAATTGTAAAACAAGTATAAAATAATTTGGCTTTAAGGAAGAAAGGTTGTATATATTAAGAAGCTTAGAAAAATAAGTTTATATTAAAACAATTTATATTGAAAATAGTCAAGAGTCAATTGTTCACTTCCCAATCTCCATTCTCATTAATTCAATTTAAATTTCCACTTCAAGTTGAATTAATTCTCAATTCCTTTCCAACTTCAAATCAAATTCCATTCGATTTTAAACCAATTCAACTTCACTTCTAATTAATTCAAACTAAATATAATTTGTACAATGGAATCTAGATTTCAACTTGAACCCATCTCGAATTATATAAATTCAAGTCGAATTCTCAAAGGTTGGTTTAACTCTTTAAACCAAATTAACTTTTATTCAAAGTTCTTTTTTTTTCAATTTAATTACTGAGTCGAATTCTCATAATTCCATTTTAAATTATCTTTACTTATGTATTTCAAGGTTCAAATAAGAGTTCAATACAATTTTATTTTAAAATTTTTAATTTATTACTAAATTTTATTTTCCAGTTTGAAGCCAGTTCTTAAACAATTTTATTTTACAAACTCAATTATTCAAATTTTCAGTTTAAAGTGATTCCATATCCTTAATTTCAAATTAAAGTTAGATTTTCCTTTTATCGCAATAATGGATATATTATCACACTTCATTTCTCATTCATTTAAACAAATCCAATTCGCAATTTAAGGAGTTTTAATAACAATAGGATGATGTTATCCAATTTATTTTAAAACGTCCATCCATTTCCAATTTCCAGATCTCAAACTCATTTTGAGATCACACAAACTACCAATTCAAACTAACCATTTAACTTTCCAAGTTAAATTCCAATTTCATCTTAAAATCTCCAATTCAAGTTGCTCATTCAAATTTATTTAACCTCTCCCAAGTTAAATTCAATTTACTTAATCCAATCAACCTCATTCAATCCTTAATCTTCACAATAATAATCTTCTCACTTAAAAACTTATCACTTTGGTATCACATCCCATTTCAAATTTCAAACTCAACATTTAGAGTTTATTCAAACTATTTTTGATTTATGTATATTCCTTATTCATACATATTATTTCCTTTACACACGAGGTCATCCTTAAATTTTAGGCCACTTTTGGTCTTTAATTCAAATCAAATTTTCAAACAATCCCATTATTTGCAACAAGTCCCAGTTATCCAAATAATACTTATTTATTATTTTTCATTACTCTGAAACCAAATTTTCAAATTCTGGGACCAGATTTAGAATTTCATCTTCAATCAACTAAATTTTAATTTGGTTGTATTTCTATTTCTACTTAATTTAATTCCAATTCAAGACTTCAATTTGGTCGCATTATATTACTCCTTAATTTTAATTTCAATAATTTAACAACCAATCGCTTTAATATTTATTAGAATGAAATATTTCTTTATATATATCGAAACATACTTTTATATAAAATCATTTAAAACTTTTATATAAGAACATAACAAGTACGCGCTCATATATATACACTCAACTCATTCTAGAGTACTTTGGACTCTATTTAATGAGTAATCCCCACCAGAGCCAAGGTTCTCGCTTAACCTGGCTCTGATACCAAATGTAACGACCCGAAATTTCGAAGCCGAAAATTTCAGATAGTTATGAAAAAAGAAGAAAGAGATAGAAGAAGAACAGAAACACCAAACATCTCACATTCGCAGCGGATAAACTATAATAATAAATAATAACAGTTTACAAAAGAATACTATATCTGTCGATTATATTTAATATACATCAGAGTTTCACATATATACAGTCAGTCAACATATACAATTATCATGACTCAGATTTACAATAATATAAACATAGTGGAAATACTCTATACACTCTTGCCATCCAGCTCGTCTCCTGAGCTCCAGAACGTACCTACTGGAAATCTGTAATACTCGGTCTGATCTGAGCATTACACAAAAGTAACACCCAGTTCAGGCTGGAAACCAGTGTGAGTAAACCCAACAAACATAGAATATCCAAGTAAACTACTTATTTAACCCGGGTAGCTCGAATAAATTTACAAATTCACAATTTGATGACGACACACTTATTTCACACATAATTTTCTAGTACCCAAAATTTGGATTAATTAGTCCAATTCACTTAAATCGTTTCATTCCAGCCATTAGATTTTACATATCAATCTATAAAAATTCAGAGTAGTTTCGAGTATCTTCTAATACTCGATTCCTGGTCTTTTCGAGTCCAATTTCATCTTAGAACAGGTTGTTTAAGTTCTAAACTATTCCATTCATACCTAAATTTTAATACTGATAGACAAACCATGCTAGAACAGTTCAATTCAAACATAGCATATTAAACCACATATCAGCGGTATCAAATAAGCCAGGATATTCAATATACTTTAATCAACAATAAGAAAGATTAATTAGTCATATCGTTTCTAATTAATTTAATAAAAATTAAATTGATTACCTTAACCATCTCAACCCTGTTTACTCAAGATTAATTAATGAACCGCAGCTATTAATTTATCATTCCCTAATTTCCCCTTTAGACTCCTTAAGTAATTTGCCTTAAATTAATAACACAAATCGATTATCCTTCATCTATTAACCTTAGTTACATTTATCCTAGTTAATTACTCAAATAAACAATACCATAATCACTTACATTGATTAATTACCCTTTAATTTATCACTCATTAATTCTTAATTTCTTTCTTAAGTAATTTAGTCTTTAATTTTTTTTCCTTTATCAAGTAATTTTCCATTGTTATTATTTTTATTTAACCTTTATTTATTAATTTTATCCTTTAATAATTAATTAGATTTATTTAAACTTGAACGATTTAATCCTTTGATTTACTTACATTAAGTGATTATCATTTAAGTTTCAAATTCTCTAGTTACTTATATTAATTTATCTCTACCTATAAATTTATAAATCAAAAATTAATTAACCTATAACCCCTAATCAATAATTAATTATTTCTTAACCATAAATTAATTAGTTTCTCTTTAATTACAGAACTGATTAATTAGATAATCTTAATCACTCGAACCTAAAATTAATTAAAAGTTAAGTCAAATTAATTAATTAATTTCTTAACTATATCACTTTAAATTCTTATTTTATAAATCCGGGATTTGATTATCATTAATCTATAATTTAATCTAATATCTTTAAGTCTAATTTAAGATAAACATTTTATTTCCTTATCCTTAAGCACACTATTAATTAAATTTCAAATTTAACTTAAGAATCTACCTGCTTAGTTTAAATGAAACATACAACTTAGATTAATAAATATTAAACAACATCATTATCAAACTAAGGGTTTAAGAGGTTAGTTTAAACTTGATATTTCTACATTTTAAACCATGAGAATATTCATATATATGACCCGAGACGATTTGAGAAAACTCACCTGCTATATCACCACAGCAAGCCTCCAAAATCGTAGCCAAACTCCACCGAATCAAATACCAATACCCTTGAAACTTCATCAAACCCCCAGACAGCATCAAGCACCCCTTGCCCTAGCTCAGCTCGCACCCAAAACCGAACGCTCTCTGCCGCATCATTGCTCGCGCCTTGCAGCCTTCGTCAAAACCTCCTCCTTGCCATCTCGCGCGAACGCGACTTCGCCTTTTCCTCAAGAATCCCCAAATCGCGAGCGTCTCGCCTCTACATTCGCGACCGCTCCTCTATGTCGAACTCGAAATCAACGCCTCCCCTCAACTTAATCGAATTCCGCGTCGCCATCGAACAGACGAACGAAGACGGGACAACCCCATGCCGAAGCTTCAAGCTCGGCCGAGTCAACGTGGTCGCCTGCAATTCCCTTTTTTTCGGTTTTATTTTCTGTTTGGATTGAAGAGGGGTGGAAGAATAAATATCGATTGGGATAGCTTCTAGAGTACGCGTTGAATGTAATATAATAGAATATTGAAAATATCTTGCGTTAAATAACGCGGAATCCCGAACCCCGAATCCGACATGCTGACAAGCGTTAATAAGGTTCTACCCGCATTCCGAACACAATAAAACATGTTTCGGAGGCTAATTTGATCGTATGTGCGAGATACAAAAGAAAACGATCAAATTCCAATTAAATCGATTAAAATAAATCAAAGCGTTTTGAGCTTCCATGGTCAAACGACTACTCCGATTGCTATGAAAATCGAAATATGATAATAACTAACTATTACGGATCCAATGGAACTGGTTTCGTCAAATTCCAAGACTATGCCTCGGAAGGCTATTTTTAACTGTCAATTTAAACGATATATTGTTAAAATTGAACAGATTACCTTTAAATTAAGTTTCAATTATTCTATTATCTTCAGTATCATCGTTATAAATTTTATAAGCCTTCAAATTATTTTAAACAGGCTTAGAAATTTCAGATTCAATAATTTACCCAATTTCAATTATTAAATTCAATATTTAAACTATATAATTCAATGATTTAATTATCAAGTAAATATTGATATCTGGAATTCAAGTTAAAATTAACTTTTAAATATTTAAAATCAATTAAATATTCCAATTTAAATTGTTAAAAATTCTGGGTCGTCACAATTATCCTATTTCACCTCTAATAACTCATAGGATTTTATCTAATCTCGTTTACATCAAACGATCCATTTTCTTATGCAATTCGACAATATTAATGTGAGTAAATAATTACTTAAGCTTTATAACCATTTAAATTGATTCCAACTCAATTTACACTTGATTCCATCCTATTTTAATTTATTCACGATCTTTTCATTGCATTTTCTTTCATATCCAAAAAGTTTGACCCCAAACCATTTTATTAAACTCGACAACCAATATATTAAATAACTATCTCACAGTTTACTTAAGTTATTTTTTTTTTAAACTATTCCACCCAATAACTTAAGTTTATTTTATTCAACCAACTTCCATTTAAATCTTTGATTTGATTTCTCTTTGATCAAATTCCAACCATTTTACTAATTTATTTGATTAGTTTATTCTTTTATTCATTTTTAAATTTTAATTCATATTAACAATTCATTATTGAATTTATTAATAATAAGGCCATTCAATTTATGCTTGAATTGGATTTGTTTCCAACTCACACCAAATATATTTTAATCCAATTCAATTTCATTCGACAACACTTTCAATTTATAATCCCATACTTGATTTCTTTTCAAAACCATTTTATTTAATTTTCTTGAGTTCAATCTTACTTTATATCCCAAGTTTAGATTATTTATTTATTTATTTATTTCATTTTTAGAATACCAATACTTTTATTCCGGCTTATTTATTCCCTTTTTAATTTTTTATAAGCTGCTCACTTATTAATATTCATTCACAAATTCATTTTCAACCAATAAATTTAATTTCCAAACATTAATTATTTTTAGTCCATTTGAACTAATTCTGCACTTTATTTTACATAATTTTAAATCAAACATTATCCAATATTCAAATTTCATTTCATTTGCATGCCATATAAATCAATCAGTTGCTTACTAATTTCAATCTCAAAACTTTATTTGATTCAGTCCAACCTGACTAATTTTCCATTCAAACTTAAGTTCAACGTTCAGTTTCGATTCCCTTTTGTTTACACGTTTAAACTCATTACTAAAATGTTCAAAATTCAATTTTGAAAACATATATATCTAAATCAAACTATTCCTCTGCATTTTCAAAATCAAACCAAATTTCACAAACAAATATTAATCCAAAACATCCAGGTAGCCATCCCCCTCTTGGAAACTCGAAAATGAACACCGATGATGTCGCGATCATCATCGGAATTATTTTCCAGCGACCGAAAAGAGTTCAATGCTTTATCTCTTTTAAAACCCTTCAAATATTTTTAAATTCCAAATTTCTTTAGATTTCAAATCCGATTCAAAAATATTTCTCAAATATATATTATTTTTCCTAACTTTTTAAGAATCATTTTCAAATTCAAAGGAATTTAAATTTCCAAAAATTTCAAATCGCAAATTCTTTCAGAAACATTTTCAATATTTCTCTGGAATTCTATTTTAAAATTATAAATCACATTTATAATTCACATTTACAAATCCCATTTATTTTATTAATTTATTCCTTCATCTTTGGTTATTATTTCAATTTCTTATTCAATTTTACACATTAATGATAATAATTTAATATTATTATTCCTAACAACCAAGCATCCATATATAACTATAATAATTTACGAAAAATTATTTCCTTTATATACAAAAATAATTTGGGTAAAATTATTTTATTTACCCTGTTTAAAATAATACGGCGTCTGTTTATCTTGTTCAAGAGTATAGAAATCCCTATCGATGACATGGCGTCCCGCATATCGACCAGAATCCATAAACATTCAACCGATAAGTCAACATAATATATAAACAAATTATATTCACTAACAAATACGCGCTCATACTATTAATACTCTCAAATTCATTCTAGTGTACCACAGACTCTATTTGAGAAATTCCCACCAGAGCCAAGTTTCTCGCTTAACCTTCAGCTCTGATACCAAGTGAAACGACCTGCAAATCCGTACCCCTTAAGGTCGACACTATTCTCCATCAATCAACCATTTTGGTTAAAGAAGAAGAGGTAGAAGAAGAAAATAGAAAATAACGACAGAATCTAACCATCGCAGCGGAATAAAATGTAATAGATAATAACAAATTTTTACACAAAAGAAATCTATATCTGTTTTATATATACATCATCAGAATACATCCTCAGAGTTCAACAACATCAATAACATACAACTGGACAGTCATATAAACTTGTCCTCTAATTGAATACACAGCTAGTCAACACAGCGGAACATTTTAAAACAAGTACGGAAGTACGTATCGCCATCTAGTTCCACAACATCCTTTCCTGTATTCTATAATACTCGGTCTGACCTGAGCATTATAGTTAACAATACCCGGGTCAGTCTGGAATACCAGCGTGAGAAATCACACTAAAATTGATTATTAAAGTTCAAAATCCTTTTGAAAACAAAAGCATCTCGTAAGACCACGCCACAAATAAACATGTCGGTTTTTTACCTTACGATAGCTAAAACACTTTTTATTAAAGTTCTCTGATATTATAATAGTGTCTATAGAAAGTAAAATAAAATCTAGCTGAAATGCTTGCATCTCACGTTTCAACAATAGTTGGGCATAATCATCACCATACGGCGCGTAGGGAAAATGGATTTCCAACTAATGACTAGGCACTGGGGTACCACCTGTCACGGTACCTGGTCTAGATCAGCATACCGAGGATCACTGCCGACCCCCTACAACACAAGACTGGGACTGCCCCTTACTGGATAATCCCGAGTAAGATCACCCCACGGTTGGGATCAGCAACCGCACCACTAAGCCAAAATAAAAGGGACATCTAGAAAGGGATGACCTCACCCTGAATGGGTGCTACCCACCTAGCCTTGCTGCATAACCCCTGATTTTCAGTCATTCTCGGTTGATGAGGCTTGAGGCTAAACATTACCTTTAGAGAACTCATCTCTTAGAATGCTCATCGTCTACCTGAAGATGTTCTGAAAGCATCCATCCATACAAGTCTGTCCCGGGTTTGAATGGAACCGAAGGCACTACTCCTACTACATTCATTTTAGAATCATCCTCAGGATTAGTAGCGACTAGCCCTTGCACTTCATTGCTCCATCTTCGACTCCGAACTCGTTTTTCCATGAAAACATTCAAACCGGATCGAAGTGGTTTTCGAGAAATAAATCCCGATCCCGGTCTCTTCGAAACGATCAGCACGTTGACCAATATTGATAGTCGGTGATTTAACTATCAATTAACATTCACAAACATCCATCACACAATAAATAATTTCCCACATTATTTATTATTCCCAAAATATCTTCGCAAGATATATTTCCATTTCCAATCCTTTTGAAACAGTTTCAAACCACACTTTTCACATGAAATAAATTCCTAAATATTTATTTCAACCGAAAACACCAAGCACCAAACACTTTAGATTTTTAAAATAATTTAAGAACACTTTATTATAAAATATATTTTAACATTTAGATTGAAAACTACTTCAATACTTTATTAAAAATATTTTCTTTAGGAATATTTTAAAATAAGGTTACTTTATAAAATATAAAACTAGATTTTCTCTTTTTAAAACAAAATACCAAGTCACCTCTTAAATAATTACTACGATAATATATTTGAAAAATACTTACTTCAGAATTTAAACATTTAGAAATAATAAATTTCCTAAAACATGCTTTTTAAAACAACATTAAAGCCTTTAACTTATATTTAAAAATTTACTTTCAAAACGTACCTGGCTATCCGGGGAGATACACTTCTCTTCACATCCTTTAAAAATAAATCACTATTTATTTTTAAATAAATTTTCCTATTTCTTTAATAAATTTCCACCGTGAATTTATCCTTCCAAATATCCATTGATATATTACTTTACTTTTATAACCCAGCTTACAAATTCCATAGTCACATTCCCCTTTAAATTTTCAATGCCAAACACTTAAATCAATTTCCAAATTGATTTCCAATTCACCCCCTTTTGAAATAAATTCCTTTACTTACTCATTTATTTCAAAATCCATTGACTTCAGATTTTATTTCTTCATTATGATTTAAAATCTTTAACTGTAAATACCAATTTCATATTTCCTAAATTCCTTCTTTATCCTTTTTAATAAATTTAAACTTTTAATTTTAAAGTAAATTCTTTTATTCCTTTAAATAATGTCACTCAAGGTTTAAAATTCATTATTTCTCTATTTATTCAAAATCCCTTTTCCATACTCGGAATTTATTTATTAGAATTTTAAAACCACTTTTATTCTTTTCCAATTTATCCTTTAATTTATTCAAATTCTCTATAATTATTTTACTTACAAATTCACTCTTTTATTTTCTTTTCAAAAATCCAATTCTATATATTTTGATAACTCAGTGTATCGAAATGTTCTAGCAAACTATAACATTCAATATTCCAATATAATTCATCACAGAATATCAAATAATTATAACAGAGAATATTAAATAATCTAAATAAATGTTGAGGAATCCAGTTGGATCCCTCCAACCTATTTTCTTGCATCTACAGATGTTAGCACAATACCAATTTCACTTCGAGGTGGAATATCGTGGTATATGGGATTAATATAATATCATCCGCTATTATGCGGTGCATAGGGCCTCATTCGCTATATAATACGGGAAATATATCACTCCAATATACTATATACTACTATAGAATATATCACATCCAATCATTCAACCAATTATTTAAATTTAACTATTTAAATTTAAATCGAAACCAAGATGAGTGAGATTAACTCACCCTTACTTTATTTTGCATATCATTCCAAACCGTCTTGCTTCCCCTCATATTTTGGCCTTGAATAACATTTTAAGGTTTGTTAAATAATGAATTGATCGAACAATTAATTATTGTTTATTTACTTTAAGCTAAAAATTTGTTATCTAAATTACCAATTATATTCTTATTTTAAATTCAAATCTATTGGATTAATAAAATTCCAATTCCTATAAACAAATTAAATGAATAGTTTTAACTTACTTATCATTAGATTAAAATGTTCAAAATAAATTAACCATCTCATAACAACTTATGAATTTGTAACTATTTTATTTTTATCATGCTTACAGTAGATATACCGCCATAATATCTATTAAAATTTAACAGTAAGATTAAAAATGTATATATTCATTATATATATGTTTGCGCAAAAAATGGCCACGAACACCCAAAGTCATGTGAACTAGTCGATTTTATGTTGTTTTTAGTGATTTAGGTGATTTATGCAAATATATAAAAAGCAGGGACTAAACTGTAAAAGACACACAAATTTATAGTGGTTCGGCCAGAACGTGCCTACGTCCACTTTATATGTTATTCTCCTTTTCTCTTCAGATTACAAGTACAAAGCTTTGATTACAAGTATCTAAAGTTGTTTGAAAGTTCCTTCCAGGCTTGAGCTCTCAAACTTGTCCGCCATTGTTGTACCCCTGCCCCTCTATTTATAGAGTGAGGGTGGGGGTAGGGGTCTTGGATGTTTATAGCTGTTGATGGGCCTGGGCTGATGCAATCTGGACTGGCACATCTGGTTCGGCGGAGCTTGGTTCGGTCGTGCTTGGAGAGAGGGATGGAGAAGCCTTGGTTTGGTGGTACTGGCAGTGAGGTGGTTCGGTGGCAGGAGTGTGGATGTGGGTTCTGGTCCGGCTATGCAGGGTGTGGTGTTGGACCGGTAGAGTTTGGACCGACGATGGATGGTTCGGTGGAGGTGATTCGGTGGAACTCGTTCGGTAGAGGTGATTCGGTGGAGGTGATTCGATGGAGGTGAGGTTGGTTCGGCTATGTGGGGAAAGATGTTGTGGACCGGCATTACTTGGAGATGGTGTGGTTCGGTGTGGGTACTACCGAATGAGCCTTCATGAATGCCGAATGCCGAATGAGCCTTCATGAATACCGAATGCCGAATGAGCCTTCATGAATACCGAATGCCGAATGAGCCTTCATGAATACCGAATGCTGAATGAGCCTTAATATCTGAGAATGCCGAATGAACCATGGGGAGTTTGAATGCCGAACGAACTCATACGCTTGAACTCCCAGATGAAACCGAGGGGTTTTAAGTACCGGATGACACTTATTACTGGAACTCGGGGAGTGTAGTGTCGAACGAACTCTTGCCTTGCTTTACTGAATGAACCTTTGCACTTGAATCATGAGTGAAATCCCAGACTTATATATGCTTGCTTGCTTCTTCTTGTTCCGGTCGTGGTGGAAACGCACACAACATTGATATTCCAGTTTTGTCCAAAAAATGGGATAACACTTTGCCCCCCAAAACATGTCTTGCGGTAGGAAGGCGTGTTTTGTAATGCCATGAGCTGGATGTTCATATCCTGTTGATGTCATTGCGGTAGGAAGGCGTGTTTTGTAATGCCATGAGCTGGATGTTCATATCCTGTTGACAACCTGTAAAGAGCTTGATATTTTATATGGCCCCAAATGACGACCGTTCGGGATCGAGCTATTTGGGATGAAGCGTGGCCGTTCATGGTCAAGCGCCTAACTTCAAATGACAACCGTTCGCGGTCGAGTCATTCGAGGTGAAGTGCGACCGTGCGTGGTCAAGCGCGTAAATCCATGCATCGATCGTTCGGGATCGAGTCATCTTCGGTGAAATGTGACCGTTCAAGGTCAAGCGCTCAACTTCAAATGACGACCGTTCGGGATCGAGTCGTTCGAGGTAAAGTGCGACAGTACGCGGTCAAGTGCGTAAATCCATGTATCGATCGTTCGGGATCGAGTCATCTGTGGTGAAATGTGACCGTTCAAGGTCAAGCGCTCAATTTCAAATGACGACCGTTCGGGATCGAGTCATTCGAGGTAAAGTGCGACAGTGCGCGGTCAAGTGGTGGGCCTCAAATGACGACCGTTCGCGATCGAGCCATTTGAGGTAAGGTGAGTTGTGCCGTTCGAGGCGAGTTTGTGACTGTTCGAAGTCGGGTGCCGTTCGAGGCGAATTGTGACTGTTCGAAGTCGGGTGCCGTTTGAGGCGAATTGTGACTGTTCGAAGTCGGGTGCCGTTCGAGGAGAATTGTGACTGTTCGAAGTCGGGTGCCGTTCGAGGCGAATTGTGACCGTTCAAGGTCGGGTGCCGTTCGAGGCGAATGAGTGTGCCCTGGGGGGACTTAATAATATCAGTGCCGGAGTTATTGTTTGAGGGAGTTTCCGAATCAAATACTTCGGCAGTTCGCTGCCATGTAAGAGGTGCTCGTGGACCGTTCGCGATCCACGGGCATACAAGTAATTTTTCCATAGAATTGTAAATGTTAAAGCAATAATCATATGAATCTTACAGCAGAAATGTCCAAACAGGAAGAATTTAAATGTTCAAATCAAAATCAAAGCAAAAAGCAGAATGAAGATGTCAAAGCGTAAACTCTTACTATAACGCGGCTGGTAGTCATTCAGAGCATGCCTATGGATCGTGCGCGATCGCTCACATGTGTAAATGATTTAACCGTGTTAGCGAGAGGTTTACAACTTGTTCATCGTTATTTTAATCAAGCAATCAATGGATAATCAAACGGTGCCCCGATCCAGGGTCACCTCTAGACGATGTAGATGGTGGTCGCTCTAGCTCCACTGTTGGAGTTCGCCTCCTCACGTACTGAAGGAGCATACCGTTCCTGATATGCCCTTCCACCTCGTCCTTCAAATGCCTACAATCATTAGTGTTATGACCGTTTAATTCATGGAATACACCAAACTTATCTGATTTTCTTTCGTCAGAGGTTGGATCCCTTCGCATTGGTCTGCGATACGGAACCTGCCCCTTGGTATCCTGATAAATCCGTTCCAGACTCTCATTCAGCTCAGTGTGAGTGATGAATCGCGGCTCCCTCCTTTGCCACTTTGACTTGTCATCATTATCCTCAGCCTTTCTCTTTCCTTTGCTAGTCTCCGCATCCTTTCCAGGTGGGTTTCCGCTCTTGATTGCGTAAACGTCATCTTCTTCCTCTCTTTCTGCACTAGCATCTTCCAAACGCAGAAACTTTTCAGCCTCATGATAGAACTCTCCCAGATTTATAGGCGGGTCCTTGGTTAATGAATTCTTGAACTCTGTGCTATCGGCTATTCCAGATACAGCCGCCATCATGACCATAGATGGATCTGGTCGATCAACTGATGCTGCCGCCGCATTAAATTGCGTTAGAAAGCTCCTCAAAGTCTCTCCAATTTTCTGCTTCAAGGTTGCCAAAGTCATCACATTCTTGGGTCTTGCAATATGAACCCTGAATTGCCTCATGAATCTCCCAGTTAAATCTGCCCACGTTCCTATGGAGCCGCTCTCCAGTTGCCTAAACCATAACGCTGCAATGTCCGTCAAATACAGTGGAAAGCACCGGGCCATGACCTCCTGTGATGCCCCCAGCACTTCCATGTGCCTCATATACTTAGTAAGATGGACCGCAGGGTCTGTCCTCCCATCGTACATCTCTACTGATGGTAGCTTGAATTCTGGTGGGTTCCTAGCCATCCTAATTGCAGAAGAAAAAGGACTCATGTTTACATCTTCCAAGTCTTTGTTTACTAAACCGCCTCTCATAGCTCTTCTAACCATCTCTGCCAATCTGTCATCGTCTCCGAGATGCAATCTTCGTTCATCACTTTCAACCTGCCCCCCGAGTTCACGAGGGAACTCTGGGATCTGCCCCCTTGACTGAGCGTTCACTCCTCTATTGCCATCAGGTTGTTCGGATGCCCCCATTTCTCTTCCCGGTGTCGGATCAACATGCTCTGCGTGAGTGCCCCCTAGCTCTGGTGCTACGCCAGATGGTCCTGCTCCGTTCTGAACTCCAGTTGCTCCTTGGTTTTGTGCTCCAAGTTGCCCAATTTGCTGAAGCAAGTTCTGGATCATATCTTCTTGTCTTCTCATCATAGCCTCCATCTCATCCCTGGTGATGAAGGCTGAAGCTTGGTTTGCTCCTGAGGAAGCCTCTTGACTCCCTTCCTGTTGACTCTGCTCTGGCCTTGGCCTTCTGCTTGATTGTCTCGCCATGACTCTTCCAATCTGAATCTCTAAACTCACATATTCAAATTCCAAGCGGTAGAATCCTTGAGTTCAACTCTCAATGAAGGCACCAAAATGTTTGCGCAAAAAATGGCCACAAACACCCAAACTCGTGTGAACTAGTCGATTTTATGTTGTTTTTAGTGATTTAGGTGATTTATGCAAATATATAAAAAGCAGGGACTAAACTGTAAAAGACACACAGATTTATAGTGGTTCGGCCAGAACGTGCCTACGTCCACTTTATATGTTATTCTCCTTTTCTCTTCAGATTACAAGTACAAAGCTTTGATTACAAGTATCTAAAGTTGTTTGAAAGTTCCTTCCAGGCTTGAGCTCTCAAACTTGTCCGCCATTGTTGTACCCCTGCCCCTCTATTTATAGAGTGAGGCTGGGGGCAGGGGTCCTGGATGTTTATAGCTGTTGATGGGCCTGGGCTGATGCAATCTGGACTGGCACATCTGGTTCGGCGGAGCTTGGTTCGGTCGTGCTTGGAGAGAGGGATGGAGAAGCCTTGGTTTGGTGGTACTGGCAGTGAGGTGCTTCGGTGGTAGGAGTGTGGATGTGGGTTCTGGTCCGGCTATGCAGGGTGTGGTGTTGGACCGGTGGAGTTTGGACCGGTGGAGTTTGGACCGGCGATGGATGGTTCGGTGGAGGTGATTCGGTGGAACTCGTTCGGTAGAGGTGATTCGGTGGAGGTGATTCGATGGAGGTGAGGTTGGTTCGGCTATGTGGGGAAAGATGTTGTGGACCGGCATTACTTGGAGATGGTGTGGTTCGATGAGGGTACTACCGAATGAGCCTTCATGAATGCCGAATGCCGAATGCCGAATGCCGAATGAGCCTTCATGAATACCGAATGCCGAATGAGCCTTCATGAATACCGAATGCCGAATGAGCCTTCATGAATACCGAATGCCGAATGAGCCTTCATGAATACCGAATGCTAAATGAGCCTTAATATCTGAGAATGCCGAATGAACCATGGGGAGTTCGAATGCCGAACGAACTCATACGCTTGAGCTCCCAGATGAAACCGAGGGGTTTTAAGTACCGGATGACACTTATTACTGGAACTCGGGGAGTGTAGTGTCGAACGAACTCTTGCCTTGCTTTACTGAATGAACCTTTGCACTTGAATCATGAGTGAAATCCCAAACTTGTATATGCTTGCTTGCTTCTTCTTGTTCTGGTCGTGGTGGAAACGCACACAACATTGATATTCCAGTTTTGTCCAAAAAATGGGATAACAATATATATATATTTAAAACAAAATAACAGAAATTTCTTTACTGTATTTACATACATATTCATATATAAATCTAAAAATTTAAAAACAGTAAATATCCTTAAGATCAAACGGTAAGCTGATGTATGCATTTACACATATATATTATTAAATTTAAATTGTATAATGAAGGGTAAAATAAACCATTGGTACCTCACTAAACTACAAGAAACCACGCCACACATCCTCGACTCGCGAGTCCAGATTCACTCGATGATCACGACTCCCCGTCTAACCCTACAACCCGATTCGCTCGTGTCTTCCCCAGCGCGATGTTGCCTCGCATTTGGAACCCGGCAGCTCGACCTTGCTCTAACCACCTCATCGAACTCGCGTAAGGTTGAAGTCTCCTCCATAGATGACAGCGACTCGAACTTCACTCCCAAATCGCCGCGCGATCTCATCGCGACCCCTTTTTTTGCTTAGAACCCAAGGTCGACTTCCCTCTCGTGGCCGTGCTCGAACTCGTGCGCCAAGCCTCTCGATTGAGCCGCGACAAAGGAACGAAATCGAAGAGGAGGAGGCGGCCATGATTTATTTCTCGACTGCTTCCATTTTTTTTATAAAGATGCGATTTGAATTGTAAATGGAAAGGGGAGTAAATGATTCTAACCTGTTTTAGTACTCTGGCAAAGAAAGAGGGACATGGGACATTGATTATTGATTGAATGAAAAGGTTGGATAGGGTGGCGTGTAGGAGAAGACAATGGAAACGTGTACGTTTCATTTTGCAAAAAGGTGGCTGCGATTTAATTAATTTCAAATTATTTAGAAAATCTATTATATTAACCAAAGAGGTGATTGAATTATAAAATAAATAGTGATATTTGAATTCAAGTAAAAAAAATTAACTTTTAAATATTTAAAATCAATTAAATAATCCGATTTCAAACATCCAAAAATTCCAGGTTGTCACATTGGCACTCGAAAAGGTTCCATCAGAAGATAGAGACATTAAGGATCTCATCATTGACAAATGTCTCATTTCCTACTGCCTGATGGAAGAGGGACGTAGTATAGGGCTATCGGTACTATTGGAGTTTTAGTGGCTGAGCAGTGGGATGCGAATGATGATGAAGGCCATCAAGCTAATCATGTTATGCCCAGTTGAGGGTGCTCAGGAAGCTACCGATAAAGACACAATAGGAGATAAGGGTGACGAAATCGGTAGCGATGACGTGAGTTCTAATTTCAGGGCTGCAGTTGGATCTTCGCAAACCTCGCAGCCCTCCACTCTCGAAAAAAGGAAGAAACTCATTTGCAGCTTCCCTAAGAGCCGCCTTTTCAAACAGCCCAACCTATCAATCAATCCTCGGGTTAATCCCAATCAGTCCGCTTCTCAACCTTCATAACGCTTGGACAAAACTTTTTAAGGCATTATTTGTTCTTCCATATCGGATGATATTGATGCGTTTTATTTTACTCACATGAGCATTGGCGGATCAGAATATCCTTACAGAGCTGGAGCTAGAATCCCTCCACCACTAGTGGGGAGGTTACACCTTCCCATAAAGATTAAATAACTAGTCCATTGATTGATACAAGGACACGCACATTCGCACACACTTTACAGTTGCATTGCACTTATTTTGAGTCTTTCAATACTTAGATATGATTCATTCTTTGTCTTCTTGGAAGAAACAATGCCGAGGAAGAAGCAAATGTTTCGATTTCTATATGAAATATCCCGTCAAAACCCTGGTTCATGTTCATGTTCATATTCCCGAGGTAAGGTTGTGAATATGACCCTAGCTATCCCTCCAGCCAGGATCGGAATTACTAGAATAGAGGCGACATAGATAGGTCTTCCCATGATAAGCATCGGTCCAAATCTAGGTCTCCTCCCTTTAAAGATTCTGAAAGACAACATGATCGTCGCGACGACGTTCTTCCTATTGAAACCTCTTATGGTCCCTCTTCCACTTCAATTTCTTTACAGTCCATTGTTCCATCTCAACCTTAGTGATCCAACCATCACTGGCGTCATGATGTTTACCAACAAAGGTCGAGCAAAGAAAGCGCTGACAACCAATTTGTTGCTGAAGCTTAACAAGATGATGCTGCCGCTCGCATGGCCCAACTTAAGTTAGATTTTTCAAATGTATGTCTTGATGGATTTTTCTTCGTACCTAATCTTTAGAAAGTTCCTAAAAAAGTCCAACAAATGACTATCCATTGCATGAATTATATCCACAAGCAATATAACGAGTAGATAAGAGCTGCAGAGTGGATTTCTAAAGTATCTTGGGAGAGAGCGGTATAGATTGATAAGTTGAAATGCCAAGATGCTCATGACAAGTGGATCATCGAAAATCTAAAAATTAATTAGAATCTTTAAGGAGGTCATAGGCAGAAGCCGAGAGAAAAGAAAAAACGACCATCAAGGCACTCCTGGATGAGAAGGCTAGGCACTTAGCCGAGGTTGAAGCACTTCATCATTGGAATTGTAACAACAAAAAATTTGAGCTAAAAGAAGTAATTAACGAATTAATTAAGTAATAAAATAAGTTCATGAAATTTTTAGAATCAAGCCATGGGAGTTGCATCACCGTATCCATGGTAATTTCCTGGTTAATTTCCACATATAGTTTGTCAAAATCCGAGCTAAAACAAAGGAGATATGAATTAAAAAAGAATTCAAAAAACAAAAGAATACACACACACATACACAGGCATATAGGTTAGGTCGACCTTAGGGTCAACCCCTAATGTGCATAGGTCAACCTATATATTCACCTTCTACAAGTATGGGTTGACACCCAGGTCGACCCGCCTTTATTCTTTGATGCAACCTTGTTCGAACATGTCGTTTTGCTATTTATTTCAATCCTATGCGTTCGTGTTTCCATCCGACGGTTCCCAACGAGCCTATGTCGTGGTTGCACCGGATTTAATCTTCCAATCCAATGGTTTGAGATCGCAGAACCACATTATAATTAAGACCCTAGGCCTAGCTATTTTTCTCCTTCAGATTTTCTCCTATCTGGGTTCATTGCTTGAGGCTGGACCCTAAATAGAATAATTTTTCTAAGGAGAAGATCTTTTTGATAAAAATATTCTACGTTCTAGAAGTGGATCGAGGAAGACCAAGGACTAGAGCTAAGGATCACAGGTGAGTGTTTAGTAATTATTCTAGATTTTTAAGTAATTTAAAATAATATGGTGCTTAATAGTTGTAGTTTTTCTGCAATTTTGAGACGGTTTTTATATAAGTTATTTACAGTTAATTTTTAAAATCCATTTCAGTCTATTTTATTCAACTATTTTTATCTAGTAATTTCATTCAGTTATTTACAGTTATTTGTATTTTATTTACATCTATTTTAAATTAGAATTTAGCCTATAAATGTTAGTTTCTTTTTATTCCTTTCTATGCGAATAGAACATTAAAAAGAGAATAATTCGCAAATATGGATTAAATAGAACTAAACACTAAATTTACAAAAATTAGATGTAAATAAGAAGAACTGTAATAAAAAGAAGATAGGCTAAAATAGGCAAAATTTGAGACACTTGCAAGAAAGTTTATAACTAGTAGTTATAACCAAAAAGGACACAACAGAAGAGCAATTATAACATAGGGTATAACTAAATAGAAAGAACAGAAAAAAGGCTTATTTTAAGACTTAGATTATGTTAATAAGAAAATATAGCTGAAATAATAGAAGTGGCTTATTTTAAAAACTTACACTAAGTTAATAAGGAAAGATAGAAGCAAGGCCCGTACCAACAACATTCCCTTCCAGATTAGGACTGATTGTCTCACAACAGATTAGGTGAGGCTGGGTAGCCCCTTTCAAACTAAGATTGATGGTCTCACAATAGTTAGGTGAGGCTGGGACATAGGGTAAGCAAGTGGCCAATAGATAGAAGCTCAAATCGAGGGATTTGGGCAAGGGGCACAGCTAGATTTTGTATGTTTGGACCTGTATCGGTGGCATTCCCTTTCAGACTAGGACTAATAGTCTTATAAACATTTAGTGAGGTCGGGCAGAATCCTTTTAGACTAGGGCTGATGGTCTCACAACAGATTAGGTGAGGCTGGGAAAGCTTATGCTGATTAGGGTAGATACGAAGTCAAAATAGGGAGCGACAATTAGTGTGTACCGACGGTGGCCAAGCATGCGGCCTCGACTAGGGTAGATAAACCGCTACTACATTTCAAGCGCTAAACATTTATCTTTTGATGTAGGACCCATTGGATGGGACTAGCTCACAGTGGCATAACAGAGATAGAAGGCCGATCAACGAGTAGAATTAGGATTCAGCCTAATTAAAATTAGATTAGGATTTCAGCCTAATCACAGTAGTCTAAGACAAGTGCAAACAATCACAATCAAAGCAAATAGTTAAACAATATTTTATCCCAGTTATATCTTTCCTTTATTTCCTTTTATACTAGAACTGTTGCTAAGTCTATTAACCTTTATCTTGCTTAAAAAAATACTAGTAGTTACTTTCACTCATCAAACTTATAGTCTAACCCACTCCTCTATTTCCCCTTACCCCCTCCCCCCATAGGCCAACAGAGGCCGGACTAGTTGATTCAGATTTCTTGGAGATACATTTCTGGAGATCTTCATGTATTCTTCTTCTTTTCAGCTTTCTTTTCATTTGGTTTTTGATGTACTGGTATTTATGAGAGGGATGATTATTTTATTGTGCTCTGATTTTATGAGACTGAGATGTATTTTCATAAGACATGTGCATTTGGTATTTAAGACATGTGATGTTTTCAAACTTATTTATGAAGTTTTATTTTTAATAATGAGTTCCCATTTAAATGTTTCCGCTGTTTATATTTATTTACCTTGTGAATCTTAGTCTCTGTGATGTGTTAGCCATACCTATGACGCACCATATCTTTTAGTGTGCCCTTTGTGGATATATTAAGGTGTGTGGGGGTGTTTCACTTGATATCAGAGCCTAAGATAACATGATTCTTAAAAACTTGTTTTAAAAAGTAAAGTATTTTTCAAAGTAACATATTTTAAAAGTATTTTCAGAAAGAAACTCTTAGAAATAGTTTTCAGGAATACAAGAATTTTTATACAAATCCCCTCAAAGTCCTGTTCAACCTTTTTTCGTTTAATTCGAGCCTAAATTTTCTTTTCTTTGCATAGCATGGTTGACTGGCTCCATAGAGCTATGGTATCAGAGGTGCAAGGGAAAGCACCAAATACATCACTAGTAGGTAGAGATCTCGATAATCCACTCAGTAGCCAATTTTTCTAAGCTATGCAAGGACTTTGATAGCTTAGGAGGCAGAACGTTTTTGGCATGGATGATTCCATGGAGGCAAGAGCTTGGTTGAGGAACACAGAGCATATATCTAGGATGTTTGGATTAGAGGACCGCTAGAGAGTTCCGCTTGCATCTTGGCAGCTGAAAGGAGAAGCTTCTTGTTGGTGGGAGATCATAGAGATGGAAAGAAGAGGCATTGGTTGGTTTGGATTTAGGGAAAGGTTTGAGAGAAAGTTCTTGTCACAAGCTAAGGAAAGAATGCAATTGGGGAAGTTTATTAATATGAAGAAAAGGAGTCTTTCAATAAAGGAGTATATAAATTAGTTTAATGAGTTGTCGTGGTTTGGTATGGAGCTTGTTAATACACCGCACAAGAAGGCCATGAAGTTTGCTAAGGGATTGAATTAGCCCCTCCAAGGGTTGTTATTGGCTCATGTACCGATGGGAGCTACGTATGAGTCACTTGTGGAGATGGCGCTCATGTCTGATGCTATTAAGGAAGGAGAGCTTAAGGATGTTCCTAAGTTAGAGAATTCTAAGAAACAATGTTGGAAGAACAAGAAGGATAAAGATAAGAAGAAAGGAGGAGGCCCTCAAAAGTAGATCAATAAAGGCGAGAAATGTAATAGTTGTGGTTGATTGGACATTACGTAAAGGATAGTAAGAAGGAGGCGAAGAAGGGGGGTGTTACAACTGTGGGCAGCCTGGTCATCTTAGTTGAGCTTGTCCTCAGAAGATGGGGCAGGGAGTAGGCGCACCTATAGCGTAAGTACATGCTTTGGATGCAACACCTTTTAGTAATGGACCGGATCGAGGTAAAAAAGTCTCTGTAGAAGGTTTGATCTCTATTTTGAATTTTGCTATTTGGGCTCTTTTTTATTCTGGAGCATCGCGTTCTTTCATTTCTAGTTACCTGGTTGATTGTTTGCACTTAGATATTTCTCTAGTAGTAGACCCTATAGTTGTTTCAAACCTTATAGGAGGATTGACACATTTATCCATATTTTGTAGGGGTTTGAAAATTTTTATACTAGGCATAGAATTTGATTGCAACACCTATGTACTAGGATTTTTTGGATATGGAATGATTTTTGGGATGGATTGGTTATCCACTTATAGAGCGATATTGAGCCACGAGAGAAGACTTGTTAGATTAAAGACATGTTGTGGTAGGACCCTCAAGGTTTCTTGCAACTCATAGGGCTCAGTCATCTTGAGCTTACTTTATTCCCTTGATTCATCACTAGGAGAGTTGGATTTCGTTTTAGTCGCTAGAGATTTCCCAAACATTTTCAAGGAAGTTAGAGGACTACCCCTTAAGAGAGAGATCGGCTTCAGGATCTATCTGAATGATAATGCTAAGCCAGTGGCATTGCTAGTGGGACATATGGCTCCTAGGGAGAGGAAGGAGTTAAGTAAGTAGATTGGTGATCTATTGGAGAAAGGCTTTATCAGATGGAGCATATTTGAGTAGGGATCGTATGCCACCTTCGTTACAAAGGTGGATGGTTCTCTTAGACTTTGCGTAGACTATAGAGAATTGAATAAACTTACGAAGAAAAGCTAATAAGTTTAGAAACACTTTTCATGGGGACTGTTTCTTCTCCATCCCTTCCCGTCCTTTCTTCTGTTCAAACTTCTAACGACCACATTCTTTCTTCTGCTCCCTCGTCTGCCTCACCCATTCCTCCATTGTCGCTTCAACATTCTGTCCCTGTTTCAGCCGCCCATCCCATTCTTCCTCCTCCTTCTCCTGACCCACCTCCTCAACCTGTCGCTGTTCAGTCTTCTCCTACCTCGTCACCTTCACTTGTCCACTGTCCTTCTCCACCTATGAACCAACCTCCGTTGCTTGACTCAGTGCCTTGGTCTTCTCTATTCAAATCCAAACCACATAATGCTGGCTCGTACATTGCCCAGGATATTCCACTTCATTACTCTGGTGATGTGCTTGTGCCTTCCAGTGAAATTATTAATGCAGGCACTGAAGTTTGGAAAGACTACCTTGTGGGGTTTTTCCTGGATAAGCCCCTTCCTTATGTATCTGTTGTGTATCATCTAAAGAAAGTATGGATGCTTAAAGGTGAAGTTAAAGTCAAATCTGATGGTTTCCTTTTTCTTTTCAGTTTTTCTTCATCTGAGGATAGGTATAGAATCTCCGAGGCAGATCCAATTATTATGAAAAACAAGCTGTTAATCATAAAGCCTTGGGATGTTACTGTGGGCAACAGTTGTGGGACTATACGCTCTGTTCCAGTTTGGATCAATTTATATAATATACCCTTGTATGCCTGGTCGCATTATGGAGTTAATTGGTTGGCAACGAGGGTTGGGAAGTTTCTGTGCATGGATCAGTCTACGGAGAGATTGGAGAGGATAACTTTTGCAAAATGCCTTGTTGAGGTCACTCCTGACAAGGAATTAGTTGATAACTTTCTTATTAAGCTAATGGATGGCAGTGACCAAATGGTTTCGGTTGAATACTTATGGAAACCAGAGGTGTGTGTTTTTTGTAGTGAATTTGGTCACACTAAACATAACTGCTCTTTTGCATCAAAAGTAGCTAAGGACACTAATCATGTAGTACAAGTTGCTCATAGTGTTAAGGATACAGTAAAGGAGAAGTATAGTAAGACAGGCATAAAAAGTAACCTGAAACAGGTTTGGACAAAAGTTAACAATTCTAAAAGCAAGAACAAGGATGCTACTGTACTGGAAGTTGGTGAAAAACAAGCAGATATTGTTGGCTCCAAGACAATGCAATTATCCACTGTAAATGTTGAGGGAGGTACCATGGATGGAGCTTTAAAACATACAAATTTACCCCCTGCTTTTCAAGGTAATGATATTAGTATGGTGAACAGCTTTCAAGTGCTTGATGATGAAATTCTAGGTGAAGCTGATGAAACAGTTCAAGTAGTTAAGGAAATAGCAATAGAAGATGTTTTAAGTAGTGAGGAAGGAGAAATACTCGAAGATGCTTGGTAGTTCCAGCTAATTGCCTCCAAGTGACTGAACGTGGGAATTCTCAGGATATTGTCTCTGTGCATGGTGTTTCACCTGTGCATATTAATATTAGTTCTGTAACTAACCAGCATGAAGTAAGTCTACCTCATATGTTCAATGATCAGACTCTAAAGGACGCATCGCTTGACATAAATATTCATCACTTTACTTACTCTGAATCCAATTTTTTTAACTCTTTTGCTAAAATCTTTTTTGACCTTGTCTGTGTTATGAAGAATGTTCCTTTATCTAATCTACCAAATCTCTCTGAAGCATTATTATCTTATCCTGTTCCCAACATTCGAAACTTGTCTTCTGCCACTTTAAATCACTCTGATTCAGTTTCTATCACTCCTGTTCCCCTCAACCATAACTTGTCTCCTTCTTTACTTTCTTCTGATACTCGCTTCCCTTATGTTCATAAAGCTACTATTCCAGGTTGGTGTGACAAAGGCAAGCAATTGAGTGATGAAACTAGCCACTGCAACAAAGACAATAATTCCAGAATGACAGCAAAAAAACCTCCAAAAAACAAAGCATTACCTGTTGATACGCAATCTCCTGCAACTAGGAGTAGGAAAAACATCTCCCATCCATCTCTTTAGATTATGATGATACAAAATATTGGTGTGTGGAATATTAGGGGTGCTCATAGTCATTTGAAGCTTGATCAAGTTAAAAGTCTTATCCACTCCCACAATCTCAAAATTATTGCTATCCTTGAAACAAAACTCAATCTACCTTTAACTTCTAGGGCTGCATCTTATGTCAACCCTGACTCGAAGTATCTCCATAACCTATCTGAAGCTGAATACGGAAGGATTTTAATCCTTTTTGATCCAACTGCATATAATGTTACCTCTGTTCTATCTTCAAGGCAATACATCCACACTAAAATCAACTGCCATATATCCAAATCTTCTTTCTACCTAACCTTTATTTATGCAGACAATTCCACTGCTTCAAGACAAAAACTTTTTGATTTCTTGCCTTTTCTTAGGCAAGAATCGCACCCATGGCTGGTCATTGGTGATTTTAACAACTGCTATCAGCTTGATGACAAGTTTGGTGGCCAACCTTTATTCCCTAAGCATATCTTACCTTTAAGTGTTGCCATATCTGATTCTGACCTTTTCAAGCTTCATTCTTCTGGAGCAAGATATTCTTGGAATAACAAAAGTAGGCGTGGTCTCAGAACATTCTCCACTATTGATCATGCCTTCATCAACTTCAAAGCTCTCACAACCTGGCCTAACCTCTCAGTAAACCTTATCCACCCTATCCTCTCTGATCACTCCCCTTTGATTCTTTCAAGTGGTCCCTATATTAAAAATGTAAAAAGAAGTTTTAAATTTTTTAATGACTGGACACTCTCCCCTGAATTTAAATCAATTGTGGATAAAGCTTGGACCACATATTGCTATGGTAACCCAATGTTTATTCTTTGCAGGAAGCTCAATATTGTTAAAAAGTTATTGAGGGCATGGTCAGCTGAAAAGTATGGTGATGGTTCTACGCAAACAACTATTTTGAAGACATTGTATAAACAAGCTCAGGAGACTATGATGAACAACCCTCATGACCTGGTTGCTGCTGAGGAGGAAGCCAAGCTTTGTGTGCTTCTCAATAAAGCCCTTGATATTGAAAGTGGAATGAAACAACAGCAGTTTCACTGTAAGTGGCTTAAATTTGGTAACTCCACCAATTGATGCTGCTTTCACTGATTATTTTGAAAATCTTCTTGGTAACTCCACCAATTTTTCCCCTGACCTTGACATGTTGAATGAAATATCACTACCAGCTATTTCCAGTTTCCAAGCTGAGTTGCTTGTCAAATAGGTTACTGATGAGGAAATAAAGCAAACTCTTTTTGCTATGAACAGAAATTCGAGTGGTGGCCCTGATGGCTTTAATGTTCACTTCTTTGTTTCTTGCTGAGACATTGTTCATGTTGATTTTTGCAAAGCTGTTCACAATTTTTTTAACAAATGCACTCTCCTTTCAGAAGTTAACTCTACTAACATTGCTCTTATACCTAAATGTCCTGAAGCTAGCTCTGTTACTTCCTTTAGACCTATATCATGTTGTAACGTGGTGTACAAGTGCATATCGAAAATTATTGCTTCTAGGCTTTTGCTTGTTCTCCCTGATATTATTTCGAATAATCAAGTAGCTTTCCTTCCTAACCGTTCAATTTTTGACAATATTCTTCTTTCCCAAGAACTTCTTTGTGGGTATGCAAGAACTAACGCATCTCCTTCTGCAATGTTAAAGTTAGACATCACCAAAGCTTATGACTCCATACACTAGACCTCAATAGTTCGTATTTTGGCCTTAATGAATTTTCCTAAGCCCTTTGCTGGTTGGGTGTATGAATGTATCTCAACTCCTAGTTTCTCCATTGTCTTGAATGTTCGACCGGTTGGATATTTCAAGAGTAGGCAAGGAATTAGGCAGGGTGATCCTATCTCATCCTAGTTATTTCTTATTGTGATGGAAGTTCTAACAAGATACATAAATACCAAGTACTCTTCTGGCATAATCAGGTATCACCCCAAATGTAAGCTCACAAATGTTACTACTCTCATGTTCGCTGATGATATTATGATATTTACAAAGCCTCACCTTCCCTCAATTTAGTGTGTTTTAAACACTTTGACTGAATTTTTATGATGACTGGCTTGCAACTAAATTGTTCGAAGTATGGTATAACATTTGCGGGAATAACCTCTGCTATCTCCAATCCTATAAAGCAACTTACTGGTCTTCAAAGTATGGACACTGATATGACTTATCTTGGCCTCCCTCTATTAACCTCTAGATTGAAGACTGCTGATTGCCTTCCACTGTACACTAAAATTGTTTCATTGTTTGACAAGTGGTCCAACCGATTCTTAACACAGGCAGGAAGGCTTGTGCTCATCAAATCAGTTGCATTTTCCATGATTGTTTTTTGGTCTAAAGCCTTCATTCTCCCAGTCAAGCTTTTGCATATGGTTAGAGGTGCTATGCTCAGATTCTTTTGGACTGGTTCCATCAACAACAGGAAACCACTGCCATGCTCTTTCAGTCTCTTCGAGAAGGACTTGAAATCTGGTGGTTTGGGGGTCATGAATATTGTTAATTGGAATATGGCTGCTTTCAATACTCATTTGAATTCTATATTAGTCAGGAAGAACTCAAGTTGGGTTAAGTGGGTTTGGGCTTACAGAATTGGTAGGTCAAACTTCTGGTCTATGCCAGCTCCTAATACTTGTAGTTGGACATGGAGAAAGATACTTAGTTTGCGTGAAACATTACTTCCCCTCCTTGTTCACAAGATGGCCACCTCTTCTGCTGTTAAATTTTGGTATGATCCCTGGGTTGATAAGGGGGTGTTATTGCACAAACTTCTCAGCAATCAGCAAATGATACAATCTGGCATTCCCGCTGATGCCATTGCTATTGATTACATTAACTTTGGTCACTTGCAACTGCCTTACTCCTCAAATCAAGTCATCAGGTCATATTGGAATGAAATTCAAAGTAAACTCTACCCTGCTGTTGATGTTGAAGCTGTGCATTGGAATGCCAAACCTCACTCTGTATCTCTTGTGTATAAACATTTGCAAAGACCTGGTAGCCTTGCTTTTAAATGGTGTAAGGTTATTTCGTCTGTTGATTCTTCACCTAAGGACAACCTGATGCTATGGAAAGTTGTTCAGAGTGCATTGTTAACTAAAAGCAGGTTGATGGAGATGGGTTTTGATTCTGGTTTGAACTGCCTTTTATGTGATAATGCAGCAGAGACCATACACCATTTGTTTCTTCATTGTACATATACTTTGGTGCTTTTTGATAAAATGATGAAGCTTGCTGGTTGTAACATGCTGTCACGGCTCAGGGCTGTGGATCTTGATATGATTTATAAAGCAACTAGGTGGCGTACTATGAAAGCTAGATGCATAACTATCTGTCTGAAAAAATACATGTCAATTGTGTGGCTGGAGAGAAATTTGATTTGTTTTGAAAAGAAGAGGAGGGATGGGAATGTGTTATGGGAAGTTTTGAAGAAGGATATCTATCAGGCATTGATGATCTTACCAACAATTCCCACTGGTTTCAGAGATGTGTGGGGTTAGTTGGTTGTCAGTGTGTTTTTTCTTCTTCTCTAGTTTTCCTCGGTTCGCTTGTTTCATTTCTTTTCTTTCCTTTTTTATCACTGTGTGTTTTTGTTTGCTTGTGTCATTTCTTTGAACAAGCTTCTGTTTTTTATTGTGTTGTTGCAATAAAATCAGGTAGGGGCCCTGCTAACCCCGCTAGCCTTTGCTAAAAAAAAATAAGCTTACGAAGAAGAATCGTTGCCCACTTTCTAGGATAGATGATCTTTTTGATGAGATAGTTGGTTCTTTGGTATTTTATCACCTTGATTTGGCTACTGAATTTCATCAGCTTAGGGTCGCTGACGATAGCATCGATAAAAAAACATTTAGGACAACGATGGATTTTTTGAGTGGTTGGTTATGCCGTTTGCGCTAACCAATTCACCAGCCTATTTTACAGATTTGATGAGCCGTGTTTTTCGAGATGTCCTAAATAAGTTCGCTGTAGTATTCATGGACGACATTTTGGTGTTTTCCAAGAGTATGGAAGAGCATGCTATTCATCTTGAGGAGGTTCTTCGTACACTTCATGTTCATCGGTTGAAGGCAAAATTCTCTAAGTGTCACTTTTGGCGTAAGGAAGTGCTTTTCTTGGGGCATGTAGTCTCAAGAGAGGGTTTAGCTGTTGATCCCACTAAGATAGTGGCAATACCAGATTAGATGGCCCCCAAGAACACTACCAAAGTTAGAAGCTCCCTAGGTTTGGCTGGCTATTATCGGAAGTTTATCAGAGATTTCACTAAGATTTCAGCAACGCTTACTTGCCTCACTAAGAAGAATGCGACATTCATGTAGGACGTAGATTGTGAGGATTCCTTCATGATGCTAAAGAGGACCCTTACTAGTGCACCAGTGTTAGTTTTACCCAATGGAGATAAGCCTTTTACAATATACGCTGATGCATGTGGGATGGGTCTTGGGGCAGTATTGATGCAAGAAGGAAGGGTAGTATGCTATGAAAGTAGACAGTTGAGGACTCATGAGAAGAACTACCCTACCCATGATTTGGAGTTAGCTGCTACTGTTTACGTGCTCAAGTCTTGGAGACATTACTTGCTAAGAGAGAGGTTCGAGCTTTTCACTAGCCATAAATCATTGAAGTACGTATTCTCACAAAAGGATTTAAATTTGAGGCAGCAGCGTTGGATGGAGTTTTTGCCATCATATGACTTTGAGATAGCCTACACCCTTAGTAAAGGGAATATGGTTGTGGATGCATTAAGTAGGAAGAAAGCAACCCATAGTCCAATGTTCGTGGAGTGGAAAAGCCTAGAGTTTATTTCCACCTTTGATTTTAAGCCATCTACGGACATTACCCTTGGATTGTTGGCAGCACTTGAGGTTAAGCCTACCCTCATAGATTAGATTGGCTCAAGACGGCAAGAGGTTTCAGAGCTTATGCATATTCTAGAGAGGATTAGCAGAGGAGAGGTCGCTAGGCATCTCCAACGCTATTCCATATATAATAGTAAACGGTAGCTAAGGAGAGATGGAAGACTTTGTGTTCCCCGCACTAGTGATTTGATGAGAGCTATTCTAGAAGAAGCACACCATTTTCGAATGACTATTCATTCGAATGGTGATAAGATTTATAGGGACATGAAGAAGGTATTTTTATTGGAGCGGCATGAAGAAGGATGTGGTAGAGTTTGTGATTAAGTGTCTTGTATGCCAAAGAGTTAAGGTGGAGCACCAGAAGCCCGACAGATTGCTTCAACCATTGGACGTACTCGAATGGAAGTGGAATAGTGTTTGAATGGACTTCATAGATGGTTTATCCCGATCTAGGAAGGGGAATACTAATATTTGGGTGATTGTAGATTATTTGACTAAAAGTGCCCACTTCATTCCGGTTAAGAGTAAGAGGATAACACCTTATTTGGCATCCTTATATGTTCGTGAAATAGTCCGACTTTAGGGAGTTTCCTCTAGCATAGTGAGCGATGGAGACCCTATCTTTACTAGCGAGTTTTGGAGAAGCTTGCAAAAGGCTTTAGGAACACAGCTGAGATTGAGTACGGCCTATCACCCTCAGATGGATGACCAAATAGAGATAATTAATAAATTCTTGAGGATTTTTTAAGGATGTGCATTCTTGATTTTGAAGGAACTTGGGAGGAGCATCTTCCTTTAGTGGAATTCGCTTATAATAATAGTTTTCAAGCTTGCATTAGGATGGCACCTTTTGAAGCTCTTTATGGAAGACCTTGCAAGTAGCCTTCATGTTGGTTGGAATCTATAGGGAGATTGCTACTTGGTCCTGACATGGTTAGAGAGACTTCAAAAAAGATTGAATCGATTAGGAGAAGAATAAAGACGTCCCAAGGTAGGCAAAAATCTTATGAAAATAAGCGGAGAAGGGATATTGAGTTTGAAGTAGGAGACTTGGTTTTCATTAAGGTGTCTCCACTAAGAAAGGTAGTGAGATTTGGATCAAGTGGGAAACTTGCTCTCAGATTTGTAGGACCGTTCCCCATTATGGAAAGGTAGAGAAGATGGCATATTGGATAATCTACCGGAGAGGCTCGTGGGTGTTCATGATGTTTTCCATGTTTTGCACTTGAGAAATTGCTTACATGATTCAGCAGAGATAGTGGTACCTAGTCAATCCGAGAAAGTTGAAATGGAGAAAGAATTATCGGTTCGTCGAGTTCCTACCAAGATCGTTGGATGTGAAATCAAGAAGCTTAGAAATAAGGAAATCCCTTTAGTTAAGGTGCAACTGGGAGATAGTGTTGTGGATGCTATGTGGGAGGTTAAGGAGAAAAATTCGTACGTCTTGTCCATATCTTTTCGATAGTATGTTTTGAATTTCCTATTCCATCTTTAGTTTTGAATAGGTTCTTTCCTTTAATATCCCTTGGGAGGGTAGATCTTAGGATTTAACCTATGAATGGTAGGACTAAATGTAAACATGTTACTAGAACATGTTATGTATGATGGACGCTAGTGGTTGCAAGTGTTTGCTAGTGGATGCTATGGATGCATATATATATATACACACACACACACACACACACTAGGCACTATTATCTCTTAGGAATCAGCCTAACTAGGTCACTAAAGCATATGCATATAGATCTGTGTGCATTTGAATTTTTATTTTATTTCCATGGTTGCTATAAATGGATGATTAGCATATGATTACTGCATTTGGATGATGGTTGCAGCACGCATATAGAACTATCAGTTGCCATTAGGGAATTTTCATTCATTTGGATACATAGCATGGACATGATTGCATAAAAGGAGGCCGACTGAATCAGTAGACGCCTAATCTTTTGCATTAATTAGAGACATTGACACTACACTGTTTGCGCATACACACACACAAACACACACGTATGAATGTATCATAAATTGCATTAGAAAACTTAAGGAAATGGATGTAATGGATGGTGGTTGAGTATATGGTTGTAGAATTTTGATGAAAATATTTATTTCATCCTTTTGTCCTTAGAGATTTCGGGGATGAAATCCTTTAAGGAGGAGGGAATGTAACAACCCAAAATTTGAGCTATAAGAATTAATTAACGAATTAATTAAATAATAAAATAATTTCTTGAAATTGTTAGAATCGAGCCATAGGAGTTGCACCATTGTGTCCATGGTATTTTTTTGTCAATTTTCATATATAGTTTGTCAAAATCCAAACTAAAACAAAAGATATATGAATTAAACCAGAATTTAAAAGAAAAAAGAATATATATATATATATATACATATATATATAAAAGTCGGGTCGACCCTAGGGTCGACCCCTAATGTGCATAGGTCGACCTTCCACATGTATGGGCCGACACCTAATTCGACCTGCCTTCATTCTTTGATGCAGTCTTGTTCGAACATGCAATTTTTCTTCAATCCTTTGCGTTTATGCTTCCATCCGATGGTTCCCAACGAGCCTATGGCATGGTTGCACCAGATTTAATCTTCAAATACAACGGTCTGAGATCTCCGAACCACACTATAAATAAGACCTTAGGCCTAGCTATTTTTTCCGTTTAGATTTTCTCCTATCTTGGTTCATTGCCTAAGGCTGGACCCTAAATAGAATATTTTTCTAAGGAGAAGATCTTTTTGATAAAAATATTCTACGCTCTAGAAGTGGATCAAGGAAGACATAGGACTAGAGATAAGGAACACAGGTGAGTGTTTAGTAATTATTTTAGATTTTTAAGTAATTTAAAATAATAGGGTTCTCAATAGTCGTAGTTTTTTTGCAATTTTGAAATATTTTTATATAAGTTATTTACAGTTAATTTTTAAAGTTCTTTTGCAGTTTATTTTATTCGGCTATTTTTATATAGCTATTTTATTCAGTTATTTTTAGTTATTTGTATTTTGTTTACATCTATTTTAAATTAGAATTTAGCCTGTAAATGTCAGTTTCTTTTTATTCCTTTTTACGCGAATAAAACATTAAAAATAGAATAATTTGCAAATCTGGATTAAATAGAACTAAACACTAAATTTAAAGAAATTAAACGTAAAATAAGAAGAATTGTAAAAAAGAAGATAGACTGAAAAAGGAAAATTTGAGACATTTGCAAGCAAGTTCATAACTAGTAGTTATAACTAAAAAGACATAATAGAAGAGCAATTATAACGTAGGTATAATTAAATAGAAAGAACGGAAAAAGGCTTATTTTAAGACTTATATTAAGTTAATAAGCAAATATAGAAGCAGGGTTCGTACCAACAGCATTCCCTTTCAGATTAGGACTGATGGTCACACAACAGAGGCTGGACAGGATCCTTTCAGACTAGGACTGATGGTCTCACAATAGTAAGTAAGGCTGGGATACAGGGTAAATAATTGGCCAATAAACAGAAGCTCAAATCGGGGGATTGGGCATGGGGCGCAATAAGATTTTGTTTGTTAGGACCCGTACCAGCAACATTCCCCTTCAGACTTGGACTGATGGTCTCATAAAACACTTAAGTGAGGCTGGGCAGGACCCTTTTAGACTAGGGTTGATGGTCTCACAATAGATTAGGTGAGGTTGGGCACACTTATGCGGATTAGGTTAGATAAGAGGTCAAGATAGGGAGCAACAATTACTGTGTACCGGTAGTGACCAAGCGTGTGACATCAATTAGGGTACATAAATCGCTACTGCATTTAAGCGCTAAATATGTGTCTTTTGCTATGGGACCCATAACATGGGACTAGCTCACAGTGGCATAATAGAGATAGAAGGCTGATCAAAGGGTAGAATAGGATTCAACCTAATTAAAATAGGATTAGGATTTTGGCCTAATCACACCAATCTAAGACTTCAAACAATCACAATCATACCAAAAGGTTAAACAGTATTTTATCCCAGTTATATCTTTCCTTTATTTCCTTTTATACTAGAACTATTGCTAAGTCTATTACCTTTATCTTGCTTAAAAAATACTAGTAGTTACTTTCACTCACCGAATTTATAGACCGACCCACTCCTCTACTTCCCCTTCCCCTCATAGGCTAGCAGAGGCAAGGATAGTTGATTCAGATTCCTTGGAGGTATATTACCGGAGTTCTTTATGTATTCTTCTTTTTTCTGTTTTCTTTTCATTCGATTTTTGATGTGCTAGTATTTATGGGAGGGATGACTATTTTATTATACTTTGATTTTATGGGATTGAGATGTATTTTCATAAGACATGTATATTTGGTATTTGAGACATGTGATGTTTTTCAGAATTATTTATAAAGTTTTATTTTTAATAATGAGTTACCATTTAAATGTTTCTGCTATTTATATTTATTTGTCTTGTGAATCTTAGTCTCTATGATGCTTTAGCTATACATATAATGCACCAAATTTTTTAGTGTGCCCTTTTTGGATATATTAAGCGGTGTGGGGTGTTTCATGAATCATAAACTTGTGTTAGAAAGGGATGAGACCCAAAGAAGCGTAGGTTAGTACAAACCTAAGTTTAAGCGTGAATCCAAAGATAAAGTAGGCATAGAAAATCGCTCAAGATACCTGTGAGGAATTGATTACCATCATGCTTGAAAGAGATGCAGCTATCGAAAAGGCCAAAGACATTGATTCCCTCGTTAATCAAGAAGTGAAGGCCATGGGAGAAAAGGTTAGGGAGGAGGTTATGGAGGAATTAGATCCACTGCTCATTCTTTACAATGTCAACATGTTGAAGTATAAAAACTTAGAGTAGCTCCAAGGTGACTACCCTTACCACCTTGTACGTGCTTGGGAGCATCTTGTTCGGGAAGAGGAGGAGGCTCTCGACACTGAAAAAATCATTTGATAAGGCTAGAAGGAAAAATTCTATTGGGTGATGAACCCATAGTTCTACATGAAACCCAGCTTATACTCCAAAAAGTGCATGCAAAACCTCTCAACATGAAGTTGATGAAGGTTCTGGATCCATGTCACAAATGACCAAAATCTCATGATCCAATCTATCCCAGCACCAGCGTGGACTCTTCTATCGAGCCCGATTACAATCCGAAAAAGCCGCATACTGCTACATCTAGGGGCTCTCCCCGATTATGAAAAAATGTTCCGATGACACTCTGGCTCATGTGGGGGGATCAATCTAGAGAAGGTATTTCATTAAACTCACATGTCCTTCAGAAAGCCGGATGTCCTTGGTCGATATATCTAATCTTTGTAGTTATGTTTCCTCAGATTTAGATCCTTGGGTTGTAGTTCCACCTCTTCCTCAAGAATCTCAACGAGGACCTCAAGTGCCAATGATGGAGTCTGCTACCGTCACAGCTTTAGCAACAATCCAATATGTTTCGAAAGTGGAAGCTTTTATGATCGATGAGCACCAAGTGGATGCATTGTTGAGGGAAGAAAGCGATCCACGTTAAAAGATTCCTATTGATGATGATGTTGTGATTGTTGGAGCTTCCCAATCCTTGTCTGGCTTCTCTATGTAAGAAATGGCACAGAAACTTGAAGCAAACATTTCCCTTAAGGAAAAAATCAAGCAGGAGAAAATGGAGATCGTTTACCTTCCCATATCCATTGTTTTGCTTGGAGAAACTGTGGATGCCTCCCTCCTTGGCCAGAACCTACTTAGGATACACTTGTTGGGTCAACCCAGTCTACTTTAGTTAAAGGCCAAGGAAGTAGGAAGAGAGGGAGAAGAGGAGAGGAGAAGGTTTGAGTGAAATCTCTCTTGAGTCCAAGAAGAAGAAAAGGAAGTCGAGAAGGAAATGATTCATCGCGTGTACTCGTGCGTCTAAGTCTTTTAGGTTTTGTTACCCGAATTTGTATGGGATCGACCCCCATTTTTCAATTCTTTTGCTGTGAATACTTGTACTTGACTTTCCAAGATTATTTAGATAAAGTTCTTCTACTTTTATCACACTCTTATGTGAATTTACTTGAGTAGTTGAGCTATTACATTTTACGTTCAATGTATGTTTGCACCAAAATTGGTCACAACACTCTTCGGGAGTCGTTGAAGAGATAATAATGAAGAATGTAAATTCAAAACGAATATTATCTAACAAAAACTCCAATCAACGGTAAAGTAAATGGGTAGACAAGCGATTTATAGTGGTTCGGCGTGTTGCCTACGTCCACTGTGAAGTTTTTTGCAGTTTTATTGATTCTCTTTCAATGATTACAAGTTGTTACAACAATCAACAGCAAGTTACAACTGGAAATTCGAATTCTACAGCAAGAATATGATGTAGGATGATGGAGATCTCGATCCGGCAGAGTCTAGGCGCTTGAGAATCCAAAGATCCTTTCTCTGTTGGCTCTGGAGCTCTATTTATAGGCGTAGGACGCTGATATTTCACTAAAAACTCGGGAGACCACTTCTGACACGTGAGGGGGCCCATGCGCCCGGCCTCAAGAAATTTGGGTCCACTTTGGGATCGATTCGAACTCCAATCAAATCGATCAGAAAATCATCCAATCGAGGTGAAATTTGTTATGGACATTCTTCAACATGTATGCAAGCTTCTGTGAAAATTTCGTGGCATTTGGATCAGTAGATTGAGAGATATGATGGATACGAGATGATGTTCTTCGTGCAACTGTTTGGTACGAAACCATCCCTTCAAACTGATGGTTTCGAATCGATGGTGGCACACGCCTCTGTGATGACGCGGAGCGCAAACCTCGAATCGATCCGGCCTTCACTCCGAGTTGACCGCGTCGACTCCATATATCTCGGCGCGTTCGTACCGATGAATGACACGTCACCATGGCTAGTTGACTTGGTGGATTTGAATGAAGCTTCATTGATGGGTTCGAACAAGGCTTTACTGATGGAGTCGAACAACCAATGCTTGATGGATACGAACTAGCCTTTTTCTGATGGACACGGGCTTTGCAACTTCTCCATGGATACGGAGTCAATTGGTGCGAACTTGAACCCTTCGATGGATACGAAGGATGACGATCTGATGGATACGAAGCAGGCACTGGCTGATGGATACAAAATGGGTCACCTGTTGATGGGTATGAAGTCCATCGATACGAACTCGATGGATTCGAACATGGCCGCTTATGATCGATACGAACTCGATGGATTTGAACATGGCCGCTTGTGATCGATACGAACTCGGTGGATTCGAACATAGCCGCTTATGATCGATATGAACTGGGATACTTTGATGGATTCGAAGGTGACCGATTCGAACTAGAGTTCGGCGATGGATTCGAAGACACCTATAACGATGGTTACGAAACCAGTGCTTTTCCCTTCAAATTGAATCGATCATAACTTGGGCGTATGAACTCGGATTGACTTGAAATTTAAGATGATGACTTCTATGATTTTTCTTGTCGTGTCCTAACAATTGTAGCTCAATCTGTAGTCGGACAAAATTCAGCGATATCTATAGTGAAACGAAGTATGACCAATCTCTGTGACAATCTGTCCTTTGTTTTCGATCGAACTTTTGGTATCACGGCTTTGCCAAAAAGCGGGATAACATTTGCCCCCCAAAATACGTCTTGTGGAAACATGACGTGCTTTGAAGAGCTGCAATTTCTCTCTTGTCGAAGGTTGTAACCCTGCGTTGATATGATTAATTGCTGTATAATAGTGCTTAGCTGTTGGTTGTTGTATTCGTAACAAGATGAGTATTCGATCCCTGTAAATGTTTAAAATCAAATATTAGTCTGACATATATGCATATATATTAGTCCGACCCTCGTTAACGTCGTGTGTCCACGAGTCGTTGTCAGTTTTGTTTGCTATTAAATTTCGTATCGATTCTCTCCTGAACCGATTTGGAAATTTGAGTTGAGACAACGCTTGATGGTTGTTTTGAAAAGTCCCTTCGTATCGATCCTCTTCTGAACCGATATAGAAGGTTGAAGGAATCGACTTTGTGTTGCGCGAATGTAATATTTCGAATCGATGGGTATGAGCATTGATGGGTACGAGATCAACATTTGTATTGATGAAATATGCTTATGCTATGACGGGTATGAAATTAACATTCGTATCGATGGCTTGGATGAGTACGAATCACCCATTCGTACCGATGAGAAAGGATGGATACAAAATTGCTGTTCGTATCGATCGATTTTGATGGATACGAAAATGCGGTTCGTATCGGTATGTTCTGATGGATACGAAATTGTTGATCATATCGATATGCGGTGAATGGAGTTGTGAAATTGTTGATGCGAACGAAGGCTTCGAGTCGATCTGCTCACTGTTCGTTTCGCATCGATGGAGCTCAATATCCACTGTATAGCCTTGGTTGTATACTTTGTATCGATGAAGCGTGAGGGTAACTTCGCATCGATAAGGCCTCAGGCAAATGGGTACGAACGGAGCTTTCGAACCGATCCGTGTTTTGAATGGATGCGACCGGTCAAGTTTACTGGGAGGTGAATCGTCTCGGTTACTTTCTAGGTTCCATATAAATAGCAGGGGCTTTGCCACTTTTCACTTTTCACTTTTCACCGTTGCCATGTGCTTATTGTGTTTTGCATCGACTCGAAGATTCAGAGAGAAAAGCACTGTGTCACGTCTTCGAACCAATCAAGATCCAAATCTTTTAATTCCTCGAATTCCACACTCAAATTAGGTAATTAACCACGAATCCAAACGGCAAAGCTATTTCAGATCTACCTCTTCTTCATCGATTGACCACTCTGGTGATTGGTAAAGCCAGATCTGGTTTGGAGAAGCTTCGAATTGATCTGGGGACTCGTGTTCGAATCGATAAGGGGGGCATCATTTTTCTTTGGATTTCGCATCGATCCCTGGGATGCCCTCATGGAGGTGACGCAGTTCGCACCGATTGACTACTGTGATGGGTCGCATCGATACGAAATGATCGAGACGAGAAATAGCTATTGGTCGATTCGAAGTCCTTAACTTTACATCGATACGAATTACATCTTTATGACCGATATGAAAGGTATCGATTCGAACGTGATCGATGTCAAGTTGAGTTTTCCTGATCGGTACGAACCAGTTAACCAAGGATCGATTCGAAGTCATCCTTCATCGATCGATACAAACTCGGCCCTTGATCATCGATTCGAAGCGCGCCCCTCTGTATCGGTTCGAAGTGGTATCATGATGGATTCGAACGAGCTTCCTGCGATCGATTCGAAACCCTCCATGATGGATACGAAAGTTTGACATTTTCTTAGCATAATTCCGACGAGCTTCATTCCTGCATATTTGGACTTGATAATTAAACTGCATACTCGACCACCTTTCAAAGCTCGTCGATGGAACCATAACAACTTCTATCCAAATCAATCTCCATCATGTAAATAGTTTAGTGATGACGGTCAGCGATGACGGTCGTTATAACTGGACTCCATAGCTTCGTCATTTGCATGTTTCCTTTAACTCGACGACATTTATTCTAGTAATGCACAACACTACACAACACACATACATTCGTACACTTTACATTGGGGAATGCACGGGTCCTTTGTCGTCTAACGATGGTTTCTCATGAGTTAGCTAGTCATGGAACCTTCAAGTTCGTAGCAGCAGGAGATTCAAAGTACAGTTACTTCGAGACTAGAGATTCCCGATATTGAAACGGAGATCATCGGTCCAGCCTCGGACGAATTTACCAATGTGTCTTTCATTGCCAATCCATCGGATTCCGTTCAATCCAATATTTCTGAAGATATGTTGGGGAGAATATGCTTAAGGCATGGCCTGTCACTGGACGACGTGTTATTACCGGGACCGAATGATAGACCACACAATCCGCCGGAGGGATATACCGCATTCAATTGCCACGCGTGCTCGGCCGGGACGCTTCCTCCGTTCAATGAGTACATAAGGGAAGTACTGTGTTTTTTGAGGATCGCCCCATCTCAACTACACCCGAACGGATATGCCTCCGTGAATAGCTTGTTCATTGTCTTCATGGAGTACCTTCATGGACCACCGATCCCGACCGAGATCATATATCTGTTTAATTTCAAAACTCGAAGTGATTACCCCTCCTTCACATTTTTGGAAGCGGTGAGGAATTGTCAAGTAGTCATTAGGTCCTGGACCAGGCTAAGCTATTACAGGACGGAATGGTTTTACGTCAGATATCCTCTAGGGTTTGCCCGGTGATGGTTATTCAGACGTGAGTATAGTTGAGTTCTCAAATAATTACCGAGGCAATTGCTGCCGAAGTGAAACTTATATATATATATATATTTTACATCAATGATTCAGCGACCTGAAGGTGAGCACTTTAAGGAGACAGTGCGAGTATTCCGAGAAGTCCTGAGCGAAGATAGGGATATCGAGTTGCTTTAACGGATTGGAATATCCGGACTTTTGGGTTGATCGAACGGGGGCAGAGTATAAAGTTTGACGGGGCAATAAGGACCGTCATGAAAAAACGAGTCAAGCACAAGAAGCCCAAAGTTATTATAGCCGAGGAGGCTGATTCTGAAAGAACCCATACTGATGATGAGCAGTTGGCCAGACCTATAGATGTAGTTCAGGATGTCGCGGAGCAGAGAAAAGGCAAGGCAGTCATTTTTAAGTCGTCTGAAAGGGGAAGACGGAAGTCGATCGTCATGTCCCGGCCCACCCGTGGAATTAGAATTTCGAAGAGGTCTCCCCCAGGAACAGAAAGTCTCTTTGAAGGGATTGCCGACCTTCCAATCCCGAATGATGTGTCTTTTCAACATGATGCCGGGTTGGAGGAATTTCATCGTACTCTAGAATTGAGCGGGCCTTTTATTACTAGCGTGGTCGACACTTCTGGTTGGTTGGGGGAAATGCATATTCATACACATTTCACGACACTACATAACCCTTAGTCGTAGGTCATCGGTTTCGAAAAACCACTAACTTTATTCTCGTTTCGCTTTGCAGATATTATGACTGGACGCGGTTCGATGCTAGGAAGTCTGCGACATGCTCGTAAATCTTCCTCATATTACGAGTCACAACGAAGAGAAGGAGATAGGGATTACGATCGTAGGTACTCCGGGTATTCTAGCCAAGAACGGTACGATAGAGATAGGGACAACAGACGTCGGTCTCGATCTCGCACTCCTCCTCCCAGAGCTCCTATACAACCTTCTGCCTATGTGTCTCGTCCCTCCGAACCTTCTCGATACAATCAGCTTCCCAGTCTTCTAGATCCGAGCCCCACCATCCTAGGTCTGAGGCAATGTCCCCGATAGTTGCGGAACAGCCTCCTACTAAAATTTTGAGTGAAGGAGCAATCAGGCTTGTGCAATTAAAGAAGGAATTCCCGAATATTTGCTTTGATAACTACATTTTTCCTCTTCACTTGAAAAGAATCCCGCCGGAGGCCAAGCAGGTGGCGCACGATTACGTGCACGATTTTTATGCCCAATACAAGGCGTGGTATAAGGCGGCCGAGCGAGCATCGTCATTAGCCTTCGAACGAGCGGCTACCATCGAAAAGCTTTAAGCCGAGCTGGCTCAAAAAGATCGCATCATACAAGTGCTGAACACAGAAGCTGAATCATCTCGAAAATCAGAGATGGAGGCTCTTACAAAGTCCGATGAAGCTCAAGCGGCTATGGATAGGATGAAAAAAGAGCATTATGTCACGTGGAAGACATGGGCCACCAGAATACCATCGTCACCGCCGAGTGAGATGCGTCTTTGAAAGAGCTTAATGAGCTTAAGGCTAAAGTTTCTGAAATTATGAAGGAAAGGGATACCACCAATATTTCCGCACAGGAGGCATGTGATCAGGCGGTAGAATTCCAGACCGAGCGTGAAGCTGCGATGGCTAAAGTAATGGAGATCGATGCCGATGTTGATAGAAAAATCGAAATTGCCAAGTCCAAGCTGGAGGCCGACATTGAAGACCTCCTTATTACTTATAACGCCAACGTGCTAAGGCATAGAAATTTGGCTTGGCTCGAAGATTATCCGGTACATCTTCACAGCGCCTGAAATCGGTTGATTGAGGAGGAGAAAGCGGCGCATCCGGACGAATCTATTGACCAGTTTGAGCTTGAAAACCGGTTGCTGACCGAAGACGAAAAGAAAATCCTTCATGACGCCATAATTTCTCATGAGAAGGAGACGGTCGGCGCCCGTCATTTGGAAGTCGGGGAGGGTTCTGGTGTTGAGCATCGAGCTTCAGTTCTTGAGATCACCGCTCCACTTCCATTAGAGCCCACATCTGCGGTTGACTCACAGTCAGTCCCTGCCTATAATCCAGAGCAATCGCAGCTATCTCCTATCCGAGAGCACGTTTCTGAAGCTGCTCAGTCGTCAGCAGGCCACGTCGAGGGAGGTATTCCGAACTTATCTCAAGTGTATTCCAAAGAAGGAGTTTGTTTCGAAGCAGTTACTAATATTCTTCTTATCTTTGCTCAGTGACTGTCGTTGCGCCGATTTCCGCGACTCAAGAATCAAGTCAAGGGGAGAAGGCCATCACCACTTAGACGACCGTCGTGACAGCAGTGTCAACTGAGGTGACGCATGGGGGCGCACTATCTTTTGACGAGCAAATGGTGAGCGAGCTGCTTGGCCAGCAGGGTGGCTTCTCTACAGACTTGCCGTTCATCGTTAGTGACATCCCGCCAACCTCTAGCTCTTCAATGCAGACTGCAGATGCCCCCAGCCAGGCCCAAGTGATTCGTGACGGAGAAATTCTGGCCGAGATTAGTGCAGAATTAGAGGCTGCAGGGCAAGGTGGTAGTATTGGTGGCAGTACGGCGGCGCATAGCCCAGCACCTTTAAGGATAATATCATCGGGTGGCACTATCCTATCTTCCGTTGCAGGTCCAGTCCCTCCTACTCCTCCGGTGGAAAGCCTTCATGTAGATTCAAGCTCCGAGGAGGACGTTGACATTATGCCTCCATCCGAAGAGCAGCCACTGGAGAAGAAGCACTCCAAACGAAGGATCTCTGTTTCTAGCGAGTCCGAGGACGAACCGCTGATAAGGAGACTGAAAAAGAAGAAGTAGATGGGCCATTTAAGCGGATTTTTTGATAGATAGGAACTTGTGTTTGTTTTCTGTTAGTAGGCCGTGTATAGACGCAGGTTCGGCCCCTGCTAGTAGGAATTCTTTTTTGGAAGAACTTATTTGCATGTAAGTCCTTGTCTCTAGTTAGTTGAAATAAAATTCAATTTCTTTGTTTCAATTCTCATTTCATTTGTGTTTAAGTATTTGCAGTGTTTAGATTTTAGTCCAGTGTACTTATGGTGTTTTTACCGTCAAGTAGAGTTCGTTTTATTTGCTAAGTCTGAAAATCTTGGTCACATGTTGTTATCGATGAATAAGTTGAACTTCGGACATTGTATCAGTTTGGTTAGTGATTAACACTTAGCTTTTTTGCCCCCCAGTCTCGGGGAACAACATTTTCATCTTGGTGGTTGATCGCACTTATTGCAAATCTTAAGCACATGTCCATGCTCTGGGGACTTAGGATAATTTAAGATCGATAATCCGGTTCGCACTCCGGGAATTTGAGAGTTATCGATGTTTGTAACACGGTTCGCGTTCTGGGAACCTGGAATTGATGTGTATACTCCACTTCACGCTCTGGGAACTTGGAGTTAGTATTGATATTTCGGTCTGCACTCCGGGAATATTGACTTGGTATTTGTGCTCGAATTCACACTCTGGGAACTTGGAGATAGCATGTATGTTTGGGTTCGCGCTCCGGGAACCTGTAATTTATGTTTATACTCCATTCACGCTCCGGGAAGTTGGAGTTAGCCGATAGATGGTCAGTCGCACCTGTTTGGTCTTTTTAGGAATTCGTTCACACTCTGGGAACGATAGGTTTGATGTTCATACTCCAATTCACACTCTGGGAACGAGTTATTTAATGTTTATACTCTAGTTCACACTCTGGGAAGTAGGAGTCTGTTCGCACTCTGGGAACGAGTTATTGGATGTTTATACTCCAATTCGCACTCTGGGAAGTTGGAGTCCGTTCGCACACTGGGAACGAGTTATTGGATGTCTATACTCCAATTCGCACTCTGGAAAGTTGGAGTCTGTTCGCGCTCTGGGAACGAGTTGTTGGATGTTTATACTCCAATTCGCACTCTGGGAATTTGGAGTCCGTTCGGGCTCTGGGAACGAGTTGTTGGATGTTTATACTCTAATTCGTACTTTGGGAATTTGGAGTCTGTTCGCACTTTGGGAACGAGTTGTTGGATGTTTATACTCCAACTCGCACTTTGGGAATTTAGAGTCCGTTCGCGCTCTGGGAACGAGTTGTTGGATGTTTATACTCCAATTCGCACTCTAGGAATTTGGAGTCCGTTCGCGCTCTGGGAACGAGTTGTTGGATGTTTATACTCTAATTCGCACTCTGTGAATTTGGAGTCCGTTCGCGCTCTGTGAACGAGTTGTTGGATGTTTATACTCCAATTCTCACTCTGGGAATTTGAAGTCCGTTCGTGCTCTGGGAACGAGTTGTTGGATGTTTATACTCCAATTCGCACTCTTGGAATATGGAGTTCGTTCGCGCTCTGGGAACGAGTTGTTGGATGTTTATACTCCAATTCGCACTCTGAGAATTTGGAGTCCGTTTTCGCTCTGGGAACGAGTTGTTGGATGTTTATACTCCAATTCGCACTCTGGGAATTTGGAGTCCGTTCGCACTCTGGGAACGAGTTATTGGATGTTTATACTCAAATTCGTGCTCTGGGAATTTGGAGTCCGTTCGTGCTCTGGGAACGAGTTGTTTGTAGGACTGTCGTGTGTTGGTCCCGTTCAGCCTTTGATGTGATGACTTGCCCCCGAGCTGGGGTTTCACTTAGTGAGTGGCCGGTTGTATCACAGTCACTCGCTATTTGAATAAATTCCATTGTTTGATGGAACTTAGCTCTTCGTGTGTCGTGATTGTTGTACGTTGCATTCGGTGAATCACAGCTCTAGCTTGAAGAGATAGTAATTTATTGCTGAAATAAGGAAATATGGCAAAGTTAGTGCCTTATTACAAGTTCAAATTTCAGAATGTAAAGGAAATTGCAAAGTATTCATAGATTGAATGCGCCTGTCATGGGTGACAGTGGCGAAGATCTTTGTCGTTCCAAGCTCTTGAGAAAGTCGGTCCGCCACTGATGGCGTTTATCACCAATCTTCCACAGGGACAAGTGGAGTCCTCCTGTCTCGGTCGATTGGGTTCATTGTTTGGATTGGATGGGCCAGTTTCTTTGGGCTGCGGTGTCCGCACAAACTATTCCAGCTTCCTTTCTCTGATCAATTTTTCAACGAGATCTTGTAAGTGACGACACTCGTTCGTATTGTGCCCGTAGCTTTTGTGGAACCTGCAAAATTTTCCCGTCTGGATTTGCCTCTCTGATGACGGTTTTGATGCGGGTTTTTGGTACTGAATTGTATTATAGGTTTGTAAGTACAAGTCCTCTAGCGATGTATTCAGAGGAGTGTAACTGACAAACATTGGATTCTTGCGCTGCGGGCCATGATTTTGATCTCGTTTTCTAGTTTGATTCACGCTCTCTCTTCGCCGAGCTTGTTTGTTTTTAACGTTCAACTGAACTTTTCCGGAGATCTCGCCGGACTGTTTGATTGCATCATTGCTTTGGATCCCTTCCGTGCTTGGTCTCGCATCGGTTGGCTTCCTAGACTATTTCGCATCTTCCCGTCTCAGGAATTGAGCCGCCTTGGCATGGAAGCGGTCCAACGATGCAGGTGGTTTTCCAGCTAACCAGTTGCCAAACTCAGAATCGGGGTCGATCCCCTTAGTCAACGCCATAAGGATGGAGTTATCATTTGGATTGCTGATCTCCGCACATGCAGTATGGAATCTCTCTAAATAATGTCTGAGCGTCTCTCCGGGAGCTTGAGTGACACTAGACAGAGTGTTGACATCTTTGGGCCTTGCGACGTGCATGCGGAATTGTTTAACGAATTTTGTGGCCAACTGGTCGAACGAAGAGATGGATCGAGGTGGCAATCGAGTGAATCACATGGTAGTGATGCCCCTAAGGATATGGGGAAACTACGACACTTCACTGCATCGTCGGCTCTAGCAGTGGTCATTGACCATTCATATTTCAGAATATGTTGGTTGGGGTCGGAATTTCCCTCGTACATGGGTAGAGTTGGCATCCTGAATCGCCGTGGGGGTTCAGCGGTAAGAATATCGTCCGTAAAAGGAGCGTGGATTCGAGAAATTCCCCAATCGTCATTCGTGAGTCCCTGGCTCTCACGGATCATCTGACGTATCATAGTTGAAAGATCCAGCATTTGCACGTTCTGTGCGGCTTGCGCCGGAGTATGATCACGTTCCATACTTTGGGGTTGGACCGGACGTTGTCGACGGTCCAAGTCTTGCCTTCTCGGCTCATAGTCCTCTGGGACGTACGGTTCAGGAGTACGTCCACTATGACGACGGTCCAGGTTCGACTGATCTTGGGCGTCGACCCCTGGTTCAACCGCAACGTTAGTGGTGTGGTATTCTGCGGTGTGGTGAGGGACGACACCTCCTCGGGAGGAGGGTCCGGTTTGGAAACTGGCTGATGGACCAACTCTCAGTTGTCCAACGGTCAGTGTCGGTTGATCTCCAGCGGCTGGTAAGTGACTCCCATCTAGCCGGGGTTGGGGAGATCGATTATGATAATCAGAAGATGAAGAACTTTCACTGGACGAGCGAGAAGCATGGTCTCTCTTGGATCTCTCTCGCTTCTGGCGATCCAGCTTGTTGATCAGCTCGGCGTTAGCACGTAGCTGTTCTGCTAGTTGTTGCTGAATCTGGGTCAGCTATTGGAGTAGTAACTGTAACTCTTGTCAGGTAACCAGACCTAACGATTTCGAGTGTCCAGTAGCATCTTGATTAGATGGAGGTAGCGGAGCAGGATTCTGTCTATCCTGTTCTTCTTGATTGATAGCGTTAGAGGTGGTTCTTGTACTAACCATCTTGAAAGTTAGATTCCTTTCCTAGACTTTATGCAAATCTGAATAGAAGGGAAGGAACTTGGATTTGATGATCTGGATCTCTCTCTTAGATTTGTTCAATCCGGTATCGATGATAGATCCAAAGAGCAGGAGAAAAGCTGGGTTTTCTCAGTGAAAGCATCAAAGTGTTTGCACCAAAATTGGTCACAACACTCTTCGGGAGTCGTTGAAGAGATAATAATGAAGAATGTAAATTCAAAATGAATATTATCTAACAAAAACTCCCATCAACAGTAAAGTAAATGCGTAGACAAGCGATTTATAGTGGTTCGGCGTGTTGCCTACGTCCAATGTGAAGTTTTTTTGCAGCTTTATTGATTCTCTTTCAATGATTACAAGTTGTTACAGCAATCAACAGCAAGTTACAACTGGAAATTTGAATTCTACAGCAAGAATATGATGTAGGATGATGGAGATCTCGATCCGGCAGAGTCTAGGCGCTTGAGAATCCAAAGATCCTTTCTTTGTTGGCTCCTCGAGCTCTATTTATAGGCTAGGACGCCGATATTTTGCTGAAAACTCGGGAGACCATTTCTGGCACGTGAGGGGGCCCACGCGCCCGGCCTCAGGAAATTTGGGCCCACTTTGGGATCGATTCGAACTCCATTCGAATCGATCAGAAAATCATTCAATCGAGGTGAAATTTGGTGTGGACATTCTTCAACATGTATGCAAGCTTCTGTGAAAATTTCGTGGCATTTGGATCAGTAGATTGAGAGATATGATGGATACGAGATGATGTTCTTCGTGTAGCTGTTTGGTTTGAAACCATCCCTTCGAACCGATGGTTTCGAATCGATAGTGGCACGCGCCTCTATGATGACGTGGAGCGCAAACCTCGAATCGATCCGGCCTTCACTCCGAGTTGACCGCGTCGACTCCATATATCTCGGCGCGTTCGTACCGATGAATGACACGTCACCATGGCTAGCTAACTTGGTGGATTTGAACGAAGATTCATTGATGGGTTCGAACAAGGCTTTACTGATGGAGTCGAACAACCAATGCTTGATGGATACGAGCTTTGCAACTTCTCCATGGATAGAAGTCAATTGGTGCGAACTTGAACCCTTCGATGGATATGAAGGATGACGATCTGATGGATGTGAAGCAGGCACTGGCTGATGGATACGAAATGGGTCACCTGCTGATGGGTACGAAGTCCATCGATACGAACTCGATGGATTCGAACATGGCCGCTTATGATCGATATGAACTCGATGGATTTTAACATGGCCGCTTATGATCGATACGAACTCGATGGATTCGAACATGGCCGCTTATGATCGATACGAACTGGGATACTTTGATGGATTCGAAGGTGACCGATTCGAACTAGAGTTCGGCGATGGATTCGAAGACACCTATAACGATGGATACGAAACCAGTGCTTTTCCCTTCAAATTGAATCGATCATAACTTGAGCGTATGAACTCGAATTGACTTGAAATTTAAGATGATGACTTCTATGATTTTTCTTGTTGTGTCCTAACAATTGTAGCTCAATCTGTACTTAGACAAAATTCAGCGATATCCATAGTGAAATGAAGTATGACCAATCTCTGAGATGATTTGTCCTTTGTTTTCGATCAACCTTTTGGTATCACAGCTTTGCCAAAAAGCGGGATAACAATGTACTTGTAATTTGTCTCTTATTAATTCGAACGATAATTCGTTAATTTTATCTTAAGGCATCCATGTGGTTGTAGCCTCAAGTCATACTAGACACTGGGCTCAAAGCCCTAGTGTTATGCTATAAGATTCAATGATATAATTAATTATACTCCTATCCCCAATTCTTATGTTAGAGAAGCTAGATAGTGGATGGTTGAATTCCATCCTTAGTGAATTTATACTCCTATTTTGGTTTTAGGTAGGAGTTTATGGAATAGTGAGCGGTCCAACTGCACTCATTCATTTGTTTATACTCATATTTGCACTCTGGGTCTAACACCGCTAATTTTTAATAACATTATGCAGAAGATTTAATTAGATAAAATAAATAGAATAACGTAAAGATTAGAGTGGTAAGGAGATTGAGATTTAGAAACTAAAATAGAGGCCCTACTTAATTAGAAGAATGGGTTTATGGAAATGATTTTATAAGTTAACTAATAAGATAAGAAGGCAAGGGTATTATGGGAAATGTCCACCATAACCCTATAACCCCTAAACCTTTATTCCCGTTTTAATTCCATATGTTCATAGTTCAAATTCATAAGAAAAAGGGAGCTCAAAGCCAACCACAACCTAGGGGAAAGGAGATCAAAAATTTACTAAAGCTTAGGAATCAAGCAAGATCAAATCACAAGTCCCTTATCCAAAGCAAGGTGAATAATAATCAAAACCATCTCATTTGCTTTTTTAAAGAGCGTTTGATTTCGAATTTTAAGTTTAAAACCTTTATGATGATTTTATTGATGACTAGTATGGGTCCGTGCTTCGCATACAGACTGTTTATACTATCGTAAACGGAAAGCAAGGTCATTATTGGAATTTCAAAAAGACATTGAGTAAATTAGTTTAATGAATTTTCTTTATTGGTAGTAGAGATATGCTTGGATCACATGATATGTTTGGTTCAAACAAGTATGTTTGATAAATGTTTTATTCAATTTTAAGACAAACTGTATTTATTAGGTTTCGAATGCCATAAGGATTTAATGTGTTGTGCAAAATATTATTTTGGAGATGGGTCTAAATTTTCGTAATCATCCAAGCTATGGATATTAAAAGTGAATTATGATGATTTTCAGGGATTTTTCCTAATTGATTTACTATGGAATTATTGGAGGACTTAAATGTCTTAATTCTTTTGTTAAAGAGAAGGGCTTATTTGTTAATTATTTTAAATTAATTCTGGATGAATTTAGAAATCTTTTTGCAAAGATTTTTGGTAAAGTTTATGGCAACCAATTATATTTTACAAATAGGCAAGTTAGTTGCATAGATTTACTGCTTCGCCAGTTCCGTTTGCTACCTTTCGACCCCATACCTCCGCCCCCAACCAAGTCAAAACAAATACACATGGTATCAATGCTTTGGTACATCGTGGACTGGAGAAAGGCGGACGGTATAGAGTCGAAACCATGCTTTCAAAGGGGTCGTAGCCATTTTATTCGAAGGACTTTTTTTTTCTTTCGAAAGAGATACCGCTTGCCTTGCTTTTAATGGATGCTTTCGAAAGGGTTGAGTCTTTATATAGATTTAGAAGTGGTTGCCACCTTTTTATTTAAAGGGTAGCTTTCAAATGAGTTGTTGTATATTATGTTTTAAAGAGAAGCTTTCGAGAGGGTAGTTTTGAACTAGTTCGAAACCTCGCTACCATCTTCATACCTTTCAAATAGGTTGAAAGTTTTCAATGAGTTCGAAAGTCAAGGTTTTGTTTTATAAATATAACAAGCTGCTTCCCAATGCTTTCAAAAGGGATCCAGTAGCCATTTAAACTAAATTTTTCGAAGGCAATGGCTTCGAAAGGTGTTTCGAAGCTACCCTTCCAATTGTTTTACTTAAAAGATTAAAGCTTTCGAAAGGTGGTTCCAAAGACATCTGTTTTCCCCAAACTCTTTTACTAGAAGGTTAATGGTTTCGAAAGGGGTACTTTTGCTTATGTTCACTTTTGATCCAATAGTCATATTAAAGATTAAACTCAATGGTTTAGAATGAGGTGCTTTCAAATAGTTTCAAAGCTGTGCTTGTATAAGTTGGAAAGATATGATTTAATACTTTCGAAAGGAATATCTTGATGGTTTCAAAAGGAAGGTTTTGATGCTTTCGAAAGAGATATTTTAAATGTTGCAAAAGGCATATGTTTAAGTGTTTTGAAAATAAGATTTGAATGCTTTGGAAAGATATATTCTAACGATTTTGAAAGTAAAGGTATAAGGTTTCAAAAGCCTTAGTTTTCGAAACAGAGAACCCAATCTCATTTTCTAAAGGAAAACCCACGGAAAAATAAAAGAGTTTTGAAATGACTTTTAATTTTGGAGTTTTGGAAGAAGCATTCCTTGATAAAAATAATGAGTTAAAGGGATTAACCATATTACATGTGGAAATGATTTAAAGGATATTAAACCATAAGTGTTGGTATCGTTATTTTATTGTATTTGCTTATTCTATAAACATATTCACTGTATAATGGATCCATAACTGTATTTTGGAGAGAAATGGCAGTATAACCAGCTAGGTTGACCTCGTAGTGAATATAAATTGAGTTAACCCTTATATGAATAGAGTTGCATCCAGGAGGTTAGGTAGACCAGAACATAGGATGCCCAAAGACTGATCAAATAAGTTGTTAATTTAGACAGGTTCATAGCAAACCCATGAAAACTATATTTGGAAAGAGTTATTGGTAGGGGCCAATAGGTTCATAGTGATCCCATAAAAACTATATCTGAATAAAGTTATTGATAGAAATCAGTAGGATCATAGTCAACCAATGAAAAATATGATATGAAAGAAGTTATTAAAGATACTAATAGGTTCAGAGAGAACACATGAAATAACCAAATGAAGTTATTGGCAGGCGCCAATAGGTTCTTAGTGATCCCATGAAAACTATGAGACCGAACAGGTAGTCCATAAGCTATGCACAGGTTATTAGTTAGTCCATGGAAAACAATAAGTTATTAGTGACCCTAGAAACTATAACTGAGAAAGATAGTCAAATGAATGGGATGGGAAATCCAGATATATTGTTTTTCGCATATCATCATGATATTTTAAATTGCTATGTTTTAACCATTGTGGATGCAGGTGCACAGTATATAGTAATTAAAAAAAATTGGGTTAAATATTAGTGAAAGGAAAACCCATTCCGCTAAGCGGCATGATCTCACTAGATATCTAAATGGTTCAAGATGGTAGGTTATTATTCATACCAAGTTTTATGACTGACTCGAAGTTTATATATTCCCTTTAAATGCTTGGGTACTCAATTAATTTTGAGTAGCTTGGGAGTTGAGGTTTTTAGATTCTCCTTTAGACAAATAAGTCTCCAAAGACATGCAGGAGGTAGCTAATAGAAGTTCATTTCTATTTGATTCCACTATGTTTCAATGTAGAGGCATAATTGCCTATGTATATACTCTGATCATCCAAGGGGGATTCTTCATATATCGCTCTTGGCGTATTTCGAATTAGTTATATTTTCTCTGAACGTGGTTCCCGAATTTGGGATTATGTAATGAATTTGAAATACGAGTTGAAATGGAATAAGAAATTTGTTTAATGGTTTTAAAAAATTTCCATATCCATATGTTTCTGTTATATCAATGTATCTAATATTACCGCATTTGGTCACCGTGAATTAATAACTATGAATGACTATAGCACTGTAGCCGTCATTTTTGGGCATCCAAGTGGGGAATGGTATACTGGGGATAGTAGTTAGTTGGAGGGTGATTGGATCGCACTCAATTTGTGTTTATACTCTAATCCACAATTTGGGGACTTAGTTATTTCGAAAAGTAGTGAACCGTACTTTTCTTAATTGATTGATGCGCCCCAAAGCCCATGGCTTATCTTAGCAAGCAATCGGTCATGTCATGATCACTTTTGATTTATGTCTGTCCCATCGCTTGGTGGGGATAATTTGATTATTGGATGGTCAAGCCGCATCCATTTCTCATTAGGTACTCCGTCTATCGGGTTGTAAGCGAGAATCATCGAACGAACGGTCGTAACGTGTTCATTTCGTTTAGTTCGGTCATGAACTTGTGTAAGTGGAAGGCTCTAAACTCTGAGACCCTACTTGGACATGTAAATATTAATTAGTCGGGTATCGCAACTAACATGCAAAGCAATCGCAATTATGAAGGAAATTTCAAACTTTTATTTGCTAGATGGAAAGAAATGACGTAATTTTACATATTACATATCTGGAAAATCAAATGCTAAAGTAAATTTGGAAATTAAATTCAACTGAATGAAAAAATAATGAACTAAGTGAAATAGCATCGTAAATGCTCACTATTCCACACCTTTGGGAGGGTGACGCCATCAACGGTCGCTAACTTGAAGCTCCTAGTCTATTTTCAATGATGTGCGGTCCTTTCCAAGATAGATTCTTGTGTGACGGGGTAGGAAAAACCCATTTCAAGACGAGATCATTGGTTGCAAAGGTCCTAGGTTGGATTTTAGTGTTGTAGTATCAGGCGACTCAATCGAAGTGCAGCTGCCCTCCAATCAGTTTCTTCGCGTTTCGCATTTACCAAGTCTAGAGATTCCATGAGGGGATCCATATTCATTCTGGGGTCGTAATATGTCACTTGACGAGAAGGGAATTCGAGTTCAAATGGAATGATGGCTTCAGAATGGTAAGCAAGAGCGAATGGAGTATGGCCAGTCACAGACTTGTAGGTAGGTCGTAAAGCCCATAATGCTGTTAGGATTTCATCCACCTATTTGCCTCTAGCTTTGTTGAAACGTTTCTTCAAAATGGACTTTATGATTTTATTCACAGCTTCCACTTGTCCATTTGCTTGAGGGTAAGAAACTGCCACAAATCTCTTTTCAATATGATGCCGAAGGTAGAAGTCTTTGAACAATGTTGTTGAATCGAGTTCCATTATCAGTTACAATGGTTTGTGGAAGGCCAAAATGATAGATGATGTTTCGAACAATGAATTTGATTACTCTCTTCATCGTGATCGTGACTAAAGGTTGTGCTTTGGCCCATTTGGTGAAGTAATCAACTGCTTTGATGGCGTACTTTGCACCACCTTTAGAGATTGGTAAGAAACTTATAATATCTATGCCTCATGTGGCAAACAGTCATGGACTGACCATTTGTGTAATTTCCATTGGTGGAGCTCTTGCAACTTTCGCATACATATGGCACTTGTTGCATCACTTATTTTCATTAGCAGCATCTCGATTGACAGTTGGTCAATAATACCCATAGTGGAGTATTTTCTTTGATAGGTTTTGCCCTTCGGTGTGTTCGGCACTTTCCCCATCTTGAACTTCCCTTAGGACTCGCTTTATTTCATTATAAGTGATACATCAGAGCAGGGGAATGGAGAAAACCCTTTCTATACATGACTTTTTATAAAATGATATATCATGAAGCTTTACAAAGGACTTGTCGTCTTTCATTCCTCCATTCAGGATAGACTTCCCATCGTAAATAATCTTTAAACGGAGTCATCCACGACTCCTTTCCAGGCTCTATCTCTAGTATCCCATCAATTTCCATCAATTTTATGCTCGGGGAATCTATCACTTTGACTGGAACCAAACCATTTGTTGTGCATCCCTGATGTTAGCATTTGCTAATGAGTCGGCCTCTTGTTTTGATCTCAGGAAATGTATGTGATGTCATAATACTCAAAGTCAATTAATAGCTCTTGAACTCAAATAAGGTATAGAGAAAGTCATTGTCCTTTAGCATGGTAATCTCCCTTGATTTGGTATACCACCAACTGGGAATCACAAAAGATTTCAATAAATTTTTATTCTGTTCTACGACAAGTTTGAGTCCAGCAATCAGAGCTCCATACTTAGCTTCGTGGTTCATTGCAGGGAAGTCAAACTTCAAAGCATAGTAAGCTGATCAATCCTTTAAAGATACTAGCGTCACTCCAGCTCAGAACAATGATCATCGAATGCTCCATCCGTGTACATATTCCACCATGGTAGGTGCTCCATCGCTTCCAGGAGATCATCCTGTGCAGTGAATTCTACTATAAAGTCTGCCAGTACCTATCCATATATGGCTTTATGAGGGAGATAAATGATGTCGAATTATCTCAGTTTGATGTTCCACTTCAATAACCTTCTAGATGTCTCAGGTCGCCATAAGACCTATTGCAATGGCTGAATGGTGTAGACGTTGATGGAATGAGCTTAAAAATAGAGGCAGAGCTTTTATGATGCAATCAACAAGTAGTATGCCAATTTTTCTATATTTGGATAGTTCCTTTAGCTCCTGTCAATTGCTTGCTAACATAATAGTCCGGTCTCTGGATTCGATTCTCCTCGTGAAACAGTGCGACACTTATAGCATGTACTGACATAACAAAGTATATATACATGTCTTCATGATCCACTGGCTTTGACAAGATGGGAGTCCTCTCTAAAGGGTCCACCAAATTGGAATGCGTCTTCACAATCTTGTGTCTATTCAAAGTTCCTTTTCACTCTTCTAATCAAGTCAAAGAAAGAAACGCATTTATCGATGATCTTGGAATTAAATCGACTTGGGAAGGCAACCTTCCTATTTAGGCTCTGTATTTGTTTGATAATCTTTAGCACCTAGATGTTGCAAATTGCTCAATCTTCGGATTAGCTTCAATTCCAAGAGCATTGCAATGAAGCACAAGAATTTTCCTACTGCAATGCCAAAGGAACATTTCAAAGGATTGATCTTCATTTTGTAATATCAAAGGATGTCAAACATCTCTGCTAAGTCTCTAATGTGGTCGCTTGATCATTTGACTTCACGAGCATGTCATCCACATATACCTCCATTGCCTTCCCATTTTGATCTTTAAACATTCAGTTGACTAGGCGCTGATAAGTTGCTCCAGCATTCTTCATACCAGATGGCATTGCCACATAGCAATACAATCACATGTCAGTAATAAATCTGGTGTCCTCCTGGTTGAGGATATGCACCAGGATTTGATTATATCTGGAATACGCATCCATGAAAGATAACAACTCGTGTCCTGTGGTTGAGTCCACCAGTTGGTCGATCCTTAGAAGAAGAAAACTGTCTTTCGTACACGCCTTATTTAAGTCTGAATAGTCAAACGTTCTCCACTTTCCATTCACCTTTCTCACAAGTACAGGATTGGATACCCATTTAGGTAAAGGGCATCATGGATAAACCTATTACTTTTGAGTCTATCCACCTCCTTTTATAAGGGTGGCAGATCTATCCGGATCCATGCCGCTCTTTTTCTGCTTCATAGGGACATGCCTCTGGTCGATATTATATGCATGGCTCACAATGGCAGGTGAGATCCCACACATATCAGAATGAGTCCAAGCGAACACATCGAGGTTCATTAAGAGAAAACCAGCAATTTCTTTCATCATTAAGGGACCGAGCTGTGATCTGATCTTTAGGATTCGGGATGGGTTGTCGTAGCTTACCGTGAGGTCGATAGTAAACCCAGCCGGTGTAGCCTTGGTCGCTTTGGGCTCCTCCTCATCATCTCTTGGACTTATGTCTTTATAGAACCGATTATGGTGCCCGAACTAAGGCCTAGGCGCTGATTGTCAATCTTGCGTGGCTTGAATGCAGAGTGACTTGTCCATACCCTTACATTTCTTCTTTCGTTGAGCGTCTCTCAGCTCAGCCACGCAGCAGGCATGGCTGGTAGCCTGATCTTCATGCACAACTCCCATGCTATTGTCAGTCAGGAACATTAAGGTAAGATACCAAGGAGCAATGACTATCCGGAATTCAGGAAGGGTCGGTTGGCCCATAAAAACATTATATGGATAGTTCACATCCAACATAATGAATGGCAACATCCGTACTCTCCTACGGTCACCTTCTCCTAACTCCACCGATAGTTCAACATAGGCCACTGCTTCCGTTGCAACACCGTTAAAGCCATGAATGCAGGCTTTACATGGTTTCAGATCTTTGGCTTCCATTCCCATCTGGTCATATGCCTTTTTGAAAATAATATTCACCGGGCTACCACTGTCAATCAAAACTTTCCTCACTAAGGCGGAGCCAATCATGACCGAAATGACCATTGGGTCCATCATTAGTGCCTCCACCTTATCCGCATCTCTATTACTGAGTACAATGTCATCTGCCATTGTATGCTGCTGTTTGGCTGGAGCCCAATCTTAAATATTTGAACAACACTCAAAATTCACATGCTTGATTGCACTAGCATAGGGCTCCATCTCGTGCTAGCTCTTATCACCTGGTATGGTCCTCCGACTATTGTGTTGATAAATAATCTTCCATCAGTTTGCGTAGGCTCCTCAGATCTGTCTGGTGCTTGCCCTCGGTTAGGGTCAGATGTCCCCCGCCAGCCATCCTATGGGGCTTTATAAATTGTTGTAGCTTTCTTTCTCGAATCAATTTCTCAATAACATTCTAGAGATGCCTACACTCATTTGTATTTTGACCATAGCATTCATGGAACTGATAATATTTTCCAGTCTGCTTTTGTTTCTCCGTCGATTTCTTTGGAGGTGGCTTCTTATATTGCATGGCATTGCACGTAGACAAGTAGACGTTATCTAGAGATGTATTCAATGGTGTGTAGATATCATACATTGGAATCCTTGGCTTCCCTCTTCTAGAATCCCTCTTTCGTTCATGGTTCCTATCACCGCCTTCCTTTTGCTGATTTAGTTTATTTTGGGGATTTACTTGAACTTTTTTGGAACTCTCCTCGGACTGCTTCACTGCAATGTTACTCTGCACTCCCTCTCCACTCGATCTGACAACGTTCTTCTTCTTAGAGCATCTAGCTTCCTCTTTCCATAAATACTGAGTTGCTTTTGCATAGAAATGCTCCAATATCACGGGTAGTTTTCCAGCTAACCAATCATCAGAATTAGGTTATGGATCAATCCCTCTTGTTAGCGCTATTAATATTGAATGGTCATTCAGATTATTGAATTCTATGACAGTCGTATGAAATCTCTCCAAGTAATCTTTCAACGATTCTCCGAGAGCCTGAATCGGGCTTGATAAGGACATTACATCTTTAGGACGAGTTGCACGTATACGGAACTGCTCCATAAACTTCATCGTTAAATCGTCAAATCTAGAGATTGAACGTGAGGGTAATCTCGTAGACCACATCTTTACTATGCTACGAAGATGATGGGAAAACATCTGCATTTTGTGGTATCATCGTCTTGTGCAGAGCCCATCAGCCACTCATATCTCTTGATATGCTGCTTGGTGTCGGTTTTTCCGTCGTAGGCAAGCATCGATGGCATGCTAAATCTCCTCGAATATTCTGTTTGCACCGAAATTGGTCACAACACTCTTCGGGAGTCGTTGAAGAGATAATAGTGAAGAATGTTAATTCAAAACAGATATTATCTAACAAAAACTCCAATCAACAGTAAAGTAAAAGCGTAGACAAGCGATTTATAGTGGTTCGGCGTGTTGCCTACGTCCACTGTGAAGTTTTTTGATGTTTTATTGATTCTCTTTCAATGATTACAAGTTGTTACAGCGATCAACAGCAAGTTACAACTGTAAATTCGAAATCAACAGCAAAATTATGATGTAGGATGATGGAGATCTCGATCCGGCAGAGTCTGGGCGCTTGAGAGTCGAAAGATCCCTTTTCTGTTGGCTCTGGGGCTCTATTTATAGGCGTAGGCTGCTGATATTTCGCTGAAAACTCGGGAGACCACTTCTGGCACGTGAGGGGGCCCACATGCCCGGTCTTAGGAAGTTTGGGCCCACTTTGGCATCGGTTCGAACTCCATTCGAACCGATCAAGAATTCATCCAATCGAGGTGAAATTTGGTGTGGACACTCCTCGACATGAATGCAAGCTTCTGTGAAAATTTCGTGGCATTTGGATCAGTGGATTGAGAGATATGATGGATTCGAGATGGGGTTTACTGCATGGCTGTTTGGTTCGAAACCATCCATTCGAACCGATGGTTACGAACCGATGGTGGCACGCGCCTTCGTGGTGACGTGGAGCGCAAACTTCGAACCGATCCGGTCTTCACTCCGAGTTGACCGCTTCGACTCCATGTATCTCGGCGCGTTCGAACCGATGGATGACACGTCATCGTGGCTGGTTGACCCAGTGGATTCTAACGAAGCTTCACAGATGGGTTCGAAGAAGGCTCCAATGATGGGTTCAAACAAGGCTTCATTGATGGCTTCGAACAACCGATTCTTGATGGGTTCGAACTTGTGTTTCTCTGATGTATGCGAGCTTTGCAACCTCTCCATGGACATGAGGCCCACCGACGCGAACCAGATGGATTCGAAGTTGATGGATTCGAAACGAAGCACTCCGATGGGTTCGAAGTCCATCGATTCGAAGGCGATTGATTCGAATGGTACTTGACGATTGGTTCGAAGACACCTACCGTGATGGGTTCGAAACCAGTGCTTTTCCTATCAAGTTGAATCGATCATAACCTGAGCGTATGAACTCGGATTGACTCGAAATTTGAGATGACGACTTCTATGATCTTTCTTGTCACATCCTATCAATTGTAGTTCAATTCGGACTTGGACAAAATTCAGTGATATCCATAACGAAACGAAGTATGACCGATCTCTGAGACGAACTATTCTCCATTTTCGATCGATCTTTTGGTATCGCGGCTTTGCCAAAAAGCGGGATAACATTTTTCCCCCCAAAGTACGTCTTGTGGGAACATGACGTGCTTTGAATAGCTGCAATTTCTCTCTGAACAACCATTGCTCCCTTTTTTGTTGAGACTTGTACTCTGTATTGCTGTAACCTTGCGTTGATATGATTGATTGCTGTATAATAGCGCTTAGCCGTTGGCTATTGCATTTGCAACAAGATGAGTGCTCGATCCCTGTAAATGTTTAAGTTCGAATGTTAGTTTGACATATATGCACATATGTGCGTTTGACCCTTGTTGACGTCGTGCGTTCACGAGTCGTTGTCAGATTGGTTTGCTATTGAATTTCGTATTGGTTCTCTCCCGAACCGATTTGGAAATTCAATTTGAGACAACGCTTGATGGTTGTTTTAGAAGGTTCCTTCATATCGATCCTCTCCTGAACCGATGTAGAAGGTTGAAGGAAATGACTCTGCGTTGCGTGAATGTAATGTTTTGAACCGATGTGTTGGAGCACTGATGGGTTTGAAATCTACATTTGTATGGATGGAGTATACTTGTGTTGTGATGGGTTCGAAACTGACATTCGAACCGATGTGAAAGGACGGATTCGAACTGATAGTTCGTTTTGGTAGGTTGTGGATGGAGTTGCGAACAGGGGTTCGAATTGATGTGCCCACTGCGCGTTTCGCATCGATGCAACTCGTTGTCCTGCTGTGTACTTCGTATCGATGAAGTGCGAGGGTAACTTCGAACCCACAAGGCATTAGGCAAATGGCTTCGAATGGAGGTTTCGAATCGATCCGCGCTTTGACCGGTCGCGACCGATTAAGTCTACCGGAAGGGGAATCGCCTCGGTTGCTCTCAAGCCTTCATATAAATAGCAGTGGGTTTCACTTTTTTCACTTTTTACTTTTTTAACTTTCGCCTTGCTTTTACTGTGTTCTGCATCGTCTCGAAGCTTCAAAGGAGAAAACACTGTGTCGCGTCACTGAACCAATCAAGATTCAAGTCTTTAATTCCTCGAATCCATTATTCAAACTAGGTAATTAGCCTCGAATTCAAACGGCAAAGTCATTTCGAACCCATCTCTTCTTCATCGATTGCTCACTCCGGTGGTTGGCAAAACCAGATCTGGTTTGGGAGGACTTCGAATCGATACGTGGACTCGAGTTCGAATCGATGATGGCGGCGTCATTTTCCCTTGGATTTCGCATCGATCCCTAGAATGACTTTATGGGGGTGACGCAGTTCGCAACGATAGACCATCTTTGATGGGTCCATCCGAATCGATGGTTTCGAATCCATCAGCTATCGGTTCGAAGTTCTCAACTTTGCATCGATACGAAGGGTATCGACTCGAACGTTGTCGATGTGAAGTCGAGGGTTTCCTTATCGGTTCGAACCAGTTAACCAAGGTTGGATTCGAAGTCATCCTTCATTGATCGATTCGAACTTGACACCTGACCATCGGTTCGAAGCGCGCCTTTCTGCATCAATTCGAAGTGACGTTAGTATGGGTTCGAATGAGCTCCCTTTGTTCGGTTCGAACCCTCTATGATGGATAACAAAGTTTGACATTTTCTAAGCATATTTCCGGCAAGCTTCATCCTTGCATATTTGGACTTGATAATCACACTGCATATTTGACCATCTTTCGAAGCTCATCGATGGTACTATAACAACTTCTATCCAAATTAAATTCCATCATACAAACGGTTTAGCGATGACAGTCAGCGATGACGGTCATTATAACTGGGGAAATCAGCTTTGTCGTTTGCATATTTCCTTTAACTCTGTGACACTTATTCAAGTAATGCATGGCACTGTACAACATACATTCATACACTTTACACTGGGGAAATGCACGGGTCCTTTGTCGTCTAACGATGGTTTCTCATGAGTTAGCTAGTTATGGAACCTTCAAGTTCACAGCAGCAGAGGATTCAAAGCACAGTTACCTCGAGACTAGTGGTTCCAGATATCGAACCTGAGATCATCGGTCCAGCTCCGGACGAACTTCCTAATGCGTCTTTCATTGCCAATCCGTCGGATTCCGTTCAATCCAATATTTCTGAAGATATGTTGGGGAGAATAAGCCTGAGGCACGGCCTATCACTGGATGATGTGTTATTGCCAGGGCCGAATGATAGACCACACAACCCGCCGGAGGGATATACAGCATTTAATCGCCACGCGTGCGCGGCTGGGACACTTCCTCCGTTCAACGAGTATACAAGGGAAGTGTTGTCTTTTTTAAGGATCGCTCCGTCTCAATTACACCCAAACGGATATGCGTCCGTGAACAGTTTATTCATCGTCTTCATGGAGTACCTTCATAGACCACCGATCCCGACCGAGATTAGATATCTATTTAACTTCAAGACCCGAGGTGATTATCCTTCCTTCACATTTCTGGAAGCAGTGAGGAATTGTCAAGTGGTCACCGGGTCCTGGACCAGGTTGAGTTATTACAAGACGGAATGGTTCTATGTTAGATGTTCTCTGGGGTTTGCATGGCGATGGTTATTCAGACGTGAGTGTAGCTGAGTTATTAAGTAATTATTAGGCAATCGCGGTCAAAGTGAAACTTATGTTTTTTCTCTTTTTTACAGCGACGATTCAGCAACCTGAGGGCGAGCACTTTAAGGAGATGGTGCGAGTACTCCAGGGAGTCCCGAGCGAAGATAGGGATATCGAGTCGCTTTTGACCGATAGGAATCTCCGGACTTACGGGTTGATTGAACGAGGGCAGAGCATAAAGTTTGAGGGGGCATTAAGGACCGTTTTGAAGAAGCGAGTCAAGCACAAGAAGCCCAAAGTTACTATAGCCGAGGAGGCTGATTCTAAAAGAACTCATACTGACGACGAGCCGTTGTTAGAGCCTACAGACGTGGTTCAGGATGTTGAAGAGCAAAGAAAAGGCAAGGCAGCCGTCGTCACGTCAACTAAGAAGGGGAGATGGAAATCGGTTGTCACGGCCCGATCCTCTCCGGAGTTAGAATTTCTGAGATGTCTCCTCCGCGAACTGAAAGTCTTTACGAAGGGCTTACCAATCTTCCAATCCCGGATGATGTGTCTTTTCAACATGATGCCAGGTTGGAGGAGTTCCATCGTACTCTAGAATTGAGCGAGCCTTTTATTACTAGCTCAGCCGACACTTCTGGTTGGTCGGGGGGAATACATATTCACACACATTTCACGACACTACATAGCCCTGAGTCCTAGGTCATCGGTTTCGAGAAACTACTAACTTTATTCTCATTTCGCTTTGCAGATATTATGACTGGACGCGGCTCGATGTTAGGGAGCCTGCGACATGCTCGCAAATCTTCCTCATATTACAAGTCAAAACGGAGAGAAAAAGATAGGGATTAAGATCGCAGGTACTCCGGGTATTCTAGCCAAGAACGGAGAGATAGGGATTACAGACATCGGTCTCGATCGCGCACTCCTCCTCCAAGAGTTCCTATACAACCTCATGTCCATGTTTCTCGTCCTTCTGATTTCTCGCACTACCAGTCGGCCTCTCAATCTTCTAAGCATGAATCTCGCCATCCCAGATCTGAGGCAATGTCTCCAATAGTTGCGGAACAACCTCCTACTGAAATTTCGGAGGAAGGAGCAATCAAGCTTGCTTAACTGAAGAAGGACTTTCCAAATATTTGCTTTGATAACTACATTTTTCCTCTTCACTTGAAAAGAATCCCGCCGGAGGCCGAGGAGACGGCGCACGATTATGTGCACGACTTTAATGCCCAGTACAGGGCGTGGTACAAGGCGGCCGAGAAAGCATCGTCATTGGCCTTTGAGCGTGGGGCCACCATCGAGAAATTGCAGGCTGAGTTAGCTCAAAAGAGCCGTATTATTGATGTGCTAAACACTGAAGCTGAATCTTCTCGGAAATCTGAAATGGAGGCTATCAAAAAGGCCGACGAAGCCCAAGCAACGATGGATAGGATGAAACGTGAGCACTATGCCACGGTAGAGGACATGGGCCATCGAAATACCCTGGTCACTGCTGAGAGGGACACAGCCCTGAAGGAGTTAAACGAGCTTAAGCCCAAATTCGCCGAAATCGCCAAGGATAGGGATGATGCGAATAATGCAGCCCAGGAGGCGTGTGAACATGCCGTGATTCTCCGGACTGAACGGGATGCGGCAGTAGCCAAGGTCCAAGCGGTAGAGATGGAGGTTGAGGAGAAAGTTCGACAAGCGGAGGCCGGGTTGGAAGCCGATATTGAAGATTTGCTCATCACTTACAATGCCAATGTGTTGAGACACAGAAATTTGGCCTGGCTCCAAGATTACCCGGTACACCTCCACAGCGCTTGGGGTCGATTGGTTGAGGAAGAGGAGGAAGCGCATCCGGATGAATCGGTCGACCGATTCGAACTCGAAAACCGGTTGCTGACAGATGATGATAAGAAGATCCTCCATGACGCTATTATTGCTCATGAGAAGGAGATGATTGGTGGTCGATCTCTAGAAGTTGGAGAGGGATCAGGTGTTGAGCATTATTCTACTGTTTTTGAATTCACCGCTCCACCTCCGTTAGAGCCTGTGTTCTGTGGTCGGTTAACAATCTGTTCCTGCTTATGACCCAGAACAGCCACGGTTATCTCCCATTCGGGAGCACGTCTCTGAGGCCGTCCAACCGTCAACGAGTCAAACTGGGGAAGGTATTTGAACATATCTTAAGTATTTTTCGAATAGATAGTTAGTTCCGAAGAAGTTGCTAATAACTTCTTCTTATCTTTGCTTAGCAACCGAGACTACTCCGGCATCTTCGACTCAAGAGTCTATTCAAGGGAAAAAGGCCATCACCACCGAAACGACTGTCGTAACAACGGCAGTGTCTACTGAGATGGCGCAGGGGAGATCCTTATCTCTCGACGAACAAATGGTGAGTGAGCTGCTTGGCCAACAGGGTGACCCTTTTACAGACTTGCCATTTATTATTATTGACCTCCCGCTAACCTCTAGCTCTTTAATGCAGATTGCGGATGCCCCCAGCCAAGCCCAAACGATTCGTGATGAAGAGATCTTGGCCGAGATTCATGCAGGATTAGAAGCTGCGGGGCAAAGTAGTAGTGTTGGCGGCAGTACGGCGGTGCATAGCCCAACGCCTTTAAGGACAACAACATCAGGTGGCACTGTCCCATCTTCCATTGCGGGTCCGGTCCCTCCTACTCCTCCGGCAGGGAGCCTTCATTTAGATTCGAGCTCTGAGGAGTACATTGACATTATGCCCCCTGCAGAAGAGCAGCCACCGGAGAGGAGGCCGTCCAAACGAAGGATTTCCGTTCCTAGTGACTCTAATGACGAACCGCTGATAAGGAAGCCAAGAAAGAAGGAATAGATCGGCCTCCCAAAAAGATTTTTTGGTAGATAGGAACTTGTTTTCGTTTTTTGTTAGTAGGCCGTGTATAGATGCAGGTTCGGCCCCTGCTAGTAGGGATTCCTTTTTTGGGAGAACTTATTTGCATGTAAGTCCTTGTCTTCAGTTAGTTGAAATAAAATTTAGTTTCTTTGTTTCAACTCTCATTTCTTTTGTGCTTAAGTGTTTGTAGTGTTTTGTTTTCAGTCCGGTGCACTTGTGGTGTTTTTACCATCGAGTAGAGTTCGCTTTTATTCGCCAAGTCTGAGAATCTTGGTCGCAAGTTGTGATTGACGAATACGTTGAACTTCGGACACTGTATCACTTTGGTTAGCGATTAACACTTAGCTTTTTTGCCCCCTAGTCTCGGGGAATAGCATTTGTGTTCCGGTGGTTGACTGCGTTTATTGCAAGCCTTAAGCACATGTCCACATTCCGGGGACTTAAGATAATTTGAGATCGATAATCCGGTTCGCACTCCGGGAATTCGAGAGTTATCGATGTTTACACTCCAATTCACACTCTGCGAACTCGGAGTTAGTATTGACATTTCGGTTCGCGCTACGGGAACTTCGACTTGGTATTTGTGCTCCAATTCACACTCCGGGAACTTGGAGAAAACATGTATGTTTGGGTTCGCGCTTCGGGAACCTAGAATTGATGTTTGTACTCCGACTCGCGCTTCGGGAATCTGGAGTTAGCCGCTGGATGGTCGGTTACATCTATTTGGGCTTTTTAGGAGTCCGTTCACACTTTGGGAACGATAGATTTGACGTTTATACTCCAATTCACGCTCTGGGAAGTTGGAGTCCGTTCGCACTCCGGGAACGAATTGTTGAATGTTTATACTCCAATTCACACTCTGGGGAGTTGGAGTCCGTTCACGCTCCGGGAACGAGTTATTGAATGTTTATATTCCAATTCACGTTCTAGGAAGTTGGAGTCCGTTCGCGCTCCGGGAACGAATTATTGAATGTTTATACTCCAATTCACGCTCTGGGAAGTTAGAGTCCGTTCGCGCTCCGGGAACGAATTATTGAATGCTTATACTCCAATTCACGCTCTGGGAAGTTGGAGTCCGTTCGCACTCTGTGTACGAATTGTTGAATGTTTATACTCCAATTCATGCTCTGGGAAGTTGGAGTCCGTACACGCTCCGGGAACGAGTTATTGAATGTTTATACTCCAATTCACGCTCTGGGAAGTTGGAGTCCGTTCGCGCTCCGGGAACGAATTATTGAATGTTTATACTCCAATTCATGCTCTGGGAAGTTGGAGTCTGTACGCGCTCTGGGAACGAATTGTTGAATGTTTATACTCCAATTCACGCTCTGGGAAGTGGGAGTCCGTTCGCACTCTGGGAACGAATTGTTGAATGTTTATACTCCAATTCACGCTCTGGGAAGTTGGAGTCCGTTCACGCTCCGGGAACGAGTTATTGAATGTTTATACTCCAATTCACGCTCTGGGAAGTTGGAGTCCGTTCGCGCTCCTGGAACGAATTATTGAATGTTTATACTCCAATTCACGCTCTGGGAAGTTGGAGTCCGTTCGTGCTTCGGGAATGAATTATTGAATGTTTATCCTCCAATTCACGCTCTGGGAAGTTGGAGTCCGTTCGCGCTCTGGGAATGAGTTATTGAATGTTTATACTCCAATTCATGCTCTGGGAAGTTGGAGTCCGTTCGCACTCCGGGAACGATTTGTTGAATGTTTATACTTCAATTCACGCTCTGGGAAGTTGGAGTCCGTTCACGCTCTGGGAACGAATTGTTGAATGGGCTATCGTGTGTTGGTCCAATTCAGCCTTTGTCGTGATGGATTGCCCCCGAGCTGGGGTTTCACTTAGTGAGTGGCCGGTCATATCACAGTCACTCGCTATTTGAATAAATTCCACTGTTTGATGGAACTTAGCTCTTCGTGTGTCGTGATTGTTGAACGTTGTATTCGGTGAACCACACCTCTAGCTTGAAGAGATAGTATTTTATTGCTGAAATAAGAAAATATGGCAAAATCAGTGCCTTATTACAAATTCAAATTTCAGAATGCAAAGGAAACTGCAAAGTATTCATAGATTGAAGTAGCCTGTCATGTGTGACAGTGACGAGGATCTTCGTCGTTCTAGGCTCCTGAGTAAGTAGGTCTGCCACTGATGGCGTTTATCACCAATCTTCCACGAGGACAAGTCGAGTCCTCCTGTCTCGGTCGATTGGGTCCATTGTTTGGATTTGATGGGCCCGATTATCTGGGCTGCGGTGTCCGCACAAACCGTTCCAGCTTCCTTTCTCTGATCAGTTTTTCAACAAGATCCTGTAAGTGACGACACTCATTCGTATTGTGCCCGTAGCTTTCATGGAACCTGCAAAACTTTCCCGTCTGGATTTGTCTCTCTGACGACGGTCTTGGTGCAGGTTTTTGATATTGAAATGTATCACAAGTTTGTAAGTACAAGTCCTCTAGTGATGTATTCAGAGGAGTGTAACTGTCAAACATTGGGTTCTTGCGCTGCGGGCCACGGTTTTGATCTTGTTTTTTAGTTTGATTCACGCTTTCTCTTCGCCGAGCTTGTTTATTTTTAATGTTCAACTGAACTTTACCGGAGCTCTCACCGGACTGTTTTATTGCAACATTGCTTTCGATCCCTTCCGCATTTGGCCCTGCGTCAGCTTGCTTCCTAGACTGTTTCGCGTCTTCCCGTCTCAGGAATTGAGCTGCTTTGGCATGGAAACGGTCCAATGATGCAGGTGGTTTTCCAGCTAGCCAATTGCCAAATTCAGAATCGGGGTCGATCCCCTTGGTCAATGCCATAAGGATGGAGTTATCGTTTGGATTACTAATCTCCGCACATGCAGTATGGAATCTCTCTAAGTAGTGCCTGAGTGTCTCTCCGGGGGCTTGCGTCACACTAGATAGAGTGTTGACATCTTTTGGCCTTGCGACGTGCATGCGGAATTGCTCAACGAATTTTGTGGCCAACTGATCGAATGAAGAGATGGATCGAGGTGGCAATCAAGTGAACCACATAGTAGCGATGCCCCCCAAGGATATGGGAAAACTACGACACTTCACTGCATCGTCGGCTCTGGTAGCGGTCATTGACCATTCATATTTTAGAATATGTTGGTTGGGGTCGGAGTTCCCTTCGTACATGGGTAGAGTTGGCATCCAGAATCGCAGTGGGGGTTCAGCAGTAAGAATATCGTCCGTAAAGGGAGTGTGACTTCGGGAAACTCCCCAATCGTCGTTTGTGAATCCCTGACTCTCACGGATCATCTGACGTATCATAGTTGATAGATCCGGCATTTGCGTGTTTTGTGCGGCCTGCACCGGAGTATGATTATGTTCCATTCGTTGGGGTTGGACCAGATATTGTTGACGGTCCAAATCTCGCCTTCTTGGCTCATAGTCTTCTGGGACGTACGGTTCAGGAGTACGCCCGCTATGATGACGGTCCAGGTCCGACTGACCTTGGGCGTCGACTCCTGGTTCAGCCGCAACGTTAGTGGTGCGGTATTCTGCGGTGTGGTGAAGAACGGCACCTCCTCGGAAGGAGGGTCTGGTTTGGAAACTGGTTGACGGACCAACTCTAAGTTGCCCAACGGCCAGTGTCGGTTGATTTCCAACGGGTGGCATGCGATTCTCATCTAGCCGGGGTCGTGGAGGCCGGTTATGATAATCAGAGGATGAAGAACTTTCGCTGGATGAGCGAGAAGCATGGTCTCTCGTGGATCTCTTTCGTTTCTGGTGATCCAGCTTGTTGATTAGCTCAGCGTTAGCGCGTAGCTGTTCTTCTAGCTGTTGCCGACTCTGGGTCAGCTCTTAGAGTAGCAACTGCAACTCTTGTCGAGTAACCGGACCGGACGGTTCAGAATGCCCAGTAGCATCCTGATTAGATGGAGGTGGGGGCACAGGATTTCGTATATCCTGTTCTTCTTGATTGACAGCGTTTGAGGTGGTTCTTGTGTTAACCATCTTGATAGTTGAATTCCTTTCCTAGACTTTATGCAAATCTGAATAGAAGGGATGGAAGTTGGATTTAATGATCTGGATCTCTCTCTTAGATTTATTCAATCCGGTATCGATGACAGATCCAATGAGCAGGAGAAAATCTTGGTTCTCTCAATGAAAGCACCAAAGTGTTTGCACCGAAATTGGTCACAACACTTTTCGGGAGTCGTTGAAGAGATAATAGTGAAGAACGTTAATTCAAAACAGATATTATCTAACAAAAACTCCAATCAACAGTAAAGTAAAAGCGTAGACAAGCGATTTATAGTGGTTCGGCGTGTTGCCTACGTCCACTGTGAAGTTTTTTGATGTTTTATTGATTCTCTTTCAATGATTACAAGTTGTTACAGCGATCAACAGCAAGTTACAACTGTAAATTCGAAATCAACAGCAAAATTATGATGTAGGATGATGGAGATCTCGATCCGGCAGAGTCTGGGCGCTTGAGAGTCGAAAGATCCCTTTTCTGTTGGCTCTGGGGCTCTATTTATAGGCGTAGGCTGCTGATATTTCGCTGAAAACTCGGGAGACCACTTCTGGCACGTGAGGGGGCCCACATGCCCGGTCTTAGGAAGTTTGGGCCCACTTTGGCATCGGTTCGAACTCCATTCGAACCGATCAAGAATTCATCCAATCGAGGTGAAATTTGGTGTGGACACTCCTCGACATGAATGCAAGCTTCTGTGAAAATTTCGTGGCATTTGGATCAGTTGATTGAGAGATATGATGGATTCGAGATGGGGTTTACTGCATGGCTGTTTGGTTCGAAACCATCCATTCGAACCGATGGTTACGAACCGATGGTGGCACGCGCCTTCGTGGTGACGTGGAGCGCAAACTTCGAACCGATCCGGTCTTCACTCCGAGTTGACCGCTTCGACTCCATGTATCTCGACGCGTTCGAACCGATGGATGACACGTCATCGTGGCTGGTTGACCCAGTGGATTCGAACGAAGCTTCACAGATGGGTTCGAAGAAGGCTCCAATGATGGGTTCGAACAAGGCTTTATTGATGGCTTCGAACAACTGATTCTTGATGGGTTCGAACTTGTGTTTCTCTGATGTATGCGAGCTTTGCAACCTCTCCATGGACATGAGGCCCACCGACGCGAACCAGATGGATTCGAAGTTGATGGATTCGAAACGAGGCACTCCGATGGGTTCGAAGTCCATCGATTCGAAGGCGATTGATTCGAATGGTGCTTAACGATTGGTTCGAAGACACCTACCGTGATGGGTTCGAAACCAGTGCTTTTCCTATCAAGTTGAATCGATCATAACCTGAGCGTATGAACTCGGATTGACTCGAAATTTGAGATGACGAGTTCTATGATCTTTCTTGTCACATCCTATCAATTGTAGTTCAATTCGGACTTGGACAAAATTCAGTGATATCCATAACGAAACGAAGTATGACCGATCTCTGAGACGAACTGTTCTCCATTTTCGATCGATATTTTGGTATCGCGGCTTTGCCAAAAAGTGGGATAACATATTCCACATGTAAATATTGTCAATGAACAGGATGTTGCTCCTTGTGATTCTTTAATTAATATTGGTCAAGCCTTGGCTGTCACTTATTAGCTTTCTGGCCATAGATGATAAGTCCAACGTCTAGGTAGTTGGAGCTAAGTGATAGTCATGCTCAATCTCACATTAATTTTCTGATCGATGTCTAAGGGCCGTTCCATACCTCCTTGGCTCAACATCCTCTCGATGTGCGTCGCATGCATTCACATTGTCATCATTTCGGAAGGGTAACTGATCCGCAACAACTTGAACACCAGCATCCAGATCAATCACGGCATCACCAATGTGCATTCTTCCTATCTTCTACTATACCCGACTCTAAAAGTTGGATTGGCACCGATCATTCCAGATGGGTCGATACCGATCATTCCAGATGGGTCGGTACCGGTCGTTATCGATCTTTATGGATCGCTTAGATGATGGAGGGTCAATGTATCGGTGTGGTATTCATCGGTTTTGTGATATTTGCATCTGTGATAGTCATCTAATCAAGTTGAGCTCTTTGATTCAGAATATGAAGTTGGCTCCCTCCTTGTTACCCCACGTAGTTGATCTCTGAGTTAATTCATTAGATCGATATTGGCTTCAATCTATTGGTTCAATTATCGGCGGCTATCCATGTGCTCTCTCATCAGATTTTGGAAATCAACTCTTGTGATGGAATCAGCTAGATTCTACACACCAACTGAATTGGTAGCATTAACATCTACTGGTAGATTGCTCTGGCCTCCTTATTGAGCAATAGATCTAGTGTTCCCAACTATTATTGATAGTTTTCCTTAGACTTATGAAAATCTAAATAGAAGGGATAAACAACTTAAAGATAATTATGGATCTCTTCCTAGGATTTATGCAATCCAGTAGCAACAAAGTGATCCAGATAGAGCCAAGAGTCTTCTTCTCGGTGAAAGCACCATTATATTTGCACCAAAAATTGGCACAAACGCCTAATGGAGATTTTGTAGAGGAATAAGTGAAAAGTAATAAATGAAAACAGAGGAAAGAAACAATTAAATGACAGAATATAAGTAATAATGAAAAGACAACGATTTAAGTGGTTCACCGCTGGAAGTCTATGTCCACTTTAGAGAAATAAATTTATTAAACGCTTGTATTGCTGATACAGAAAGATGGATCGGAGTAGAACCTCTAGTTACAAAAAAGTACCAAGTAACAAGCAACATAAAGATCTCGAAAATGAAAAATCAAGTTTATATTTATAGGGGAAGACGATGAAATATCTTCCTAAAATTTCGGCAACAGAGTCTCCAGATCCAGAAGAAGTCATGGTATTGATCGGGGTTCCTACATCTTTCATAAGAACGATCGGTATCGATCATTCTATAGGCTCATTTTGGCATGCGATCGATATGGTGGGCTCCACTATTTAATATATTGATGTTCCAAAAGTTTCATATGTATTTGACTTGTAGATTTTGAGATTATTTTCCTTTGAGTTGAACTATAATATCAATACAGTACGATCCATAATTGGTGAATATGGATCGTACCTAATCCATTTTCAGTAATATATTTTCATACTTCTATCGTTTTATTGAGTCTGTCATCTGCTTTCACTTCACCAATGCTTTATATTATCATTTGTGCCTGATCTCTGGGCTTCATGTTTGTTAATTTGATTTGTCAATCCGGTGATAGTTGAGTCTAACTTGTCTAATCTGTTCGAATATGGCTGGGCCAAAAGGTTGGATAACAGTAACTACCCCTATTTTGTGTATCACTTTCATTTGGGATATTCATTGTCATATCAAACAATACACTTATATTTATAAATCTGAACTTGATAATCCATAGGAATTTGCATTGCAACCCTATACATTCCAATGAATTAAAATACTACTCAGATCCCCTTTCTATTTTGTCACCACTTTTGGTATGTCTACTAACCCATCCAGTATTCAATAAAATCTGTGACCACCTAAATCCCAATAATTTTGCCATAATAACTTAATTTACATTTTACTTGCACACATCCTTCAAATCTACAAAACTGAAGCTATTACATGGCCTATAAGCTCATGGACTACTACGCAACATTTTCTAGATTCAAACATGTGCCAACTTCTAACCATACAATTCCATAACTTACATAGGCATACTAGGAACACATTTATAGTGATAAAACCTAATAGGGTAACAACACCTATAGGCTACTGTGGAAACCAATGTCCACTAATACCACCGTATATTGTTATTGTGGGGACTTCTTTCCTCCTAATATGACCTTCCATTCATGTCAACTGGGTCTGTCTGTAGCCTCCAGTTATCCCATCTTTATCTATGTAGTACTGACAGATAATCGAATGCCCTTTTGTCACTTAACTTACTAGATAAGAATTAAAGTAGACCCTACTAGTCTCATTTTACACTTCAAACTGAATAAAGCTTTTTGCATATATAACATCCCTTGATAACAACCACCTTGGCTTTCTCTTTCCTTATTCGAAAATATGTTTTACCCAAACTATCCTTTCCAAACGTCCACACACAAAGATTCTATGATACTATCCATACTTAGGAAAAAGTTATAAGGCGATTCTCACCTTTCACTGCTACAGGAAGTTTGACTCAGTACTCCGTCCTTCCAATTCAACCATTGATTGAAAGTTTGGCTCGGTACTCCGTCCTTCCAATTCAACCATTGATTGAAAGTGTCACTAAATTTCCATGTTATTTTTTTCCTCTCTATCCTAATTTATTTCAGGGCTTCCAAATTCCATAGTAATTCTAGTGGGTTATTTGATCTTATTTATCTAACTTTGATATATTTCTTTCCTTTTGAGTTTAAGTGATAATCATACAATTTTCACTTTACCATTTTAAATCAAAGCCTTTGATTTTAACTTTATTTCCTCTAAACTAGTAAGTTCCAAAACTACAAAACTCTCTTTTCATTTTAAACAAGGGTTTTCTTCTTACTACGATCATGTTATTCTTCTTTAATTAAATTATCAAAAATGGTTGAGCTTAATTCATTGAAATGTACATGAAATGCATCATTTTAAAATTTTCTTTCATAAATAAGAAATCTTCAAAAAATGTATTTTAAAGAAAATGCAGTCTGTTTTTAAAGAAAATGCGATTTTTAACTTATTACTATTTTTATTTTAAAAGTTTAACAAAAACATTATAAAACACATTTTCAAGTACTAACCGTTTCATAATTATAAAGAGTTCAAAAATTGGATCTTATAAACTTCTCAATTTTTATTTTTATTTTTATTTTCCAAAAGTTCTATTATTAAAAGTAAAGTGCACATTGAGGATAAGCATAACATTGTACCTAAAAGACAAAACAAAAGCTTTAAAATTGTTATTGAAAAAAATTCACTTTTTAAATAAAAGCTTTAAAATGGTTACTGAAAAAAAATCACTTCTTATCAAATTTTCTGCTTTTACTTTTCAAACAATTTCCATAAAGTTTCTTTGATTGCTTTACATAAAATCATAGATTAACTTTCTCGCTTTATTTAAAATATCAGAAATCTATAGTTTCTAACCGTTAAAAAACCTTTTCATTGGTTTATCACTTAAATTAGAGTAGACAGTAACAAATTACCTAAGCCCACTTATACCCAACAATGCTTAAGTGCATAAGTTTCCGTCCTTCTTTTCAAAAGGTTATCCCAAGTTTATTTTACAATTTAGTGTCCAACTTCAGTATGGAAATACTGCAGCCATACCTTTAGATAAGTAAATTAGGTTTCTAGTTTAATTAGGAAATTAGCCTTTAACTTGCAAAATCCTCCTTCATGCTATAAACATCATATCCTTATTATATGGGTCTCATGGTACTATGGGTCTCATGGTACTAATCTTCTTTACTCACCCTTAATTCCATAATTTGCTTACTACTATAAATTGGTATATAAAACCTCTACTAGCATTTCTTTGTGTGGTAAACTCAATTAAATGTGAAAAGTTTGTTTTTTATCTCCACCATAATAACTTAGTCTGACCCACAATTATCTGCTACTATAAAGGGCAAGGCGACAATTACAGGTTATTGTGTATTAATATACATATCAACAAATTATAATTACACTTCCTTAGTTAGGTTAGGCTCACCTTGTCTCCTCGCTTAAGATACCGACGGAACCATATAGGGATGTTCACGCTCAAAATCTTAGTTGTCTTTCTAAAGCCATTCCTCTAAAATTTGTACTTATTTTCACTATCTCATGATTGGAAATTAATTTCATCTTTCCCAAAGACAGTACTTGGCAAGATTAGTTGATATCATTCTTTCTTGTTGTACTTATACATATATGTAAAACCTTTGAAACCTTTTATCCTTACATATGTTTATACACCTTTCAAATGTTAATTTTGAAAAACCATTTGAAAACCTTTTTGAAAACCTTTTTTTCAAAAAAAACTTTCAAGTAAGTTTTCTCAATACGTGCCTAAATCCTAGGAAATCTTAAACCTAAGCTCTGATACCAAATTTAACAACTCGCACCTCTTGACATGCTGACTTGAAGCATAAGTTACTTCCAAAATCGAATCATGTCCAGAAATACAAGCTAGTGGGTTTTTAAACATTATCGAACATCATTATAGGGATAGAGTTCTAAGACCATCTACACTTTTCGATCTCATGGTGAGAGAAATTAAAATATAAATATGGAAAATAGACATTTGAGAAACACAGTCTCCCAAAATACTTGATTTACATATACATAGTTTCTAAGTTACAATATAATTTTGACGAACTTCTAATATGGTAAGTGGCCACAAGAGAAATAATAGATAATATAAGAACTCCATCTTTGAGCTTCTTTCTCCGCCGTAATATGTCCAATCACCACTAACCTGTCATCCTGTTGTGGTGAAAAATGAAAAGAAGGGGGTGGGTCAGATAAAATTATGGTGAATGAGTACAAGTTTAATATGTGATGGTCGTGCTCAATACTACTCTAGATGATATAGGGTGTGAAACAAGTGTCTATGAATTCCTAAGGTCTGATGCCTAAAGGGTCTTGTCTAATACATTCCTATGCTAAAATTTGTGAAGGCTAATACAATGGATCGAACTAAGGATCGAATCTCATGTCTAATGATCGACCATCACCCTTAGAGATGCTGAATGTAAACAATGTCACTAGGCTACTAAACATATAAACAACGCCAATATGCTACTAAACTTGAAAACACCGCCCTATTGGGAACTAACCACGAAAACACCGCCCCCTTGGCTACAGCAGGTAAGTTCTGATTACTATCACCGCCATTAGGCTATTGGAAAACGATTCCTCTTTCACTAGGACTAGAGAGAAAGAACCCAGATGCTGACTCACTGGTATTTCACATCGTCCACACTCGCTTCCACCACTCGATCATAGTGTTGGCCTCTTATTTCATGCTCCGGGTCCTCCATTTGAACTGTATCACATGCGTCGGAAATCGTGCATACATAGACCTCCCATTGGTAAAGAAAATTTACCCAGTACCACAATGACCTAACATCCTCTCATAAGGTACTAGCTTTCCTACTATTCCTAACATACAACCAAATGCCCATAAATAGGGTCACAAACAATTATGATCTATGTTAATTTTTATTATCTAATTTGGACCTTAAGCCAAGATTCAAATTCTGTAATTTTTGTTTTGGATAGTCGACCCTTGGACCTTACCCCAGGTCAATCGCTAAGGTTCAAGGGTCGACCGTTTGCGTAGTAAATATGGGATTTTTGCATATTTTTAGTGTTAATTGTTTGTATAGTTGCTTTCAATCATTAACAATATTTAATTAACCCTAACTACAGTCTAAGCATTAATTTGCAATTCAATTTAGGGTTTATTGATTTAGGGTTTTCAAATCTAATTCTAAAAGAGATGTAGGTGACAATTTCAGGTTAATATTTTACTATTCTTCAATCTATAGCCTATTTTGCATATTCCAATCTAGGGTTTACATAATTCAAATTAAATTTCTAGCACCCTAATCCAATTAAAATTGATTAAATTAACTATAACAATTATCTTACTTAAATTATTCCTGCTCACCTCAAGCTTAAGATCTTTCTATCACTTGTGCTTGAGAATCGTTCTCCCAAGTCGATAACTCCACCTTGGTCCGCCTTGATTTAGTTGCTTTCCTCCAGGTTGCTTTAGTTTTGTTCTATTAGATTTTTAGGAAAAATTTAAAGCGGGGGAAGAGAGAAATTTTTGACAAATTAAGGTTACTGTAAAGTTTTAGTTGAGAATTTAGGATTGCATTAGCTTAAGATTTATAGGGGTAAGGTTTAATTTAGGCCATTGGATTAGCTTAGGAAACAGTTTTAGAGAATCTGATCTTCTCATCATAGCCTTCGTTCTCAAGTAATTAATCGCGTTCGTTCAACCTATCATCATGAAAGTAGGAATGCTCGATTTTACATGATTTGGGTCGATCGGCCCTATGCCTGAGTCGATCGCTATCGATCGACCTTGAACCCTTGTAGGTTGACCACTACCGATCAACCTTGAACCCTTACGGGTCGACTGGTGGCCTTGTAAGTGTAACATTTAAGTTTTTAAATTTCTAATTCATTCTAACGTCCGTAGCTTCTCCATACCAACTCAAATTTCGAAGTGTTATGTATGAAAATCATTGGGAAATCGCTAAGAAAACAATGTTGCAAGTTTTGTAGCCAAATTTGGACGTTTATGAAAATTATCTTTCAAGCCCTTATTTAATTAAATTTACTTTCTTATTAAATTTTCATTTAAATTTTCGTTAAATTCCATGATGTTACACGAAATGATTTTCCAGCTTATGGTAATTTTGTTAAATATTGTGTAAATAGCAAAAAAGCTTGTCCATTATGCAGTGTCAATATGCATCATCCATGATTGAAACATTGTTAAAAGACTATTTATATGGGTCATGGAAGATTTTTACCTCTTCCAAATTCTTTAAGGAAAAAAGCTGGGTTTGATAAGACCGTGGAAAAAGGAATTATACCTAGAATTCTTACTGGAAAAAACATCACTTATATTTAAAAAAAATCAAATGATTTGGGAAATGTAGATGAAAATGGAAAAAAAAGAGTGAAAAGGAAAAGAACAGAATGAAGCTAAATAAGATGAGACCAATTTAAAAAGTCCAAGTTAATAAGAAAAAAAAGTAAGAAAAGAAGATCAGCGATAATCGTGAAAATGAATATCAAGAGGTTTTTTGGATAAGGTTCAAATATCTTTATTATTTATTCATAAAAACTATATGTATTTACAAAGTGTGGCCCAATCTGGCCCATAAACATTATCTCAGAGCAAATTAATACAAGTAGAAAAATAATTTAGGCCCAAGACCACTAAAAATAAAATAAAAAACCAACACAAGGGGAATTACATCCCATATTCTCAATACTTATTTTCATTTACTCCATATTTTTGCAGCTCGACTTTCCCTAAATAAACAAAAATGGCGGCGATGAGATCGAAATTTTGAAATATTATGAAATCGATATCTTCTCCATACCATTTTAGGTTCTAATACTTGATCTTTACAACTAGAATCAGCTCCAATCATTTTTTTGTAGAGACATAACCAAGCTTTTGAAAGTATCAAACTGCTTCCAAACTTCAGATCTAGCCAAACAAAGGTAGGATCTGAACAAGTCTACTAGATCTTTAACATCCAATGCTCAAAAAGGAATTTTAGGATCTCTATATAAGTGAAACAACCCTTTTACTTTTGAAAAAATATGGTTTTCTATAGTGAATTAATATTAGGATGCTTTGAAAATTCTAAAGGGCTTTATGGATGATGATAGGGAAAATGAAAACTGCTGATGGAAAATGATGTAAAATGATCCCTTTTTTAATTTATTTCTATAAAATAATATGAGAGAATAAGTTAATTTAATTAAAATAAGGATGATAAAAGCCTAACCTGATGACATTAGGGACTGAAATGCAGTATATATGATCATGGCAGTAGAAATTTCACCTGCGGTGGTTGTTGGTAAGATGCTTCCCACTCTCAACAGATCTCTAAGTCTTGATAGATGATATAAGTTTTGTGTTTTATTTTTGCAACATATACTTGTTACATATGTGATGTGCTTGTAGATTGACAATGGTGTTAATCTTAACCCCAAACACTCTATTATGACGCTCTTTCCAAATCCACCAAATGCAAGTGGAAAGCACAACTAAACCAATATCCTTACTTCTACATTCCATACTGAATCGACTAATCATGCTTTCGACTTCGATTTTGAGTTCTAATAATGAAAATTGTGATGCTGGCCATTTCATTTTGATTTTGCACCATTTCCATATATATGCTGAGAATTTACTTCTAAAAATAAGTGTTCAATATCTTCTTTGGCATTGTTACATAGCACCCACTTTAGGTCTATATTGAAGGTTTTATGTTTAAGTCTTTCCTTTGTTGGTAATAGATCGTTAAAGGCTTTGAAAGTGCAGATCGCCATTTTTTATGTGTTAATGCTCCAAACGGTACTAGCCTATAAAAATTTGTTGTAATTTTCTTTAATAATATTCCAAATTGCTTTGAAATTATATTTACCATCGTTAGAAAATGACCATGCCCAATACTTCTTCCTTGTTACACCATAATTTATCCACTTCGTCTTTTATCTACCTTATGTAACTTAACTTATTAGTCCACCAGTTTGAGTCTTTAATAATGTCCTTAACTAGGATTCTCTCCCCTATGTTCTTTCTAGCAAGTCTAATCCTGGTCTGGTTATAATTCTGCTGCCTTGCAACCATGGTTAAACCACAATGATGTTGTTTTACCATTAAAAATTTGCTTACCCATGCATTTAATTTCCTCCTTCCTATGTATTTCCGTACTCCAGAGTCATAAGTTCAGATAGATAATTCCCTAAAAGAGTTATTTTTTTGTATATTTCTCTTGCATGAGTCTAGCCCAATAATCTTGTCCATTAACAACCTTCCAAATGAGTATGATGCATAATTGTAAATTTTCTTAAATCGATTGTCCCCTTGCTTTCTCCTTGCATAATATTTCCCATGGAATCCTGCTTTCCTTTCCTTTCCACAGAAAAGTTTAATGCAGGTGCTTTACTTTGTTAATTGTTGTAGTCGGAGTTTTGAATAATAAACCAAGTATTAGACTATAGGATATATTGTGGATTTAATTAATTCAATCCTTCCTGTTAGACTAAGAAATCTAGTTTCCTAAACCATTATCTTATTGTAATTTTGTTTAATAAGTTGCTATAATCTTTATCTCAAATATTAATGCTCAATAATGGGACTCCTAAGTATTTAATTGGGTGTTCTCCCTACATACTATTTAATTTGGAAGCTATGCTCCCTTTATTTTTGACACCTCCTTTGAAGAATATTTTCGACTTTCCTTTTTCAGTTGTAGTACAGTAGCTATATACATCTTATAAAACCCCTCGTTTAATGCTTTTGCACCCTTTTTAGTAGCTTTTGAAAAAAAATGATATCAACTGCATATATTATGTGAGATATTTCAAAATTGTTAATCCATTCTAGATTTATCTCTCCTTGCCTCAATTTCATACTAGATCTTCCAAACTTAAGGATCAGTATCGACCCCCAAGCATGAGTCTGTACCAAGTTCCAAAGACTTGGAGGCATGGGTTGTCCTACCCTTAGGAGGAAAGATGTATTGCCTAGAGTTGAAGATGAGCATTTGAATGTGAATCGAAATGCATAAGAAAGACTGGGGTATGTATTGAAATTCCCTCACAGAGTCAGGGTTAAGCTGGAAATGTAAACTTTGGAGTTCCTTTGGGTGATGATGATAGGCTTGCTGAGATGGTAAGACGAGTTATGAGGGGTGGATTGCCAAATCAAAACGTGGAAGGTGTGAATAAAAGTCCATTTACATCAAACATCTGATATGCTAGGAATCCATCGAAATTCGAACTACCAACATTGGAGAGGTATGATGGAAAATCAGAACCTAAAGTTCATTTGATGAGATACATCCAGCACATGAAGATGCTAGGTTCATCTGAAGAAGTTATGGGATGGTGTTTACCTCTGTATTTGATAGATTTGGCTGCGTAATGGTTCAGACAGCTAGAGAATGGTTTCATTAGCACATAGGTCGAGTTAGTAAATAGGTTTTTGAAGTAGTCTCAGGTCCACATCTCATGACTTAGGAATGTAACGACACTTGCAAATATGAAGTAGAGGGATGGAGAGACCCTTGGGAGTTTTCTGATACGATTCAGTGCGGCGATAGCATTGGTTGATAAGCCGGACCCATCGATGGTTTTGATGAAGGTGGTATCAGGAAGAGCTGCTAAGACGGATTTTAAGGTTGCACTAGAGCCAGATCCTTTGAGGAATTTCGTATAATTTTTATCATGAGGCTAAATGGTTTTTGCATCAAGAAGACACTGAGACCAACGAGGAAGAGGTTAATGCTGTGCATGGCGGAGGACTGCCTGGAGAAGGAACTGGCAAAGGTAAGGGAAAAAGGAAGATGGATGACAGGTTTGACGGATCAAAGCAGCAAAGAAGGGAACCGAAATTCTGTTCTTATACAGACTTAAATGAAACCCTAGAGAAGATTTTCCTGGATATCAAGAGGCAGACTCCTATCGAAAGTCGACTAAGAGAGAACCGATAGATCGGTAAGGACGTCTCGAAAATATTACCTATTCCATGAACTGATAGGCATTATAAAAATGACTATATAAAATTACAGGATCTGATTGAGGAACATGTCAGAGAAAACAAACTACAACAATATATGCGGAATCAAACTACGGTGATGGAGCAAGGGCAGCCGTCAACTATGATGAATAGAAATAGCTTTAGATCGAGGGCAAGGCTTGTCATCTCCCGATTGGGATGGCAAGGGATCAAGTTTGGTCCTCATATTTTATATTTCCCTTCTAATGAATAATGCAATAACACAATGTAGAAACTTTCTCATGTATGGGATCTCGATCAGTGCCTATGCACACTTTTAGCTGGATATTAGATTGTAGCACCCAAAGAGGCATTTGTTGTGATGCCTGATTTTTTGTTTCTTATCACTTGAATTTGATTTAATTAGATGAACCTTTTATTATAAAATCCACTTGAACATGATGATTGATGTTGATCGCTTAAAGCCCCGAATGATAGGACTGGAGTGCAAGGTGCAAGTCACCTCACCGAAGAGAAAGCAGATGGACTTGTATGATATGAATCGCTTTAAATCCCATTTGAAAGGACGGGACCAGTGTGCAAGAAGTAGGTCACTTTTCCGGAGAGCGATTAGATGGGCTTTATTGTCGTTGAAGCCCGTCACTAGATCATAAGCAGATTGGGCTCAGCAAAGGTCCAAAGCGACCATGGATTTTTATCGCTTTAAAGTCTGACCAGAAAGTCGAGACCAGAGTGTAGGTAGCAGATCACTAAGCCAGAGAGAAACTGGATGGGTTTGCTTATTGTTGAGTCCCCTCATCGAAGATGAGCGGATTGGGTTAATCAAAGGTCTGGAGAGACCACTGATTTGATTATTGACCCCCAACGATCATCCACCTCGAACGGCTATAAATCTCATTATAGACCCTGAACGGTCATTCGCCTCGAACCATTATGGATTTGATTACCGGCCTCGAATGACCATTGGCATTGAACGCCCACCGGTCTTGAACAACCAAGACCTCAATTAATATTCTTAAAAGTTCATAAACTAACCACCATCTTTGAAAAACCATGAATTCAACTAATGATTCAGAGTGATCAAGGATTTAACTATCGGTCTTGTAGAGCTATGAAATTCTATTTATGATCTAGAGAGATCATGAACTTAATTATCGGCCTCACACGACCATGGATTTAACTAACAATCCAGAAAGATCATCCCTTTAACTCAAATACTGAATGTTCCAAAGAGATTGCACATTAAACTAAATATGAAACGACCTAGAGAAATCAAACCTTTGAATAGTTATTTCATTTAATGAAAGGATTTGAATACCATATAAATGAAATAGAATTAGTAAGTTTCGAATGAACATGGGACGATTCAAATATTTGATAACTTTGAATGGGATCGTAATGATAATGATATAAATCTCGAATGTACATGTGATGTCTTTGATATGTGATGTAATGGCTCCGAATGAAATCGAAACTATGATAATGTGTAGAAAACACTTAGGCATAATCTTGAATATTAGGCTGTAACTCTTTTTTAGTCATTACCGTGTAGTGAAGCTTGTGAGGTCATTGTTACCTTTTTCCTCTCTCAGCAAATCCCACTTGGAATGCTAACACTAACTTACAGGCATAATGCAATGCTAGCATTCGTCCATGCAAGTTGTTCATGATGAGAACAAACTAAAGGAACTACTTCTCCCACATCCACTTTGGAACCACCCTCAGGATTAGTAGCAAGTAGCCCTTGCACTTCAAAGAGCTCTGTCATCGATCCCACGTCATGCCACTTGATTTTGTTCGAAGTGATTTTCGAATAATTCATACTTATCCGATCCTAGTTTATGAGACTCATTTCTTCGACCCTTAAAAATCGATACTAATACATCCTCGGTATTCACATGCCACAAATTCAAGTGCCAGAGCGGAGGATTCTCAAGGGTAAGAAAATAAAATAAAATAAAATAAAGACAGAATAGAATCTCACATGAATGGAATAACATATATTATTTCAACATACAATCAGGAAATTTTAAATACAATTATCAGAGTTAAACATGGATAGTTATAAATATCCGTCCTTGCAAATATGGAATGCAATAATATATGAGTGTGGTGGAAACGGATAACAATCTTCAGACGAATCTTCTAATTTCATGCTCCGTACTCTTCCATATTTCTTTTGACTAAACCTGACAACTAAGCTATCCGGGAAAATTAGGGCATCCAGAATTTAAGGGAGAAGGAAAATAGATTCTGGATCAGTCATAGGACTAGTGTAAGAAACTCAAAATATGTATTTTGAAAACAAAGGTATCTCATAAGACCACGCCGTACATAAATATGGTACGGATTTTTGATTTATAATAACCAAAATGTTTTCTATGAAAAAACTGGAAATATTATTTTTAATGACATTCATTGAATTTTCTTCTTCAAATAAACATATTAAAATAGTCGAAATTGTTACATTGGCTAAATTGGACGGCATAGTAGGTTTACAGCTAAGTCCGAAGGTACTTATTGGAGAATGGATTTTCATATAATGGTAGGTAAGGACTACCTTCCATATAGTACGTCTCTAGAGGAGTGTATTGAGGATATACAAACAATCCTCTGCTTCTGGCAAGATCAGTCTATCCCTGTTTGGCGCTTAAACATGGCCTGGATAGAAACCGAACATGGCATCACCTTGTTCTTTACTGACCAATTCAAGAGCTCTCTTAGCATACAAAACCTACCTAATATAGAGGGTTATCTATAAAGATGATGACCATACTCTAATGGTAGCGAACCACATAGCCTAAGAGTGTACCATGTTTAAGCCATTACTGATGATGAGGCCTAAGGTAGCGATTAACTTTCACATAACACATTCCACTTTGAATGCCACATTTCCATTCCATGATCACACAACATATTTCTACAAACGTATAACTCTTGAGCTAGCACATCCCAGGAAAGGATGTTAAACAAAGAGAAGTTGCATCTCCACCACCAAACAGATGATACATTCATAGAGATCAATTAATGTGATTAGAAGTGAAACGTCGGACATTCGTCCATACAAGTTTTCCAAGAATAGGACAAACCAAAGGAACTCTCCTATCACATCCTTTTGGAGATTATCCCTAGGATTAGTAGCGAAAGGCCCTTGCATCGAAGATCTCAAATGAAGAACTACTGTCACATAAATATGGTATGGGAAATTTTCCTCGAGGGTCGGTGACAAGCACCGCTACATTCCATCTTCCAAATCATATCATCCCATATTTTTTATTTTTGAACATGTAAATTGGTTCGAAGTGATCTTTGGATAGGAATCACCCAGACCCAACCCCGGTTTCTTCGAACCAATCATCGATAAAAGAAATATTAAGTAAAATGGGAATTATTCTTTTGATTTATTACTTTCTTTGTTTCAAAAATATCTTCAAGAGATATATCTCTTTAAAGCATTTCTTTTCGGTATATACAGAATCATTAAGCCTCTTTCTGGAAAATTATTTATTTAAATCTTAACAAAGATTTCTTAAATCAAAAATCAAAATTTTTTGATTGAGTTGAAACAATGTTATCTAGGATGTTAATCAAAACCAGTAAATATTAAGTGAGGAGAATCTACAGAAATCATCTAATTCTACTAAGTATCAGTTTTTGTATTCAACCAGGAATAACAGTGAAATCACCATTTAAATTCCACGAATAGTACGAGTTACCTCTTTGGATTTTAATACCAAGTATAAGAAGATTATCTCCATAAAATCCAAGTTATTTATATTTGGAAAATTATATCCATTATACTTTGGAAAACTTTAATCCGAGTAAGTCAAATTTCTTATTCCCTCCATCAGGCCAGTTGGACAGCCAGGGAGAGCAGGAATTGATTTTCCTAACTCAAGCCTATACACTATCTCTCTGTCACCCATAAGGTGTCAAAATATTTGTTGACTCTAAATCTTTTAACATACTCAATTAACTTTTAATTATTTATTTAACCTTTTCATAAATCCTTCAAATCATCTTTAAAATACTTTATTAATCATTTAAAAATATTTAAAAAATATTTGGAAAAGAATGGTTGCATTTAAAACTATGTTTCAAAAGTTATAGAAAAGAGCAGTGAAAAGTGTTGTGAATGGTGCTTTTTAAGCTGTATTGATCAAAACGACTTTTCTATTATTTGAAAATTCATTTTTATAACTAAAATCACTTTTATAACATTTTCAAATATTTTTAGAATTTATTTCATATTTTTAAATACTTTTAAAAATATCATAATAAAGAAATCCTTTCATGGATTTCGAACTGCCAACCGCGATTTTTCGAAAACTTGTTTTATTCATATTTCAAAATCTACTTATCGAAATCTCGATTTTATTTCTTTCTTTGAAAACTATGTATATAACAGTTCTAAAAATTCTTATCACGAAGAAGTCCAAGCTATATTCTATTCTATATATACGTTTGACTTTCACGGCATGATATCGCAAACTACCGTTACGCGACGTGCCTATTTTTGACTCAATTTTCAATATTCATTTAAACTAGGAAAAAACACTTTTAAATATTTATAAAACATTTCTAAATCATATTAAACTATTTCTAAGAGGTTTAAACATTCCATATACACCATTTCATTCAACAAAGGAAAGTGATTTCCTTTGTGATTATCGCCATGTATTAATGTGACTTGTATATATTCAACAACCATATTAAACATCCATATTATCATATTCAAACATGATAAACAACCATCATTAACAATCATATATAAACATATATATATCATCCAATAATATATATAAGTGTAGTTTAGGAGTTTTCTCACTTTTAGTTATATGTTGCTAATTACTTTTTCAAACATTCATCAACCAAACATCCAAACATCATTAACATCCAAATAGGTATGTTAAACATTTATAACTAATTATAATGGTTTAAAGTTAGATTTCTCACCACAATTAATTTCCTATTATAATTCATATTGCCACAACACTTCACCTATAAACTTCAACTATCACCTAAACACTTCAAATTTCCTTGCTCAGTGCTCGACCATCCTCCCCATTCGACCTTGCTCTTAACACCCCCAAACTCTCGACCATAACCCTCCCCTCCATCATGCTCTCGACCAAGGGCCATTAATAAGAGAAAAGGAAGAAGTGGATTAAAAAGAGGTTAGAGAATAATTAGTGGATTGCTGCTTAAGCACTCCACTATTTTTAGCCCTCCCACCTCTCTTAAAGAGGAGAAGCCATTAAAGAGCATTAAGGAGCCCAAGATTTGTGAAGAATAATGAATTTGTGAAGAATAAGAGAGAGTATACCTCCCTATTTATAGCATTTTCAAGCATGTAAGCCTCCACCACATCCACCTCCCCCTCCATCATTATTTCCACACATCACCCGCTTCCCATGTGCCTCCATCACTTCATACACTTCCAAGCCATGTGCATGTCCTTAGTTGACTTTAAGAAGGCTTAAGTGTTAAGTTTCTTAAATATCTTAGATTTTTTGTGATAAATAAATATATATATATATATATGTATGTATGTATATGTATATGTAAGTGTATATGTATATTTGTGTGTGTTTATATTCATTTGCAAGTTAAAGCGTGCATATATATGTTATATATCTGTACATGACATATAAACAAGGTTGCAACAACCTTTGAACAATTTTCGTTTGTTAAACCATTGAAAATCAGGAAGCGGATTCCCGGTCACATTTTTACTTATAGTTTAATTTACATACATATATGTAGACGGAATTTGAAAATAAATTTCTCGTCATGATTAATTTATTAAAATGATCTTATTTGAATTGTAAAACCATATAAATTAGTGCTAACAAATATTTACAAAATCTCTATTATATCGATAAAGCGATAAGAATTTTCTTATATTTTCAATCAAGTATATATCTTCATAAAATTACTACAAATGATTTATCATCACTTTATAAGTATTTAGAATGAATTATCATCATTTAAAACAATTATTTGAATAATTATATTAATTATTAAATCATTAAATCCCAATTAAAATTCATAAATCAATATTTAAATATAAGGGCGTCAATAATAATAATGTTATAAACACATTTTATTTTCTAAAAATAAAATAATTGATTTAATTTCATATTTCTATTCAATTATAAAAATAAGTGTATGTATCCAACTATATGTGTGACGTTTGATGATTATAGAGCTGTTTATAGGTAAAATGGTTTTTGGTCATTTCATCGGTATTTTTCCAAAGGAAATATTTTCTGGAACATTTTTCCAAAATAAGTTCAATATTATCAGTTATAACTTAAAACTTTATTATTTATGAAAAATAGTCTATATTTGAATATTTAAGATAATTAAATATCCTCAATTAACGTGATCAAATTGCGGTTCGTTAATGGTCTATTCAAACCAACATTTGATAGTTTCTGTTAAACTCAACTTCGACCCTTTTGAAAATAATCTGACAATACATAAGAACGGAGATCACCTCTTAACCGTTTAAGTGGACATATTTCCTTATCATTTGTCGTAATAGAACAAAGTGTGATTTATATGTATAGTACAATATCATCGAAGATGACTATGCCATATAACTCCCATGTCTCTTCTAGATATTTCTAGAGTTATATTTTTGGCCAAGATTTGATTGTTGGTTATTTAATTGTCAAATAACAAGCGATTAATCATAGAATTAATTCCATATAAGATCCATTAAGCCTTTATAAATAAACCTTTTAATTATTAAAATCTCTTTCAATTATTTGATTCAAAATACCTTTGCAAAGATATATTCACAAACCCCTTATACTCTTTTAATACTTGGAAAAATATTTATATACTCATCTCACCAGTATAAGTATATTACAAACCATTATATTTTCAGTACCTAGAAAATATCCATATACTTATCTTAATAGTATAATCATATTAACAAAACATAAGGAAGATTTCCTCTTTTCCCAATTCATATTTAAATGGTCCATAAATAACTATTTTTTAAGACGTTGTTTACTATAAACCAAAACACCATCCTTCGGTGTTAAGTATGGAAAGAATGTTTCTACACCACCATAATTAAGAAGGATTATTTATCAAATCTGTTATAAACTAAAAAGAGATAAGAAGCCATTAGAAAAGAGGAGAGAGGATAAAATGTTAATCGCTATGATATCGGTTGCATAGAGATTGATTCACTTAATTACATTACATAGGCTTCTTTATATATAGGCCTTGGAGCATGAGATTGAACATATCTCATAATGTGGGACTAAATAGAAAAATACAAAAGCATATTCACTTTTATATTTACATATGTTATAACACTCCCCCTTGAATATGCATCTTCAAAATCTTGAATCCTTTGATAACTTGAAATTGTCCCTTTTGTAACGTGTATGATGATTGCTCCCCCTCATTGTCATCTGGCTTGCATTTATTCATTTTGTCGATCTAAATATTGTCTGTTTCCTCATTGAAAACCTCTGCTAGGAAAACCTAGTGGGAAAAAACCTTAAACGAGGAAAAAAGTGCAACTTGAAATCATAGATATCATACAATGATATTCCTTTCAAAGATTTTGATACTTCGGGATCAAAATAATGTCTCATTAAAAACTTACTAAGAAAAACCCTATGGAAAAAATATTAGTCAAGGATAAAATTACAATTTAACTTAAATAACATATTTGAGATGTTTTTTCTTGAAAAGACATTTGATTCTTCTAGATCAAGATAATGCCTCGTTAAATTCTTAGTAAGAAAAATACAGTAGGAAAAATATTAAATAAGGAAAAAGAGTACATTATAACTTATTTCAAATGTTACTGGGGAGTTGATACTTCTAGATCAAGATAATGCCCTATTAAAACCTTACTAATAAAAACCCAATGGGAAAAATCATAGTTAAAGAAAAAGAGTGCATTATAAAATACTTATGGATGCTCCTCCTGATTTAAAATTTCCCTCTGAATTCATGTTCGTCTTTCGATAATTCAAATTGGTTATAGATACTTCTGGCTCCATAAATATGAATCTCAATAATAATACAATTTATTAATAGTTTCCTTTAATACAATCAAATTTTCAAAGATTGTTTCTTCCAAATATGATTTGCATTTTATGCATTTTGTTTGACACCTTTATGAAAAACACATCATATGCTTTCATTTTTATACTTCAAATCATTTTTGCGTATTGCAACTACATCTTTGATGAATATTAAAAGTTCCGTTACAACAATACTTAAAAGCAGGAAGTAATCAACTCATCTTGAAGTGGATCAAGCTTTTCATTACAGCAATATTTAGAAGAAGGTTGTAATCTACATTCCATGTTCTTTGCATTCATTATAATCATAAAAGTTATTTATATTCTTTAGGAACTTATATATTTTAATAAGTTTTGCATATCGCAACTAACAATTCAATGAATATTAAGAGTTTCATTACAACAATACTTAAAGATAGGAAGTAATCTACTCATCATGAATTATATCAAGATTTTCATTACACCAATACTTAAAAGTAGGTTGTAATCTACGCTCCTTGTTCATTGCATCCTTTGTAACCATGAAAGTTATTTATATTCTTCAGGAATTTGTATACTTTCATCATTCAATATGATTTAAACCATATTTATACCTTCGGGGTATATTAAGCATTTCCAGTACATTCGCTACTTTGCAGACAACATGTCCATATTTCTCTATTAGTAAAGGTTCATGATGGCCAGTCATGTTTTCCCTTAATTTAAGATCCTTAATCTACTTATAAATATAAACGCTTTATTATTTACAAATTTATCATCGATGATTATTTCTTGTCAGTTCTAGACATGATTTATTGAGATCTCTTTAATTGTCATGTTTTAGGTACCTAAACCACTTCTAGGGTTATTTGACAATCGTGTCATGGATCTCTTTCAGAGCATCCTTAAGTATTTCTTTAAGAACACTCAACTTTTTTATTTGGCATCTTTATTACTTACTCCAAAAGTATTTTGAGCTGACTATTGAACCATATTTCAGATGTGATTTATACATTTTGATCATTCAGGGATTCAAATCTATATTGGAGAAAGTCTACTAGGGATATTATTGATAATTTATTCAAGTTACTTAATATTTTGCATCATTGTATATTGTAACAAATATTTAACACTGATGATCAAAATGAGCTTGTATCTCTTTATTCTCCCCCTCAATGTTGACAAACATTGTCACATTAAATAATAATCATCTTTGGATTCTCATTTAGATCCATTATCATATTGCTACTAGCAAATACACCATACATATTAATAATAGGAGAATGACTCTTTTATCAATTGATAAGATGCATTTATGTGATATTTGTGAGCTTCTGTCTCATATTTAAATATGAGATTCAATTATGCCAAATTTTATGAAATATAATCCAGTTGAAATTGTACCAAATTTTCTAAAATAAGCTTCTGGCTTTCAATTTTAGAAATAACGCAAAAATATTCTTTGATGTTTTCATTATAGTTCCGATATGGTAGCCATTCATTTATATATTCTTAAAACTCAACAAATTTCTTTTAAATTTTCTTGAGTAATATGTATTTTGAATTAAGATATATGTACCATTTGGTAATACCATATGGCCTCTTCCGGACCCTTCAATTATATTATTAGATTTTCTATGGTTGAAATTTTTATCTAAATTGTTTTCGGATAGTTTAGAGAAAACTTTTGGTTTTTCAAAATCATATGAGTAGTTACACTATCTAGTAGGTATATATTATCACTCAAATATTGGTGGTCTATATTAAGAATTAAAGATAATATAATTAGCCAACTATTAAAATTTGTAAGCATTAAATAGATGCTAATACTTTCCAAAAAAATTTAAAATGGACTATTGATTAAAACACAACTTCATCGGTACGATATTTCAATTGGTTCTGGAAAAAAATACAAGCACCATCTTCCAACTAGTTGAAACTTTAGGTTCAATCACTCTTTTCTATTGTTTGGAAGTGTGGCCATCTTCTAGTGGTCATAACACCCCTTCAGGGAGTTCCATAAGTAAAGATGATCTTTTTCAGTTAAATGTCTTATTTTAAGATTGCCATGGATATGACATTTTAAAATTATAAGAGCCTTTGTTTTATCCTACTGGGACATATTATTATCATTTTAACGGCATTTTCTAAACATTGATATGGTAATTGAATGTCAGCATCCAATATCTATGACAAAAAGTTATCTCCTAATAAGTCCAATGTGTTAAATTCAAGCTTGACTATGTTTATCATATTACCAACTATAAGTGGAAATAAAAATGCATAAGCATCAACATCTTGTTCATGGGTATATAATCAATGCATTTCAGGAAGTAAGAACCCATATCTGATAGTAGTTACAGTGAAAGAAAAAAAACATTACTGTAAAATAGTAAAAGACAACCAAATATAATCTATAAAAGCGACTATAATTTTTTATTTACATCCTTTTGATAGCTCTAGATCCAATCTCATTAATTACATTCATTAAATTCCTTGAAAATGGAAAACTACCCTTGAAAATATGGAAAGGCATTTACATGGACCGATTGGTGGAGAAGGGATGAATTATAATCAAAGAATGCACTAACTTTATTATATTTACTTTCATAATATAGGCAGATTTAAGAATATGAATAGGTAGTATTAAATCCATTTATTAATTCATAACAACTACAATAGTGAGAAATATAAATATACCGTGCATATACGTTGTGATCCTTGCCAACAATAAGAGATATAAAAGAAGAATAAATATATGAAATATTTATATGCATCTTTGTTGGACCATTCTCATTGATCATTATTTAATGATTTATTAATTGCTATTGATTAATATGAATTAATATATGTGGCTATTTACATATTGTAAGTTAACATAGAGGAAATTTGTACATCACATAATATATGAATAATATCAAGAAAAACAAAATAGTTTGACTTGGCAATTAAAAAGTATGTGGTATGAGTTACAACTATTGATAACAATCAATAAGTATATTCTTGTGACATGACAATAATAGGTAAAAGATTAAGCATATATAAAATACTAAACATTGGGATACCACTTTGCTGAAAGAGGAAAGATGAATGAGTTTTATACATATAATATAACAGAATTGATGGACGTATAAATATTAACATTCATTCTATGAAGAATCCAAAATACTTACTTGATGAGCCAAAGGAAGGAAACTTGATCTATTATATATGTTACCTTCTGAAAGGCATGATCGGATGCATGGAAGAAGGAAAAATAAAAATAAACTTCCAGTTAGAATGCCTTGTTTTCTATTATAAAGAAAGAAAATAGATATATTTCTATGTATTTATTTGGTTTAGTTAAAGCACCAAATATATCAACAAATCTCTTCTGGAGATACGTTATCATTTCCTAATATATTAGTCTCTTTTAGGGATATTTTATTATCACTGCTTATGGAGTGAATTTATCTCTTTCAGAGATATATATGCATTATTGGAATGCTATATCAACATACAATATTTCTATCGTAGAAATTACATAATTACTACCTTTATAATAACATAAAACATCCCAATTAGAGATTTTTGTTGTAACTGTCTTTGAAATGACATATCAAACTTTAAACATAGCAACAAAATTAGATACACCAAATGAAAGTAAGATGCGAAGATAAAACCACAACTTCTGGAGTGTAATATTGGTATATAATTCCCTTTTTTTAGGGATAATGAAACGACCTGATATTTTCAACCATTCGCATCCAAACATGCCGGATTTGAATTGCTCAAAATAACAAATTGTTAATTTATATTTGGCAAATCTCAACATATACAGTAAATAAATAAATCACAGAATCACAGACATAGAGTAATATACAATATGCAGCGGAAACAAAAGAATAGTAGTTCATGAAGCTACTATATACATATCAGAGTTAAATAAGTTACAATCGAAGTTTCAAATACAATAGTCAAATACAAGCTCAGAATACATCACTAGAATCAACCAGATATCTGAAAGCTGGATAGATAGCTGGATCTCCAAGCGAAGCTCCAACTCCAAAGGTGAGTCTCAAAAATTGAACCACTCAGTCTGACCTGAGCGTATAGCAAAACACAGAACACTCAAGTCAGGATTAACATTCTTATATCAATAAATCCAACTAAAGTGAAATAACAACGGAAATACAAGTAACTCAAAGGATGTTTGGGAAAACCATCCTCTAAGGATCCGTTAAACTATCTACTATGTAATAATATACGCTAGTATAATAATGTCTAAAGTAAAGTATAATATATTTAAAAATAGCGTTGAGGCTTTATCCATATCCCCCTTAACACATTTTATATATTCCCATAGTTTATACAGTACCGTAATCTCCCCCGTACTGGGCGTCGTCATATGGCACTCCATAGGTATGGTATAAAACAAACTCGTATAAGCCGCACTAGGGTAGGTGACACGGCACAACGAGGCAATGCCAAGGTAGACATACCAATTACGCATCCAGACTGGTGGAAACGCATAGCAGCCACCACCGCCCACCTCGAGCCACACTCCCAAAAATCAAAGGTGCACCCAATCAATCACAAAGTAATAGAATGGCATCGAAGGAGTGTATCCGATAAGAGGATCTACCTCATTGGCCCGGAATCGCTCCAGTTTTAGCCACCTTATGCCAACTCACGGGAGTTGGGCGCACGTATATACCTCAATAGAACGTCGCCACCATCCTACTTCATTCTAGAATCTCCACCGCATACAAGGTTGTTAAAGTGGTTTTCAGAGTTGGTAGAGAGTATGACAACTTCCGATCCCGGTCTCTTTAACAACCAAACGTTATTATAATACCGCGGTCATTTCAAATTAGTTTATACTTTGAAACCAAAATAGCATTACCATTTCAAAAAAACCATATAATTACGATATCCTTTTCCAAAATCATAGCATTTTTCAAAGTTATAACACTTCCAAACTAAGCACTTGAAATTAAAACATTTTCGAAACATAATACTTGAAATCATAATACTTCCCATTTAACCGACTTAAATATTAAAATAGTATATATAATAAAATTATTTTCCTCGAATTTCACAAATTAATTCCAAATCAACTGGAATTCCAAAATTCAAATTTAATCAAATCTCAAATCAATAATTCAAATTTAGCTTCTAAATAAACCATTCAAAATCATATCGATTTCAAAATATGTATTTCAAAGCTTTAAATATTCTGTAATTTCAAAACTAAGTGTGATAATTTTATACATATCTTAATTCAATTTACTATTATTTAGTTTTGAAATATTTACTTAATAAATTCAATATCATTTAAATAAACTCAAACTTGAAATATTTATTATTCACTTTAAACCAACATCAAGTTATAAAATTATATCCTTTAGAATCTCAAATTAAATAAGTTCCAAATCGATTTTTATTAAATATAATTCTTAATTAAATACAATTTCAAATCAATATCAAATCCATCTCTCAACCTTAATTTATTAAAATCATTATAAACTCTATATTAAAATTTAATTTAAATAAATAGTTAACCATATTGTATTTTAGTAAAATCAAACTTTATTATTAAACTTATTTTATATTAAATATATACATAGCTTAAATTTGAGAATTCAACTATATCTAAAATAATATTTATATAATATCAAAAATCAATATTTATTAAACCATATATTTCTTTCGTAAAACCATAGAAGTCATTTTCAAAATATTTATATATAGGCCAGCGGTGCCTATATATAATTTTCTATCCTATGGTCAAGTGATACGGATATTTATCATTTCAATTTGTAATTTAAATTTATACGAGTATATATCATTTCAACCTGCAATCCCAAATTCAATTCAATTGAAAATCGCTTGGGTCTATCATTTCAACCCATAACGATTTTCTTGTATTCTACAGATCGTTCGAGTATGTATCATTTCAATCCATAGTGTATTCTATACTAACTGGAAACTTGCAGAGTGATAACAGATATGATAATAATATAACAAGCATATATCATCAATATAAATAACAGATAATGGTGTCAGATGTCACAGGTAAACAGATACAAACACGAATCAAGTTTAATAAATATAAGAACATTAATCATGAGTGATTGCTCACCTTTAGAGGCCAGAGATGAGCGAGAATGAGATGGGTTACGAATCCAGGCACGAATCACAAAACAAGGCAAGATTGAACTCGAATCGACGAACGAAGCTGATAAAAAGGAATTGACAAAAATCGAATCAGAACTAGGTCGATGATGATAAATGGTATTAGTGAACACATACATATATAACTATATATAGCTATATATCTATAAAGTCATATACTAAATTTAAGCACATATAAATTAAATATATATGTTTCTAAAAATCATTGTTTCAATTTAAAACATATATTAAACTCAACATACTTATATAAATATTGAAATCATTATACTTATAAACAAATAGATATATATATATATATATGTATATGTACAAATATATATGTATTAAACGGTTTTAAACCAAATGGTATATATTTATTTTAAAGTCCAACCTTATATACATAGAAATATGTACAAACATTGTGTACAATATTATATTTATACTAATACATACACAACATTCTATACTCATATATATATATAAACTATTTCAGGCAAAAATATTGTAATAACGGTATATATAAAAATATATAAAAAAATTCCAAAACATCAGTAGAACTAATATAATATAAAACTAATATAAACTTGTACTCAAATAAATGTAGATACATAAAAATATATGCAACCTATTCATGTACAGTGAAATATGCGGACTGCCCTTACATTAAATATCAAATCAACTAAGACAATGCATATATGAACTATACATATAATAATATATGAACTAAATCCATGTAAAGCAAGATCTTACATAAACCATACATCTTCATAACTGTATATATATATAATTTAAATTGAATACAAACACTGATTTGTAAAACATATATATATATATATATATATATATATATATAGAAAATATTGACGAACTAACATATATATATATATATATGGTTAAGCTTATGTAAGGTATATATTATATACATGCTTGGATAACCTTATACTTAACATAATACTGCAGTACACACATATATAGTTACAAATATATACATGACTAATAAAATTTGTATATATAATAAACATGGTTTGTATACTATCATATAATAACAGATTAGGTTTTATATGTAAACTAATATTCATCTATATATTTAGTCAAAGAAAAATCTTAACAAATAAACATATCTCTAAACCAAGTTGTGACTCATATGAGCAAAACAAATACGTATATATACACGAGACAAATACACATCTAAATTTACTTTGTAATGAAATTTACATATTATATAAATACTAAAATGGATATACTTAATATATTTTTACTGTAAACAAAATAAAAACTAATAAAATTTACACAATACACTATAATATATATATATATATAATGCAAGTAGGTATGAAACAGTACTATAATACACATACACAGGCAAACTAACAAAAAAAATGCAACTGACATATATATACTATACTAACAATAATATATTAATATAATTCTTTATATATAAAAGAACATACACCTGTACACTAATATGCGTGCATCTATAAGCTCATATATATATATATCAACACTTATATATAATCGCATATATATATATATATATATAAACATATAATGTATGCAAAACTGTAATATAAACGGTAGACAAATTTAAGCCTGTATATATTATATTAAAAATATGTACATACGTATATAAAGCAACAAATCTCATTTTAAAAACCTTGATATAACTGAATAGAACTTATAGTATAATATATATAACTTCGTAATTAATACACATATAACATACCTAAGAAAAGGCTGCGAACAGTCGGAGCACGGCAAAAGAAAAGTATGGTTTCAGTCATGGTTGTTCGGGTCAATGCTGAAGGAAGGAGTAGTGCTAGAGCACGGCCAAGGAGAGGGATGACGAGGCAGAGCGGAGTTGTTGGTTATGCCCATATGGCTGAGGGAAGAGGACGAACAACTGTGAAGAAGAGGGAAGTAGGCGTGGACTTCGTTTGCACAGGCAAGTGGAGGAGAAAGGGTTTTGAAGTGGTGGGTAAATGAAAAGAACAAGCAGAGGAAGACAGAGGTGCAACTAACACTATATGACTTTCCTTTCCAAACGAAGGAGAGCCAAAAAAACGTACCCAAAATAGAATGAATAGAAGAACCAGACAATATTAAACAGTGGGAATTGTAGAGGTCGAAAGTTGAAATATTAATTGTTGATGACCGTTTGATTTCACCTGGATAACTGAAAAGTCAAAGAATCCTAAAGTGTTAAAATGGGTACCGCTACGACAAATTGTTTCGCGGATTCCGCTACATACCGAAACTCCAAAACATAGAAATGAATATACCGTAGAGATCAGTACAACGAGACGATCAAAATAATATACAGTTATCAGTGGCACGATCATCCGATCAAAAGTCGATATCGGTACCCAAAATGCTGCTAATTTGCCAGAAATAAGATAAACGGAGCAATAGAAGTCCAAATTTGGAGAAATGAAATATGACGTCTCACTCAGAAAATGATTTACAAATTTTCTATAGAAAAATATCCAGGTTTGGAAAACATTTTATTATCATCAAATATTAACTGATTTAAATTTAAATAAAATTGCACAATAAAATAAACTTGTTTATTATGAGATGAAAAATTACCAGTTGCTATATTTAACTAGACGCATTCCAAATATCAAAATTAAATTTCAAAATTTTATCGTCTAAAATTTCACAAAATTTCAATTAAATATACTAATAAAACAAATAAAATTATTAAAATTTACGAGTCGTTAACTCTCCCCCGCTCAAAACTTTTCGTCCCAAGGAGGTAGGAGAATAGATACAACCAGAAAGAAAATTAGATTGAAATACAAAATAAAACAATTAATTTAAAACCATAATATTCCAATTTAAATCAATATTAACAATTAATTTTTTCAAGGTATTTCATTCTGTTAATTAAATTTCAATTTATTAATATTTGATACAAAAGGTTTCTTCCAAACAAAATTTTATTTAATTTATATAATTTATTCATCATCCTATTATTCAATTTATCTTAATTAACATTGTTATAATCATAAATTTAAGCATAAGACATTTATTATAACCACCCAAATCTATTTATAAATTCTTTCAACATCATTTTAATTGTAAATTATTCGATTACATACTCAACTTCTGAATGATTTAGGTAAGTTATATTGGAATGCAATTGAATATTATACAAATAAAAATTTTCAATTCGATTATTTCAAATCTAAATATTCATTCAAAGTTTTTGGATTTATTAAAACCATCCCTCAACCAAAATTTAAGAATAAAATTTCCGATTAACTTCAAACAATTTGGAGATAAATGTATATTTACATTCAATATATCACATCAAATCTATAATCATATATCAATATATATATTATAAATCAAGTAATATTTGAGGAATTCAAAGCAATTTCATTTTTCAAAACAAAGTGCAGCAAAACTACAGAATGGTCTCTCCACTTCGAAACTCGAAAATGAATGTCGATGATGCTGTAGTCATTATTGAAATTATTTTCCAACGACAATGTAGGTTCTTTGAAAACCATTGCTATTCGAAAATACTTTTAAGTAATACATTTTAGAAATTCAAAACCAAAGTTGGAATTATCGAAAATTAAATTCTCAAATTCTAATTTCAATTCAATTAAATTTCAAATCTGGATGTTGAAATAGTCAATGGTTCACAAAATAATAAATGAAAATCAAATATTAATATTTTCACCAACCAATTCATTAACTATTTAATTTCAGAAAACTTATACATATATATATAATCATATTAAAAAAATTATTTCATTTACCAAATTTGGAAATAGTATTGTGTCAGTTAGTTCTATTCAAGTGTTTTGGAAATCCTATCGGTAGCGTTGATCAGACGAGCCGATCGAAATCCAAATCAACATCAGCAACTCAAACCACACAATATATAAAACATTTAAATATTAATTTACAAATATACTCCCTCGCTGAATAATACAGAATGGATTTCAAGACAAGGATAGAGATTCAAATTTGATGGACTCAATCCAAGAGAATTCTGATTCGAAGATAGATTTGAAACCAAGATAAGATGATTAAATAATAAAATAGGAAGATGGATAAGTTTATTAAACCGTGGGCATCCTTAACCGGGTCGACTGTTACTTCAAAATAAGATCGATGCAGAATTCCGAGGCAAATCGACATTCGATCTCAAAAGATAAAATTTAGGCATGGCAGGAGATAGATAGCATCGTAAACTGAGGATAAAGAAATCCCTGGTAAATCAATGATTATTGTAAAGGAATCTTACCCCTTTACAAATCATTCGAAGATTTACGAGACTGCCGAGTTATTATAGAGATCATTCGAAGTGGAGTTATGGGGTACTCCAGAATCAAAAGAATTTGGATGCGAAAAGACGAAAGTGGATTTCAGAACGAATACGGGAGTTCCAAAATTCAAGGAAACCAAATCAAAAAGGAAGGAATTCAAGCTCGAAAGAAAGTGATTCCATAATTAAATTTACCCTATATCTTGAGTTTTGCCTAAAACCTAGCTCTATTACCAAATGTAACGACCTGATATTTTCAACCATTCGCATCCACACATGCCGGATTTGAATTGCTCAAAATAGCAGATTGTTAATTTATATTTGGAAAAACTCAGCATATACAGTAAATAAATAAATCACAGAATCACAGACACAGAGTAATATACAATATGCAGCAGAAACAAAAGAATAGTAGTTCATGAAGCTACTATATACGTATTAGAGTTAAATAAGTTACAATAGAAGTTTCAAATACAATAGTCAAATACAAGCTCAAAATAAATCACTAGAATCAATCGAATATCTGAAAGCTGGATAGATAGCTGGATCTCTAAGTGGAGCTCCAACTCCAAAGGTGAGTCTCAAAAGCTAAACCACTCAGTCTGACCCGAGCATATAACAAAACGCAAAACACTTGAGTCAGGATTAACATTCTTATATCAATAAATCTAAATCATGTGAAATAACGACTGAAATACAAGTAACTCAAAGGATGTTTGGGATAACCATCCTCTAAGGATCCGTTAAACTATCTACTATGTAGTAATATACTCTATTATAATACTGTCTAAAGTAAAGTATAATACATTTAAAATAGCATTAAGGTGTTACCCATATCCCCCTTAACACATTTTATATATTCCCATAGTCTATAGTGCCGTAATCTCCCCCATACCAGTTGTCGTCAAAGGGCACTCCATAGGTATGGTACAAAACAAACTCGTATAAGGCGCGCTAGGCTAGGTGACACGGCATAACGAGGCAATGCCAGGGTAGATATACCAATTATGCATTCGGACTGGTGGTAACGCATAGCAGCCACTACCGCCCACGTCAAGCCACACTCCCAAAAATCAAAGGTGCACCCAAATCAATCACAAAGTAATAGAATGGTATCGAAGGTGTGTGTCCGATAAGAGGAGCTACCTCATTGGCCTGGAATCGCTCCTGTTTTAGCCACCTTACGCCAACTCACGGGAATCAGGTGCACATATATACCTCAATAGAACGTCGCTACCATCCCACTTCATTCTGGAATCTCCACCGCGTACACGGTTGTTAAAGTGGTTTTTAGAGTTGGTAGAGAGTATGACAACTTCCGATCCCGGTCTCTTTAACAACCAAACGTTATTATTACACCGTTGTCATTTCAAATTAGTTTATACTTCAAAACCAAAATAACACTACCATTTCAAAAAAACAATATAACTACGATATCCTTTTCCAAAATCATAGCATTTTTCAAAGTTGTAATACTTCCGAAACTAAGCACTTGAAATTAAAACACTTTCGAAACATAATACTTGAAATCATAATACTTCCCACTTAACCGATTTAAATATTAAAATAGTATATATAATAAAATTGTTTTCCTCAAATTTCATAAATTAATTCTAAATCAACTCGAACTCCAAAATTCAAAATTAATCAGATCTTCAATCATTAATTCCAATTTATCTTCTAAATAAACTATTCAAAATCATATCGATTTCAAACACAGATTTAACCACAAATAAACTATTTCAAAATATATATTTCAAAGCTTTGCATATTCTATAATTTCAAAACTAAATGTGATAATTTTATACATATCTTAATTCAGTTTACTATTATTTAGTTTTGAAATATTTACTTAATAAATTCAATATCATTTAAATAAACTCAAACTTGAAATATTTAATAATCACTTTAAACCAACATCAAGTTATAAAATTATATCCTTTAAAATCTCAAATTCAATAAGCTCCAAATCGAATTTCATTAAATATAATTCTTAATTAAATACAATTTCAAACCAATTTCAAGTCCATCTTCTCAACCTTAATTTATTAAAGTCATTATAAACTCTACATTAAAATATAATTTAAATAAATACTTAACCATATTATATATTAGTAAAATCAAACTTTATTATTAAACTTATTTTATATTAAATAAATTTATACATTGCTTAAATTTGAGAATTTAACTATATCTGAAATAATATTTATGTAATATCAAAAATCAATATTTATTAAACCATATATTTCTCTCGCAAAACCATAGAAATCATTTTCAAAGTATTTATATATAGACCAGCGGTGTCTGTATATAAGTTTCTATCCAATGGTCAAGCGATACAGATATTTATCATTTCAATCCATAATTTAAGTTTATACAGGTACATATCATTTCAACCCGCAATCCCAAATTCAATTCAATTGAAAATCGCTTGGGTCTATCATTTCAACCCATAACGATTTTCTCCTATTCTACAGATCGTTCGGGTATGTAGCATTTCAACACATAGTGACTTCTATGCTAACAGGGAACTTGTAGAGTGATAACAGATATGATAATAATATAAGAGGCATACATCATTAATATAAATAACAGATAATGGTGTCAGATGTCACGGGTGAACAAATGCAGACAATATCATATATATGACAATGTGAATAACAAACAGCAGCATATTTCAATTATCGTTTCAATTGAAATCAAATTTAATAAATATAGGAACATTAATCGTAAGTGATTGCTCACCTTTAGAGGCCAAAGATGAATGAGAATGAGATGGGTTAGGAATCCAGGCACAAATCACAAAATAATGCAAGATTGAACTCGAACCGACGAACGAAGTTGATAAAAAGGAATTGACAAAAATCGAATCAGAACTATGTCAATGATGATAAATGGTATTAGTGAACACATACATATATAACTATATATAGCTATATGTTTATAAAGTCATATACTAAATTTAAGCATATATTGAATTAAGTATATATGTTTCTAAAAATAATTGTTTCAATTTAAAACATATATTAAACTCAACATACATATATAATATATTGAAATCATTATATTTATACAAATAGATATATATATAGTAATATATAAATATATGTATTAAACTGTTTTAAACCAAATGGTATATATATATTTTAAAACCCAACCTTATATACATAAAATATGTATAAACATTGTGTACAATATTATATTCATACTAATACATACACAACATTATATACTCATAGATATATATAAACTATTTCAAATGAAAATACTTTAATAACGGTATATATATAAAAAAAATATTTTTTCCAAAACAACAGTAGAACTAATATAATATAAAACTAATATAACTCATACTCAAATAAATGTAAATACATAAAAATAGTGCAACCTTTACATATACAGTGAAATATGCAGACTGCCCTTACATTAACTACCAAATCAATTAAGATAATGCATATATAAACTATATATATAATAATATATAAACTAAATCCATATAAAGCTAGATTTTACATAAACCATACTTGCTTATAACTGTATATATATAAAATTTAAATTGAATACAAACGCTGATTTATACAACCCATACATATAAAAAATATTTAGATAAGTAACACAGTATGAAAATATCGACAAACTAACATATATGTACACACACGGTTAAGCTTGTGTAAGATATACATTATATACATGCTTATATATAAGCTAGTGTAAGATATACATTATATACATGCTTATATAACCTTATACTTAACATAATACTACTGTACACATATATATAGTAATATATATATATATATATATGACTAATTAAATCTGTATATATAATAAACATGGTTTTTATACTATCATATAATAACAGATTACATTTATATAAATGAAAAAGGTTTTATATGTAAACTGATATTCATCTATGTACTCAGTCAAAGAAAAATCTTAACAAACAAACAAACATATCTCTAAACCAAGCTGTGAATCATATGAGCCAAACAAATACATATATATACACGAGACAAATACACATCTAAATTTACTTTGTAACAAAATTTACATATTATATAAATATTAACATGGATATACATAATATATTTTTACTGTAAACAAAATAAGAACTAATAAAATTTATACAATACACTTCAATAAGTGTGTGTGTATATATAATGCAAGTAGGTACGAAACAGTACTATAATATACGTATACAGGCAAACTAACAAAAAAAATGCAACTGACATATATATACTATACTAACAGTAATATATTTATATAACTCTTTATATATAAAAGAACATACACATATACACTAATATGCGTAGATCCATAAGCTCATATATATATAATAGCACTTATATATAATCACACACACACACATATATAAACATATAATGTATGCAAAACTGTAATATAAACGGTAGAAAAATTTAGGCATATATATATTATGTTAAAATTATATACAGACATATATAAAGCAGCAAATCTCATTTTAAAAACCTTGATATAACTGAATAGAACTTATAGTATACTATATATAACTTCATAATTAATACACATATAACACACCTAAGAAAAGGCTGCGAACGGCCGGAGCACGACAAAAGAAAAGTATGGCTTCAACCATGGTTGTTTGGGTCAGTGCTGAGGGGAGGAGCAATGCTAGAGCATGGCCAAGGAAAGGGATGACCAGGCAGAGCGGAGTTGTTGGTTGTCCCCACATAGTTGAGGAAAGAGGACAAACAACTATGAAGAAGAGGGGAGCAGGCATGGACTTCGTCTTCACAGGCGAGTGGAGGCGAAAGGGTTTTGAAGTGGCGGGTAAATGAAAACAATGAGCAGAGGAAGACAGAGGTGCAATTAACACTATATGACTTTCTTTTCCAAATGAAAGGAGAGCCAATTTAAAGTAACGTACCCAAAATAGAATGAATAGATGAAGCAGAAAATATTGAACAGTGGGAATTATAGAGGTCAAAAGTTGAAATATTAATTGTTGATGACCGTTTGATTTCACCTGGATAACTGAAAAGTCAAAGAATCCTAAAGTGTTAAAATGGGTACTGCTATGACAAATTGTTTCGCGGATTCCGCTACATACTTTAACTCCAAAACACAGGAATGAATATACCGCAGAGATCAGCATGACGAGACGATCAAAACGGTATACAGATATCAGATCATCCGATCAAAAGTGGATATCAGTACCGAAAATGCTGCTATTTTGCCAGAAATAACATAAACGGAGCAATAGAAGTCTAAATTTTTAGAAACAAAATATGATGTCTCACTCAGAAAATGATTTATAATTTTCTATAGAAAAATATTCAGGTTTGGAAAACATTTTATTATCATCAAATATTAACTGATTTAAATTTAAATAAAATTGCACAATAAAATAAACTTGCTTATTATCAGATGAAAATTTATGAGTTGCTATATTTAACTAGACGCATTCCAAATATCCAAATTAAATTTCAAAATTTTATCGTTTAAAATTTCACAAAATTTTAATTAAATATGTTAATAAAACAAATAAAATTACTAAAATTTACGGATCATTACAGATAAATTATTGCTATTACTTCAAAAAAATTATATGATATTTCTTCAGGGAATATAGTGTTTCCTTTTAAGGAATTGCGATGTAACAAAAATAAAATTCCTATAACAGCTCTCTTGGGATGTTGGATTTGCAATATTTTATTTTTTGAAATTGGGTAAGATTTTTATAAAAGGCATTACAGCCCAAAGTTAAAAGCCTAATCCACAGGCCCAAGGATTACATACAAAAGAATCCGACAAATAAACAAAGTACTCGAACTTTCCAAAATTAAAACAATGAAAGAAACTGCATCTCCTTCCTCATCAGTTTTCATGGCGGCTGAAGATAACTGGTACTTGGGTTTTCTGCCAATGGGAAGTTCTAATCCCCTTCTTCAATTCGAACTCCATCTCGTTCCAACGAGGTAAAAGCCCAATTTTTGATTCTTCTCTTTACCAATTGCATTACGTTTATAGCTAGTTTACTGACCTCTGTGCAATTTCTTTGTTTATTCTGAAACAAACAACGATTAATTTCCTTCCACACGCTCCAAACAATAACAGTGATAGCAATGCCGTCCAATTTGGTTTTCATGTCTACGTCGTTCCCCCTCTGAGCCACGTAAATGATTTCTTCCTCCAATAAACTTGGTTGATTTGACAAATTTGTTTGTGTTTTATACAATTTCCATACCTCGGTCGAGAATTTGCAGGAATAGAAGAGATGGTCATGTGTTTCTTCTTCCTAATTACATAATACACATTTATTTTCTGATATAGTCCCCCATTTCACGAGTATATCCTTTGTAGGAAGTCTTTTGAGAATTTCTTTATAAGCGGTAAAAGCCATTTTAGGGCTATTGGCATGATTCCAAATAATTTTGCTCCATATAACTTTATTGTCTCGATGCCTTACCTCATTCCAAGCTGATTTAGTAGTAAATTCATTCCCAGTAGGCTTCCACACCCAAATATCATTTTCTCTGCCGCTAAAGATTGGCACAAATTAAATTTTTTCCTTGATGTCTTGATTTATTGGCAGCAGGGAGCAATTCCATTCATTATTGTTAATTATATCTGTCACTTTTTTATCTGGGCACCCATAGTTAGAAAAGGTATTAATTCCTAGGATATTAATTAAGGATTCACCTGTTATCCAAGGGTCCTTCCACAGTCAGTTTCTCTTCCTGTGGCTATTTCTTTTACATAGCATAAAGCTAGTGTTTTCCTTACCCTCATGATAGCTTTCTAGTTTGCAGAAGCATTGTTGCCCATGTGCATGCACCAGAAATTGCCTCTAATATATATTCTCCTCATCCAGTTACCCTACAGACCTTTTCCTTTAATGATTCTCCAGGCTTGTTTCAAAGTGTAAACCATCCTCATGTCTTTAAGTCTTCTAAGGCCCATGCCTCCTTCCTCTTTAGGTCTACATAAGTTCTCAAATTTAATTTTGTGCATGCCACCTTTCCATATAAAGTCTGCACAAACTTTTTCTATTATCTATATTGAGGCATCAGGTAATTGGAAAGTTTATAACCAGAAGTTGACTTTGGAATGAATAGCCGTGTGCACCAGTACAATTCTGCCTGCTAGTGATAAGAGTTTGGAACTCCATCCCTGCAGTTTGTCCCTAATCGAAGAGATCAAAACTGCGCATTTTCTGTCAGTAATCTTATTGGAGGATTGAAGAAGACCTCAGTATTTAACAGGGAGTATTCCTTCTTTCACATTCAAGTAGTCCAAAATTTCACTTCTCCTGTTGCATGTTTTATTGAAGTAACATTTGGTTTTTCGCTCATTCATTTTTAGCTCTGTGTCTCCTTAGATTGCAGAAAATATCTTTTACAGCAGTAGCCGATGTGTAACTGGATTTTATACATATGAGCAGGTCATCTGCATATAGTAAGTGGGTCACTATAGGCTGAAAATTGTATGTAGGCTGAATTAATTTTTTATGTGTTGCCAGCTCCATATGTAATGAAAAATATTCCATGGCAATTGCAAACAAGTAAGGGGGAAGGGGGCCACCCTGCATGATACCTCTATTGGAACCTATAAAACCTTTTGGTATTCCATTAATCAGAATTGAGAAGGTTGGAGTAGAGATACATTCTTTTATTATGTTCATAAATTTTGTGGGGAATCCCATAGCCTTTTGCATATGGATGATAAAATTTCTATTTATTTTATCATATGTTTTATGAAGATCCACTTTAAGACAGATTTTGTCCGCACCTGGTTTGTTGAAGTTTCTAATCAGTTCATGTGCCATCAATGAGTTTTCAGAAATGCTTCTGCGTTTGGTGAACGCACTTTGACACTCTGAAATAAGGACAGGTAAAATGAGTTTTATTCTATTACATAAAATCTTGCTTAGAATTTTGTACCACATTACAACAAGCTATAGTGCGGTAATCTTCAATTTTCGTTGGGTTATCCTTCTTAGGAATAAGGCATATAAATGTGTGATTGATTTCTTTTACAAATTTGCCATTTTGAAAAATATCCTGCATTGCTGATAGAATTTCTTCTTTCAGGTCTTCCTAATGGAGGAGGACGAATTTGGATCCCAGACCATCTGGCCCTGGGCTTTAGTCAATATGTATGGACGGCAAGGCTTCCCACACCTCATTCATGGTGATGTTCTTGGACAGCAGCCTTTTCCCTTTGGAGTTTATCTTCCTTCTGCTTCGGATTTCTAGCGAATTGTTGTTAACTTCTCCATTGAACATGTCACTGTAATATTTTATAGCTTGTTCTTCAATCGTAGAGTTGTTGATACAGTCATTACCATCTTGATCAATTAGATGATAATTATTATTAGTGTTATATCTGACTGCCATTTTTGTGTAGAAGAATTTAGTACACTCATCCCCATCAGTTAGCCATTTTTCTTTAGCTTTCTGCTTAAGTTCAATGGCTTTTATTCTAAGAGCCTCTTTTAGTCTATTTTGGTTTTGATAGTATTGTTTCCATGTTTCATCAGTAGGCTCACCGTTATCAGTTAGAGGTATTTCTTCACATTTTGCCTGAAGAGTGTTGATCTAGTCATCTTCTTGAATTCTTTTTTTTGTTCCATTCTTTTAGTTGTAACTTAACAGTCTTGAGAATCCACACTAGTTTGTATCATTGAGTTCCCTCTTCCCGAGGGATATCATTGATATGAGTGGCCTTTGTATGCCCTTGTAATTCATGCCATTGATTGGAGTATCTGAAAGGCTTACCTTTCTCATGCAAGTTCTTCTCTTTTAAGTTTATGAGTATGGGATAGTGATCACTAGTGGAAAGGGGAAGTATATTAACTCTAGTGTTAGATAGTTTATTTACGCATGCTACATTCATTAGTGCTTTGTCAAGTTTGCAAGTTATTTCTTACATTCCCCACTTCTCCATGTATATTTCGGGCCATAATGGATAGGTTTCAATATTCCAGCTCCAGTGATGCAGTTTTCAAATTCTTCTAATTGGTAAACTCTTATGGTGAGTCCCCCGTTTTTTTCCTCTACTTTAAGTATAGAATTAAAATCTCCCAAGACAATATCAAGGCTCATTAATCTTACTACTAATATCTGTGATAGTTCTCCAAAGATGGGTACGGTGAGAAGCTAAATTTCTTGCATACACACAACCTAGAATAAGTTTAAGGCACCCCAAATTAATGACATTGACATTTATATGTTGATCATCCTTAGACATAAGTTTGACATTCCATATTTTTTTGTTCCATAAAAGGAGTATTCAGTCTTTACCACCAACATCATTATTATGAAAATAATCCCACTCAGATTCTGGTGAGTCAGTAAAGAAATTAAGATTATCGTTAGTAAATTTATTTTCTAATATACTCAAGATAGAGGGAGAATACTTTCTCTTACGTTTTAAGAGGTCTAAATGCCTTGTTTCACTGTTCAGACCTCTTACGTTCCAACTAATTATGGACATTTTGATATAGGAGGTCGACTCCCCAATTTCATAGGAGACACCTCGCGATTTATGTTTTCCTTGTCTTTGCCTCTATTTTCTTAAATTGCATTGCATATTTTTTGTTAGACTTTGTGTATATATTTTTGCTATCCACCTCTGATTCAGACCCTAAGTTCATATTGTCAAGTACAACATTATTAATCTCTTTCTCTTCATCTGATGTTACAGTTGTATTCCTTGCTGTGCTCTCATCCAAGCTACGGAGCAGTGCATTCTCCTCCTCCTCTGTACTTGATGAATGACCTGCAGACTGGACTGTCACCTCAGGACCATCATTATTTTCCACCTGGTCTATAGTTTTCGAATTTACTTGTTCAGTGTACATATTTGTATCACCTTTGGTAGGGTCAGTCTGTGTTGTAGAAGAACAGTCTGAGTGTCTTCAGTTGTGGTTTTTTGTCTCCAAACTTGTTTGATTGGAGGTGAAACAGTTTCACATTGGTCCAATGTATGAACAGAGTATTTGCAATTAGTGCAAATAAGAGGTGTATGTTCATATTCTATATGCTGAATGTAAATATTTCCATGTCTATCTTTGGCTCTCACCTGTTTTTTGATATTGTCACTTGCTTTGATTTCTACAAGGACTCTAGCATAGTTTAGTCTTTTAACATGTCTAGTATAGTCATCCATATCTAAGGGATTACCAATTGGATGTGATTCTAGCATATCCTTCTCAAGCCTTAGATTTGGTTCTCATTTGTAAAAACAAGTTTGTTGTCTATGAACCAAGAATCCCCATCTAAGACTTTCTTACAGTCTGCTTCATTACTGAATTTAATAAGATGAAAACCATTTTCCCTAAGGAAAACATCCCATTTTCCAGAGTGTTTCCATTCTCTTTTGATATATGCGTTAAGATGAATATAATAAGGTTTCTTACCAGCAACATATATATATAAAGAAGTACCCTGCATACTTTTCGTGGTATTAAAGACGTCTTCGTCCAAATCAGCATATGCTCCTTCCTCATCTTCCATAAAGTCAAATTTATTGACCCCACCATCATGCATGTGTTTCCTGCAATAGCATCTGATTCCTCTCCTGAATTCTGACCTGTTAGCATTAGCATGTGTACCGCTGTTAATCCCTAATTCGATTCCGGCTTTTATTTTTATGTCTTACCTCTGTCCAACCCGTGTCATCTACTTCATTCTCCACGACGATAGGTTCCTTTGATGGGATTTCCGTAGTAGCCACTTTGTCCGCCATTATATTAAATTATTATTTCATTGGATTTTGCAATATAAATATAAATAAATCTCTAAAACATCTTTTTAGGAGATTAATACACACACACGTCCATGTATATAAATAATATGGCATATAAATTACCTATTATGGAGAATGTTAAAATGTATTTCTATGACTAAATAGCAAGCCATATGTACATAGAAGTAATTTGTCAAAACGTCGGATTTTTTTTTCATGATTAGAAAAAAACCAGATCTACTAATTATTTTATAGTACTTATCAAACTTCAAGGTGGATTTATCATAGACTTATCAATGAGAAAGCAACAAAGAGAATAACTAAATTATAGTTACTCATTGAAATGAAATTAGACTTTGCATTGCACAAAACCTGTTAATTGACCATGTATACTTTTCCATAATTGGAAGTAAATAATTGGGAAAAAATAATTTAAACTGAATACAACATATAAATTGAAATGTTATTTGAATTCATACCATATAATAATATCCCTTTCCAAGCCTAAATTAATAGTTACTTTTTCAGTCCGATGATGTTTGAAATATCCTATAACATAATATCTTCATGATATTTGGTTAATATAATGTGAACGTGAAGATATAAGGTAAGGTATAACTCATTTGGAGATTTTTTGTAATCTCTTGAATGCAGCATCATTATCTCATATAATGATTTATTAATTTCCTTTATCTTCTTCAAGAAGTACAACCTTATTATTTTACGCAATTTCAATAGAGCTTTGGACTTATAATTCATGAACTTCAAGTTCATTAATTTGTTATGAGCTTCAGGTTCTCAAATTTTGTGTAAAATTCTCCTTTTTTGGAAGCTTGTACATTTTGACTAATTAAAAAATACTGATAAGAATTCGAACTTGTAAACTTGATCAGAAAGTCTTTTCATAATTTAAGACTTTAGGTCTAGAACTTTGAGTTATACAACTTCTATTAAAATAATTTCTTTGCACAACTTCAGGTTGTAGTCAAAACCTATTTTCGTTTGACGATTAAATTTTCCGATCCTCTTTTTTTTTAGTTAGAACTTCTAGTTCTTTATTTTAAGGAAACTTGTAATTCACTTATATATGGAAACTCAACCTTATATCATTATAGAAACTGCAGGTTCTCGATTTCTATTTCCTTTTCCCTTTTTTTAAAGGAAATATTGGAAGATATTATGATTATCATGTAAGCTTTTATTAATGTTTCCATTCACATCAGATGTGCTAAATCAAAATCAATGTTAGATTAAACTTAATACGACCTTCTACATACGTATTATCTTTATATTTATTTCTCTAAGAAACAATAAAATATTTCTTTTGGAAATATAAATCCTATATCAAAATAATTTTTAAAGCCTTCATTCAAATCTAAATCAAATCAAGAAGTTTTCAAAATGAAAACTTCATTTACCAACCATGATTGATTTCTCAAATCCATGTCCAAACTAAATACAATCAAGTTTAATAAATTTGTTTGAATCAACAATATCAAATTTTGTCAAATTCAAATTTGCATTCCAAAATAAATGAATTCAAAAACATAAAAATAAGCATGATATTGAGATCTACAATATAATAAGATCAAAAAAATAGCAACAACAAAACAAATTAGATCTGAAATATAATAATGAACAGAATAATAATGAGATCTCAAAGTTTAGATCTATATAAGATCTAAAAGTATAAGACTAATGTAATAAAATCTAAAAGATAAGACAATAGATTTAGATCATAAGAAGCAGATCTAGAATGGAATGAGATCTTAAAAAAAAAGACGATTTGAAAGATTAGACCGATCAGATCAGTAAAATGACTTACCGTTTGAGATCTATAATTGGATCTGGAAAAGAATAGATCGTAGATCTATAAAAAAAATTGTTCGTTTTTAGAGATCGTGTTGTTAACGTGTTATAAACTAAAAAGAGATAAGAAGCCATTAGAAAAGAGAAGAGAGAATAAAATGTTATTCACTATGATATCAATTACATAGAGATTGATTCACTCAATTACATTACATGGGCTTCTTTATATATAGCCCTTGGAGCATGAGATTGAACATATCTCATGATGTTGGAATAAATAGAAAAACATAAAAGCATATTCACTTTTATATTTACATATATTATAACAAAATTGCATTATTTTACAAAATTCCCTTTCTATAAGTTCATTTCACATTTACAGATACTTTTATAAATACCCAAATTAATTTATAAAACTTCTTTTATAAATTTCTAAAATAATTTATAACGTCTTATAAAACTCCTTTTCCAAATACCATTATAATCTCCTTTACAGAATATCATTTGTAATTCTCCTTAAATAAATAAATATCTTACTTATCATTCATAAACAATTTATCATTCATAAACATCTTTATTCAATTAATTAATTACTTTTAAATATCATAAATAAATAAATAATTTACTTTAAATAACATTAATAAGATAAGTAATTAACTTTAAACACATTATTAATTAAAAAATTAATTAACTTTAAACAAACTGAACCAATTAACTAAAAACATTAATAATGTAATGGAATAATATAAATTATCGTTAATAATATAATTTAATAACTTTAAACATCTTTATTAAAATAATTAAATAACTTATTTTAAAACATCATTTATAAACACTTAACCTCAAATTGTTATAAATTGAAGTTATTTAAATCCATAACTTTATAAATACGGAAAGAGGCTTAGCAACCACAATGATACTAAATCAAGTTACCATTTAATTCAATTTTACTTTCCAAGTCACATAACTATATTTACATAAGCAACATGTATGTAAATCAAATCCATAATTAACCACCCATAGTTAATGTATCATTTATCCCATATAAAACAACTGGCATAAAATTAAATGTCAAAATTAATTTAATAGCTGAATGGGGATTTATTCTGCTAAATTGATGTCATCAATAATCTATTCCATCTAATTTATTTGACTACTAAAAGGCATAAACAAAGAGAATCCCTTGTATTTAAACCGTTCTCTAAAAAAGAAGGCTGCTTTAAACAAACAGATCCTTGAAAATAAAGTAATTAAAAATAAAACCTTTAGTTAATGATAAATAAATAAATCTTAATTAAATATTAATTAAATCTTAATAAAATTTTAATTAAATGCTAACATAATTAATAATTAATTAAAAATTAAACCCTACTTGATTAATAATTAATTTATAGACTAGACCTCACTTAATGAAAAATTAATAAATAATTAAACCTTACTTAAATAATAGTTAATTAAATGACCAACTTTTACCTAATCGATAAAAAATTAAACCTTTCTAATAAACTAGTTATAATTATCTTAATTAATAATTAAGATCCAATTACCTTTACTTAATTAGTGATTTGATACAAATTATCTTTACGTAATTAATAAATTAAGTAATCATTATACCCTTTACTTAATTAATAAGTAACAATTACCTTTTAATACTTATGGAATGTTTGGAAATACTTTCCCAAAATATTTAAAATAAAAACACATTAGTTTAGAAAAAGTGTTCGATTCCACGAACTGCATCCGTAGTGACTATCAGTATGGATACCATAACTTCAAAACTAGTTTTATATACCAAATACCCTTCAAGACTTACTTTTTCTTAACTTACTTTACGAACAAAGATAAATTTTTTGGAAACTAAAAATAAAAAATTTGAAACTTTTAAGAACCTTTTCTAGAAAATACATAAGTAAAACAAGTTTAAAACCATGGAATCTCAATGTCGCAACAAAACAACTTTAAGTGTTATTTTCCTTTATCTTACTACATTCTAACATAAGTTCATGCATCCAACAAATGCCATAACCAACACACACAAGGTAAAGATCGGAACTTTAAACCATAACTTCACATTTGACTTCATGTCCAAGTCTATAGCCAATACTACATATAAGCACATGCAAGTAAAACACAACAAAACTATTTTTTTAATCAAACATTCAACAATAATTTACTATCACCATATAAATGTAAAAACTTTAATTAAGAATGCGAGCTTTACTCATCAAAACTTAACCAAATCAACTAGAACTACCACTACAACTTGCATCGGTCTTAGATCTTGGATTTTTCTTAATAAAAATTGGATTTTGGACTTTGGGAAGTGATTTTTGGATTTGGCTTTGAGGAGGGTAGGCTCGGCCTAGGGGTGTAGAGGGTGTTTAGGGCTTGTTTTTAAAGGAGAAAGTGGTGTAGGGTAGAAAAGTGTGGTTTAAAGAATTTTTAAAAAAATTTAAAGTGGAAAAAAATACTTTTGGTTTGAAAATCATAAGAAGTCATTAAAGAATTTTAAGAAAAAGGCGATGAAGCTTTTAAAAAAATAAGAAATTAGATGAAAAATGAGAGAGAAAACGTGGAAATTGTATTTATATAAAATAGAATAAATAAATTACAAAAATACCTCTTTAGCATGTATCCACCATTCAAAATGTGCCACATCATCACTACCTCCCTCCATCCTTATCCCACATGCAAGGCACCTACATCCCCTCTTTCATCCATCATATAAATCCCTACTTTGCACTTTGATGTTTTGTGATAATGTGACATAACATTCTTATATTTTTATTTAAATTTTGGATAAAAAGTTACATCTCCTATATATTTACTTAAGTAAATATATTTTTGTCATATTATTATTATTAACCATACTTATATTATTATTATATGTATATGTATATCTTCACTAAGATGTACACAAAATTTCCGATAACTTTTCGACGGTGAAAGGTCGAAAATTTGAAAAATAGTTTTCGGTCACATTTTTATTTTTTCTACGAACGACATATTTTTTTTAAACCAAATTAAAAAATGAATTTCCTATCAGTAGTTACAAATTAAAAGAGGGTATTTAATTATTAAAATGATTAATTGAATATTTAAAATGAATTAAATATTTTCAAACCAAATCGACAAAATTCGGATCGTTAAAGTTACTAAGATAGTTATTTCTTTTTGTTACTTCATTAATTATCCATATCATGTATAAAATATTTTTATGCACTAATTTTATTAATCTATTTAGTACTTATAATAGGGCTTTGACTCACAACTAGCTTTAACTACTAGAACTCTTACGGCCCTAGGTACACAAGTGGTACGCAGTCTTATACCCATTACTCGAGAGATTATTTTTAAAACTTGAGCAATAAACAAAGTGCCTACAAAAGCCTTATCCAATAATGCATTAGTAAAGCTCTTGGTAGGCTTCATAATTTATGCTGCAAATAACAAGCATTTGCCTATACGCCGATGAAATGAAACATCTAACTAATTAAAATGATTAGACATCAAACACCGAGGCAGCATCTAATATTTCGAATATTGAAAGGATATATAATTTTGGCAACTATATAGAATTGATTGATTCGGACTAAAAGTAAAGAAATATGCTTTAATGTAGAACATTTCAAAGTGTTGATCTTAGGAATATACAAAGAAATAATATGATAAAACCTTTCAAAAAAAGATGCACCTAGATGAAATGAAAGAAAAAAAGGAATTCCTTTTGTGAATAAAGATAGGTGTCCTAAATAGTTTGTTCTTCTAGGAAAGAAGATGATTCCTTTTACTAAAAGGAATGTTATCTTTCTTGTTACTGTTTTTTCTTAGGATTTCTATACAATTATATTTTAAAAGAGATAAGAAGTGAAGAAAAACAAACACACAAGTTCATCCAAACAAAAAACCCTTTATTAATTCACCAAAAGATTACAAAAGAAAGCTTAAAAATTGAGAAGATATCTCAATTTTCAAAACTCTGAATAAATAAACTTTTTTACCACATACGTCTAACGAAATCTTTACATGTCTATTTATAATAGACTTCATAAAATATCTTCTTTAATAAGTTATTGATTACTTGCATAAATTTTTCTCATGTAAATAATTTGTTGTTGTCGCTAATGCAATAAAAGAGGCAACTAATCACTCTACCAAATCCAAAAAATCTCTAAAAAGTGCAATTAATCACTCTCTAAAATCTATCAAATCTATAAAATATGCAATGAATTTGAGTCATAATTCCACATAGACTCAAATATCTTCAAGACCTACGTAAATATTCCACATAGACTCAAAACCCTCTCCATGTTTGATCAATTTGGTCGTCTTTCCATGTTCGATTGGTTACCCCTCCTTGCAAGATGCACTTCTTCAATTGGATTTCCAATTTCCTCTTTCTTCTTATCTTTTTCTTCCATTAGATTTATCCTCCATATCTCCTCATTAAGCAGGCTACTAACACCGATCCCATTGAAACAACTCCATTCAAAAATGAGATATTTAATGCAATCACAAGTGTTTTCCACCTTTTCAATAACAAACTCATTAACATCAAGGCTTGTGTCTCAGCATCCATCTTGTAATTTACGGCTGCCAATTGGTTCACAATTGCCTGAAAATCATTGAGATGTTGCCCAATTAATCCACAATCCTTAAGCTTTAGATTGACTAATCTACTAATTAGAATTGCCTTATTTGTTGCGAAGTTCGTTGCATAGATTCTATCCATTTTCTTCCGAATTCCAAAAGCAGATGTTACGTTAGCAACAATATGAAACACCATATTTTTCAAAAAAAAACCAAATAGTCATTGCTGCTTTCCTATCTAAAGTCTCCTATTCTGCTTCAGATACATTGTTAGGTATCTCCCTTTTTATTCTCTAATGGTTGGTGAAGATCATTAAGATATACAAAGTCATCCATATTCGCCTTCCATAACCCCCAATTTCTCTCATTAAGTTTTTCTACACTTATCTTCTCCATAATCAAAATAACTTCAAAAAATATATGCAGTAGGCTCTGATACCAACTATTATGGCTTCTCTTAGGATCCCTACACAATTGATTTTAGAAGAGATAAGAGTGAAGAAAAACAAACATACAAATTATTCCAAACAAAAAAAAACCTTTATTGATTCACCAAAAGATTAGAAAAGAAAGCCTAAAAATTGAGAAGATATCTCAATTTCCAAAATCTTAGAAAATATACATTTTTCCCACATAAATCCTATGCATGTCTATTTATAATAGACTTAAAAAAACGTCTTAGAAGTTATTGAATACTTCCGTAGATCTTTTTTATGTAGAAAAATTGTTGTCTTCTCCAATGCAATAAAGGAGGCAACAAATCGCTCTACTAAATCTACAAAATCTCCAAAAGGTGCAATTAATCACTCTTCAAAATCTACCAAATTTATAAAATAGGCAACGAATTTGAGTCGTAATTCCACATGGACTTAAACGTTTCAAGATCTACTCAAATATGGAATGTTGTATCATCAAAATCTAACACTCCTCTCTCAAAAAGTGGTGTAAAATTTAGCGAAGTGTTTAAGTTTAAAAGTATTTGATATGCACACTTTAATGGTGGTAAGTATCCATTACATTTAATGTTACATAGAAATAATAAAATATAATGTGTCTAAGAAATTAAAATAATACTCGTGTACAATGTATGCTTTGATAGACAATGAAATTTGTGATGTAACAATAAAAGTATGAATCAATCCAACTTTATTATAAAAGAACTTTGAAGTAAAGTTAAACAATATTGAATAAGAATAGTATTTCTTTTTTCGTTATGTTGCACACAACATTTTTTTGTTATCTAACGTGTAGCATCATAGTGTCTTAGATTTAATAAAATTACGAAACTATAATGTTATTTAATGGACATCGATAAATGATATAAAAGTTAAATTATAAAGGATCAGATTTGATAATAATTTTTTAATGTGTACCAGACTCGCGTTAATAGTTTACAAAATTCTAGAGGTTTAAAACCCATTTGATCAGAGGAGTACCCACCATATTTGGTCGATCTATTCAAATTTAATATAATACAAAGTATAAAATAAATAACATTATAGGTGAAGTATAACATGTTTATGGTAATTCGATCTAATTTAAGTTTAAATCGAATTCTATCTTCCATATTTTGAATCCTAAACAATTTCAATATTTTAGTTTAATTATAATTTTCAAATACAAGTTGATTTTGGAATTCAAAGGGACAATAAATATTATAAGAACCTTACTACAAAAAAGGATACTGAGGGTAGTGTAGGATTAAAAAAATTAATTACTAAAATATTTTTTTCATTTATTATCTGCTCTTTTCTTCCAATAAATTTTATTTTAAGTGTGCTGTTTTTTTTGCAATATCGCTTATCTACAAACATATACAATTGTATTTTGAAATTTAGATTTATATTTCATGTAGTAAAAGGAACCTTAATTTTTCAGATTTGCTCTTTATCTCATTTGCCCGTCCTTTTGTTTTAGCTTAAACATTTTGTAATGATTGCATTTGAAATTTAAACGTTATCCAAATTTAGAAGCATAAATCAGAATTAGCCAGGATTAATGGTGGTTTTAAGAGACGAAGCTTTATGGAGTTATGGGAATTCAATTAAGGACGATAACTACAAAAGAGAGAGTAATGAAAATGTTGAAGATATTTTTCCTAAAATCTCCATAGAAAATCTTTTTTTATGGAGTATGGTTTTTTGGAGTTTTCATCCATAATTTAAAAGACTATGAGATGAGAAAATGATATACGAGAAGATATTAAGCATAAAAAATCGAAGGGGTTATTTCGGATGTTTCTAGTAAAAACATGCAAAGTATCTTTTACCCATAAAATAGTTTAATGTGCAAGAATCGATAAAGGGATAACTCAAATGGACAAGGAGACAAAAAGACAGAGGAGGTATCTAATAAAGAAAAAAATGAATTAAAGAAATGCTTCTTGTATAGTATTTTGTGTATAATGTGTAGTTTTTTGAGAAGTAAGAAGTCATATTCACTCTTCCACAAATAAATTCTCGCTTTTCCATTCTCTTCCAAAAGATTAGACCTATTTTACCATTCCAACATTGCTTTGATTGTTAATTTGTTACAATTTCCGCCACATGTACACTACCAACGAAAATCAGATCATCCTTCCACTGTATAATCATCGAGTTTTCGCCTCTTAACCCGCCCTAGGTGGTTATTCCCTAAACCTTAATTCATAACCTAAATTCCTTAAATCTCTAGTTATGGATATTGAGATTTAAATTCTCTTCAATTTAACGATATAATTTGTTAGATTAATAGATAAATTGTTGAATTAGAGAATTGATATTTCAATGATGAACATACAAAATGAGACATGATAATTAGAAAAGTATGTGAAGAAGATGAGAAAAATAATTGTAGCATCATCAAATTAAATATTCTTTCATATGATTGATTCTTCCTTTAATAAAAATATTATTCAAAAAAAATATGTTTTCCCCTTCTGTGACGCCCCACCTTTATGCTCACGCTAGCCAAGGACATTATGGATTAATGTCGTCAACTAGTACGAAGAATAAAGCTGTTGAGAAGCGACCATCTATGTAATTGCTTTGTGCGAATACCGATATGCTGGATAGAAGGTCACGCATTTCATTTCAAAAGGAAATCCAACATACCGATACAAACTCAAAGCTACTACACAGTGGCTATGTGGTCTTCGGAAACAAGTATAAAATAAGCATAACACAAATCAGTCACATATATTCATATCACAAGGACGGAAACAGATATGAATATAACACGTAAAAGTGTACGTCAAAGTAGTGGTCATGTAAGATCCACTATACCACAAAAGAATAGGTTCAAGTGCCAGACAAAACAATATGTATACATAAAGGAGTCTCTATCTCGAATGTATACAACAAAAACTACTAAGCTAAGTAGTTAGCCAAAAGTCAGATGGCAGTCCCAGATAAGAAGTCAAGTAAAAGCACCTGAAATACCTCGGTTTGATCCGAGTATTATTTAAAAAGAAAATAACAAACGGATCAGTCTAGCTATAATTATCATATAAAATGGGATAGAATAAGTGATATGACAAAAACATATGATAACAATAATGCCATACTGTGACAAGTATACATTTAACAATAACAAAATCATACAATATCTCAAGAATCTCAAAACACCAAAAAGAATGTCATATTCTTTAATTTTTTCACCAAATCACACATATTGACAAACATATCAATGCCACTCCCAAAAATCGGTGAAACACAAATTCTAAAAATCATCAATTAGAAATCCAGAAAATATAAAGGAGGAGGCCTATCAAAAATGGAAGCATGAAAACTCACCAACACGTGTATCACAAACAGGTCGCTATCCCATGGTCGCTAACAATAAATTCGGAGAAACGACGCATTACAATAATGGTACGTCTGATGAACCCGAAACTCAAATAATTCGAAAACACGAAGTAGTACAATAACAGTACGTCCAATGAACCGAAACTCAAATATTCAGAACATCGACGCAGTACAATAACGGTACGTCCATTGAATCGAAAAGCCGGAACATCGATGTAGTACAATAACGGTACATCCGACGAACCAAACACCATAAAAGAACATGGGTCACTAGCCCATAAAAGAAATGAGTCGAAGCTCAATAGAACAAGGTACAGTCCCCCACGTGGACAAAGAGACATCGCATAATGCTAGTCTAAACCATAAAATGATCACCATTGATCAATAAAAAGTGTAAATTACACTGAGCTGGAAAATAAATGAGTTTAGCTTCATGTCCCATAACCACTGGCTTAACTTAAATATTTACGAACAAATTGTAGATCTCCACTCGAAAATTGTCACAAGAGTTTCAATCGAACAAGTCTAAGAATTAACCGACAAAGTAAAGCGCAAGCGTTTCATACCATTTGTTTTGCTAAGTCGTTTAATTGGATTTCTCGAACGAGTGAGGTAAACGTTTGTATATACTAATAGATTGGAAAACAGATTTAAAAGCGAGTTTGGTATTGAAAGTAAATGTCGAAATTGTTTTGATGAATGAGTTTGAATATTTACTACTAGTATAGAAACCTTTACATTTTAAAATGACAAACCATAGAAACGATTGTAGAAACAATCAATCACCAAAGACTCACATACGAAGACGTGAATTAAATTCAAAGAAATCGATACCAAATCCCTCAAAATGGATATTCCTAAAAAACCAGAAAAAGAAGTCATCAAAGTCGATAAAAGTGATAACAACTAATCAGATCAACAAAAATCGATAAACCTTGGAAATTTTCTCAAAAATAGGCAAATTAGGCAAAATCAACAGTTTCAGACGTCTGGGGGTCAATCCAGACGTCTGGACTTAGGTTTTGGAAATTCAAGAACCATCCAGACGTTTGAAAGGTGACTTTAGATGTCTGACATGTTGTATCAGATGTATGAAAGGTGGTATCCGACATCTAAAAAGGTGTTTCAGACGTCCAAAAGGTTGTTTCACACGTCAGATTCTGTTCACTACCATTTTTATTTTTCTGCCGTATATTCTTTTCTCCAGAATGCAGAGCCAGACATCTGAACCTTAATTTTAGACGTCTGCATACCTGGGCAGGGAAAAAATTTGCCTAGGCCATGATGGCCAAAATGATTCAGGAGCGATCGAGGGAGCAACGACGACAAGAGACTTACGCCAAGTGACAACCTAGCCTTATAATCTCTTCGATACACCCCAAACAACATATCCAAACATCCATCGTAGGATTTTCATAAAATTGGACTTCAAAACCAAAAATTGGAAAATCACCAAATCAATTCAAATTAAAAGCAAATGAACATGGAATAGATGTTAAGAATTCATACCTAACAACAATGAAAGCTATAGACATAGATGTGAGTTTAAGAACTCACCTTTAAACCTAAAAACACAAATGAGAAGCTATAAAATAAGGCAAGATCAACCAGTATTCAATTTTAACCCAAGGACCATCAATCTAAGCTCATAAGAAAAATATTTCCTAATTCAGGGTTTAGGAATTTCTGAAATTTGAAGAGCGATTGAGATGGAGAAGATGAAGAGGATGCTTACTTAAGCTTCTCCTTGATTTCTATCTTGGAGTTGATTTTTCCGAAGAGAATTAGGGCTTAGGAATTTCTAATTTCTTTTCTCTTCTCCCGTTTTTACTAAAGCTTGAGTGTTAGGAATTATTATGAAGGAATGAAGAGGAGTGGAGTGGAGTTGGGTTAATATGTTGGGTTATTGGGCTGAACCCAAACCTAAACCCAAAGCCCAATAAAGAGAATAGCGAAATTCTACTCAACTCCAAACATATCAATGTTTATACTCAAAAAGGTCGCAAACACCATTTTGGATTCAATGGAAGTGGTCTCGAGTCCTAATTCGACTATTTGCAAAAAGTAGCATTTCGGGCTTTAATCCAACTAAAGATGATGTATTTAAATAAAATATTTAAATATACAATCGTAAAATATGCGAGTTGTTACAGACTCCCATCCTTAAAGAAATTGTGTCCTCGCAATAATTAAGAGGAAATAAAGAGTAACAACCATAAAAGCATATCGACACAAAAGAAAATTTGAAGTAGGAAGTTCACCTTTAAAGAGCTCGAGAGATTAAGTCCGGATGTGTTTGTTCGATGAATTCTATGGATTCCCAAGAGTAATCCTTAGGATTTGAGGACCATTGGACTTTCATAAGTGGGACATCTTTATTACGAAGGCGTTTAACCTCCGTAGCAATGGTACGAATGGGATGTTGCTCATAAGTCAAATTAGATGGAGCCTCAATTTCTTCAACAACACCGGACTCAAGAATAGAATTGAAATCTCTAAATCATTTCTGTAGTTGGGAGACGTTGAAAACGCCATGAATACCAGAAAATTGAGCCGGTAATAAAAGGCGATAAGCCATGAAACCAATACATTCGGTGATGGAAAATGGTCCAACTTATCGAGGCGCCAATTTTCCCTATCGACTGAAACGCACAATACCCTTCATAGGTGAAACATGAACAAACACCAAATCTCCCATAGAAAATTCTAATTTCCTTCTTCGGTTGTCCGCATAGGATATTTGTCTACTTTGAGCTTCTTTCATCCTATGAAGAATAAGGTCGATCTTTTCTATGGAATCACGAATAAAATTTGGACCTAAAACTAGCTTCTCACCAGCCTCAAGCCAACAAGAAGGAGATCGGCATGGCCTTCCATAGAGTGCCTCGAAAGGTGCCATACCAATACTAGATTGGAAGCTATTATTATAGGAAAACTCAACAAGAGAAATATGATCTTCCCAACTTCCACCAAAATCAAGAACACATGCACGAAGAAGATCTTCAAGAGTTTGATTCACACGCTCGGTTTGTCCATCGGACTGAGGATGATAAGCGGTGCTGAAATTAAGCTTCGTTCCCAAAGCTTTTTGAAGACTTTTCCAAAATCCACTGGTAAACAATGGATCACAATCGCTAATAATAGAATTAGGAACTTCATGCAATTTTACAATTTCTTTAACATAGAGTTTGGCAAAAAGAGGTACAGTCCGATTGGACCGAATGGGAATAAAATGGGCGGATTTTGTGATGCAAAATGGTACAACATATCGAGGCGCTAATTTTCCCGATCAACCGAAACGCAAAACACCCTTCATAGGTGAAACATGAATAAACACCAAATCTCCCACAGAAAATTCTAATTTTCTTCTTCAGTTATTGGCATAGGAGTTTTGTCTACTTTGAGCTTCTTTCATCCAATGACGAATAATGTAACGATTCCGATTTTTCGTTGCCGAAAAACCGAAATGTTAGGGTTTTAAGAAGAAGAAAAAGAGAGAAGAAGAGAGAAGATAGTAGAAAATAGAGAGAAAAGAAAACAGAAAGGAACAGAAAAACAGCAGAACAATATCAGAATCTCACAATTCGCAGCGGAACAACATATAATAGATAAACGAATAATCTTTAAACAAAGAACTATATCAGTTATTACATTACATTTCATTACATCATATCATCAGAGTGTACAACATCAAACAATGCAGCGGAAAAAAGAAATACTATATACTAGTGATACGCCAATGCCATCCATCTTGCCTCCAGCAACTCCTGAATTCCAGAATATCCTGATAAACCTTAACTCTTGACTGCCCGTGTAGAAATTGGTGGGCACCCAGAGTTTAGGAAGGAAAACAATAAACTCCGAGTCAGTCATGTGACTGGTGTGGGAACTCAAAAACAGTTTATTTATCTTTAAAATAAAGTAGAGGAATATTTTTTTAAAAATCAATTCGCAATGCTTTTAAAAATGAGACTACCATAAGACCTCCCGCCACACACACAATGCAAACGCAGACTTGGAGGAGATTTCTTCTTATGTTAGTCAAAGATGCTTGATACGCATTAAAATCAAATCAATTTTGATATTATTACTAGTGCATAGTGTAGAAAATATTTCGAAAGTAGAATATAAATCTTAGCCAGCATAGGTACCATTATAGTATGCTTACTATAGCTACCATATTAAATGGCAGGTTATACAACTAAAACCGTACAAGTCTCGTATTGTTTCTTTGGATTTCCAACGAATGGTCAGGCCAAGGAACTTCCCATTGCCACATGAGAACGCCTCTGGATGGACGTCCCCGAGAACCAAACCGGATCTCTACCAACACAAGGCCGGGTTACCCCTAACTGAGTAACAACTGACCGAATATGTCATCTCCCGGTCCTTTGGGACCTTTCAACCGAGCGCTCGCAATCAATTCACACAATCATAAAGTGTTTTCAACATGAGTAAGTATCTGGGCTCCATACCATGATACCACCCTTTTCCAGAAGGAAATGCACATATCCTAAAGGGCGCTACCCCTCATAACCTTGCCGCATCTTTTCTGTTTTGACCATTCCGGGGTGTGAGGCTCGACGAAGTTTCGTCCACAAAAACACGCTTTATACAAAGTCATGCTTTGGGTCAACAAATGATCATAGAAATGATCACAAAGATAGACGATCAAACAAATGATCCTATCACAAATAATCAACACAATGATCATTTCACAGCAACACTCAGTATGTCACATTACCAAATTGGGAATATATTGCTAATAACCTTCAACTATATAACCTCTGAGCTCGTACGTCTCAGAGAAGGGTGTTAAGCTAAGAGAATAAATTCTCCGCCACCAACAGAAATATATTTGAAAGAAATCGGCTTTATATCTCAATTTGTAATGTCAGACATACTATCCATACAAGTCTGTTCCGGGATCGAACAGAACCGAAGGCACTTACAAAGAAGTCCTTGCAATCCGGATAATCTCTAATCACGTCCGAATTTCCCATCACATATGGAGATCTCTATACCGGGGATCAGCCAGTGCAGAGACAATCAACAAGAAACCCTTTCGTTTTCGAAGATATCCGGTCTTCAACACCGATCTTCAAATGCAATTCATAACGACGTATCACATATTCGGAATGGGTTATACGACCCCAAGGTCCTTTCCCGGTTAACACGAATAGTGAGCGTTTATTTTAAAAAAATAAGTGTGGCATTCAAATTCAAGCAAATCACAACAAATACCTATTTAAAGGTAAATATTGATAGTCGGTTATTGAACTATCAATAGATATGCCAACATCACCAGATTCCAAATAATTTTCCAAATTATCTATTTTCCAAAAATATCTTTATAAGATATCTATTTTCCATTCTTTAAAAATAAATCAATATTTATTTTTAAACTCATTTTCCAAATTCCATTTATAAATTCCATATTGAATTTACATTCCAAAATATTTATGAATATACGATTTCCATTCGTTTTCAAATATTCATTTCAATTTATCTTCAAAAAGATAAATTCAAAATATTCACTTAATATTGGAAAAACATTTCCATACTTATTTATTTATAAGAAATTCACAAGCCTTTTTATTTTCTATACTTAGAAAATATTTAATATACTCTAATCGAAATTAAGTATATATTTCATTCTTTAAGGAAATCATTCTCTTAAACATATTTATTTGGGCCAAAACGAATGTTGCGTAAAACATCGTTACGACAACCCAAAATCACTAGTATAGGGATTCGAAATTTAAAATAGATATATAAATCCCAATACTATACAAAACATTTCCTTTCGGAAATCATTTATTATAACAACAGTGTTATAATCTACTATTTCCTCTATTTCTCGAAAACGTCTATTTCAACAATAAATATTGAAATCTTGGTTTCGAATCTTAATACATTTAAAACATCTTTAGATCGTTTTAGTTCTATTTAAAACATCACATTCAAAACATTTCTTCAACATATTATTCATTATTCAAAACGTGAATATACTTGTTAACCAATTTCATCATTTCTATTCCTTTTATTTTAAAGGGTTATTCACTGTCTAAAACGTGAATATAACTCCATTAACAGGTTACAACAGTTTACTTATCAAAATAAGTCGTTGCGGATTTATAAACAATGTTTATAAATTTCATTTCTATTTATTTTACAACAACTTCCTTTTATAAATTTCCTTTATAAATCTATTCAATTTCATATCTCAATGATATACTAAAATTTCACATTATAAGTTAAATACTTATAATTTATTTGTTTACAAAATCGTTCCTTTAAACTTCATAATTATAAATCTTATAACTTATAAGATTCATTTATTTATCAAAAATCTATTCTTTTAAATAACTTTACTAATTTTATAAACCTACTGTTTATAAAATTCCATTTATAACTTCACCGTTATAATTCTATAAATTTCATTCATTTAAGAAATTCACTCACGATTCATTCTAACACTTATAAAAGCTCGTTTTACAATTCCAATATTTTTAATTTATAAATATCAATTTATAAATCTTTTATATGGATCAATTTATATTATTCTTTTAAAAACGTCTTTAAACTCCTTTATAATTCCATCATTTTGATTTATAAAATAATCAAGTTTCATAAATCCTATTTTTAAACTTTTTATAATAAATTCAGAAATCCCAGTTTAAACTATTTTATAAAATCATTAATCTCATATTTTCAAAAAATCAACTTTTAACTGAATTTCTCAAAAATCATAATTTTTATAATATTAAAATTATAACGTTTATTTATTTAAGATAAATCAATTCCAAAAATATTTTATAAACGTATACTTTCAAAAAATCACTTTAGAAATCCCATAAAAATCAAAATCGTTATTTTTAAACTTCAAAATTGGATTCGATGATGCAATACATCAAATAGTCAATCACGACTTTCAAACATCATATATCGATATGATAAACAATCAAATATCACGATATTTAAAATCAATAAATATTTGTGAGGAATCCAGTTGGATCCCTCCAACCTGTTTCCCTGCATCCACAGACATTAGCACAATACCCATTCCACTTCGAGGTGGAATATCGCGGTATATGGGATTTTATAAAAATATTATCCGCTTACTAACGGCGCAATAGGGTCTCATCCGCTATACAAGGCGGGAAATCAATCAACTGCAATATATACATATGCCGATATATATATATATATATTGCTATATATATAATATAATACCAATTCCACTTCAAGGTGGAATATCGCGGTATATGTGTGTAATAAATAACCTCCTCTTACTAACGGCGTATAGGGTCTATTCACATCCAATATATATATAGATAAAACAATCATCATTCAAGCATTCAATCAACACAACTAACAATTTTAAATCTAACTATTTAAAATTTAAATAAATCCTTTTGAGTGAGAAGTTCTCACCTTTGCTTTTATTAGCAATCCATTTCCCATCTTGACTCGATTTTCTTGATTTATACCTTGTATAAATATTTACACAATTTATTAATATTCGAACAAATCGAATAATAAATTTTCATTTGATTTAACTAGTTTATAATTTAATTTGGGCTTAATCACTCATTCCAAACAAATTCCCCTTTTATTTTAAACAGATTACTCTTAACAAATTTATCTAATAAAATTTAAATTTCAACTAAATTTTCTTTAATAAATTTATTTAAACTAATTTTCCTTTTAAAATAATTCTAACTAGAAATTTCTAATTGAACTAAATTTCTTTTTTTATAAATTTAAATCAACTATCAAATTTTTCTTTAATAAAATATTTAACTAAAAATTTAACTTTCAAAACTAAATTTAATATATTAACCTTTGGTAATTAAATTATCCCATGATTTCATTTCAAATCAATTCTTTTAAATAATTTATTAAAAGTTAAATTTTTTTAAATCTTAATTCCTTTTAAATAATTCATTTCATCTTATAAATTAAATTCCTATTAGGTAAATTAAATTAGTCAATGATTTTATTAACATTCGAAAAATTCAAATCACCAATTATCATTTAATAGATTTAATTAACTAATTATTTAAATCTAAATTTAAATTAAGCAAACTGAAAAATCTTACTGTTATTTAAATTAGAATTTGAAAAATAAAAATCTTAAAATTTCCTTACTGTAAAAACATTTCGAAATTTCTAAATAACTTCAGTTTTAATCTTAAATTTGATAATATAATTTTACCTCACTGGAAATCCCCAATCACGCGCGCACCATTGCTTGCTCGAGCTCCCATCATCTCGCGCGCTGCCACGAACCACCATCGCGACTACGTCGCCTCCCCTGACTCGCGCGACGCCGCTACCTCGTGTCGCGACCATTGAACCTCGCGCGCCTCATCCCCTTCATCGATCTACTGCTGCCACGCCATCACTCTCAAGTCGTCGCGACCCCCAAACTCCAAGCGCCACCGCCGAGCTCGACTTGCCTCGCGATCCCCAAATGCTTGCTGCGGTCCATCGCCATCGCGACGCTGCCTCGATGTCGTCGCGCCCACGCGCCTCCTCTACCAGAGCGCGCGAGCTCTGCTGGTCGCGATTCAATTCGAAATCGAATTTGATTTATATTTTTTTTTTCACCTGGAAAACGAACTGAAGGGGGAAAGGCCATTGTTTTGAATGAAAGAGGAGAGGCCATTTTTTTTTCCTGTGAAAAATCGCGGCCATTTGATTTGAACGAAAAAATTTCAATTCGTGTATTTTTAACAGAGAAGAAAGGGGGAGACAAAAGAACGAGATTTAACAGAGAACGTGCTTGCACGTTTTAGCCAAGATTTTAGGCGTGATTTTCTGCGTGAGTTTAGGAACGTGCTGATGTTGACAATTTTAAATTTAAATTTAAATTTTAAATTCAATTTGTTTCGATAGAACTTTCAACGCGTTTATGTGTCGTACGCTGACATAACAACTCCAAAAAATACGAAATTTGAAATCCGGCAATAATTCAATATTACGGACCCAATGGAACTAGTTTCGTCGAATTCCGAGACTGTGCCTCGGACGGCTATTTTTAAATATCGATTCAAACGATTTAATTTCAAAACTGAACAATTCACTTTCAAATTAAATTTTGAAGCTTCTATAATCTTCAATATTATCAATATAAATTTTACAAGCCTTTGAAATAATTTTAATCGGCTTAAAATTGAAGATTCAAATCTTTATTCAATTTTCTATAGATTAAATTCTATAATTTAATCGCCAAATTCGAAGTTATATTGAAAATTCAATCCAAACCATCATTCAAAATTTTAAAATAATTAAATATTTTAAATTTAATTATTAAAAATTCTGGGTCGTTACAAATAAGGTCAATCTTTTCTATGGAATCACGAATAAAATATGGACCTAAAGCCAGCTTCTCACCATCCTCAAGCCAACAAGAAGGAGATCGGCATGGCCTTCCATAAAGTGCCTCGAAAGGTGCCATACCAATACTAGATTGGAAGCTATTATTATAGGAAAACTCACAAGCGAAATATGATCTTCCCAACTTCCACCAAAAACAAGAACACATGCACGAAGAAGATCTTTAAGAGTTTGATTCACACGCTCGGTTTGTCCATCGGACTGAGGATGATAAGCGGTGTTGAAGACTTCCAAAATCCACTAGTAAACAATGGATCACAATTGCTAATAATAGAAGTAGGAAATCCATGCAATTTTACAATTTCTTTAACGTAGAGTTTGGACAAAAGAGGTACGGTCCGATTAGACCGAACGGGAATAAAATGGACGGATTTTGTAAGTCTATCCACAATCACCCATAAACTATCATGACCCGAACGGGAACGCGGAAGACCGTCAAAAAAGTCCATAGAGACTTGATCCCACTTCCAAACTAGAATATTCAAAGGTTGCAATAACCCACCGGACCTTTGATGCTCGGCCTTTACGAGTTGATAAGTCATGCAACGTTTAATGAAGTTAGCAATATCGAATTTCATTCCATCCCAATAATAAAGTTGCTTCATATCCCCATACATTGTACTACTACTGGGATGAACGGTAAATTTAGAACGATGGGAGTCTTATAAAATGTCTTTACGAAGATTATCAATATTTGGCACGATAAGTCTACCAAATTTTCAAATGCCGCCACGAGCATCGATTTCAAAGTCTTTCAAACCATCAATATTACTATCCCTACAACTTTGGCCAAGATGAGCCAATTTGGCATCATGCTTTTGAGCATCAAGAATATGGTCTAAAAGAGATGGATGAGCCTCAAGACTACATATAACAAGAGATGAACATGAATCGGATTCACGATCTCGAATCTCACAAGTGGACAAAATCTCAAGATCATTCCATTCAGATATCATCATAGAAATAACTGCCTGTTGCTTTCGGCTAAGGGGATCAACAACGCGATTTCCCTTTTTGGGAGTATAAAGAATATCAAGATCATAAGATGCAAGGAACTCGAGCCAATGTTGTTGACACAAATTCAGTTCCTTTTGAGAAAATAAATACTTCAAAGATTTACGATCGGTATAGAGAACAATTTTCTCTCCTAAAAGATAATGACGCCAAATTCTAAGGACGAAAACAATAGCCGCGAGCTCTAAATCATAAATGGCATATCTAGTCTCGGTGGGCTTTAATTTCCTAGAAGCACAAGCAATAACACGTTCCCTTTGCATGAGAACGGCTCCCAAACCAACACGACTAGCATCGACATAAACAATAAGTCTTGGTTCCCTTCGGGAATCACAAGAATAGGAGCATCCTTCTTTTAATCTTTGAAACGAAGCTTCACATTTGTCGGACCAAATGTACTTAACTTCCTTCTTTGTCAAGCTAGTAAAAGGCATGGAAATTTTAGAAAATTCTTTTATGAACCGACGGTAATAGCCCACCAATCAAAGGAAACTACGGATTTCCGTCACATACTCCGGTTTCTTCCAATTTTGAATCGCTTCGATCTTTGAAGGATCCACGGAAATTCCGGATTCAGAAATAATATGTCCGAGAATTCACACGAGATTTCCAAAAGCGGGGCTTAGAAAATTTTACTTTCAATTGATTGCTCCTAAGAGTTTCCAACACAATTCGAAGATGCTTTTCATGCTCTTCCTCGGTTTTAGAATAAACAAGAATATCATCTATAAAGATGAGAACGAATCGATCAAGGAAGTCTTTGAAAACTCAATTCATAAGGTCAACGAAATAAGTTGGGGCATTTGTGAAACCAAATGGCATAACAAGCCATTCATAAGATCCATAACGAGTACGGAACGATGTCAAAGGAATGCTATCCTCTGCAACACGAAGCTGATGGAAATCGATTGCTAAGTCTAACTGTGAAAAGACTCTAGCACCACTAAGTTGATCGAACAGATCATCAATCCGAGGTAAGGGATATTTATTCTTGATGGTGAGATCATTAAGCTTGCGGTAGTCAACGCAAAGCCTAAGTGTACCATCGGATTTCTTCACAAAAATAGCTGAAGCTCACCAAGGAGAGGAACTAGAACGAATAAGCTGTTTCGCTTTCAATTCGGATAATTGTTTACGCATCTCCTCATTTTCTTTATTAGACATACGATAAGGAGGACGAGTTATAGGTAGAGCTCCATGGATTAGATTAATTCTGAACTCGATTGCTCGCTTAGGAGGTAGTCCTAAGACGGGCTCAAATATGTCAGGGTATTCACGAACAATGTGAATGAGGGAAATGACATCTTCCTCATCATCATTATCGTCATCATGAGCTTTAGTGAATATAAGGATGCTGCCAAATTGGAATCCGAATCTTTGAGAATAATAGAAATCTTCTTAACAGATTGAGGATGTCGAAGATGAATAGTCCCCTCAGGACATTGGAGGTAGGCTTCATAACGGTTAAGCCAGTCCATTCCCAAAATCGTCCCGAAACCTAAGTAATGCATGATATGCAAATCGGCTCGGAAAGAATAATCACATAAAACAATCTCGACATCTTTATAAAGTAAACTGAGTGTTGCGGATCCAAAAAATGGATTCGCAATTCTCAAAGAAGTCATCAAAGCCATAACAGTTAAAGAAAAAGTATCAACAAGTTCTTTTGATATAAAAGAATGGGATGCACCCATATCAAAAAGAACTCGAATAGGATGACCACAGAACATAATAATGCCATTAAGGATAGAACGAGAAATACCTTGACCAAGAGAAGTGTTGCTAGGCGCTTGCATAACATTTAGCTTTCCCTCCCTCTTGCTTGGAAGTTTGGAACATGAAGATAAAAGATGACCTGAACTTTTGCAATAACGACAAAAGAGAGGTTTCGGACATCTATTAGCATAATGGTCCTTAGAACCACAATTGTAGCATTGCTCACGACTAGAGGTAGGAGTCTTTGCTACCGAAGCTGCTTGTTTCCCTTTCTTGTTGGGTTAATGACCTTTGAACTTATTAGGCCTCTTCTTGTTGTTGTTGAAGTTCTGCTTGGCACTCACAACTTCAACATTACCTTCTTTATCGGCCTCTTCAATTCAAAGAGTGTTATCAATAAGCTGATCAAAAGAAACTTCTAGTTTCAGAAGTAAAGGCTTTTTGGGGTTCTTATTCAATCCATAGACAAACCTCTGATTTTTTCTTCAATGGAGTACTAATATACTCGATCCCATATTTAGAGAGAGATTCAAAAGATGCGACGTAATCTATCACAGAAGATTCACCTTGAACAAGGTCAATAAAACGTGGGCTAGAGTTACCTTCTCAGCCTCCAGCACAAACTTTAATTCGGATTTTTCTCGGAATTGCTCCCAAATAAGATCTGCTTCGATAATCTCTAAAATCAAAAGCTTATACCAATCTAATGCTCTTTCTTAGAGCATGCTCGAAGCCACTTGGACTCGATGTGTTCAACAAGATTCATGCGACAAAAGAGGCGATCGCATGATTTAAGCTAAGCTTGAATTTCTGTAACGCTTTCGGATCCCTTGAACGGCCTTCCAGCAAATCGGTATAATCTCTGCACAAGCATGCAAACTAGGATCTAGAATGAGTAGGCTCTGGAATAGGTCCGATAGCTTGAGCATTCTTTATGAGATCTAAAAGCTGCTGGGCAGACATAAATACTTCATCCCGATGAGTAGCACGAGATTGACCGGCCCTGGGACGGCCTGGTCTAACCATTTCTCTTCTTTAAGAAAGAAAGAAAGAATGAAAGAAGAGAAAAAAGTTTATTCTCAAAATGAATATCAAATAATCATGATTGATAAAACAAGGCATCATAAAAGAAAATAGGATAGAACGGGTCCAATGACTCGAATTAAATCCTAAGGCACGATTCCTAAGAGAGACTTAGGATATGACAATGATCCTTGCTACAATATTCTATATTGTTCTGAAGTTTGGCTCTGATACAAAGCTGTGATGCCCCACCTCTATGCTTACACTAGCCAAGGACACTACGGAGTAATGTCGTCAACTAGTACAAAGAATCAGGCTGTTGAGGAGCGACCACCTGTGTAATTGCTTTGTGCGAATACCGATATGATGAACAGAAGGTCACGCATTTCATTTCAAGAGGAAATCCGACATACCGATACAAACTCAAAGCTACTACACAGTGGCTATGTGACCTTCGAAAACAAGTATAAAATAAGCATAACACAAATCAGTCACATATATTTATATCACAAGGGAGAAAACAGATATGAATAAAGTGTACATCAAAGTAGCGGTCATGTAAGACCTACTACACCAAAAAAGAATTGGTACAAGTGCTAGACAAAAGAATATGTATACATAAAGGAGTCTCTATCTCGAATGTATACAAAAAAACTACTACGCTAAGTAGTTAGCCAAAAGTCAGATGACAGTCCCAGATAAGAAGTCAAGTAGAAGCACCTGAAATATCTCGGTCGGACCCAAGTATTATTTAAAATGAAAATAATAAACGGGTCAATCTAGCTATAATTATCATATAAAATGAGATAGAATAAGAGATTTGACAAAAACATATGATAACAATAATGCCATACTATGACAAGTATACATTTAACAACAACAAAAATCATATAATATCTCAAGAATCTCAAAACACCAAAAAGAATGTCATATTCTTTATTTTGTTCACCAAATCACAAATATTGACAAACATATCAATGCCAACAGCAAAAATTAGTGAAACACAAATTCTAGAAATCGTCAATTAGAAATTCAGAAAATATAAAGGGGGAGGCCTATCACAAACGGGAGCATGAAAACTCACCAACACGTGTATCACAAACTGGTCGCTATCCCATGATCGCTAACCATTAATTCGGAGAAACGACGAAGTACAATAACCATACGTTTGATAAACCCGAAACTCAAATAATTCAAAACAACGATGTAGTACGATAACGGTACATCCAATGAATCGAAACTCGACTATTTCAGAACATCGACGCAGTACATTAACAGTACATCCAATGAACTGAAAAGCTAGGATATCGATGTAGTACAATAACGGTACATCCATTGAACCGAACAGCATAAAAGAACATGGGTCGCTAGCCCATAAAAGTAATGAGACGAAGCTCAATAGAACGAGGTATAGTCCCCCATGTGGACAAAGAGACATCACATAACGCTAGTCTAAACCATAAAATGATCACCATTGATCAATAAAATGTGTAAATTACACTATGCTGGCTTCATGTCCCATAACCACTGGCTTAACTTAAATATTTACGAACAAATTGTAGATCTTCACTCGAAAATTGTCACAAGAGTTTCAATCGAACAAGTCTAAAATTAACCGACAGAGTAAACACAAGCGTTGCATACCACTTGTTTTGCTAAGTCATTTAATTGGATTTCTCAAACGAGTAAGGTAAAGGTTTGTATATACTAATAGATTGGAAAACGGTTTTAAAAGCGAGTTTGATATTGAAAGTAAATGTCGAAATCATTTTGTTGGATGAGTTTGAATATTTGCTACTCGTATAGAAACCTTTGCATTTTAAAGTGACAAACCATAGAAATGATTGTAGAAACAATCATTCACAAAGATTCACATACGAAGACGTGAACTAAATCCAAAGAAATCGATATCAAATTCATCAAAATGGATATTCCTAAAAATCCAGAAAAAGAAGTCATCAAAGTCGATAAAAGTGATAATAACTAATCGGATCAACAAAAATCGATAAACCTTGGAAATTTTCTCAGAAACAAGCAAATGAGGCAAAATCAACAGTTCCAGACGTCTGGGGGTCAATCCGAACGTCTGGACTTAGGTTCTGAAAATTCAAAAACCATCCAGACGTCTGAAAGGTGGCTTCAGACGTCTGAGATGTTGTATCAGACGTCCGAAAGGTGGTATCTGACGTCTGACAAGGTGTTTTAAACGTCTTGAAGGTTGGTTCAGATGTCTGATTCTGTTCTCCGCCATTTTTATTTTTCTGTCGTATATTCTTTTCTCTAGATGCAAAACCAGACGTCTGAACCTTAATTTCATACGTCTGCATACATGGGCGGGGCAAAAATTTTCCTAGGCCATGATAGCCAAAATGATTCGGGAGCAATCGAGCAAGCAACGACGACTAGGGATTTATGCCAAGTGACAACCCAGCCTTATAGGCTCTTCGATACACCCCAAACAACATATCCAAACATCCATAGTAAGGTTTTCATAAAATTGGACTTTAAAACCAAACATTGAAAAATCACCAAATCAATTCAAATCAAAAGCAAATGAACATGGAATAGTTGTTAGAAATTCATACCTAACAATAATGAAAGCTATAGACATAGATGTGAGTTCAAGAACTCACTTTTAAACCCAAAAACACAAGTGAGAAGCTACAAAATAAGGCAAGATCAACCACTCTTCAATTTTAACCCAAGGCGCTTCAATCTAAGCTTATAAGAAAAATATTTCCTAAATTAGGGTTTAGGAATTTCTGAAATTTGAAGAGAGAATGAGATGGAGAAGATGAAGAGGATGCTTACCTAAGCTTCTCCTTGATTTTTAGCTTGGGATTGATTTTTCCTAAGAGAATTAGGGTTTTGGAATTTCTAATTTCTTTTTTCTTCCCTCATTTTTACTAAAGCTTGAGTGTTAGGAATTATTATAAAGGAATGAAGAGGAGTTGAATGGAGTTGGGTTAATATATTGGGATATTGGGCTGAACCCAAACCCAAAGCCCAATAAAGAGAATAGTGAAATTCTACTCAACTCCATACATATCAATGTTTATACTCAAAAAGGTCGCAAACGCCATTTTGGACTCAATGGAAGTGGTCTCGAGTCCTTATTCGACTGTTTGCAAAAAGTAGCATTTCGTACTTTAATCCGACTAGCGATGCTATATTTAAAAAAATTAAATTTACAATCGTAAAATATGTGGGTTGTTACAGGCTGCTCTCTTAAAGAAATTGCATCCTCGCAATAATTAAGAGGAAATAAAGAGTAACAACCATAAAAGCATATCAACACAAAAGAAAATTTGAAGTAAGAAGTTCGCCTTTAAAGAGCTAGAGAGAGTAAGTCCGGATATCTTCGCTCGATGAATTCTCTGGATTCCCAAGATTAATCCTTAGGATTTGAGGACCATTGGACTTTCATAAGTGGGACGTCTTTATTAAGAAGGAGTTTAACCTCCTAGCAATGATACGAATGGGATGTTACTCATAAGTCAAATTAGGTGAAGCCTCAATTTCTTCAATAACACCGGACTCAAAAATAGAATCGGAATCCCTAAATCATTTCTGTAGTTGGGAGACGTTGAAAACGCCATGAATATCAGAAAATTGAGCCGGTAATAAAAGACGATAAGCCATGAAACCAATACATTCGGTGATGGAAAATGGTCTAACATATCGAGGCGCTAATTTTCCCAATCGACTGAAACGCACAATACCCTTCATAGGTGAAACATGAGTAAACACCAAATCTCCCATAGAAAATTCTAATTTCCTTTTTCGGTTGTCCGCATAGGACATTTGTCAACTTTGAGCTTCTTTCATCCTATGAAGAATAAGGTCGATCTTTTCTATGGAATCACGAATAAAATTTGGACCTAAAACTAGCTTCTCACTGGCCTCAAGCCAACAAGAAGGAGATCGTTATGGCCTTCCATAAAGTGCCTCGAAAGGTACTATACCAATACTAGATTGGAAGCTATTATTATAGGAAAACTCAATAAGAGAAATATGATCTTCCCAACTTCCACCAAAATCAAGAACACATGCACGAAGAAGATCTTCAAGAGTTTGATTCACACGCTTGGTTTGTCCAATGGATTGAGGATAATGAGCGGTGCTGAAATTAAGCTTCGTTCCTAAAGCTTTTTGAAGACTTTTCCAAAATCCACTGGTAAACAATGGATCACGATCGCTAATAATAGAAGTAGGAACTCCATGCAATTTTACAATTTCTTTAACGTAGAGTTTGGCAAAAAGAGGTACAGTCCGATTAGACCGAACGGGAATAAAATGGACGGATTTTGTAAGTCTATCCACAATCACCCATAAACTGTCATGACCCGAACGGGAACGAGGAAGACCGTCAACAAAGTCCATGGAGACTTGATCCCACTTACAAACTGGAATATTCAAAGGTTGCAATAACCCACCGGACCTTTGATGCTCGGCCTTTACGAGTTGATAAGTCATGCAACGTTTAATGAAGTTAGCAATATCGGATTTCATTCCATCCCAATAATAAAGTCGCTTCATATCCCCATACATTTTACTACTACTGGGATGAATGGTAAATTTAGAACGATGGGAGTCTTCTAAAATGTCTTTACGAAGATTATCAATATTTGGCACGATAAGTCTACCAAATTTTCGAATGCAGCCACGAGCATTGATTTCAAAGTCTTTCAAACCATTAATATTACTATCCCTACAACTTTGGCTAAGATGAGCCAATTCGGGATCATGCTTTTGTGCACCAACAATATGGTCTAAAAGAGATGGATGAGCCTCAAGACTACATAAAACAAGAAATGAACATGAATCGAATTCACGATCTCGAATCTCACAAGTGGAAAAAATCTCGAGATCATTCCATTCGGATATCATCATAAAAATAACCGCATGTTGCTTTCGGCTAAGAGCATCAGCAACGCGATTTCCCTTTTTATGAGTATAAAGAATATTAAGATCATAAGATGCAAGGAACTCGTGCCAACGTTGTTGATGCAAATTCAGTTCCTTTTGAGAAAATAAATATTTCAAAGATTTACGATCGGTATAGAGAACAATTTTCACTCCTAAAAGATAATGATGCCAAATTCTAAGGGCGAAAACAATAGCCACGAGCTTTAAATCATGAATGGCATATCTAGTCTCGGTAGGCTTTAATTTCCTTGAAGCATAAGCAATAACACGTTCCCTTTGCATGAGAACGACTCCCAAACCAATACGACTAGCATCGGCATAAACAATAAAGTCTTGGTTCCGTTCGGGAATCACAAGAATAAGAGCATCGGAAAGGAGTTCTTTTAACCTTTGAAAAGAAGCTTCACATTTGTCGGACCAAATGAACTTAACTCCCTTCTTTGTCAAGCTAGTAAGAGGTATGAAAATTTTAGAAAAGTCTTTTATGAACCGACGGTAATAGCCCGCCAATCCAAGGAAACTACAGATTTCAATCACACTATCCGGTTTCTTTCAATTTTGAATCGCTTCGATCTTTGAAGGTTCCATGGAAATTTCGGATTCAGAAATAATATGTCCGAGAAATTTCTCACGAGTTTGCCAAAAGCGGCACTTTGAAAATTTTGCTTTCAATTGGTTTCTCCTAAGAGTTTCCAACATAATTCGAAGATGCTTTTCATGCTCTTCCTCGGTTTTATAATAAACAAGAATATCATCTATAAAGATGAGAACGAATCGATCGAGAAAGTCTTTGAAACCTCGATTCATAAGGTCAAAGAAATAAGCTGGAGCAATCGTTAAACCAAATGGCATAACAAGCCATTCATAAGATCCAAATGAGTACGAAACGATGTCAAAGGAATGCTATCCTCTGAAATACGAAGCTGATGGAAACCGGTTGCTAAGTCTAAATGTGAAAAGACTCTAGCACCACTAAGTTGATCGAACAGATCATCAATCCATGGTAAGGGATATTTATTCTTGATGGTGAGAGCATTAAGCTTGCGGTAGTCAACGCAAAGCCTAAGTGTACCATCGGATTTCTTCACAAAAATAGCTGAAGCTCCCCAAGGAGAGGAACTAGAACGAATAAACTGCTTCGCTTCCAATTCGGATAGTTGTTTAGACATCTCCACATTTTTTTATTAGACATACGATAAGGAGGACGAGTTATAGGTAGAGCTTCAGGGATTAGATTAATTCTGAACTCGATTGCTCACTTAGGATGTAGTTCTAAGACAGGCTTATATATGTCGAGAAATTCACGAACAACGTGAATGAGGGAAATGACATCTTCCTCATCATCATTATCGTCATCATGATGTTTTAATGAATATAAGGATGCTGCCAAATTGGAATCCGAATCTTTAAGAACAATAGAAATCTACTTAAGAAATTGAGGATGTCGAAGATGAATAGTCCCATCAGGACATTGGATGTGGGCTTCATAACGGTTCAGCCAATACATTCCTAAAATCGTTCTGAAACCTAACTAACGCATGACATGCAAATCAGCTCGGAAAGAATAATCACATAAAACAACCTCGACATCTTTATAAAGTAAATCGAGTGTTGCGGATCCAGAAAATGGATTCGCAATTCTCAAAGAAGTCATCAAAGCCATAACACTTAAAGAAAAAGTATCAACAAGTACTTTTGATATAAAAGAATGGGATGCACCTATATCAAAAAGAACTCGAATAGGATGATCACGAAACATAATAATGCCATCAAGGATAAAATGAGAAATACCTTGACCAAGAGAAGTATTACCAGGCGCTTGCACATTAGCTTTCCCTCCCTCTTGCTTGGAAGTTTGGGACATGAAGATAAAAGATTACCCGAACTTTTGCAATAACGACAAAAGAGAGGTTTCGGACATCTATTAGCATAATGGTCCTTAGAACCACAATTGTAGCATTAGCCATGACTAGAGGTAGGTGTCTTTGCTACCGAAGCTGCTTGTTTCCCTTTCTTGTTGGGATAAGGACTTTTAAACTTATTAGGCCTCTTCTTGTTATTGTTGAAGTTCTGCTTGGCACTCACAACTTCAACATCACCTTCTTTATCGGCCTCTTCAAGTCAAAGAGCGATATCAATAAGCCGATCAAAAGAAACTTCTAGTTTCAGAAGTAATAGCTTTTTGAGGTTCTTATTCAACCAATAGACAAACCTATGATTTTTCTTCTTTAGGGTATTAATATACTCGATCCCATATTTAGAGAGAGATTCAAAAGATGCGACGTAATCTGTCACAGAAGATTCACCTTGAACAAGGTCAATAAAACGTTGGGCTAGAGTTACCTTCTCAGCCTGCGGCACAAACTTTAATTCGAATTTTTCTTGGAATTGCTCCTAAGTAAGATCCGCTTCGATAATCTCCGAAATCAAAAGCTCATACCAATATGACGCTCTTTCTTGGAGCATGCTAGAAGCCACTTGGACTCGATGTATATCAACAAGATTCATGCGCGAAAAGATGCGATCACACGATTTAAGCCAAGCTTGAATTTCTATAACGCTTTTGGATCCCTTGAACGGCCTTCCACCCAATCGGTATAATCTCTGCACAAGTGTGCAAACCCGGATCATGGACGAGTAGGCTCTGGAATAGGTCCGACAGCTTGAGCATTCTTTACGAGATCTAAAAGCTGTTGGGCAGACATAAATACTTCATCCTGAGGAGTAGCACCAGATTGACCGGCGCTGGGATGGCCTGGTCTAACCATTTCTCTTCTTTAAGAAAGAAAGAAAAAAGAGAAAAATGGTTATTCTCAAAATGAATATCAAACAATTATGATTGATAAAACAAGGCATCATAAAAGAAAATAGGATAGAATGGGTCTAATGACTCGAACTAAATCCTAAGGCACGATTCTTGAGAGAGACTTAGGATAGGACAATGATCCTTGCTACAATATTCTATATTGTTCCGAAGTTTGGCTCTGATACCAAGCTGTGACGCCCCACCTCTATGCTCACACTAGCCAAGGACACTACAGTGCTGTCAACTAGTACGAAGAATAAGGTTGTTGAGGAGCAACCATTTGTGTAATTACTTTGTGCGAATACCGATAAGATGGATTGAAGGTCACACATTTCATTTCAAGAGGAAATCCAACATACCAATACAAACTCAAAGCTACTACACAATGGCTATGTGGTCTTCAGAAACAAGTATAAAATAAGCATAACACAAATCAGTCACATATATTCATATCACAAGGGCGGAAACAGATATGAATATAAGACATAAAAGTGTACATCAAAGTAGTGGTCATGTAAGATCCACTACACCAAAAAAGAATAGGTACAAGTGCCAGACAAAAGAATATGTATACATAAAAGAGTCTCTATCTCGAATGTATACAACAAAAACTACTAGGCTAAGTAGTTAGACAAAAGTCAGATGACAGTCCCAGATAAGAAGTCAAGTAGAAGCACCTAAAATACCTCGGTCTGACCCGAGTATTATTTAAAAAAAAAATAAACGGGTCAGTCTAGCTATAATTATCATATAAAATGAGATAGAATAAGAGATATGACAAAAACGTATGGTAACAATAATGCCATACTACGACAAGTATACATTTAACAACAACACAAATCATACAATATCTCAAGAATCTCAAAACACCAAAAAGAATGTCATATTCTTTATTTTGTTCACCAAACCACAAATATTGACAAACATATCAATGCCAATCATAAAAATTGGTGAAACATAAATTCTAGAAATCATCAATTAGAAATCCAGAAAATATAAAGAGAGAGGCCTATCACAAACGGGAGCATGAAAACTCACCAACACGTGTATCACAGACGGGTCACTATCCCATGGTCGCTAACCACAAATTCGGAGAAACGACGCAGTACAATAACGATACGTCCGATGAACCCAAAAACTCAAAAAATTCGAAACAACGACGCAGTACAATAACGGTATGTCCAATGAACCGAAACTTAAATATTTCAGAACATCGACGCAGTACAATAACAGTACGTCCAATGAACTGAAAAGCCAGGACATCGATGTAGTACAATAACGGTACATCCGATGAACCGAACACCATAAAAGAATATGGGTTGCTAGCCCATAAAGGAAATGAGACGAAGCTCAATAGAACGAGGTATAGTCCCCTACGTGGACAAAGAGACATCGCATAACGCTAGTCTAAACCATAAAATGATCACTATTGATCAATAAAAAGTGTAAATTACATTAAGCTAGTAAATAAATGAGTTTAGCTTCATGTCCCATAACCACTGGCTTAACTTAAATATTTACGAACAAATTGTAGATCTCCACTCGAGAATTGCCACAAGAGTTTCAATCGACAAGTCTAAAAATTAACCGACAAAGTAAACGCAAGCGTTTCATACCACTTGTTTTGCTAAGTCATTTAATTGGATTTTTCGAACGAGTGAGGTAAAGGTTTGTATATACTAATAGATTAAAGCGAGTTTGATATTGAAAGTAAATGTCAAAATCGTTTTGATGAATGAGTTTGCATATTTACTACTAGTATAGAAACCTTTGCATTTTAAAGTGACAAACCATAGAAATGATTGTTGAAACAATCAATCAACAAAGACTCGCATACGAAGACGTGAATTAAATCCAAAGAAATCGATATCAAATCCATCAAAATGGATATTCCTAAAAATCCATAAAAAGAAGTCATTAAATTCGATAAAAGTGATAACAACTAATCGGATCAACAAAAATCGATAAACCTTGGAAATTTTCTCAAAAACAGGCAAATTAGGCAAAACCAATAGTTCCAGACGTTTGGGGGTCAATCCAAACGTCTGGACTTAGTTCTGGAAATTCAAAAACCATCTAGACGTCTGAAAGGTGGCTTCAAACGTCTGATATGTTGTATCAGACGTCTGAAAGGTGGTATTTGACGTCTGACAAGGTGTTTCAGACGTCAGAAAGTTTGTTTCAGAGGTCTGATTCTGTTCTCTGCCATTTTTATTTTTCTGTCGTATATTCTTTTCTCCAGAATGCAAAACCAGACGCACGAACCTTAATTTCAGACGTCTGGATACCTGGGCTGGGCAAAAATTTGCCTAGGCCATGATGGCCAAAATGATTCGGGAGCGATCGAGCGAGCAATGACGACCAGGGATTTACGCCAAGCGACAACCCAGCCTTATAGGCTCTTCGATACACCCAAACAACATATCCAAACATCCATAGTAGGATTTTCATAAAATTGGACTTCAAAACCAAAAATTGGAAAATCACCAAATCAATTCAAATCAAAAGCAAATGAATATGGAATAGATGTTAGGAATTCATACCTAACAACAATGAAAGCTATAGACATAGATGTGAGTTCAAGAACTCACATTTAAACCCAAAAGCACAAGTGAGAAGCTATAAAACAAGGCAAGATCAAGCACTCTTCAATTTTAACCCAAGGAGCTTCTATCTAAGCTCATAAGAAAAATATTTCCTAAATTAGGGTTTAGGAATTTCTGAAATTTGAAGAGAGATTGAGATGGAAAAGATGAAGAGGGTGCTTACCCAAGCTTCTCCTTGATTTCTAGCTTGGAGTTGATTTTTCCTAAGAGAATTAGGGCTTAGGAATTTCTAATTTCTTTTCTCTTTCCCCATTTTTACTAAAGCTTGAGTGTTAGGAATTATTATGAAGTAATGAAGAGGAGTGGAGTGGAGTTGGGTTAATATGTTGGGTTATTGGGCTGAACCCAAGCCCAAAGCCCAATAAAGAGAATAGCGAAATTCTACTCAACTCCAAACATATCAATGTTTATACACAGAAAGGTCGAAAACGCCATTTTGGACTCAATGGAAGTGGTCTCGAGTCCTAATTTGAATGTTTGCAAAACGTAGCATTTCGGACTTTAGTCCGACTAACGATGTTATATTTAAATAAAATATTTAAATATACAATCGTAAAATATGAGGGTTATTACATCTTCACTTGTCCAAAAGACCTCTTCTTTTCATAATTCTCGTAATGCTTTTGTAGTACCCTATTTTATTTAAAGTTTTGACTCGGTTATTTACATACATCATTTAATAACACTCAATGTATACTTCTAAATAACAAAAAATGAAAAAGTACGAAGTAGCAACTTTAAACAATTTGTTAACCAAGTGGAATCATGAACAATGTTATACATACAAAATTTCTTTTGTTTGTTACATATAATTTGTAAAGGGTTGCATCTATTAACACCCCTTAATTCTCCTTTCGTGCTATGGTATTTAGTAAAACTAATCATACCCCACAAATTTCTTTCCTCGTCCAATTTTTTACAGTTGAGTATTGTTACCGACACTCCATTTTTGATTAAGAGGGGGTAAATTTTTATTAAAAAGTTTTTCGTTATGAGGAATACTAACAAAGATAGTGCCATCATATAATTTTAATGTAAATTGACTGATTTATCCTTTTATTTTTACACTAATTTCCTTTAGTCTTCACTATCCTTCTTCTTTGGCATGTAAACCAAATCAATAATCAATAGAGAAATTAAACTTATCTACAGATGAAATTCCAAAAGAATAAGGAGCATGATTAACTTTTACCCAAGAAATCATCCATAACGTAGATTTTAATCAACAAAATAAACAGGTAATTTTTTTAAAATTCTACTATTTTACAAGTTAATTTGGTTATCGACAATTCTAAATTGAATTAAATGATGGGTAAAATAGGAATGTGTTTTTAGTCTGAAAGCAGAAGATTGGCTCGCGCCATTACTAAAAGCTAAATTGAACTTAATGAAAAATACAAGTGAAAAAGAAGAAGATTGATGAAAAATAAATGGTGGGTAAATAAGAAGGAAAAAATATTATTTGTACAGCATAAGTACTCTTCATAACTATTTTAAATTGGCAAATTCTATTTCGACTCGAGTATTTACTAAGTAGCCCCCCAAAAATTAAAAAAGTCTGTAAACTCAAAAAATAACTTAGTAGCCCCCTAACATTTCCAAAACTACCCTTTTCATCACAAAAAAATGAACTACCACGCAAGGTGACTTCGTGGTTCGTGTCAATACCACATGTGCTTTATGCGTGTGGATGTGTAAAAGTTCATGCAATTATTTGCGCAATTAAGCAAGAAACCTAGTATACCCCATGCATGAATTACCACAAATCCCCGTAATCGACAGCCTACGATTGTATTTGCAAACAATTAAAAGAATTTTTTTTTTTTGAATTACCTATTGTGATTGCGTTAGCAATCCATTCTCCTCTTCAAAATCCATCAGCCAGTAGTGAAAAATTGAATTTTTTTCTTTACTGATTTAGAAACTAGGGTTTTGAAGAAGCGGTGATTTAGACAGTAAGAAACTAACGTAAGAATATAATGAATTGAGAAGAAAGAAAGTACGCAGCTTTCTAAGGGCATTTTAATCTTTAAAATTTTATTTATTTTAGGAAGGGGCTACTAAGTAATTATCTGTGTTGAAATAGAATTTGCCTTTTAAATTGGAGTGCAAATAAAAAATGGCCCCCTCTTAACCAAAAATGGAGTGTCGGAAACACTATCCTTACCAATTTTAGCATTTCTTCTTCTACTTCTATTATTTTATTTTTTTCATTATTCTTGCATTTAATTTCTCCTCTCTAACTTCTCGCCTTATTTAATTCATGCCTTCATCAATTTATAAAGTCAGAACGAAGACCTACCTTAACTTTTAACATTCTCAAAAAACTGAAAACTGAATCATGAGAAGAAAATATTTTGTTCCTCCTTTTCCTATGTTGAAGTTTGTAACATATTTATTTTTTCTAAATGATTGAATAATTTTTGGAGCTTGTGTAATTGAATAGAAAATTTTCATGTTGGATTCATTGAACAAAATTAGATATAAACACGGAAGTTCGAACAATATTTTCAATGAGGTCTTGAATAATGAAAAAGAAAATAAACATTTAGGCCAATTGTTTGAAATATATGGAGGAAACTAGGTATTTTTACCTTTTTAGCTCCAGCTAGGTGGGAAAGGAACATAGTATGAGGGCTAATAGATTAGCCTATGTACTTGGTTAGATGACATGTTTTTTTTCTTTTGTATGTTTAATTTTTTTGATGATATCGTTAGAGCATTTCCGACAACCTCTTGTTCAAGCTTTTTATTCAGCACAAAGCAAGAAGCGCCACACGACAGAAAGAATTAAATATAATATGCAATGGTATATGCAAGGACCAACTTAAAATCCTAAATTGGTGCAGATGCTCATTTAATAGACGCTTGAAATCAAGTGCCTATTAAATAAGTGTCTAATTCTAACACGCCTATTAAATAGGCACCTAATCTAATATATCATATTAAATATAGGTTAATTCTCAAGCGTCCATTAGATAGGCGCCTAAGAATTATGCACATTTTTAATAGATGCCCAAGAATCGAGCGCATATCTAATAGGTGTCTATGGCCAAACGCCTATTAAGTAACCACCGGTTCATTAATATGCAAGGCTTAAGGGCTAATATTCAGTCGTTGGAGTTGCTCTTATCCATAAACAACTTCACGAAGTGAATATTGTTAGGGTATCGTTAATTACACTCAACTTTTGGTTTAGAGTGTGCTATTTTTTTAATTTTTTTTTACTATGAGGAATGTTAACAAAAATGATCTATATTGTAAATTGACCAATTTTTTATTTTTATTTTTTACCTTAATTTCCTTTAACCTTCACCATTCTTCTTCTTTGGTCTATATTTGAAATCAATAACAAGTAGAGAAATCAAACTTATTTGCAGATGAAATTCCAAAGAGAAAGAAATAAGATTGATTGTTACCAAGAAAGCATCCATAACGTAGATTTTGTTTAGAAAAACAAATGAGTAATTTTTTTAAAAAAATTCTATTATTTTACATGTTAATTTTGGTTTTTGACAATTCTAAGTCGAATTAAATGATGGATAAAATAGAAAGGTCTTTTTGGTCTGAAAGCAGAAGATTAGTTCTCACCGTTACTGAAAGCCAAATTGAATTTAGTGGAAATTGTAAGTGAAGAAGAAGATTGGTTAAAAATAAATGATGAATAATATATATATATATATATATATATTATTTGCACAACATGAATACCCTCATAATAATTTTAAATTTAGTGGAGTGCAAATGAAAAATGATCCTCTATTAACCAAAAGTGAAGTGTCAATAACGATACTCTATTGTTATTTATAAACAAATTCTTATTAGTCCAGATGCTTATTGTTAAGCATCTCCAATAACCTCTGGTTTAAGCTTTATATTCCACAAAAAACAAGAAGCGCCACCGAGCAAAAAGAATTAAATATAATATGCAATGCAATATTCAAAGATCAACTTAAAATTCAATATTCAAAGATCAACTTAAAATTCTAAATTGATTCAGATGTTTATTTAATAGACGCCTAAAATCAAGCGCATGTTAAATGAATAGTCTAATTCTAAAACGCCTATTAAATAGGCAAATAATATCTCATATTAAATAAAGATTAATTCTAAAGACATCTAAGAATTAGAACCATATTTAATAGGTGCTAGCGGCCAATCGCCTATTAAATAAACGCAGTTCATTCTTCATTCATATTCAAGGCTTAAGGGGGTAATATTCAAAAGGGGGAGTTGTTCTTATCTCTAAACAACTTCACCAATTGGGTATTGTTATCCATAAACAAATTCCATTGGGCTAACTTGTGAGTTTTTGATGCATTAAGAAGAAATTAAGAAAGTGGTGATTGATTAGTGTTAGTGCTATAGTCTAACAGAAAATAATATAATAAGCAAAGCAACAAAGAATGGATAAGTTCAGAGAAGGTTATCAAAATTTCGCTTTATCAAAATTCAACTGGTACGAAATCAATTAAAAGTCCAGATTATATCAAACTATCAATTGTTAAAACTTGGAGGAAAATCCATGGTAATTCAAATTACCTACAAAAAAAATGGTTTGATAATTCAACCAACCATAAGAATATGAGAACTAGCATCGTTTCCTATACATCTCAAAAATTGAAATCCCTAGAAAACAAATAAGAAATTTATATAGCTATAAATAACTCTCAAATCCTAGGAAATTTCTGATAAACCCTACGCATCAATCGTAGAAGATTTCGGGAACATTACTTCTGCTAATAGCAAAGACGTCGTAACGAGATCTAGCTTCGTCGATGGATTCCTTTGTTCCTGTTGATGATGGTCCAAAGGAGCGCATGCGATTTCTCTCACGATTTCTGCAATCACTTCCGCTGCTTTGATTACGTCTTCCGGCAAGGGTTGATTTTTGGTTTTATTTTCTCGGGTTTCCATTAATCCCTTTTCCATTGCTGCTGCTCGCCTTTTGGATTTGGGGGAGAAATAAAAACCCTAGGGATGAACTTGTTTGCTTGTAAAACCTCTTATTAAGAGCGGCGTTGAAAACTTTCTATTTATTTGTTTATTCTTTGTTTCTACTAAACCGGATGGATAAATATTAGGAGGAAAAAAATCTGATATATTTACTTTGAAATATTCTTGGCTGTTTGAAGGGTGGAGATTCTGTGAATACTTAATTAATGTGGGATTTACGTGTCTATCCGTGCGTGCGTTCATTGTATTTTGAAGTAATCAGATTTTTTGATAGAAATTTTTGGCAAGTTCTCTTTTGGTTTTTGAACCATATATATTTCGTAAATATTGTAACAAAATTTGAATTGAATTTCCAATATTGTATTACTTGAACACATTATTTATAAGTTGTTGCTTTACGTTTTGGCTCTACAAGTTTCCACGAAGGTTCCTGTCCTGTGATTGTAAAGATAATCTCTTACTTATCAATCTTTGCTATTTGATTTTCATGCTTTATTTATTTATTTATTTACTATTATTATTATTATTATTTGTAAACACAAACTTTCCAAAATACTTCATGTTTACACATATGAACCTGTATTTTGTTTTTCACAAAATTACGATCACGTGTTTATGGGGGTACAAGTATGGATCCCAGTAAATAAAATACATTCATCATTTAAAGATCGAGAGCGTGAATTCCACCTCTGACAAAAAAAAATGCTATGTTTTTCGATTTACTTATATTTTATAATCGTAACAGATTTATCTAGAAAGGTATGTTTCTTATGGTTTCGTTACAAACTTACGTTTAGTATCTTATTTATTTAGCTCTTTATCTTCATTTTAATACAACGAATTCTTTAAAATTTTCTCGCAGTTTTGTTATATCAACTATTTTAATTATACGGCTTTATTTTATAAACATACTGGTTTGCAACCCGCATGTTGCACACGATAATGTTATAAATAATATTATCAAATATACATGGTTAAGTAGTTGATGTGCAATGCAGTATACTAACGTTAAGCATATATTGGCGTAACTCATTTGCTTCAATTAATGTGTATATGTTAATTCATAATAACTTACCGATTTCGGAAGAAAAATAACAACATAAACTTGAATGTAACTTAGTTAAATAGAATTAAAGAGAACTTTCTAAACAATTTAAGAATTATACTTCAACCTGTATATAATGGGAATACCACCATTTGGAACTTTTGAAATTATAGAAATGTCAATGCTAACTAAGTACTTTAAGCTGGGGTTTAGAGATTCTTAGTTCAAACCCATAGACACCAAAATTACGTTACTACCAATTTCACTATTTTATTTACTAAAAGCATGAAAGAAAAAAAATGAGATGGTATTTCTATTATGTCCACACATGCATCACACATGCATTAGTGCTAGTAATAAAAAAATAATAAGGAGAACAAAAGAGAGCCATCATGCATACGTTTATTTGTTACCGAATATCACTTTAGGAATAAAATAATAGTACAAAGTTGAATCCAAAACAGTTGAAGGTAATTAAACAATGATAGAACTTGTACATGAAACTAAAATGATTTGTAAGAATTAAGGAGCCTTATTAATATTCATAGAAATAAAAAACAATAGGGATTCGTATATAAAATAGGGTTATAAAGGATTTTACGGTTCTTAGAATTCATAAGAGAGTTATTGTAACATCTTGTTATTTGATTAATTATATTTTTAGGATTTTACTTTTTAATTTTTAGTATAGATTTCAATTGAATTTGAATTAATTAAAATTATTCTTAATTGATATAGAGTTGAAATATTTAGCAAATGAGATTAGGAAATAATTTTGGGAATTTTATTAAATTTAATTCGATAAAGGAGATTTTTTTGGGATTTATTTGAAAAATAATGATTTAAATTTGAATTTGAAATTTGAATTATATTTCAAAGTCCAAACACTATTTGTGTAACGACCCAAAATTTCACCACATTAATTTTCGAATATTTAGTTAATTTTAAATAATCAAATAATAGGTTTTATAATTAAAATAAAAATCTTTAAACAATAAACATTGAAGATAAAATATTTTTCAAAACTACTTTAGAAAAATATTTAGTTCGAAGATAAATCGAAAATGTAACCGAAATTCTTTTCTGAATTTTCGACTTTTCGTCAACTAAATTTTGTCGAAATGTTATAAACTCTTTTGTATAAATATATACGTACAAACATTAGTTAGCATATGTTAGTATATAAGTACATAAATACACTTAAGTATAAATAAGTTTAAAAAAATTTAAAACAAAATAAAATAGAAAATGTCAGATCATTAGAAACATTTTGGTAGCTAAGTACAAAATATGTTTAAATATGTTTCCTCGTGAAATGGGGGCAGGAGTACATAAGGTGGAGGAGCTAGTTGAGGTGACAAGAGGGTAGTGGAGGGTAAATGACAAGGGTATTTAGGTAATTCACTTTGTTTTCTTGCTTATAAATAGCCCTTCATCTCTCTAAATTTTCCTCTTCTTCCACCGATAAGATCTCTCTCATATTTTTCCAAATGAAGTTATTCCTTTTTTCAAACCATGTTAAATTCCAATGGCTACAACTTTTATGTCGATCACTTCTTCAATTTCCGAGCATAGCTATGTCAAAATATCAATTGTTTACAGAGTGTTTTTGGACTCAGAATTCCAAGTCCGAAAATGGTCTTTCTTCTTTTGAACATATCTTCTTCAAAACTAATCGAAATTGAGTGATTCTATTTTTGAAACTGTAGAGAAAAGAATTTTCTAAAACTTTACTCCTTACCACTTGTTTAATATCCTAGAGTAAATAGTTCAAAAACCAGTTGTAAAATGACCTATTTTTAGGTTCATTTTTGAAAATTCAATGATTATCCAAAATCACTCCAACTTACCAAAACAAGTTTCACTTCCTTATTTTTTCAAGGCCCAACCTACCTGATGCAGTAAGGGTCCAAGACTCCATTTTTTTGCTTAGGGATGGAAGTGCAAGGTCAAACCCTAAGTTAGCGAGGGTTTGGATAGCTTTCGGTGAGTAAAACTACACATTCTTAAACCAATTTTATGTTATATTAATTTTCACGTTAATAGCCTATAAGTGCTTACTGTATATGTGAAGTGATGGTTTGGTAGTTTGTTTGTTTCATGCTTTGAATAGTTGTCGCATTTGAAAGTTAGTAAGCATGTGGTTAGCTATATGAAAAGTTAGTTATTAAAGTTAGCAAATACTTATTACACGTTGTATCATCATTATTTACATTATATTGTGCATAAACCATTTCTATGTGATGTTTGGTTGAATGGATAATGTCATAAGTTTGTTTGCCGAACTACCGTATAGCGACAGTCGCTATATCGGCACTTTTGGAAAATCAAATTTTATTGAAGCCGTTTGGTTTTGTCATCGTACTTGGAATTATTTTACAACTTAAACAAGTTTTTAATTAGTGTTGTTTTTCAAAAAAAATAAAAAACAATTAATTATTTTAATAATAATTATTTAATTACTTAATTAATAAGGATTAAGGTTAACTAATTACTTAGTTAATGATGTGCTTTTAATTTAACTAATTGCCTTATTACTGATTGTTTAAATGAATTAATCATTTTATTTAATGATGTTTAAATTTAATTAATCATTTTATTTAATGATGTATAAGGATAGTTAATCATTCAATAATGATGAATTAAAGTTAATTAATCAATTTGGTAATGACACTTTTAAATTAATAAATCGTTCTAATAAATGATTTTTAAAATTTATCAACTCGTTTTAACTCTAATTAATCTTTCCTTTATTGATGTCTATAATTAATAAATAGTATATTTAAACGATGAGAATTAATTAATTAATTAAATTAATTATATTTAAATTTATTAATTAATTGAATTAATGATGTTTCAAAGGTGATTTACCCTTTTTAATTAAAGGTTATTAGAGTTAATTAATCGGCTTAATTTATGAAGTTTCAAAGTAAATTTATAAAAGTAACAATAATGTTTTGACTTTGTTATTCATTTTAAAAAATGATAATTAATTAGTTATTAATTTAATTAATTATCTTTTACTAATTAGTTGAATTAAAAAGGTTTAAAGTGGTTTACCCTTTTTATTATTTAAAGACATTTGAAGTTCAAAAATCAAATTGTGTGATGAAATTTAAAGTTAATTAATCAATGCAATAAGGATGTTTTAAGTTATTAAATTATTTTTAAATTGATGTTTTGAAGTTAGTAAACACTTTTAACAAAGTTTTTAAGCTAATACTTGTAATATGAGGCCAAGCACGAATTAAGGTTTTCTAAAAGAAAAGGTTTGATTCGTTTATAGAATTGAATAATTTTCGTAAAGCGATTCACTTACATAGGAACGATTTATTTGTATCTGAGCACTAAACGTCGAAGAAGTAGACTTGTCGCTTTTTAGAAAGTTAAGAATAATCTTGAGACATGACTTTGAGGTAACTCTACCTTACTTGTCCGATATTATTGTTAACTAAGAAATAGTACAAGTTGGGATTCGATGAGTGGTGATAAGTATACAAGACTTAATTTCCATATACGATCATTTTATATCCTCGATAGTTGGTTTCTCAGCTATCGTTTACTTCTACTTCTTTATTATCGTCATTCTAAGACGAAATGCTGCTCCGTTGAGCTTTGATGTCCTTTGTCGAAATGACTAAAAACAATGAGCAAATGGGGGCTATACTATGTGGGGTTGCTCCCGTTAGGGTATTTTCACAGTTATTCTACATTAGATTTAGTATTGCACATTGAGATGTGAAGTACTCGGATTCGAACCTTTGAATTTGTTTTCTTTAATTATAATGGGAAGAGTCAACCACTCTTCGCGGTGTTCAATTATTGGTTTTGTCCATTCTATCATGTTTGGACTGTTATCTTGTTTAGTCTATTCTATCGAGTTTGTACTGATGTCTTCTTTTATCCATTATGTCCGGTTTGAATTTTTATTCAGACTATTTCATTCTTTCTAGTCTGAATGTTATATAAATTATGCCTATCATCTATGTTTGGATTTGTTCCCTATTGTTCATTTTCATTTTTATTATGTTTGGTTGTTGTTTATGTGGGAGAAAACTCATTCTGCGTTAACAGCGTGGTCCTAGATGTTATTGTTTAAATACACCCTATTTATTTCTTAGTTTTACTCATACTAGACATTTTGTCTGACCCGAGTTGTATATTTTTCCTAAACTCTCGGGTACTCAATTATATTTAAGTAGTCCGAGTATAGTAGTTTTTTCTTTGGAACTCTTTGAAGACGATGGACGAGCAGGAGGCTCCTAAGTTGTCTCGTTATTTATTTCCACTGCATGACTATTTTGTATCTTAAAAATGTGAAGTCAGAATGTATAGCTTCAAACCTATTAGATGTAGTACTTTTGTTTAACTCTGATAGCTCCATGTAAGGAGTAATCTTTTATACTATATCATTTTGTATTATATGTAACCATTCTATTGTGAGGTATTTCTATTCTGTTCTTTATGTTATTTATTTTACCCCAAGATAACTTATTTTTCGGGCGCTTAGGCAGTGGCACACGAATACTGATGATGTATTAAGTGTTGTTCTCAGGGGTTAGAAAGGTGGGTCGTCAAAATTTGAAATCTTACTTTGGCAAAGTAAATAATATTTTTGAAAATTTGAAATCATTCGAAAATAAAATAATTATTTTGAAAATTTTTGAAAATCAAAAACCAATATTTTAATAAAGGAGAAAATATTACAAATACAAAATAAAAATTGGATTAAAACGCCTTGAGTAGATTTTTAAATTTTCTATTAATAAAGAGAATTCAATGAATAAATTTCCACGATATCTTTTGAAACTTCCACAATGTCCAACATTAGTCAACGGAATCTCACCATCTATTTGCAACCTCTATCACCATTCCCTGACCAACCACCCATCAACAGAATTTTACTATCAATTTACTTGAACTAAAAGTGCCGTGACTATTTGCACCAAAAATGGTCACAAACCCCAAGTATCGTGAAAGCACTAAACAATGAATATAAATCGGCAATATTCGAGCACAAGTCTCGGATCTAAGCAAGCAACAAGCAACAATCCAGAAATAACAGTCGGAAACACAAGATTTATAGTGGTTCGGCTATCTCCGGCCTACGTCCACTTCAAATTTTTTTATCTTTCTATTGATGTTCTTTGCTGATTACAAATGATTGCAGCAGTTACAATGGAGAATTTCGAGTATAACAGCAGTAATAAGGTATAGGATCGAATCCGGCAGAGTTTGGACGTCGAATGGCCAAAAGATCCTTTTTTTGTAGGCTTCAGGGAGCTATTTATAGGAGTAGGAGGCTGATATCGCGCTCAAACTTCGGGAGACTTCTTCTGGCACGTGAGCGGGCCCACACGACCGACCCCACCAAGTTTCGACTCGATCTATGATCGATACGAAGCAATTTCGTATCCATCAAAAAATGATCCAATCGAGCTGAAACTTGGCAGGATGTTCTTTAGCATGTATGGAAGCAGCTGTGAAAATTTCATTGCATTTGGATCAATGGTTTAGGAGATATGATCGATACGAATTCAAATTGCTCGATGGCTGTCTGGTTTGAATCCATTAGTTCGAACCGATCACTTCGACTCAATGACAATGCGCGTGATCAGGTTGACGTAGCACGCGCCCCTCGTGTCGATCCGCTTTTCACTCCGGTTTGATTGAGTCACTCCGAGTATTTCTCCGCGTTCGCATCCATAACTCACGCGCCATCTCTGGCCTATTTGACTCGGTGGATTCGAACAAGCAATCATTCATGGATTCGAACAAGGACTCCCAATGGATACGAAGTGGTCAACGCCTGATGGATGGGAAGTCATTTGATGGACTCGAGACAGATGGATACGAAGGACTTGCATCCCCAGCCGATACGAGGATGATGGATATGAATGGAAACTCGTCCATAGATAGAGACCGTGTCTAGCTGGATGGATACGAAATAGGATGTTGCCGATCGATACGAGGTGCATGTCCTGTTGATGGATACGAACTTCATCGGTGCGAGCCGAGGTCCCTCGATGGCTTCGAACTCATTCGTTGCGAAGTTGATGGATACGAAACGAGACGTGATGATGGATGCAGATTCTATCGATACGAAGCTAATGATGGCTGATGGGTATGAAGGTGATGGGTACGAAAATGGGGTTATCACCTTCAATTTGCATCGATCATACCTTGAGCATACAAACTCGGATTGACTTGAAATTTGGAATGCGGGCTTTTACGGCTTTGTTTGTCATGTCTTATCAATCGCAACCCGATCCGGACTCAGACAAAATTCATCGATATCCATGGTTATCCTGCAATGCATAGTTGATATTCATGGCTTGTTATTATTGATTTTCAGTTAATTTTTGGGTATCTCAGTTTTGCAAAAAAGTGGGATAACATTTTACCCCCCAAAACATGCCTTTTGGTAAAAGGTGTGTTTTGTTCAGTCTTAAATCGAATGCAGCGAGTTCATGTTTTATTCAAAGCTTATAGCATTTTCAATCAAGTTCATGGCTGTTCGAAGCCAAATCATTATCCATTTCTCCCAGTGGAAGTCAAGAATGAAATTCTACAGTCTCTCCGGACTATCGATGGTCACTACGGACCTTTGCCAAGCCCATTCCAGATTTGGCGATTGAATAGAAAGATCACATTGCACTCCGGCGTTGCTTTCTATCCCTTGCACTCTGGCCCCTGCTAGGGCATATAGCGATGTATTGGTTGTTCTAAACCGATCATAGCCTCTCCGGGCTCTTGTTGGATCTCATCCTGTCACTCTCCGGTAAAGGGGAGGCAGCGTTAAGTGAGTCGATCCTGTCGCTCTCCGGCGAAGCAACTCACTTCTTGCACTCCGGTTCAGTGTATCTAAACATTAAGCGATGCCATGGCCTAAATCGTGGGCCGATCACAGCCTCTCCGGGCTCTTATCAAATCTCGATCCAATCACTCTCCGGTGAATGGGAAACGACGTTAAGTGAGTCGATCCTGTCGCTCTCCGGCGAAGCAACTCACTTCTTGCACTCCGGACTCCACCTCTCCGGGTAGGGTCATAAAGCGATCATTTTCATGTTGGTATTTAACATGTACCCTTTAACTCTTCGGTCAAAGGTTTATTTCAAGAAATTCAAGTTTATTTATCAAATTCAAGTCCTAGACTTCAATCTCAAACATCAGAAGAAAACTAAACATTGCCTCTCCGGGCAGATCGGTCTATTTTCATCTCAGAGCATGCCTAGGTATCTCTCCGGCTCCCGTACATGAGTGAGTGGAATAGCCATTTTATTTTGAAATCAAATCTAAGAAATCTAATTGACCAAAGTCAAAATCCTGAACTTGGCCCTTGCCATCATAATTAATTGATGACGAGTCGTGATCCCGGTCTAGGATCAGTTCTGTTAGATGGAGGCAGCAGTTGTTCAGGTCTTGCAGCCGCCGTTCGTTATCTGATATACTATGGCAATCTACCACTCCTAGCATGTTCTTCCACCTCATCTTTTAAGTGACGACATTCACCGGTAGTATGCCCATCCAGCTCGTGGAATAGGCAATATTTTCTGGTTCTACGCTCCCGCTCAGTGGGATCTCTCCTGGGTGGTTTACGATAGGGGAGTTGCCCCCGAGTTTCAGTGTAAATCCTTTCTAGACTTGCCGTTAGATCTGTGTATTGTTTGAATCTGGGTTCTCAAAATTTCTTCTGTTTATCAGGACCATCGTGTCCAATCGTCTGCTTTCTCTTTCCTTTGTCCGCTCCGGACTGTTCCTTGGCGGTTCCTTCGTCCTGCACAACATTTATTCCTCACCTTTCGGCTCGTGACTCTTCCAGCCGAATGAATCTTTCAGCCTCATGATGAAATTCTCCCAGATCTTGCGAGGGATCTCTTGTCAAAGAATCTTTGAATTCGGTGCCTTCCCCAACTCCTGCCACCGCCGCCATCAAAATCATCGACGGATTTGGGCGATCTACAGAAGCCACCGTTGCATTGAATTGCAGTAGGAAATCTTTTATGGACACTCTGGTCCTTTGCTTTATTGAAGCCAAAGTCATCACACTCTTGGGTCACGTCACGTGGATCCTAAACTGTCTCATGAAGCGATCTACAAGCTCGCCCCATGTTCTGATCGATCCGTTCTCTAGCTGCCTAAACCAAATGACAGCCAAATCTGACAAGTATAAAGGGAAGCATCGAGCCATCACTTCCTCGGACCCCCAGCACTTCCATGTGCCTAATGTATTTGGTAATATGCATCGTCGGGTCTGACTTCCCCTCATAGGGATCCAGCACGGGCAGTTTGAACTTTGGAGGGTTCCTTGCATTTTTGATATTCGGAGTGAACGGACTCCGACTGACTTCTTCTAATCCTCCACTCGACAATCCTCCTCTCATGATTCGTCGCACTAGACCAATCATTCTTTCATCTCCATCCGGGGCCTGCCCCCTTGTCATGTTTCTATCCTGCCCTCCAAGTCTTGAAGGGAACTCTGGCACATACTCTTCATGTGGCTCAGTAACATTAGCATCGACTCCATCCTGCTGAGCTTCATCTATGGGTCTTCCAGTGTCTGATCCTAAAGGCCGGCCCCCAAGTCCTTGTTGATTGCCATCAGATCCTGCATTCCGATCTTGAACCTGACCTTCATCGGTTTTCGCAATCCTGACTCCTTGTCCTGCACTTGTAGCCGCAGTAGCCGGTCTAAGGTTCTGCGCATTCGCTGCTCTCATCTGTTCAAAGAAATTCTGCAGCATCTCCTATTGACTCTTCATCATTCTTTCATGCATCAAATTTTCCATAGCCTCCATCTCATCCCTGGTGATGTAGATTGAAGTTTGTCCTTCTCTAGCTCCAGAGGATGCCTCATGGCTTCCTCCTTGTTGGCTTCTCTCAGCCCTTTGTCTTCTACTGTTTTGTCTATTCATTTTCTCTAAGTCTGAATTCTTCGAGCTTTTCAAATCTGAACTTCAATCCGGTGTAGCGGGTGCTAGTTCTTCTCAGTGAAAGCACCAAAGTGTTTGCACCAAAAATGGTCACAAACCCCAAGTATCGTGAAAGCACCAAACAATGAATATTAATCAGCAATATTCGAGCACAAGTCCCGGATCTAAGCAAGCAACAAACAACAATCCAGAAATAACAGTCGGAAACACAAGATTTATATTGGTTCGGCTATCTCCGGCCTACGTCCACTTCAAAGTTTTTTACCTTTTTATTAATGTTCTTTGCTGATTACAAATGATTGCAGCAGTTACAATTGAGAATTTTGAGTATAATAGCAGTAATAAGGTATAGGATCGAATCCGGCAGAGTCTGGACGTCGAATTGCCAAAAGATCCTTTTTCTGCAGGCTTCAGGGAGCTATTTATAGGCGTAGGAGGCTGATATCATGATCAAACTTTGGGAGACTTCTTCTGGCACGTGAGCGGGCCCACGCGACCGACCCCACCAAGTTTCGACTCGATCTGTGATCGATACAAAGCAATTTCATATCCATCAAAAAATGATCCAATCGAGCTAAAACTTTACAAGATTGTTCTTTAGCATGTATGGAAGCAGCTATGAAAATTTCATCGCATTTGGATCAATGGTTTAGGAGATATGATCGATACGAATTCAAATTGCTCGATGGCTGTGGTTCGAATCCATTAGTTAGAACCGATCACTTCGACTCGATGGCAATGCGCGTGATCAGGTTGACGTGGCTCGCTCCCCTCGTGTCAATTCGCTTTTCAGTCCGGTTTGATCGAGTCACTCCGAGTATTTCACCGCATTCGCATCCACTACTCACGTGCCATCTCTAGCCTGTTTGACTCGGTGGATTCGAACAAGCAATCATTCATGGATTCGAACAAGGACTCCTGATGGATACGAAGTGGTCAACGCCTGATGGATGCGAAGTCATTTGATGGACTTGAGACAGATGGATATGAAGGACTTGCATCCTTGGCCGATACGAGGACGATGGATACGAATGGAAACTCGTCCATGGATACAGACCGTGTCTAGCTGGATGGATACGAAATAGGATGTTGCCGATCGATACGAGACGCATGTCCTGTTGATGGATACGAACTTCATCTATGCGAGCCGAGGTCCCTCGATGGCTTCGAACTCATTTATTGCGAAGCTGATGGATACGAAACGAGACGTGATGATGGATGCAGATTCTATCGATACGAAGCTAATGATGTCTGATGGATACGAAGGTGATGGATACGAAAATGGGGTTATCACCTTCAATTTGCATTGATCATAACTTGAGCATACAAACTCGGATTGACTTGAAATTTGGAATGCGGGCTTTTACGACTTTGCTTGTCATGTCTTATCAATCGCAACCCGATCCAGACTCGGACAGAATTCATCGATATCCATGGTTATCCTGCAATGCATAGTTTATATTCATCGCTTGTTATTATTGATTTTCAGTTAATTTTTGGGTATCTCATTTTTGCCAAAAAGTGGAATAACAGTGACTATCAAAGTTTTTGCACTTATAGTGCACATCCATTCATAGGTTTTTTTGTTAAATATAAAAAGTAAATACTTCTAACATTAGATGCACGAATGTGTGATTTACACTAGTTTTAATAAAGGAGAAATCGTTATAAAAATAAAATAAATTTTTGGATAAAACGCCTTATGTGGATTTTTAAATGGGTATATAAAGTCGGTAAGGGTTATAAGGCAGTTAAGGGTACAAATTTATTTAAAAATAAAATGGGAATTTTTTTACCAGATCTCACCTTTTAAACTTATATACGTATTCATTATATTTTAACTTGAAAGATATTAACAAGATCGTAACATCTTTTGCAGTTAAAACACATTCAATTCAGAATCCGTAAATCCAAAATAAAATAGGAAAGGAATTCAAATCTTATAATTATGAAGTGAAGACATCTTCAGATGGAATCATTAACACTAATCTTCAACGGTTTTCCTCAGATCTGATGATGGAGATCCTTTTGCGTTTGCTTTTCCTTTCTCCTTTTGAAAAATTCTTGAACTTAAAAAACTGTTTCAGAAATGATCCCTTAAATACAAAATGGAGAAAGAATATTTTAGTTTTGGAATATCATCGTTCCAAAAGAGAATGGGTCTATATTTATTCTAAAGCAACCTTTAGGACTAGTATAATTATTAATTGCAATTAAAAAAATTTCTATTAAAAATTTAGATGCTTTTTTATTCATTCTTTAAATGAAATTGGTGCATAATAATAACTTAGGTCACAAAATAAATAAAACTAATATTCTCCTGCTTGGCCATAATATTATATTATAACATAATAAAACACACATTCATAATTGGCCAATATAATTTTCATTAATTTTAAACATGTTCGGTTACAAATACCAAACCAAACTAATGTAATCAGAATAACAAATATCGTTATTTAATCCCCATTAATTATAACATTGGTACTCTTTCCAGAAATGGTTAATAATATTCATTCAGTCCTCATAAGTAATTTTCTTAGATTCAATAAAATTGTGTGCACCATATTATGTAAATTTATAAACTCAAATTCAATACATAATTAAAGAGTTTGTCCATAGCATTATATATATATATATATATATATATTGCAATACCAAAATTATAATTATTAACTAAGCTAATATCGGCAACATGCTCTTTATACGAAATGGATGGAAGCGCTTTTGTTAGAGAATCAGCTAACATAGCCCTTGTATTAATATGTTGTATCATATTAGTATCATCTTTGACTGTGTCTCTAACAACAAGATATTTGATGTCAATCCATTTAGATGCTCCACTTGATTTTTTATTTTTAGAGAAGAAAACAGTAGCTTCGTTATTACACAATAAAGCGAGTGGCCTTGCAATACTGTCAATTACTTGAAGTCTTGGTATAAAATTATTTAACCAAACTGCTTGACCAATAACATGATAACTTACCGCAAATTCTGCTTGCATGGTGTAAGATGCTCTTATAGACTACTTAGCACTCTTCATGAAATTGGTTCCCCTACAAGCATAAATATGTTACCTAATGTGGATTTCTTACTGTCGACACATCTAGAAAAATCTGAATCGGAATAACTAATAAATTCAAGGTTATTTGATGTAACAACCCAGAATTTTTGTCATTGAATTTTTAAATATTTAATTAATTTTAAATATTTAAATAATTGAATTTTAGAATTTAATAACTTGAATTCAAACACAATGATCATTTAAAAATTTAAATTATGAATTAAATATTAACTAAATGGATTTAGTGATTTTATTTGACTTCTTTTAATTAATAAATAATATTGGTGAATTGAATTTGTAAATTTAATTACATAAATATTTAAACCAGATAAATATCGATTTTGGTTTGAGAATTAAAAAATGATATTTAAATGTGCGAAAATAGCATTCCGGAGCACTGTCTTGGATTTTAACGAAACTAGTGCCATCGGAACTAAACTAATAAATTGTAGTAGGTTGACGAGTTTCGCAACGATTGGACGTATGGTATGATCGAGCGATCTCTAAATAAGTAACGATTAATTTTATAGAACTAAAATATTACAATTTGATTTAGAAAGCTAACTTCTGTACACAATAAAATTATCTCCCGAAAATAGTTCCATTGAGTTTGGAATAGGGGCATTTAGCTAGAAACGCTCGTGAGCACGTCTCGATTGGAAATGGCGATTTTTATAGGTGAACGGTGTTACTGAGCATGCCTATATAAGGACCCACACTTCTCTCTTTGGCCCAAAACTCAAATCCTTAGATAGCCAAATCTAACGGCCATCGTTGATCGAAGCCAAACGAGACCGAATCAGACCTCGACCCCAACTGTTGAAATGATCAACATGGCATGTTGAGCAAGTTGACTGATTTGATCGTCCATGGGCGGAGGGAGGCGCTGTGGATCTAAGTTTGAAGTTCGTCGACGTTTATGGATTTTTTTAGTGGCAAAAGCAACGACTTATAGGCTGAGACCGGTGGTGTTGGACGTAGCTGAGGTGAGGCATTCACTTGTGAAGTCACGGCGGCTGGAGTAACGGCGAGGCGGCAACAATGTGAAAGGAAAGTCGGTTGTCGAGTTGATTTTGAGGCGGCCTGGAAATTTTGGAGAAAGATGATTAAGGGTAAACGTGGATTAGGGTTTGTAATTAAGTTAATTATTTAATTAATTAGCTAATTAGTTTGTCGAATGATCATTAACACATATCTTGCCCATACGAGGTCCAAATCGAACGTGGTCAGTTGCATTGCACTCGTGGGACCATTAACTACATTATGGAATTCGATTTGTAGAGCTATGAGCTTATAGAATTTCAAGCTAAGAGCCAGAATGCTTTAGCGACAACTGGAATTTCTTTGAGTTTACCTACCTTTGAATTAGCTATATAATATCTACGACAGTATAGATTTACGGTAGATTGCTTGTTGATAGTTTAGATATTGTTGTTCGATTGCTTGTTTGGTTGAAAATCCGGTTTTGGAAAACGGATGACATATTAACTTAATTATTGTGAACCCATATGATTATATATATTGTCCACAACCATTATTTTATAGGGAATACTTGTAAAGAGACCTTTAAGGGTTTCTCGATAATAATTATTATTTATTGCTTTATGCTGCTTGTATTGATGTTTAGTTGTAATTAATCATGATATTCCGTTTACATTGTTAAAGTGTCATTATAGCAAATTTTGCTATAACGACAATTATTGAATATCATCTCCTAAACCATTGCATGTCTTGTCTTAAGCTTGTATTTTCACAACGTAGGTATTAAAATTCATTAATCATTTTGATTAATGATATTTAAATTAATTAATCATTTAATTAATAATATGTAAATTTAATCAAATCATTTTAACTAATGAGGTTTGAATTTGATAATCCATCTAGTTAATGATATTTGGATTTAATTAATCATTTTAATTTATGATATTTTAATTTAATTAATCATTTTAATTAATGATTATTTGAATTTAATAAATTATTTTAATTAATGATGTCCAAAATTAATTAATCATTTTAATAAATGATATTTGAATTTAAGTAATCATTTTAACTATTTATGTTTCAAGTTATTAAATCAATTTAACCAAAGATGTTTAAATTAAATTAATCGCTTTGATTAATGATATTTAAATGAATAAACCATTTTAATTAATGATACTTGAGTATAATAAATGATTTTAATTAATCATGTTTAAAAAGAATTAACCATTTTAAATAATAATATTTGAGTTTAATTAATTATTTAAACTAATGATGTTTTAAATTTAGTTAATCATTTTAATTAATGATGTTTGAATCTAATTTATCATTTTAATTAAAGATATTTAAATTTAGTTAATATTTTTAATTAGTAGTGTTTCAAAAGTTAATTGATTGATTTAATAAAAGAGTTTAAAGTAAATTAATTAATGTAATGAAGGTGTTTTATAGTGAATTAACTAATTTAGTGTTTTAAAGTTAATTATCTGATTTGATACATATTTTAAAGTTAATTTACTCATTTAATAAAAGTGTTTTAGAAATAATTAACTATTTAAATAAAGATGATTGATTTATTTACTAAAGTGGTCGTAAAAATTGATTTATCATCTTTCGGAATAATTAATATTGTTTTTAAAATTATAAAAGATTAGAAATGTGATTTATTATCTTTCAAGATAATTAATATTCGTTTAAATTTATAGAAGGGAATTGAAATTTGATATGTTTTCTTTAGGAAAATTAATGCGATTTTAAAAATTACAAAAAGGATGTTATAAATTATCCTTCAGGATGATTAACCTTTGATTTAAAATTTAATAAAAGTAATTTAATTGATCTATTATCTTTTGAGATAACAAATATTTTTTAAAATTTATAAATAATAGTTTATAAACAAAAAGATCTAATAAAAAGAATCGTTTCAATTAAAGCTAAGCGTAAATTGTTTTGGATTTATAATAATAATGTTTTGACATTTGTTTTGACCTTGGTTTTAATACACAAAAATTTAATTTTCCCTTTTAAAAGAATATTTTAAAGAGTGTTTTTAAAGTGTCTTTAAAAGTATTATGATTGAAAATCAAGCGCAAGTAAAAACAACCATCTTATCTTTCCCGATAATTGATTTATCGACTATCGACTTTGCTTCTGCTTTCTTCTTTATATTTCGTCACTCTAAGATGATGTGTTGCTCATTTATGCCTTGTTATCCTTTGTCGAAAATGACTAAATCCAAAGAGCGAGTGAAAGCCAAGATATGTGGGGTTGCACCCATTAGGGTATTTTCACATCTACTCTAGATTGGATTCGGTGGTTGCGCATTGAGATGTGAAATACTCGGATACACGGTAACCTTTGGCGGGGTCTGGCTTGGACATGCCCGAGAGCCAACGGAGTTTTCAAGTATATGTTTAGAGGTATACTTTGGGGAAGGGGGGACCACCTTCCTAGTCATTGTTGGAAAAACTTCTCTTTTCCATTGTAGTTAATTCAAATCTTCGAATTGTGTCTTTAATTGAATTGAGAAGTGCTTTGTGCTCTTCTCTATGTTTAATTATTTATGTCCATTCTTTTAAGCCTGGAATTTGGCATTATTTATGACCAATCGTGTTCTTACCAGTACTCACCTTTTATTTGGATTGTTTCTATTGTTTATTTCCATTCTTTAATGATTGGATTATTTTTCTGATATATTTCCCATTTCTTTATCTATGGATGTTATTCTTGTGAGGTGAAAACCCGTTACGCGTTAGCGGTGTGGTCTTACAAATTTTTTATATGTTCATCATATTACTTGAATTTTCTTACATGGGTTTTTCAAACTGACATGGGTGTTGTTTTATTATAATGCTCGGGTCAGATCGAGTTTATGCCAGGTTGGTTTTGGTAATTGGGAGTTATTGGAGAAGAGTTGGATGTTCACCTATCGTAGTGTTTTATTTTCCGCTGTAATATATTATATACTTAATGGCAATTGTAAGGTCAAAATTTTATAACTGTCCAGCTGATAATGTTTATTTTTAAATCGGATGTACACTATATTTTGGAGTGATAGTTCTTACTATTTTGTTATATTATATGTTATCGATTCAACTATGAGATTTTGATTTTCCTATTCTATATTCTTTTCTTTTTGTTTTACCCTTGCCTTTTTGGCGATTGGATGTACAACATCTGAATACCGTGGATTTATTCGGTGTTGACTTTCGGTGGTTGAAAAGGTCGGTCATTACATTTGACCGCTTGTAAGTAAGTATATAATTTTTTGTCCCGTGGAAATAGCATAAAACTTTCTTGGCAGCTTTCCAATGTTACATTCCTAGATTAGTTTGATATCGGCCAAGCATACCAACTATAAATGCAATATCAGGACGTGTACAAACTTGAACATACATAAGACTTCCTACTACCGAAGCATAAGGAATTTGCTTTATTTGAGCACATTCTATTTCATTTTTTTAGGACATTGAAACTTACTAAATTTGGCACCCTTGATAATAGGAGCAGCAATAGGAGAGCAATTGTCATGTTATATCTTTTTAGCATTTTCTCAATATACACTTTTTGAGATAAGTATAGGATCCCATGAGACCGATCTCGATAAATTCTCATAACTTAAGAGACTTCACCAAGATCCTTCATTTCAAACTTAGTTGATAATAAACGTTTTCTCAAGTATAACATGTCTAAATCACAACTTGCTAATAAAATATCTTCCACATACAAATTGAGAAAGATAAATTTACTTCCATTAATCATGAGGTATATGAATTGATCTATTATCTTTTCTTTAAATCCAATTTCAGCAATAACCTCATTAAACTTGAGATACCAGTATCATGAAGCTTGTTTTAACCCATATTTAAATGATTTATGCTACATGATATATGCTCTTTGCCTTCTACAACAAACCCTTTAGGTTGTTTCATAAAAACCTTTTCATGCAAGTTACCATTCAAAAATGCATTTTTCACACCCATTTGGTGTAGTTCTAAATCATAACGAGCTACGAGGCAAGAACAATTTTTAACGAATCTTTCTTTGAGACAGAAAAAAATGTATTATCAAAATGTATGCCTTCTTGTTGTGTAAACCGTTTAGTGACTAGTTTGGCCTTCAGTATTTCAATATTATATTTGGAGTTAGTTTTATAGACCCATTTACAGCCTACATGTTTAACCTCGACAAGTAACTCAACAAGATCCCAAACTTGATTAATTTCCATATATTTTATCTCGTCATTCATGGCTTCTAACCACTTAGATAATTTTTCATTCATAATAGCTTCCTTAAATGAGATAGGATCATCTCCATATCACATCCTTCCTTAGTAAGATATAGGATATAATCATCGGGTATGATAGATCTTCTCTCTCTTTGTAACTTCATAGGGTTCTTGTGATAATATAGGAGCTTCATAAACATTATGAGCATCATGAACATGAATTTCTTTATTAGCCTTTTGAACAAGAGGTATAAAATTTGTAACCACTCAAATTATCGAAATTGGAACATTAGTCCGATTTTCTTTGAGATTTACTTTTCTATTTACATTACTCCCACTTAAGTTGCCATCTTCAAAAGATACAACACGGCTAGTCTCTACTATTCTAGTGGTATTTAATGGGCATTGAAATTAGAAACCTTTGGTCTCTTTGGATAACCAATAAAATAATAACAAATGGTTCTGGAATTAAGTTTATTTAGTTGTGTATTATAGACTTTTGTTTCAGCAAACAACCCCACACACACAATTACCCTAATTGTGATTTTCTGTCAATCCACGGTTCATAAGGTGTTTTTAGAATAGATTTACTAGGAACCCGATTTAGAATATGTGTGGTTGTTTTTAAAGCTTCCGTCCATAAACCCGAGCAATGTGGTATTACATACCATACTTCGCACCACATCCATTAGTGTACGATTATGTCTTTTAGCAAATCCATTCTGTTGAGGATCTCATGGCATAGAGTAGCAAATAAACAATACCTTTTTCTTGAAGAAATAAAGCAAATAGGCATGGACTTTGACCAAGGTCGGTGTGTCGACTATGATATTCACCAACTCTTTCTGATCGTACTATTTTAATTTTAAGAGTATGTTGATTCTCAACTTCAACCTTAAAATTTTTGAATTTATCTAGTGCTTCAGGTTTTTCATTAATCAGATACGCATAACCATATTGAAACTAATCGTCAATGAAAGTAATAAACGACTTATGCCCATCAATACCGAGAGTAGGAAAAACACCACATATATCCATACGAATAATTTCTAATAGCCCCTCACTTTGAGTTGCTCCTTTCTTATTTCCTTAACAAATTTTCCTTTAACAAATTCTACGTAGTTGCCAAAATGAGAAAAATCGAATGCTAGGAGAATTTCATTTCTAATGAGACATTGCATTCTATCTCTTGAAATATGACATAACCTACAATGCCATAATTTGGAAGAATTCCCAACATCATGATTGCTCATGACTCCATGTTTATGATTAACACTAGTAATATTCATAGATAACAGAGATTTATGAAAGAAAGAATTCAGATTTAATTAAATTGTTTGTCACATAATAATGCAGAACCAACTAGCTATATAGTTTCAACTCATTATTTCCAAATTGAAACATAAACCACATGCATCAAGTCTAGAATAGAAATTAGATTCCTAGTCACACTAGGAATATAAACTACATCATGTAAATCAAGAATAAAGCCACTCTTTAATACCAAATAAAGAGTTCCAACAACCTTGACTTTAGCCTCTAATCTATTAGCAACTTTAAGTTTTATTTCTCCCATTTGAAGCATCCTCATGGGATGGAATCCCTGTAATGAGTTCATAATGTGCATGGAGAATGTAAAATTACCATGTTTTAAGGGAACATCAGCTAACAAGCTACCATAAATCATGAAATTTAAATTAATACCCTTTTTAATGAGCCAATGTTTAAACTTCACATAGTCCTTCCTGATGTGTTTACGCTTCTTACAGTGATGACACTTAGGAACAAGCACGGATTTTGCACCACATATACTAGTGTTGTTAAAACCAGTAGCCATATTCACTTTACTTTACCTTTACCTGTCCTTATTTTTTGGTTTTTGACTTTGAACGATAATGTGTGCATAGCCAGGTTTCTCGGCCTTAATTATTTCTTCTTCTTTAATACGTATAGCAATTAATTCGCTTGTTTTCCACTTTTCATTCTATGTATTATAGTTTATCTTGAAAGGGCCAAATTGTGCAGAAAGGGAATTCATAACGAAATGAACTAAAAAACCTTTAGAAATTGCCATATCCATGCCGTGTAATTTTGCAGCCATATCATTCATCATCATGATATGTTCACGTACATCGCTTGTCTTTTTTATTCTTGGTAGTGAGCATTTTCATTATAAGAGTACTTGCATTAGCCTTAGAAGTACTTTTAAACTATCCCTTCAACAGAAGTCAAATATTGTTTTGCAGTGAAAATATTATTTGCATCATCTTTCTCAGGAATACCTCCACTTATAGCTGCTGTAATACTAGTACTTTTTATAATCATGAGAAACATGCGGTTTGACCGCTCCCGTTTTGAGAAATTAGTTTTTCATCATTATTCTTGTCGCTATAATAGTAGGTTTGTCCATTCGCAATGCCTGGTCAATATCCAGAACACCAAGACAAATCTCAATTTTCCCTTTCTAAGTGGAAAAATCAGTTCTGTTTAGTGGTACAATTATAAAGATTTGAGCATGGACATTATTCAATGCTACATTAGATTCAAAAAAATGAAATACTTACTGTTATCAACTATAAATCCACACATAGCATATAAACATTAAATTAACTGTATATAGAGGGATTAACATCATACTGAAATAAATAATAAGACGTCAAATTATATTTCAGTTCTACCATAACAGTTGTTGCATAAAATTTAATTCATGTTACCGTTAGACAAAAACAAATCAAATGTTAAAATAAATAAATTCACTTAACAAACCATAATGGCAATTAAAATTGGTAAAATTACCCTTTAACCAAATTTATGGTCAACACCCCAAAAACTATTCCAGCTAGTGTGATTAGTCTGATTTGAATGAAGAGCTTGATAGTCTTAAGAATTACCCTTATAATTTGTCTGTATATATCTTTGGGATCAGACCTTTTGAAGTTGTCGAAAGGTTTGGTACTTGCTTGAGTTTGATTCCTTTCGTCTTAATTAAACTTGTATGGAATCTTCTTTTTTTGAGTCAAATTGGATTCCTTCTGGGTTTATCCTTTTTAAGGGTGGAAGCTACCCTAAAGTCCAAGCTGGTTATCAAATTCCGTGTTGAATGGAAGTAACTTTTGACCTTGTTGAAAGGTTCGTTAACTCGTATGAAGTTATATTCAACCTAGTCGAAAGGTTTGTGAGTGATTCCCTTTAACTTAGACCTTACCAAAAGGTCTGATAGTGAGGATTATAACGTTGAAAGGTTATTGGGATTGTCGTAGTAAAAGAGCTGTTGGCCTATTCAGAAGGTTTGGGTCTTTAAATTAATCCTCAGGAAGGTTGAAGCTAGTATTTGAACTAGATGCATTATCAATCTCGTCGAAGGGTCTAGTGATTTGATTCAATCATTTCGAAAGGTCTAATGACTGTTGAACTAATTTGGTCCTTAACTTAGTCACAAGGTTCTGACTGGAGAGTTGGATTCTTTGATAGGTTGACATAGTTACTTATGACTGAAGTATTGTTGATCCTGTCGATAAGAACCTTCTGCATGGGTTTAACCTGGAAATATGAGTTAATCCAACAAAAATTCAAGTAAATAAAAAAGTAATTAACCAAGTTTAAGTCTTCCCTCTTTGTCTAAGAAAAGGACTTTATTTATTAAATTCCCCAAATCAACATTTAATTAGGGTTACAATGCTCAAATTAAGAAGATACAAGACTAGAATGGAAGAAAATCAGATCCCCTAAACAGGACCCCTCCGGTCTTATTTATAGACGCGGATGGTCAACCTTTCGGCCCCATGTTTTCGATTAGTTCGGAAGGTTCTCCTTTTATACACGACTATGAACCTCTCAACTTTGTCAGGAAGTTTTTCTTTCATTACGCCTTCATGTACCTTTCGACTTGGCCGGAAGGTTTACCTACTTCGTGCTGTTGTGAACCTTTTGACCTGGTTGGAAGGTTGCTTTTCCTTTACTTGTTGTAAACCCTTCGACCTTGTCGGAAGGTTGCTCTTCGCTTGATTGTTCTTGAGAGCTATGCTTTCCTTTAATGTCTTCGAAAGGTCGCTTTTCCTTTCTTTACTGACCTGTGAATGTCGTCTTCTTCATAAACATGTTGATATTGTCGAAGGGTATCTTAGATGTGTTATAATGGTTCGAAAGGCTTATTAGGCTTTCGAAAAGTTCATTAAATTCTTGCTCGCGTTTGCCTTGACTTCTTCATCCCCTTCAAAAGGTAAGAACTCTCTGTATACTAGAGACGGAACCTTTCGACTAATTCGAAAGGTTTGATGCTAGTGAAGTCCGATGACTGAATCCTTTCAACTCCTTTGAAAGGTTTGGGCTGTGTTCCTTTTCCTTAATCTTTGTTGAGAGACCTTTCGTCCAAGAAGGAAGGTTCATTATTGGTGTAACATTTTACCCATCCCCACTCGAAGGGATTCTCATGACTTTCCAAGTCATCTTTGTCGACGACTATAAAATTTTCCCGCCTCTTGGTCTTCTTACATTGATCTGGAACGTTCACTCAAATCCAATCCAACAATTAAGAATTTGGTAGACTTTTCTTATATAGCATGCTCCTTCACTTTCTTCTACTTTTACCTGAAATTAGAATCACCATAAACAAGTAAAAGAATTCTCAAAATTTTTCTAAATCTTGACTCACTGTAGCAAGTTATTTCTTGAATTTACTTCACAAATCTTAGTTTAATTTGCATCCTCATTAGTTTCTAACCAAATTTCCAGTTTCCTAAATTTGAAATCGAATTTGGTTTTACTGGAAATTCATTCTTCCTTAAATCATTTTTTTTAAATTTGATTTTTGACCTATTGATCATATTATATTATTCTTCGAAATCAAACTAGATCGATTCCAGATGAAAGTAGTTTTGTTAATGAGTTCATTTTGCTTGTTTCTTAAGAACAAATTGGAAATAGGATTTATTATTGGGTTAGGGTTTTTTTAAAACCTGATATGATAACCTAGGACCTACTAACGCACAACTAGGCAATGTAAAATGACTTTCCTACCCCTTCGAAATAGGTTAAGGCGGCAAAATAGGTTTACCCTTTTTTACCTTTTGACGAAGTCGAAAGTTATTTTTATGTCGCCTTTCATTGTGATCGAATGGTTAGGTAATATCATAGTGAAACTTTTCGACAACAAGCTTCTGACAAGGTTGAAGGGTCTGAACCTTTCGACTACCTGGTTTCGATAAGGTTGAAATTCTCCACCCATGGGGTTGCCTTTTCCCATCTTTGCCGAAACATTTTAAGCACGTATGAGCCATGTTTGGAACGTTTCAACTTCAATGGTTATAATATATTTTGATAACTTTGACCGGACCTTTTGACATTATTAACAATGTCTATGTTTTCCAACTTAGGAAGTTTAATTTTGTCTATATCGGAAGGTCTTGCCACTTAACTTTAGGTTACACTTGAAATAGGTCCAGGTTTCCATAGAACCTTCGACATTGTCGAAAGGTAGTAAATATTTCGGCTTTTCCTTTTGACCTTGTCGACAGCTTAAAAAAGTTATATTTTTGTTTACTTTTAAATTTTTGTTGATGCACAACAGTCATATCTGAGATCATTAATCTTTCTGACATTGTCGAAAGTCTATTTTATTGGTCCTTCGACGTTGTCGAAAGCTTTTAATATTTTCCCTTCGACTTTATTGGAAGCTCAAACTGTAAATCTTTTGACTTTGCCAAAAGCTTAAACCGTTAAGTTTTTGACTGAAAATTTGCACCATTGTGAAAGCTTCATGCATGTTTCCATGCTTAAACTATGTGAGCAGACTTGTTTAATTTTATATTTTTCATTGCTATCAAAATTTATAATTGATTAAAGGTTTTTAATTAAAACTTTTTCACCTAGAACAATGAGTTCTCCAAAAATTGAAGCTACTGCCAAAGCACTCTTTTATTGAATCACGGAGCGAAGTAGACACTATTATGAAGGAGTTTGGCATCATCGAAGTTGAGGCCATTCCTTCTAAATCCATCGGTATTATTGACAACCCTCCAGAAGGATATTTTGCATTTATCGCCATCCATATATGGCATGGTGGCTTTCTTCCATTTCATGCATTCTTGCGCTCTTTCTTGTCTTAGATTGGAGCTGCTCCGATACAAAATTTTCCTAATGTGTATACCCATCTTCTATCCATCGAGATGCTGGTGATGGAATCTGGACTTCCTTCGCTTAGCCCTAAAATTTCATCCTCCTCGACCAAATTGGCAAGGTCAAGTAAGTCTAACAAGCAAATCTTCAAGGTGAATGTATATAAGAAGTTGATATTGGATGGTATTAATAAGTTTAAGGATTGGGAGAACAATTCTTTTTTGTCAAGTGCTTTGCAGATGTCTGCTGGGCCTTTGCCTTTCCCCGTAAGTCTATTCAACACCATCTTTTCTTTTCTCTATGCTTTCTGTTAACTAATCTCTAATCATTTTCAGGTGAACCCTCCAAAACATTCAACGATGCAGACCAAAGAATTATCGATTCTTTAGTTGCAAGCTCCAGAACATCTTAGGAGCAGGTTGACGCTCCTAACCCTTTCAAACTTAAGGAAGCATTCTTTGTTACCAACTGGTCAAAGGATTCTTGGCACCCCGCCTACCATTATGCACAACTCTCGAGGAAACCGCTTCTATTCTCCATGCGATGTTGACCATTTTACCTCATTTTCGCCTATTCGTTCTAATGTTTTAGGTATCCGGTTAACTTAGTGTTCTATTTTAATAGAATTCCTGAATTTCTTTAATTGATTTTATATCTGCTTGAACTCTCTTTAGTTCTCTCCAAGGCCATCGTGCCTTTAAGTGAAGTTTCTCCTCCTTCATCATATGTGGATATTACACTAGTTTTGGAGGCTTTTGCTAGCTCCAAGAGATCTTCAAAAAGAAGACTAGTAGTGCCTCCTAAGAGGGCCTCTCTAGCTAAAATAGTAAAGATTATTAATATTGAGGAGGGTGAAGAGCGCATATCTCTTAAAAGATCTTTAGAAAGTCCAATTGTCGAAGCTTCAAAAGATATAATGGAGCCAATTCCTCCTATACCTGCTCCCCTTCCGCCTATTTCAATTTCTGTCTCTGCAGCTGCAGTGGCATAAATGTAGGTTGCTCTTTTTAAGACTCCTTCTATGTATCATACCCTTCTAGAATCATCATCTTCCACTTCTTTGCCAAATAATTTCGACGATCTAGTTGAGTTCATTCTTCAGTCAAAATCTTTTACCTCCTCTTCTCTATCGTCTTTTAGCCTAGACTTGTCAGAAAATCATCGCTTTCTCATTGAGTAATAACTCTTGATAAGCTCCTATCCAATTAATTCTATTATCACCGGGTCTTTCTAATTGATAACCTGCGTTGTTTTTTTGGCAGATTTTCAGAAACAGCGTTTGCCTTAATGAACATGTCTCCAAACTTTCTGCTGGATCCTCCAAGCTTCAGTAGGAAAATGCTGAATTAAAGAGTCAGCTAGCCTCGTTGACAGCTACCCAGAATACTGCTTCCTCTGAACTTGAGCAAATCAAGGCTTACCTTGTTAGGGCTGAGGGTGATCTAGGAATAGAGAGGCAAGCTCATCGTCTCATCTCTGAACAAAAATTTGCAAGGGAGCTGGCTTTAAAGCATTCGAAGGAGGAAAAAGCTCGTCTGATTTCCAAGAACACTCAGCTAAAAGATAATTCAAGAAGTCTAGAGCTTCACTCAAGCTAGCTATTCAAACCCTCTTTGACTTCCAAAAACATATTTCTGATTTTGTTGACTCCACCTTGTGGCCCATGATGCTAAACCATAAAAAGATGCCCTAATGCTTACCTATGTTGATAATCATGATAAATTTCCTGACTTTGGTTTTCCCTCACTTCATCTAGTTATAGCCAAAAGGGTCATGGATAAAATTGAGCGATTTAAGCTGTGTTTCGAGTTCGAAGGCGAAGAGGGATCGGTTGATTTTAAGAAAGCTCTTTCTTTTGATATTACCTCCTTCGATATTGTATCTAACTCTGAGAAGGAGGATGATAATAAATGTAAAGATCCTAAGGAGAAGGGGAATGGTGACAAAATGAATTGGGATACTGATGATGATGGTGACCATGATGATGACCCCTTTGGAGGTCAAGGCCAAGTTGGAGACAAGGAGGTCACTTTGGTGCCCATTCAACCAAGTCCCCTAAAAAGGAACTATCACCTTGTAAAGATATACCTCCAACATCTCTTGGCCCTTCTGCACTTTCGGATGAGGAAACTGCCCCCATTTGTATGGAGGGCTTACAAGAGAAAGTTCAAACTCCCCAGACCTCTGTTCTAGTTTCACTAGTATAGGCTTCTCTGTTTAAATGTTTCGCACTTGGAAAATAATAATTAGTGATAAATCATTTGTCTTTGATAAAGAAGAAGTCAAATCTTCCCTACAGAAAAAAAATTGAAAGCAAACAAGCAAAGAGTAACAAGTTACATAGGGAGTTAAACAAATTAATAAAGGAACACAATGCTCTATCTTAGAAATATCATAGTTTGGACAGGAGCACTTCCGTTCTAGCATCTTTTAAATATGAGAGGGTGGCATCTTTATTAAAGAAAGCACGTCATCGGTATGACGCCCGGACCTGCTTTTGACATATCTATCGTTATTTGGGTACCATATTCACTTCTTTGGGCTTCTATTGAATCGAGAAATGTCTCGTATTTCTTGAAAAAGTGATTCGATTGATGGAATTTGGTATGATACTTATGAGATCAATGAGATTTATATTCAAATATTTCTTCTTAGAACATATTGATTTGACCCCATAAGTGGGACCACCACCCTCTCAAAAGAAAATAGAGAATTAATAACTCCGTTTTGGATGATGATGGAAGACGGGGACATTTTAGTCAATTTTTTGTATAAAGTATGTTATAGACATTCTATCATAGGTTTTTCATGCTTAGATGAATTCAATATGGGTCTACTTAGACGTTTCCATAAATGATATTTGGATGAATTTGGTTCTGACCCACATCCCGGACCTTGCTGGAACTTACTGTGGGTCTTCCTCAAGATCTCCCTGCTGAAAAGCTTAAGTATTATAAGAATAAATTTATCTTTGAATTCTTTTCTAAGTATAAACCAGATGAATGACTGTAGATATGTAACAAGTAATTGATTTTTGAAAATATGTTTTTTTTATGCTTTCTATGCTTAGCTTATTTTACTGTGCTATTTCAGAATACTAGTTTTTTAGGTCGGGTTGTCCCAAGAGACCACCTAAGTCAGTATGTTAACATGAGGAGAGTTTATTCTAAAAATAGACCAATTTTAAGGACATCAAAGTTAGTAAGATATTTCTTTCTTCAGGATTTACAAAAATTATTCTAGGAATACCCTCATCTCCGCTTTGACTACCTTGGCGAAGAGAATGAAACTTTTTTAAAAGAAATTAGAACCTTCCATACTAAGTTGATTAGTGGTCGCGATAGTCCTCCTACCGGTAAATGGGATTATAGAATATGTCTGCCAGTTATTATCCCTGAATGGGTTTCTATACCTTTCGACTCGACTGTTATGCTTTCGGCTAATCCTTTAGGAAAATTTGGAAATGTAGTCTCTTAACTTTAGATGTAATGAAAGCATTTGTTGTTCCTTTTAACTTTGTGGCTTCTTGAGTTGTAATTCGTTGATATAAAAATAAAGTCAGGTTATCTTAATTTTTATTTCTTTTTGTTAAATAGGAGATTCAGCCATCTTCGTCTCATCTTCCTCAGAGTTTACTTTCTCGTGCCGACGCCATTAGAGATAGGCTATTATCAAGGAGTGGCGTTATTGTAATTTATGATGAAGTCCTTCTCGAGTGTTTTGGTGGCAACATCGAAGCCATGAAGTGGTACAAAAGATACCTTATTCAAAAGAACATAGCCAACAATTATAAGGATCGTATTGATTATCTTGAGGATGAGATTAAGAAAAAAGATGAAGCGATTATTATGCTTAAATGACAAGTGAAGTCAAATCCTACAATCGACTTTGATGAAAAGATGTCTGAACTCATCCAACGGATAAGCGATTTAGAATCAAAGTTTATAGATAGTCAAGCTCAATGTGCCTATTTAGAATTCCTCATAGGGGAAAAGATTACAAATGTTGATCTTCCAGCCCTCAAAAAACCCTTCAACTGTCAGGCCTACTAAGTCAAAACTTCTCGCAGCTCAGAAATTCCAACCCTATTGAACTCTCCTTCGGGTTTACATGATAACGTAGTTGGAAACTGGTATCTGAGGGTGAAGTTTGAAGTTGCTAAGTATTCGATGAGCAGCAGAAAATCAAGTATTCTCAGACTATTAATGACTACGCCACTAAGAATCAAAAGCTTGAGCATGATAATTATGTGCTCGACAAGTGGGATGCTGAGTTAGAAAGGGAAAATAAAATAGTTAGAGTTGCGAATTGAGCTTTTAATTGTGCTTTGAAAACCAACAGTGAGGCAAATAATGATGACAGTACAATTAAAAGAAAGAAGAAAAAGCTTAAAGAAGTTTTTCGTGCAGCAATTAACCATGTAGTTAGTCCTTCCATGGCAGAGACCCTTAATAAAGCATCTCAAGATTTGTAATTTGTTTATGTATTTGGGCTATATAAATATATCTAGTACGTTACTTTGTTTTCTGTAAATGAGTACATAACTCACATAAATTATGGAAATTTTTTAAATATCACCTGATTTGTGATCATTTTCTATGATGTAACCTTTTGATATACTTTTGAATTGCTCATTCGACGTCTTTATGCTTGCTAAATCCTTTGCTATTCCTTGCCATTTCGACTTCCCTGCAGAACATGTAGCAAACAATGCTTCTAATTGTTAGAATTTAAATTGACATATTTGTCTATGTATATCACTTGCATAGGTTAGCAACTCATCTTGCTAATCATATGAAAAGTAATTTATTCAAAATGTTAAGATCTTATCATTAACCATGATGAGAAATGATCCTGGATTTAACTCTTTTCAATTGTTCGAAATGCGTAAGACCTAATTCATGGGTGCATTTCTGAACTTTTAAAGTGGTAACTTTCTCACCCATTATTCTGACATAGTTAAAAGCCTAAATTCCCCACTTGGAGAGTGTTAACAATATTCTCTTTGATAATATTCTTTTGCCCAGATTCGAGCACTCGAGACAAATAGAAGTCCAAAAATCTTATCCCTAGACTAGGACTTAATTAGACAACAGTTCTGATATCTAGATTCAGATATAATATATTAGAGATTGATAATGATTCAAAATCTAGATTCAGGTATGTAGATGATGAGATTTTACATAGAAGATCCGAAATTCATGCTCGAATTTTAAATAGTGAAGATTTGAAATGAGTACCACGAAACCTGGATTAGGGTATTAGATTTTTTAAGTTCATATACGTGAGAATCTTGAAGCCCAAAATACCCTCATTGGTAATGAATGATAAGAGGTTATAAATCTATATCTGTTAATCTAGTAACAGAAGACCATTTTCAGCCATAAGTAATAGAAGACTAGAGAGTCAATCTGGCAATAAGTAATAGCAAACCGAAATACCATTTCTGATAATAAGTAATAGAAGACCAGAATACCATTCCTAGCAATAATTAATAGAATACCATTTCTGGCAATAATTAATAGACGACCAGAATACAATTTCTGGCAATAATTAATAGAAGACTAAAATACCAATCTGGTAGATGAAGTCAATGAATTCTTTTTGATTTTCTTATCGAATGCGCCATCTTCGGGCTTTGTTGATCTTTTGCATGATTTTCCTTTCTCGTGCCTGAGTTTCTTTGCTCATTTGTTTTAGTCTATTTCAAGCAAGGATTCTTTTGCCTAATTCTTATGCTTATTTAAGCAGTTGCCATTTTAGGCGGTGCCGATTTCTAGCAGTTGCCCATTTCAGGCGGGGACTTTTCTTAGTCTGCCGGCCATTTCATTCGGGTTTCCAATACACTCGATTAGCTTATTCTCAAGTAGGCCACAAGGACTTACCCGACCTCTCTCCAGTAGACGCCTTAACCTGGGCATAACATGACACGACAAAGGGCTTATTAGTACCTTGGCCAAGCCATAGCATAGAGGGACCAAGGGATTATCTATCCTCCCTCCAGGAGGCGCCTTATCCTGGCCATAACATGAGCGGATAAGGGTTTATGCTGCTTTAACCTGGCCATTTCTGACTTTGGCATGGTTAAAGGCTGCACCCTCCCTCTAAGAGGTGCCTTGACCTGTCATCTTAGCGCGACTGAGGGCTTTCTACCATTATTGGTAGCCTACCATTCTAGGTAGTCCAAGTTTATGGAGAATTTTACTTCTGACCATGTAGACTTCTCTTATTTTAGAGAATAGAAATTATATTCCATGATTTGTTCAATCCTTTACAAACTATTTAAGCTTGCCTCAAGAAGTGTAGGACCATCTTTTCAAGCACCATGCATCGATTTGTATCATGTCCATTTATTAGATGAAAGTTGCAATATAATCCCTTAAGTTTCCTTTCAAATCTCAGCTTCCTTTTTTGAGAAGACCCATAGTTCAGTTCTTCTTTGGTTCGGATGTATATGTCTTCAATCGAGATAGTAAGATTATATTCTTTAAGAAGTCTTGAATTTTGAGCCATCTTTGACTGGCGTCTAATTCTTTTATGACTTGGTTCAAGTATTTCCTCTTGAGAAGTACGTTTCCTTTTCATTATTGGTTGATCCTCTTTCGAGGGTCTTTCTTTCAATCTTAAGGTTTCGGTCGGAAATTTCTTGGTAATCTTTATATTTTCATTAGGTAATTCCTTTACTATCCTCAATTCTTCGATTTCGGGTTTTTTTATATGTTCATGGTTTTCCCTTGAATGGTGTGCCTTATTCATAAACTCACTCCTTTTATATGCAAAACCGTCATAATCCTTTATCATTTCCTATTTAAAGATAGTCCCATGGGAATATGACTGAATGGCCCTTCTCATTTGTAGAAATAGGTCTTCTTTCCTTGAATTCTCTTTTTCGAGAGCAAAGATTGGGGTTGATCTTAAATGAATGGGTTGATACTCTATTTTAAAGGGTCATAGGGCATAACTTGTCATTTCCTCTTAATGACTTGTAGAGCTTGAAGCCGAAGGGTTTTCTCTTCAAATAAGTGCATGTTATAATCTATATGAAAGTTAGACCTTACTTCAAAAGGTTCCGTTGACCCTTGAATCGATTTTCCTTCGCACTAAATTTCTCTTATTTCGAACATTGAATCCATTCCTTATCCTTTAAATGTAGTTAGAAGAATTGTGAGTTTTTTATCCAAAATAAATCCTTTCTTGTGCAGAAAGAGGAGTTGATAAGCTTTAGGAAATTTATCCAAGTAGAAGAATAAGTTGGGAACTCAATAAGGATAGAGGTTCGAGCCCTCCTTCTAGCGCCAAAATATTAACCAAATTTATGGTCAGTACAACAAAACTTATTCCAGCTAGTATGATTAGTCCGGTTTGAATGACGAGTGATAGTCTTAAGAATTATCCTCGTAGTTTGCTTGTATATCTTTTGGATCAGACCTTTTGACGTCGTCGAAAGGTTTGGTACTTGCTTGAGCTCGATTCCTTTCATCTTAGTTAAACTTGTATGGAATCTTCCTTTTTTGAGTCAGATTGGATTCCTCTAGGTTTATCCTTTTTAAGGGTGAAAGATACCCTAAGATCCAAGCTAGTTATCAAATTCCTTGTTGAATGGCAGTAACTTTCGACCTTGTTGAAATGTTCGTTAGCTTGTATGAAGTTATATTCAACCTAGTCGAAAGGTTTGTGAGTGATTCCCTTCAACTTAGACCTTGCCGAAAGGTCTGATGGTGGGGATTATAATGTTGAAAGGTTATTGGGATTGTTGTAGTAAAAGAGCCATTGACCTAGTCGGAAGGTTTGGGGCTCTAAATTAACTACTTTGGAAGGTTGAAGCTAGTATTTGAACTAGATGCATTATCAATCTCGTCGAAGGGTTTAGTCCTTTGATTCAATGATTTCGAAAGGTTTAATAACTATCGAACTAATTTGGTCCTCAACTTAGTCACAAGGTTCCGACTGGAGAGTTGGAGTCTTTGAAAGGTTGAAATAGTTACTTATGACTGAAGTATTGTTGATGCTGTCGATAAGAACCTTCCACAGTGGTTTAACCTAGAAATACGAGTTAATCCAACAAAAATTCAAGTAAATAAAAAAGTAATTAACCAAGTTTAAGTCTTCCCTATTTGTCCAAGAAAAGGGCTTTAGTTCTTAAATTCCCCAAATCAACATTCAATTAGCGTTACAATGCTCAAATTAAGAAGATACAAGACTAGAATGGAAGAAAACGGATTCCTTAAACAAGACCCCTCCGGTCCTATTTCTAGACGCGGATGGTCAACCTTTTGGCCCCATGCTTTCGACTGGGTCGAAATGTTCTCCTTTTATACGCGACTGTGAACCTTTTGACTTTGCCGGGTGGTTTGTCTTTCATTACGCCTTCACGTACCTTCCGACTTGGTAGGAAGGTTTACCTATTTCATGCTGCTGTGAACCTTTCGACCTGGTCGGAAGGTTTCTTTTCCTTTACTTGTTGTAAACCCTTCGACCTTGTCGGAAGGTTGCTCTTTACTTGTTTGTTGTCGAGAGCTATGCTTTCCTTCAATGCCTTTGAAAGGTTGTCTTCCTTTCTTTACTTACTTTTGAGTGTTATCTTCTTTATAAACCTTTTGACATTGTCGAAGGGTATCTTGGATGTGTTATAATCGGTTCGAATGGCTTATTATGCTTTCGAAAAGGTCATTAAATTCTTGCTTACATTTTCTTTGACTTCTTCATCCCCTTCGAAAGGTAAGACATCTCTAGATACTAGAGATGGAACCTTTCGGCTACTTTGAAAGGTTTGATGCTAGTGAAGTCTGATTACTGCATCCCTTCGACTCCTTCGTAAGGATTGGACTGTGTTCCTTTTCCTTAATCTTTTTTTGTCCTAGATGGAACGTTGATTTATGGTGTAACATTACCATTTATAATCTATTAAATGTATGTTATCCTGCCTTTTGGCAAGGTTGAGATATCAAAGAATTGACTGAAGACCAAGGATCGCACATCCCGAATGTCGAGTAAGCACAGGTTCACTATGAATGTCGATGAATTTTTTCTGAGCCTGGATTGAGCTACAATTGATAAGACATGATGAGAAAAGCCACAAAAGTCAACGTTCCAAATTTCAAGTCAATCCGAGTTTGTATGCTCATGTTATGATCATTACAAGCCAAAGAAATCATCCCGTTCAAATCCATCCCCAAGGCCTCGTTCATATCCATCACCTTGCAACCACCCTGTTCGCATCCATCATTTCATATCAGTTAGGCCGTCTCCATTGATTCATATCTATTAGGGGAATACGCTATGTTTGCATCGATTTATTTGACTCCATCATCAAACAACTCTACTTCGTATCGATCGGCAGTTGCCATCTTCATATCCATCGAGGATGGCCTTTTTCGTGTCCATCCGAAGGCAGGTCCACTTCGAATCGGTCGGCTGTTGCCCATTTCGTATCGATCGAGTCGATCAAACATCATGCATACTTCATAACAATCGACCATAGATCGATAAAAAGTAGAAACCTACCCATCAATACGAAATGGGGCACCGAGCATCGAGCGCGATCGATACGAAGGAGAGCACAGATGATCGATACGAAAAGAAGCATCAAGCATCGATCACAAAGACATATCACTCGATGGATACGAGGATGGAAGAAATCAACTCGGCACTAAAAGTGGATCGGTCCAAAGATTTGGCACCACGTCAGCTTACGAGCACGTGCACTGATCGATTGGAACCGAATGATGCGAAGGTGGTCGATACGAACCAAACCGCCTACCGAAAACACAAACTTACAACGATCATATCTCACAATCTATAAGTTCAAATGCTATGAAATTTTCACATGAGCTTACGAAGTACCTAAGGAAGCTTCATGCCAAGTTTCGATTCGATTGGGTCAAATCCTGATTGAAATTCGTTCGTATCGATCACGGATCGAGCCGAAACTTCATGGGATCGATCGCATGGGCCCACCCACATGCCAGAAGAAGTCTTTCGAGATCTAAGCAAGATATTTGGCTCCTACGCCTATAAATAGAGCCCTAGGGCCTACAGAAGGAGGATCTTTTGGCTCTTTGGCATCCAGACTCTGCCGAATTCAACTTTGCACTTCATAGCTGCTGTTATACTCGAATTTCAAACCTTTAATCCGCTATAGTCTATTGAAATCAGTTGTAATTAGCAAGTAAATATCAATAAAGTCATCAAACTTCATAGTGGACATAGGCAATAAGCCGAACTACTCTAAATTGTTGTGTTTCTGTGTGCTTTTATATTTGTTTTTGAAGTGTTTGTTAGATAATCCTCATTTTATATTTCTATTCTTCATTTTTAACTCTTCAAATACTTTCGAAGAATGTTGTTCCCATTTTTGGAACAAGCGCTTTGATGCTTTCGCTGAGAAAACATAGTTTTTCTCCTGCTCTTTGGATCTACTATCGATACCGGATTGCACAAATCCAAAAGGAAGAGCCAGATCTCAAGTTCAGAATCCTTTCAACCTATTTAGATTTGCATAAAATCTAGGAAAGGACTTCATTATTCATTATGGTTAGTACAAGGACCACCTCTACAGCTGCAGATCAAGAAGGACAGGATAGACAGAATCCCACGCAATTGCCTCTATCCAATCAGAATGCAACCGGACCTTCAGATCCGTCAGGCTTAGTTACCAAACAAGAGTTTCAGATGCTACTTCAAGAGTTGACCCAAAGTCAGCAACAACTAACTGAACAGCTGCGTGCCAACGTAGAGTTGACCAACTAGCTAAATCGTCAAAGGCGTAGGAGATCTAGGAGGGATCATGCCTTTTACTCATCCATCGAGAGTTTGGCCTCATCTGACTGCCATCATAGATCTACACGCCCATGACTGAACGTAAGCTACACCCAAGCCGCCAGACATCAACCTACTCTGAACCTTGGACAACTGAGAGTTGGCCCATCGACCAGCTTCCAGACTGGACCCTCCTCCTGAGGAGATACTGTTCCTCACTACACCATAGACAACCACGCTACCACCGTCGCCGTTGAACCAGGGGTTGATGCCCAGAATCAGCCAGATTTGAACCATCATCAACATGGTCGTACTCCCAAACCATATGTCCCTGAATTGGAACCAAGGACATGGACCGTCGACAGCGTCCGGTCCAGCCTCGCATTGTGGAACCCAACCACACCTTGGCTCACCATGCACAGAATGTCCAGATTTCGGACATACCAACTATGATTCGTTAGATGATCCGTGAGAGTCCGGGACTTACTAATGACTACTGAGGAATCTCCCGGAGTCACACCCCTTTCACAGATGAAATACTCTATGCTGAACCCCCTCGGCGATTCAGGATGGTTTCTCTACCAGTTTATGAAGGAAGTTCTGATCTGAATCAAGATATCCGAAAATACGAATGGCTGATGAATGCTGCGAGAGCTGATGATTCAGTTAAATGCCGTAGTTTTCCTATCTCTTTGGGAGGCATAGCCCCAATGTGGTTCACTCGTTTGCCTCCCCAATCTATTTCTTTCTTTGACCAACTAGCAACCAAGTTTGTTGAGCAGTTTCAGATGCATGTAGCAAGGCCAAAGGACATTAGCACTCTGTCTAGTATCACTCAAGCTCCTCGAGAGACACTCAGACATTACTTAGAGAGGTTTCATGCTGCGTGTGCAGAATGAGAAATCCCAAGACAACTCTATATTGATGGCATTGACTAAGGGATTGACCTTGATTCCAAGTTCGAAAATTGGTTGGCTGGGAAGCCTTCCACGTCATTGGACCGTTTCTATTCCAAAGCAGCCCAATTTTTGAGAAGGGAGGACGCGAAAAAGTCTAGGAAACAGGATGACACGGGGACCAGTATGGAAGGGATCCAAAGTAATGTTGCGGTAAAATAGTCCGACGAGAGTTTCCAGAAAGTTCAGTTGAATATCCAGAACAAGCAAACTCAGCAGAGGAATAATGGAAGTCCAAACGAAAACGAGATCAGAGCCGTGGACCGTGACGTAGAGCTTCAACATTTGATAATTACACCCCACTGAATACGTCGCTAGAGAATGTATATCTACATACCTGCAAAACTATGCAGTACAAGAAGCCCGCTCTGAAGCCATCATCGGAGAGACAAATCCAAATAGGGAAATTTTGCAGATTTCATGAAATCTACGGCCATAATACAAATGAGTGTCGTCATTTGCAAGATCTCGTTGAGAAGTTAATTAGAGAACGGAAGTTGGATCAGTTCGTGCGGGCGCCGCAATTAGGAGGTGCGGGCCCAACAACTCAGAATCGTGTTCCAAACTAGGAAAGACAGGAGGAACCCACTCGTACCGGCGGGAGGTTGGTAATAAATACAATAAGTGGTGGTCCTCATCCAACAGACCGAAGATGGAGGGAAATGGAGTCGTATGCCAGCTCTATCAAGCATGCGGACTTCGAGTGTTGTAGTAGTCGTAACAATTGGGCTCCGGCCAAGCAATAGAGGATGGTGACTGATGACATCGTGTTTCGAAACAGAGACGCTGATAAGGTCGAAGCCCCTACTATCGATCCACTTGTCATATCCGCTCAGGTAGGTCCTGCTTGGATGAAGAGGATCCTGATTGACAGTGGAAGCTCTGTAAATATTTTGTTTAAGCGAGCTTACGATCAAATGTAGATGGAAGCCAAAGATTTGAATCCCTACTAGTCTCGAATCCACGGCTTCAATGGGAGTGCTACTATACCCACTGGAGTGGTGGAATTACCAGTGGAGTTGGGAGTTGGAGATCGCCGAAGAGTCCGGATACTACAGTTGGTTGTTTTAAATATAGACTCCCCTTACAATGCTTTCTTGGGCCGACTGGCCCTTGCTGAATTTAGGTCAGCTATTTTCCCATGGTGCTTGACTCTAAAGTTCCCCACCGATCATGGGGTTGGAGTAATTCAAGGAGATCAGGCTGCTGGATGAGCCTGTTATGTTACTGAGCTGCGCAGGGCGTATCAAAAGGAGAAAGGGAAGGATGTAAAGGAATCTCTCTGCATCCATTTTGCTGATAATTGATAATTGGTGCCTGGGCCTAGGCCCGGGCACCCTAACCAATTCCAAAGGGATCTTGACCCGTGAGACACAAAAAGTAAAGATGAAACTAAAGACAGTCAAGCTTCCCCGACCGAACTGACAATCGATGTCCCGATCGACGATGATGACAATTCAAAGATGATAAAGATTGGATCTCAGTTAAGCCAACAGATGCAGTAGGGATTGGTTGAATTTATCCAGGCGAATCTCGATGTATTCGCCTGGATGCATTCTGACATGTGTGGGATCTCGTCGGACATCGCGAGCCATACCCTGAATATTGACCCGCGGTGTATCCGGGTCAAGCAGAAAAGGCATGGTATGGATCTAGAGAGATCTGCCGCCCAAAAAGAAGAGGTCGATAAGTTGAAATCGTATGGGTTTATTCGAGATGCCTTATACCCAGAGTGGGTATCCAATCCCGTACTTGTTCGAAAGTCGAATGGGAAATGGAGGACGTGTGTTGATTATTCTGACTTGAACAAAGCTTGCTCGAAAGACAGTTTTCCACTTCCCCGAAATGATCAGCTCGTAGATTCAACGGCTGGGCACAAGTTATTATCTTTTATGGATGCTTATTCCAGTTACAACCAGATAACCATGTACTTACCTAACCAAGAGCATGCTGACTTCATGACCGACCTGGTACTCTACTGTTACAAAGTCATGTCTTTCAGACTCAAGAACGCCAGCAAAACGTACCAACGACTAGTCAATCGAATGTTTGCCAATCAGATCGGAAAGACTATGGAAGTATATGTGGACGACATGCTGGTAAAATCACGGTTCTCCACCGATCATGTTAGATACTTGGAATCAATGTTTAGCATCCTTCAAGAATACAGGATAAAGCTCAATCCATTGAAATGTCACTTTGGAGTCGCATCCGGAAAATTCCTTTGGTTCATTGTTAACGCTCGAGGAATCGAAGAAAATCCTGAAAAGATCTGGGTAATCAGAAATCTTGAAACTCCAAGAACCATAAAGCAAGTCCAGAGCCTTAACGGGAAGGTAGCAGCATTGAGCAGGTTTATTTTGAAATCCACCGACAAGTGCATTCCCTTCTTCGATCTGATCCAAAAAGGGAGACGAAACTTTGAATGGACCACAGAGTGTGAAGGCGCATTCTGAGCGCTAATTCAACATCTCTCCACACCGTCGATTTTGTCAAAGCCCATCGATCACGAGCAATTATGCCTTTACTTGGCGGCATCAGAAAACATAATCAATGCTGCCTTATTGCGGGAGGAAGACTGAGAGCAGAAACCGGTCTACTACCTTAGTAAATGACTAACCAAAGCCGAGAGAAATTATCCGAAGCTAGAGAAATTAGCTTATTGTCTCGTTATTGCCTCAAGAAAGCTCCATCTGTATTTCCAAGCTCATCCTATCACTGTTTACATCGATCAGCCGTTTCGACAGGTCCTTATGTGGCCTGAGATGTCTGGTAGGTTACTCAAGTGGAACATTCAGCTGAGCCAGTTCGATATCACTTACATTCAGCGATGAGCTATTCAAGGATAAGTCCTAGCGGATTTCATAGCCGGATTTACCATCCAAAGGACTTGCCCGAAACCAGTGAATCTCCCGAATATATCTAGAAGCTGCATATGGCGCATCCAACGACTGGTGCTCGGGTACTGGAATAGTACTTGAAACCCCCGAGGGTCAATCCGTATGTTATGCTCTGAAGTTTGATTTTTATGTGACCAATAATGAAGCTGAATATGTAGCCTTGCTTGCTGGATTGAAACTCGCCCGAGATTTGAGAATTAATGATGTGGAAATTTATTGTGATTTGCAATTAGTCGTATGCCAAGTTCGGGGTGAATATCAGGCCAAAGATCGAAGACTGCCTGCTTATCTAGCACGAGTCTAGGAAATACTTGATTAGTTTGATTATTATGCCATCTTCTACATAACCCATGGGCACAATCAAAAGGCTGATTCATTGGCAAAGTTAGCAAGTACGGTTGAAACACAGCAAATGGGGATTGTTCCTATGGAGACGTTATCTTCCCCAAGCATTGATCAGATAGAGACAGACTTTGTATTTGAAATCACTCCCTACAAGGAGTCGTGGATGAGTCCATACCGAAATTACATCGAGCATGGAACGCTGCCTGAGTGTAGGAGTGAAAAGAGACATATTCTTCGAAAAGCTTCACGGTTCACCATTCAGAATGGAGTCATGTATAAAAGAGGATATTCCGTTCCTCTCCTTCGATGTATCACCCACGATGAAATTAAACGAGTGTTACATGATGTACACGAAGGAGAATGTGGTGATCACATCGAGAGGCAAGCTCTCACTAAGAAAGTACTTCGATACGGGTATTATTGGCCAACTGTAAACCGTGATGCAACAAACTACGCCAGGAAATATGATAGATGTCAAAAGCATGCTCGAATTCCTAAAGTCCCACCTACTGAGATAACCCAAATGATCAGTCTGTGGCCGTTTGCAGTATGGGGCATTGATATCATTGGCTCTCTACCTCTGGCCAAAGGTGGTGCGAAGTACGCCATTGTCGTAGTTGATTACTTTACTAAGTGGGCTGAAGATGAACCTCTTACTACAATCACGACGAAGAAGGTGATCAAATTTTTTGTTCGCAACATTATCTGCTGATTTAGTCTTCCTTATACTATCATCACTGATAATGGAACCCAATTCGACATTATTGAATTCAAGAATTTCTGCCAACGATTCCATATCCACAAGAAATTTTCTACAGTTGCACACCCTCATGCGAATGGCCAGGTTGAAGCTGTTAATATGGTTATCAAGTCTATTCTAAAGAAGTGACTGGAAAAGGCCAGGGGAAAGTGGGTTGCTGAACTTCCTATGACTTTATGGGCTTACCGGATGACCCATAAGACCGTGACCGGACACACTCCATTCTCTCTGTCCTATGGTTCAGAAGCCGTTATTCCAGTCGAGATGGAAGTACCTTCTCATCGTGTGACTTATTATGATCCAAAGAAAAGTGCCATATTACTTGCAGAATCCTTAGATTTGTTGGATGAGAAGCATGAAGAGGCTAATTTGAGGGCACCCGCATACCCAAGTCGAGTCGCCCGATTATACAATGCCAAGGTCCGACCACGAACCTATGAACTCGGCGATCTCGTCCTTAAGAGAATCAATTCGGTTCCTTCTCACATGAAACCATCTTGAAAAGGGCCATATGTGATTGAACGAAAACTCGAAGATGTCACATTTAAGCCATCGACCATTGATGGTCTTACTTTGCCGAAAGCTTGGAACAGAAAGAGTCTCCGTCGCTACTACACATGACATGCTTTATTTATTTTAGTCTATTATTCATTTACAATTTGTTTCAGCATTTGAAATTTGAATTTGTAATAAGGCAATTGACTTTGCCATATTTTCTCATTTCAGCAATAAAATTCCATCTCTTTGAGCCAGAGCTGTGATTTATTAAATGTGACATACAACCATCATGACGCATGAAGCGCTAAGTTCCATCATACGGTGGAATTTATTCAAACAGGGAGTGACTATGATATAACCGACCACTTACTAAGTGAAACATGAGCTTGGGGGCAAGTTACTACGCTAAAGCCAAAAAAGGATCGACACACGACAATCCTTTAACTAACTCCAAATTCCCAGAGTGCGAGTAGGAGTGTAAACTCATAAGTGCGGTTCCGTAGGGGGTGGACCCGTCCACCTAACGCTTTCCACCGTATCCTAACCAAGTTCGAGGAGGATGGATCCGTCCATCTAACGACCTCACTTGTTAAATCGAGGTGGATGTGAATCGACCACTACGATCCTGATAAATTCATCGTTCCCGAACTGCGAACGAAATTCAAACGCCTAAACAGATATGACCGACCGTCTGTCGGCCAACTCCAAGTTCCTAGAGTGTGAGTTGGAGTATAAACATCAACTCCAAATTCTCGGAGTGTGAATTGGAGTACAAACGTCAACTCCAAATTCCTGGAGTGTGAGGAGTATAAACATCAACCAAATCCAAGTTCCTAGAGTGCAAACTGAAGTACAAATGTCGGCTATCCCCGGATTCCCAAAGTGCGAACCAGGGAGTCGACCGCAAATAACTCTGTGTCATCAAAGTGTGGTTGGAGTATAAACATAACTCGGGTCTGATTGACCACTCACAGAATAACTTAGGTCCCCAGGGTGTGGATGCATACCTAAATATTAAAAGGCGTGATCGACCGCCGATATACGAATGCAGGTCCCCGAAGTGTGGACATAATCATTATTAAGTGGGCAAGTGTGATTCGACCACTCGACTCTCACTTGTTCTAGCATCGAATCGACGATGTTAAGCTCGAATAAATGAAAGCGAAATGCGATTACTGGCACATCTTTTCAACTCGTCCCCAAAACTGGAGGTAAAGCTTAAGTGTTAACCATTGACCAAAGCAGTGCAATGTCAAAGTTCAACTTAATCCCCGGTCAAGACTCGTGTTTGTGATTTCCAGACTTTCCAAATGAAAACAAACTCAACTCAAAGGTTGAAACTCCACAAGTGCACTGGACCGAAATTCAAATACTGGAACACTTAATCATAAAAGACAGTAATAGAGTTAGGCCACAAGCAAACTTTCATTTCAACTAACTGTAAAAGAAGTTCATGTACAAGTTTTTCCAAACTTCCTACCAGCAGGGGACGAACCCACATCTATACACAGCCTACGAAAGGAAACAAAAAATAGACTTCTATATATCTACTCAAAATAAACCGAGGAAGAACATCTACTCTCTCTTCTTTTTCAACTTCTTCTTTGGCATGGACCCGCCGGTAACTTTCATTTTTGAGCCTTTACCCTTCGGTGGTCGATCTCCAAGCGGGGGGCATGATCTCAACATCCTCCTCCGAACTCGAGTGTACGGGGATGCTTTCTGCAAACGGTGTCGGAGGGGTCGGATCTACAACAGGTGGTGGAATAGACATGCTGGTGTAAGTAATTGTGCCGTCGGGAGATATCGTTCTCAACGGAGCCGGACCAGGTGCTGCCATTCCACCTCCAGAACTGCCACCACGATTCACTGCCTCCATTTCAGCATTGATTTTGGCCAATATTTCTTCTTCGCGAATCGATTGGGCCTTGTTGTGGGCATCAATGGTCTGTATTGAAGAGCCAGTAGCAGACGCAAGTCCACTTATGACAAACGGTAGGTTTGCAAAGGGGTCATTGTGGCGACTGAGGAGTTCATCCATCATCTGCTCATCAAAGGAAAGTGTTCTTCCCTACGTTCCAACGATAGGCGTAGTCATCGTTGTGGTAATCACCTTAGTAATGATGGCCTCCTGCATTTGAAGCGATTCTTGAGCTGTAGGAGGCGCTATCAGTGTAACTCCAGTCACTGGATAGACAAAAAGATAGACTGTTAGTAAACGCTTCAAATCAAGCCTTTTAGTTTAGACACGCATGAAGAATGTTCAGAGTACCTTCCTCAGTTAGGCTGGTGGATGACCGAGCGGCTTCAGAAGTATGCTCTTTAGCAGGAGATGACCTCGGCTGTTTCGAATCATAAGCAGGGACGGATTGGGGTTCAGCTGCTGGTGCAGGATCATATTGAGTTGGCACAAGAATATCCAGACTTTTGTCATGATGCTCAACACTTGAACCTTCCCCTACTTCCGAGCATTGGGTACCAAGCGTCTCCTTTTTGTGCGAAGTCATCGACTCGTGGAGAATCTTCCTTTCATCTTCAGTCAACACGCGATTCTCGAGCTCAAATTCGTCGAATGATTCTCCCAGATGCATTGCCTTCTCCTCCTCGACCAATGGCCCCAGGCATTATAAGGATGTGTCAAATAGTTTTCGAGCCAGGCCAAATTTCTATGTTTCAGCAAGTTAGCATTGTAGGCAACGAGAAGATATACTATATCAGCCTCCAGCCTGGACTCCGCCATCTGAACCTCCTCCTCAACCTCATATTCCACCATGCGAACCTTAGCCAATGCCACATCCTGTTCAATTCAGAGCACTACGGCCTACTCACATGCCTCCTGGGCTGCGTTTGCCGCATCATCCCTATCCTTGGCAATTTCAGAGAATTTGGCTTTAAGCTCATTGAGTTCTTTAAGGGCCGCATCCCGTTTGGCAGTAACGGTGGTGTTCCGATGGCCCATCTCTTCCACCAAGGCATAGTGTGCCTGCCTCATCCTCTCCATCGCTGAATTAGCCTCATCGGCTTTTTGAATGGCCTCCATCTCTGACTTTCAGGAGGACTCAGATTCGGTGTTAATCACCTGAATAATGCGATCCATTTGGGCGAGCTCGGTCTCTAACTTTTCAATGGTGGCTGCGCGCTCAAAGGCCAGCTTCGATGCTTTATTCACGGCTTTCCCCCACTCCTTGTATTGAGTGTAAATGTCATAGATGTAATCGTGGATTGTGTTCTCATATTCCGCTGGAATTTTGTTTAAATGCGAGGGGAAATTGTAACCGTCAAAGCAGATATGTAGAAAATCCTTCTTCAAGTGGGCGAGTCTAATCGCTCCTTCACCTGTAGGTTCGGTAGGACCTGCTCTGCAATTATGGGAGCCACTGTTTTAGTTCTATGATGGTGAGTTTCAGGCCTTAAAACATGAGAAGACGGCTTGTGCCGTGAAGTTTTCGGGGGATGTGAGATATAAACAGGAGGCAGTGTAGGGTTTCTAGGACGGGGAGAACGAGATTGGCATCGGTGTCTGTACTCCCTATCTCTGTCATGTCGCTCCTGATTAGAGTATCCATGGTCATAGTCCCTATCCGCCTCTCTCCTATGCGACTCATAATATGTGGAAGATGGCGAGCTTTTCGTAGACTCCCCAATATTGAGCCTCGGCCGGACATTGTATCTGCAAAGTAAAAGAAGAACAGAGTTAATAGTCTTCCAAAATAAGCAACTTATGGTCAGGAATCATGTTGTGCCGTGAAGTGTATATGTATGCACAACCCCCCGACCAACCGGAAGTGTCGGCCATGCTAGGGGAAAGAGGCTCGCTTAATTCTAGCGCACACTGAAGCTCATCCAACCCAGTGTCATCCTGGAGTGACACATAATCCGGGATAAGGATATCGTCGAGCCCTTCGAAGAGGTTTTCCACTTGAGAAGGAGGAGCCTTCGAAATTTTAATCCAGAAACAGGAAAAGACACGACCACGGATTTCCATCTCCCAGATTTGAAGCATTTGAAAGCAGCTGCCTTGCCTTTCTCTTTCCTTTGGAATCTTGAAAGGCATCAGAAGGCCCGGCCACAAGTTCATCATCGGTGGGCGTTCTTTCTGGATCAACCTCCTCGGTTATAACAACTCCAGGCGTCTTACACTTCACTCGTTTCTTTAAGACAACCCTTAGCGTTCCTTCAAGCCTTATACTTTAGCTACGCTCGATTAATCCAACGATTCTCAAGTTTCTATCTGTCGGAACCGAGTCAATGTCCCTCTCTTCACTCGGAACTTCTTGGAGAACCTATACTATCTCTTTAAAATGAGCGTCCTCGGGTCGTGGAATCACAGCTGTAAAGAAAAAAGAGACACAAGTTTGGCATCAGTTATGGTCATCTTATTACCTACTTGAGAAAGCTGCGATACTTACATCTGAATAGCCAACGGCTAGCAAACCCCGGGGGACAGCGAACATAAAACCATTCCGTTTTGAAGTAACTTAACCTGGTCCAAGACCCCGTTACTACTTGACAATTTCTGACCGCTTCTAGGAATGTAAAAGAAGGGCTATCTCCTGGGCTCTTGATGTTGAATAAATATCTAATCTCGATCGGTGTCGGGGGTCGAAAGAGATGCTCCATAAATATGATGAATAAGCTATTCAACAAAGCATATCCGTTGGAGTGTATTTGAGATGGAGCGATTCCGAGAAAAGATAACACTTCCTTAATATATTTGTTGAATGTCGGAAGTGTTCCAGCTCCGCACACATGGTGGTTGAAGGCAGTAAACCCTTCCAGTGGATAATGCGGCCTATAAGTTTGTCCCAACAATAGCACATTGTCTAGTGACAGGCTATGCATTAAACATATTTGTCCCAACATGTCTTTAGAAACATTGGACGGTGTAGAGTCTGGCGGTTTACCGATGAACGAGGCGCCAAGTAGCTCATCCGGAGTTGGAACTATGACTTCGGCCGCGATGACCGGTATCTTGATTGGTAGGAGGAGTGAACTCTAAACTTCCTACTATTGTGAGCTTGAAGGTTCCATGACTAACTAACTTATGAGAAATTATCATTAGACGATAAAGAGCCCATGCATCCCCCAGTGTGAAGTATGTGAATGTGTTGTGCAATGCAGTGCTACAGATTACTTGAAAAATTCAACAACGTTAAAGAAAATATGCAAATGACAAGACTTCAAAATTCCATTGGGGTGACCGTCATCGCTGACCGTCACAACCGAGCCATCCAGATTTTAGAGATCGATTCAAGTTAAAGTTCATGAAAATTGTGGCAAGTTATAGTTCTATCGACGAGCTTCGAAGGGAAGTCAAATATGATGTTCAACAATTAAGTCTGGTTATGCAAGGCTGAAGCTCGTCAGAGTTAGATGTTCGAATATGTAAAAGATTTCAAGTTCATCAAGGTTCAATTCGCATCGGCCCAAAAAATACAGTTTGTATTGATCGAAGGCCATAGCTTCGTATCGATCGGTGTCAGCGACTTCGAATTGATCCATTGTGGTCATTTCGTATTGGTCGTTTAACTTCCATTTCGTATCGATCCTGAGCGGTCGACTTCATATCGATCAAACGACTCCGCCTCATATCGACCCTCTCTATCGATACGAAACTAAGGCAGGAGATCGAATTGAAGGTGGTCGATACGAAATCCAAGAATGGGAGATTGATACGAAATTTAAAATAGAAGATCAATACGAAGCCTCCAGTTAAAACCAATACGAAATAGAATGCCTTATCCCACAATCCATCGATACGAAGTCAAGGCCGAGCAACTTTACACTGTTTCCTTCGTCTCCTTCCACACTCCTTCCTCGAATGGCCATAACACCATTCCTTTCCTCCTTCAACCATGCTCCGAACCAGCCTCGACCTCAACATCGCTAAAGGTCGGCCATATGTGTGTATGGATTAGTGATGGGATTAATCTCATCGTTTGTAATGCGTGTTCATTGATTCATTACCTAATTGCAATGGCTAGCTCGATAGATTGAAAGTCTATTTTGATTCGAAGACAAGCGAATTTCTTTCTCCAAGTCTCTGGAGCGATGCGAAGACAAGAGTAAAAGTAGAAAACAAAAAAGGTTCTAAGTCCGAAATGCTTTTATATGGGTGCAGAACTGAAGGAAGAAACGATTCGTCTCCCGGTCATTGCGACTGATCCCAATCGGTTCTCCATCTCATCGATATGAACCGCCCTATTCGTATCCACTAATTTTAATTCCTTCCAAGGTGAATCGATACGAACTGCAACGTTTGAATCCATCAAGTCGCAGCCTCCAAAGGCTCATATCCATCGATATGAATTAGCTGTGCGAATCCGACGAGATCGAGCTTCATCGATACGAAGTTTGCATCGAAGACTTTTCTGAAACGTTGAATTCCATTGATTTGAAGCGCTTATTCGTATCCACTATTTTCGACTCCATTCAAGATGCATTGATATGAACAGCTTCTATATTCGCATCCTTCATGCGTCCATCGATACAGAATGCCAAATTCATATCCATCAATGTTAACTACACCGATGCGAAAACTGTCTTTCGACGTTTTACATCAATTCAGGAGAGGATCGATACGAAGAGACATTCTAAAGCAACCATCAAGCATTGTTGCAACTTGAATTTCACATTGATTCAGGGGAAGATCGATACAGAATTCGATACGGGAAAACCGACAACGACTTGTAAATGTGTGAACGTTAACAAGAGTCGGGTTAACATATACGCATGCATGTCAAACTAATTTTCAACTTTCAATTTTCGAAACTCTCAGGTCACATACCCACCTGATGACGATTACAACAACAAACAGCCAATTTCTATCATGCAGCAATCAGTTACAATAGTATAGGGTACAGCAGTTCGCAATCAGCAACTCATACTATTGAAAAATCAGTCAGGAGTTACAATTTTTAACGGAAAGACGATCATTCCGCAAGTCGGACAAAACTATTCAGGATGAAAGATGCAACTATTAAAATCACGTCATGTTATCACAAGACATACTTTGGAGGGAAAATGTTAACCCGCCTTTTGGCAAGGCCGAGATATCAAGGAATTGACTGAAGACCAAGGATTTCTCATTCCGAATGTCGAGTAAGCACAGGTTCACTATGGATGTCGATGAATTTTGTCCAAGCCTCGATCGAGCTACCATTGATATGACATGACGAGGAAAGCCATAAAAGTCAACTTTTCAAATTTCAAGTCAATCCGAGTTTGTATGCTCATGTTATGATCAATACAAGCCAAAGAAATCACCCCGTTCGAATCCATCCCCGAGGCCTCGTTCGTATCCATCACTTGCAACCACCCAGTTTGCATCCATCATTTCGTATCGGTTAGGCCTTCTCCACTGATTCGTATCCATCAGCGAAATACGCTGTGTTCGTACTGATCTATTTATCTCCATCATCAAACAACTCTACTTCGTATCGATCGACAGTTGCCATCTTTGTATCCATCGAGGATGGCCTTTTTCATGTGCATCCGAAGGCAGGTCCACTTCGAATTGGTCGGCTGTTGCCCACTTCATATCCATCAAGTCGTTCAAACATCATGCATACTTCGTATCGATCGACATAGATCGATACGAAGTAGAAACCTACCCATCGATACGAAATGGGGAACCGGGCATTGATACGAAATAAAGCGCGATCGATACGAAGGAGAGCACAAATGATCGATACGAAAAGAAGCACCAAGCATCGATCAGAAAGACATATCACTCGATGGATACGAGGATGGAAGTAGTCAACTCGGCGCTAAAAGTGGATCGGTCCGAAGATTTAGCACAACGTCAGCTTACGAGCACGTGCACTGATTGATTGGAACCGAATGATGCGAAGGTGATCGATATGATCCAAACAGCCTACCGAAAACACGAAATTGCATTGATCATATCTCACAATCTATAAGTCCACATGCTATGAAATTTTCACAGAAGCTTATGTACGACCTAAGGAAGGTTCATGCCAAGTTTCAAATCGATTGGGTCAAATCCTGATCGATACGAAATTCGTTCGTATCGATCACGGATCGAGCCGAAACTTCATAGGATCAATAGCGTAGGCCCACCCGCATGCCAGAAGAAGTCTCTCGAGATCTGAGTGAGATATTTGCCTCCTACACCTATAAATAGAGTCCAGGGCCTGTAGAAGGAGGATCTTTTGGCTTTTTGACGTCCAGACTCTACCGAATTCAATTTTGCACTCCATAGCTGCTGTTATACTCGAATTTCAACACTTTAATCCGCTGTAATCCATTGAAATCTATTGTAATCAGCAAGTGAATATCAATAAAGTCATCAATTCGTAGTGAATGTAGGCAATAAGCCGAACCACTCTAAATTGTTGTGTTTCTGCGTGCTTTCATATTTGTTTTTGAAGTTTTTGTCAGATAATCCTCATTTTACATTTTTATTCTTCGTTTTTATCTCTTCAAATACTTCCAAAGAGCGTTGTGTCCATTTTTGGTACAAACAATATAAAAACGCAATTTCATGAAAATTAATTTCTATCACTGTTGGGCAAAAACAAAATGAATTATTAAAATAAATAAATTCACTTAATAAATCATAATGGTAATTAAAGCTGGTAAAATTGCCATTCATATCACCGTTGGGAAAAAACAAACTGAACCTTCAAAACAAGTAAATTCACTTAATAAATCATAATGGCAATTAGAGCTGGTAAAATTACCATTTATAATTTATTAAATGTAAAAACATAATTTCATGAAAATCAATCTGTATCACCGTTGGGCAGAAATAAACTAAACCATTAAAATAAATAAATTCACTTTATAATTAATAATGACAACTAAAATTGTGAAATTACTGTCCATACGTTATTAAATGTAAAACATAGATTCATTTCAAAAGTGGCAGTTACAATTTAAAGTTAATATAAATTGACAACAACCAATTATTAATAATAATGTTATGTGGTTTAAATTATTTAATAAAAAATATACAATAAACCATAGAGAATGATAACAGATTCAAAACGCAAAACATACAGACACATCAAAACTCTTGGTCATGATCTAGTTTGGACCAAAATTTCATACAAACTTAGTTGTATTAGATCCAACATATCAAAAGGAGAGTGCCGATGTGATTCATCACATAATGCGTCTTGGTTAAAGGTCGTCAACATTACATCTCCATGGAAAATACATTGATTAACATCTATGGGCATACCTAATTAAGAAAAAAAATTCTCCTTTTAAATCTTTCGTCCAAAACTATTCGAAAATATTTATACATAAATTAGTTGAATATGTATAGCTTTTATATGAACCGCTGAAAATCAATTTCGTAAAAACAATTACATCTTATATGAATTTACAATTGCTTCGAGACCAAATGAAACATATTAACAAGATCATAACATGTTTTGCAGTTAGAACACAATCAATTCAGAACCCATAAATCCAAAATAAAATAGCAAAGAAATTTAAATCTTACAGTTCTGAAATAAAGATATCTTTAAGTGGAAGCGTTATACTAATCTTCAATGGTTTTCCTCAGATCAGATGATAGCGACCATTTTGCGTTTTCTTTTCCTTTCTCCTTTTGAAATGTAGACACTAAGATGTTCATTTTATTCTAAGTAATACTCTCATTATCTATACCAACTATAACGTCCCCTACTTCGAGACTTGAAAATGGATGCCAATGATGTTGTAGTTATCACCAGAATAATCTTTAAGCGACGAAAGAGAATTCGTTATATTCAAATACAGTTTAAATAAATATAATAGCTAAATATTTTCTATTTCATAGAAGATGTTTTAATATTCATTACATGCATTTTTTTCCTAAAATTAATTCCAAAGTCATGCCGACATATGGGTCAAATAACATAATAAAGAATCTCGTCAACATATGACGATGCTGTCTAAACTCATTAAAAGTGGAAATGACATCTTTATTAGCTAACAAATCTTCTCGCTTAATCTTTAACCTGCATCCTGTGGCTTCTAGCATAAATCTGTTTAATCTCATAAACTCTGCCTACTCAAATGAGTACCAATGAATTTATGGGCAAAAAATAATAAAAACAAGGGTCAGACATAATGCCTAGTGTGAATAATACTTACCCAAAACAAAAGGACAGGGAGACCGTGTTGTACAACACAGAAAGTGTTTTCCCCTCACTATCCACAACATCACAAGTGAAATAAACATAGTTAATGACGTATGCGGTTTTTATGGTGAAGTTTACATGGAAATGCGTCCCCACATAATTCCCATCTACTACCGCGCTATAGTGCAAGCCCTACACAGTTTCCATTTTAGACTAGTCCTTGATCTAAAATTGCCTAGAATCAGCCCCCCTGCATTATTCTTTAAATCCATTCATTAAATTTAAACCGCATAGAATCATCTTCCTATAGTATTCTTCGATTAAACTTTGGACCACTATGAAACAACCATCCGTAGTCCATATTTGTTGTTCATTACATCGGGACGACTACAAAATGACCACTCGCTTATTATTCGGTTCTAGACTACTATGAAACATCCACCCATATTTATTATTCGTTTAACTTGAAACTACAATAAAACAGCCATCTACGGTTTCTTGGAAGTTGAATGCCTCTTCTCACCTTCTTCAGGTGTGCGCTCCAGTGAGCGTCCCTACATAGCGTCAAATAGCTCATCCAGGACCTTACTATAGCACAGGAGTTCTTCCTCCCTACCGACCCTTAGCTCCCCCGAGCCCTACCTAATCGTCTTTTATTAGGTTTTGTTCACACCTTAATTAGCATAATACACCTTGCCTGAACTTTTGTACGTAGTATAATTTTTACTTATTAACCATATGCTTTCAAATTGCGGCGCAATATGACAGTGTAGTATATCATATACAACATTACACAATTGTCGCGCAGTTCGTCCTTATGAATTACGGCATTGTATTGCTCTTCCCTGAGAGTCTCTGAATCGCCCTGGAATACGACAACCCCATCCCATATGCATAGTTCTCTTATAAAATGTTAGGCCACCACGTCAGCTCCACATTAGACAAACTCTAACACATCTGTTACCGCCTTTACACATATTGCCATTTGATATTTTACGACTCCACTTTCTGTGATTGATAATTTCCTTTATTTATTCATTCAGCTTTTATATGGATCTTATCCCCAACTTATTTACCATTTATTTATAAGTGTATTCATAAATTAGAAATTCCCCATGCAGGCCCCTATTCACTAGCGTCGTTTTCCGTCTATATTAATTCATTATCTGCTTGGAAAACCTTGTAAAAATGCTAGAAAATTTGCAGCTAACTCTTTTACATACCTTATTCTTTGTTTCTATTTTTTGTGTATTTTCCTTGTCTACTTTCTAAGTATTTTCCTTCAAAAATTCATAATAAATTATTTTAACATCGAAACCGCTCGAGTTAAAAAACCCCATTCCTGAAATTAGGATTAGAACCTCATGTTGAATTTTCATAGCATTTCGAAACCATTATGATAGGGAAATACATCTAAACATCTCATGTGAATTTGTTTCTCCCAAAACATTTATTGCAATGTTATTTGCCTCTTTCCAACACTAATCCATATGAATCTTATCATACTCAAAACCGTAATCAATCATATGAAAACAGTACAAAGGTTAAGTATTACTTAGTTGGGTCTTTGAAATATCTTGTTTTAGTCTTCTTACTCCTTTAGCTTACATTTTCTTTTTTTTCTCCTTATTTTCTCTCTTTAGGCCACCACCATTAATGCTCTTCTCAAGCTTTTATTTTATTTTTAGTATAATGAAATGAATGAATGGAAAAGAGTAATGCTTATTATTCCACAATAATTTGGCTTTGGGCCCTCGCACTCTTTTTCATTAATTTGTTACCCATTTTCTTCTCATTTAGCTTACCTTAGCCATTTATCTAGTTAATTAAATTAATCAATAATTATAAGTTATCACAAAGTTGCATACGTCTAGGCGATAACAGGTTAAGACATATAGTTCCTTGGTAGTAAGTAGCATATGATTTGGCGAGATCGGGCCGAGACATGTAGTTTCTTAATAGCAAGTCATATACAATTTGGCGATAGCAGGCTAAGATATATAGTTCCTCGGTAGCGAGTAGCATAAATTTGAAATAATATGTGGTTCCTCAATAGCAAGTCATATACGATTTGGTGATAGCGGGGTGAAACATATATTTTCTTGGTAGAGAGTCACATACGATTTGAAGATAGGCTATTGAGAGATGTAGCATGTCGCATATGATTTGGCGATATGGTACACTTTTCAAAGGAGTTGAGTTCTCGAGGTATGATTTGATGATGGGGACACTCGATAATGTATCAAGACATCGGTTAGTATTATGGTAGAACTTTAGTACACCAGGTCACTATTATACTTATAATATTATAGTGTGTTTATTTGACTTATTAGGTGAAGATAACATGGGGTAAGGTATGGTTTTCGAGCATAAATGTTGTTTTATGCTCTTATAGTATTATACAATTATATAATCCATTACACTCACCAAACGTATGTCTGATCCCAACTACCCTTCTCCATTTTTTACGTTGATTGGTATATAGAGAGGACTAGGGGTTATTTTAGAGACACAATAGTGCGATGGAGATGTGCATTTATCTATTAGTTGTTTAATATTTATTTTATTTACTTCGAGGTATTTGACTGTTTCAATAAAGGTATGAAGAAATGTTGTAGTTGGAGTTTTATTTGATACTCCATTGTTTTATTTATCTGAGGCTGTATTATTGATTATTAATTCCTTTTGCCATGAGTTTTAAGAAGTATATAATTTCATAAGTTGCTTTGTGATCTATTTTATATTTTACCTTAGAATGATCAGCTGTCAATGGCATCAATGTCACGAGTGACACTTTTAGACATGGGTTGGGACATCGTAAATGGTGGTTGTTTCATTTAAATTTTATACTATTCTTATTAATAAACCTTTTATTCTATTTTATGATATTAACATTCATTTCTATATGCATGTGCATCAAACGTGCCTAATATTGCATGCACACACATCTGTGTAGTAAAAGCGCTTAGCAGTTCTACAGTAATAGAGGTGCAAAAAATTATGACGGGATAAAGTGCGGGATATATCGAAAAATAATGGAGATACAAAAGGATTAATTAAACATAAAACCAAATATCTAAAGTTAATTTATTCCCATTCTCACACCATTGGTAAAGAAAAAGAAATATTTTTTAATTTTATATAACAAAATAGAAGAATATCATGATTTATGAAGTCCATATTTGGTGGCTAGAATAAATTTCTAGCTTATATTGAGCACTTGTGCCTTAAAAATAGGTCTTTACCTTAACTTTGAAGATTTGGTTTAAAAGAGGTTAGATAAATATATCATTTTATGTTGATGTTGCTAAAGCAGGTGCTAAAAGACCTTTATTTAGCAGGTGTAGCAAAAAACAGTGGGGCCTAAAGCAAATCTACTATTTAATAGCGCTAAATTGAAAAGGAGTTGCAGCCGAAGAGCATTATGGGCTATAACGATGATTTTATAGGGCTTTAACTTGCATAGGCGCACATATATGTGTTTATGTGATTGTATGTGTGTTGTTTTTAATAATGAAAATAACTTTTTTTCGAACACATTCATCATTATGTTCATAGCAGAAATTAACAAAACTTTACAACATTTATTTGTGTTTAAAACTATGAAATGAGATGGTGGTTCCTTCCACTATACCAGAAACAACTTTTAACAGCACAGAAAGAACTCTGTCATATCCTTTAACATCACATTTTAAAAAGCTATTATACGACATGCACTAATAGGTCTAGTATATATAGCAACACATTATTAACGTTATGATAAATGTTGTGAAGCCTAAGAATTACAACGACTTTAACATGCTATAAAACCATTATTTTATAGCACTCAACAAATGCTATAAAAGTTGTAACTGTTTTTCCTATATGTTGTTAGTAGTTTTAAGTGTAAGATGTCCATTTACTATAACATTAATTAATCGCTATTAAAAAAAGTGAGATTTTACAGCATTATATGCTTGTTTTAAGTAAGTTCTAATTTGTGTTGTTGCAATATTTAACAGCACGTAAGAAACACTGTATATATATATCCTGCTTTTTAACTACACTATTCTAACATCATCTTCTGTTTTCTTATTTTTACAGCGTTTGTTTACTGTAATACTCTCTCGAAGAGTTAACACAATTTAAAATAATATATAAACATCCATAAAATTTAGTATGCAATATATAAAATATATTCAAATCAACATCAACCACGATTGATCATACGCACACATTTAAATCATTTAAACAAATATATATATTAAACATATACGAATTTGTAAATTAAACATATCCATGAACCAAGATTAAACGATATCCATATGTAACGACCTAGAATTTGACCACATTAATATGTAACATTTAAAGTGGTTCTTAATATAAAACATATATGGTTTTAGGATTTAAACTATATTAGATAGGACTTGGAAATAGAAATATATATAGAGATAGTAACATTTTCTTATATCGACACTGATTTCAGAAAAGTAAGTTTCAATGGTTAAATAAATTATTTTAATTCATTTATGAGTGCTTAGATTTTTAAATAGCATTATACAAATTTATTTTTAAATTTGGCTTACATAAATAAATAGTTTAACTTAAACTTTTCAAAATATGACCATAAAACATCTTATCGAAAATCAACGTTTTATCGATTAAAAGTTGTCAAAACGTCATCGAACCTTGTACACATTCTTATAAACATTTTAACATATAAAGAGTGCTTTGAAATTAGCTAATCATGATTACTTTTTTAAAAGACCACTTCTAACCAGTTTACGGGTTCGAAGTGAAGACATGGATACGATATTTGGGATTTTCATAATGACGAACTACTTGTTGATCATTTGGGGATAAAATCCCAATATACAGTGGTAGTTTCTTAGTTATGGAATATCCGATGCAAGGACTGATTGAAAGATATGTGGATTGTGCAATATGGAAATATACTAAATATGTATGAGATTAAAACAAAGATAGTAGATAGTAGAGTAAAAATGAGCACACCAAGATTTTTATAATGGTTCGAACTTCCCGTTCTATGTCCAGTCCTAGACACCTTCTAGAATTTCACTAAAACAACAACCCTCACTTAACCCGGAGGAACAGGTCTATACAACCCCTGAGCAGCAGAATAAGGACCTGAGCAGTGGAACAGGATTTCGCCTCAACAGTCGAAGAGGACTTCACAATGCCTGAGCAGCAGAACAGGACTTTTACTAGTATATAAATGTAACGACCCTGGATTTTGGCCCCGTTTATTTTAATAAATGTTTAATCTAATTAAATAAAATGTGAACTAATCATATTAAAATGAATATAATTTTGGAAATATTGCCATTTGTTTATAATATATATTGGTATTCTGAAAGAAAATGAAATTTGAAAATTTGAAATAAATATCTCAATAATATTTACAATAAAAATCTCTCTTATATAATTTAATTAAAATACTTTACTTTGTTTGCATTAGTAAATATACATATAGATAATAATGTTTGAAATTCTAAAATAAGTTTCTTAACAATATTATTAATAAAATTTACCTCATATAATTAAATTAAAATGCTTTATATCGCTAACATTTGATAAATAAATACATATGATCGATAATGTTAAAATTAAAGTCTAATTCTAGCGATATAAATTATAAATGTAAAATATAAGTCAAACACATGAATATAACTTAATAATCGATAGTTAAAATACAAATGGAAATGAATATAAAAATAAGTATAAAATGTAACTAAATCATATTGTACATAATTTAAATATTGATAGTTGAGTATGAAATATAAATATAAATGTAAATAAATCATATGAACCTAATTTAAATCTTTATAGCTAAAATACAAATACAAACAAATGTATAAAGCTAATACAATTCACCATATTGAACATAACTCGAATATTGTTAGTCAAAGTTAAAATACAAATGTAAATACAAATAAGAAATAAAGTGAAATACAAAATACAGAATAAATAAGCATACAACATAAACTATAAATTTGAAAATAAAGAATAAAACAAGAACAAAGTATAAAATCAAATAAAGACAAATGTAAAGTAAAGCCCGATACATATGTATGAACATTATCCAAGCTAGAAAATAACATAATAACAAAACAAATATTTACTTACAAAAATATTTTCATATATATATGATAAGGTGTTACTGTGCAATCATGTGTGCAAAGGGGTCTAATTATCCAAATCAACTACAAAATGTCCTTATTCATATGCAAAAATATTTTGTACAGAGAAGACAAAGTATTCGCAACATTTCAATACAAATATCTTTATACATGATATCTTCGTTCACAAGTCATGTTAACCTGCCATAAGTACAAATCTGCATACAAATATTCATCTATAGCAAAACATAATTATACTATGCAAGCCTATTAAGTAACAAAACATGTACTTGCTATTTTCTTGGCCAACATTTTTGTCAATTCAAATATCATAAAAATCCATTCATAAGGAAGGAGCTGACCAGATACTACCTTCCCCTATCCAACTGTTATCTTTTATATAAATGTGTATTCATCTTGTATTTGATTCATTCAGTAAACTATAGAAAGGAAAAAGAAAACTTGAGAAAACAAAACTCAAATCTGTATTCAAATCAAAAACAGAAGTACCAGGCAGTTTCAACTGCAGATTCAAGACATTTTCAAGTTTCAGATAATCAACATCAAATTTATTCTTTGTTCAGGAATGATTCAGGTGAGTAAACATCAAAATTTAAATTTTTAGTTATTTTAATTCAATAAAGGTGATTCATTTATTTTATGGAATGGAATCAGTTTGATTTGTGAATATAAATCTGTGAATATTTGGGTTATGCTCGGTTGCTTCTCTGTAATTGATGCAGATTACATAGCTTGTTTAAAACACTCAAGTTATTCTTATTTAAATCTTTGTTAGGCTTGTTTTCTTAACAAAACAAGATGTTAAGAACATCAAACAAGATATTCGAAACAGATTAAAACAAGATTAAGGAAAATATTTTACTGAAGGCTATGTTTACAGGAAATCAAGCAAGACACTAATAAATTTAATTATCTTAAATGCTAATCCAAGTTTGAAACTTGAATGCATAATGGAATTTATGATTTTTAAAACTACAACAAGGATTCTTAGTGTGGGATTTAAAGAGCAGATCGTATTTGAAATAAAATTGAATTTTTACCAATTTCTCGCAATTGAATCATTTAAAATTACTGAAACTTGAGTTGAAGCAAGTTTGTATATCCGTGAGGTGGGAAAAATGTTGTATAATTTTCCTGATTCAAGAATTAAACAAACGAATACAATTTAGGGTTTTGTATCAGGTTTTTGAACGCTGCAGTAAAGTGACGAGTGCGTCATCTATGTGCGATCGAGTTGTACGAATCGATGGTGGTTGGTGGGTTATCGAGTTGTCGTCATGTGGGCAAGGGTTAGGGTGCTGCAGGGGGCTGGAGCGGCGGCGGCGTGACGTACTGTCGAAGAGATCAGTTACAGTTTTCATGTTGAAGGCTCTTTTTTTCGAATTCGAATTTTTATGGGTGATTTTGAGTTGGGAATTTGATCCTGGTGTGATTTGCGACTTGCGTGGATAGTTGGCGTTCGCCGGAGTCAAGTCATGTCGCCGTGCACGTGTACTGCGGCGAATCGTGTCAGTGCCATCGTGGAGTTCATCTGACTCGATTCGTGCTCGAGTGGAAATGGGGTTGGCTTCGAGTTTCCTATCGTGTGCGTGGAGTTTCCTGATGCTTAAATCTTTAATTAAGTTTTAAACGAAACTTGTTGAAAAAAAAGAGAAAGGGGGAAGAAGAAGTTATGTACAGGGGAGTCTCAGGGAAATCGCGTGAGGAACTCAAAGGAACACTCGAGTATAACGCAGGGAGGTCTCGGGTTCTACCTAGGAAGCCTCGGGTTTGGTCAAACTGCAGTTTTGCAGTGATGTAGAAGTTGAGTAAAATTTGTTTTTACAGATTTGTTTAAACATTTTGAGTTAGAAAATGTTTAAAAGTTAAGCTAAGATTTTGTTCAAGTTTTAATTATTGTAACGACCCGCAAATCCGTACCCCTTGAGTCAACACTATTCTACAACAATCAACTCAAGTTGCACGGAAATACGAACCATTTGGGTTTAAGAAGAAGAGGTAGAAGAAGAGAAAACAAAATCAACATCAGAATCTAACCTTCGCAGCGGAATAAAATATAATAGATAGTAAATAATCTTTACTCAAAATCAAATATATCTGTTTACAAACATTACATCATCAGAGTACATCAGTCACAGTTCAACATCAATAACATACAAATGGATACACAACAACTCAACACAGCGGAATATATATATATATATACATATATATATATATATATATATAAACAAGAACGAGAGTACGTGTCGTCATCCTGCTCGTCTCCTGAGCTCCACAGCAACATATCCTGTATTCTATAATACTCGGTCTGACCCGAGCATTACAGTTAAATAACACCCGAGTCAGTCTGGAATACCAGCGTGAGAAAATCACACCCAATTTGATTATTAAAATTTCAAAATCCTTTGAAAACAAAAGCATCTCGTAAGACCACGCCACAAATAAACATGTAGGGTTTTTACCTTACGATAGCTAAAATAATTTTTTTTATAGAAATCCTCTGATATTATAATAGGGTCTATATACAAATACTTATAAAATAGCCAAAATTGTTACATCTATTAAATTTCAGCTACTAGCCACAGAGTGGGTAATACAAACAAAACACGTACAAGGCTCGTAGGGAAAATGAATTTCCAACTAATGACTAGGCACTGGGGAACCACCTGTCACAGTACGGGGCCTAGATCACCGTACCGAGGAGTACGCCCGCTCCCCTGCAACACAAGGCCGAAACCATCCCTTACTGGACAGTCCCGAGTGAGATCACCCCGCGGTTGGGATCAGCAACCGCCCACTAAGCCGAAATAATAAGGGACATCTAGACTGGAATGACCTCATCCTGCTTGGGTGCTACCCACCTAGCCTTGCTGCATATCCCCTGATTTTCAGTCATTCCCATTTGATGAGGCTTGAGGCTAAGCGTTACCTTTTTAGAACAATGTCCCTTAGAATGCCCATCGTCCACCTGACGATGTTTCGCAAGCATTCATCCATACAAGTCCGTCCAGGGTTCGAACGGAACCGAAGGCACTACTCCTACTACATCCATTTTGGAAATATCCTCAGGATTAGTAGCGACTAGCCCTTGCGCTTCACTGCTTCATCTTCGAATCCAAAATCGTTTTCACGAAACGTGAAAACCGGATCGAAGTGGTTTTCGAGAAATAAATCTCGATCCCGGTCTCTTCGAAACGATCAACGCATTTGTCCAATATTGATAGTCGGTGATTTAACTATCAATTAATATTCACAACATCCATCAACCAATAAACTATTTTCCACATTATTTATTAATCTCAAAAATATCTTCACAAGATATATTTCTATTTTCACTTCTTTTGGAAACAGTTTCAAAACCATATTTCTTTTTAGAATCAACTTTCCCAAATATTTTCTATCTCCTCTGGAGTCACCAAGCACGAAAATGGATTTTTAAAATAATTTAAAACACTTTACTTTGAAATATATACTTTAAAACATTTAGGATAAAACTACTTAAATAATTTGTTAAGAATACATACTATATGAATTTGAAAAAATAAGGTTACTTAATAAAATATAAAACTAGATTTATACTTTTAAAAAATAAAATACTAAGTCACTCTTTAAATAATTATTGCTATAAAAGATTAAAAGGAAATACTTACTTTAGAATTTAAATATTTAGAAATAGTAAATTTTTCAAAACATATCTCTTACAACAATTTTAAACTTTTAATTTATATTTAAAATTTTACTTTGAAAACGTACTTGGTTATTCAGAGAGAAATTCCCAATCTCAATCACTTAAATCAATTTTTGAAATTATCCCATTTGAAATAAATTTCTTTACTTACCAGTTCATTTCAAAATTCATTAATTATGGACTTTATTATTATTTTCAGTTTGATTTTTTTAATCCTTAGCTGAAATATACCAATTTCAGGTTATTCACAATTTCTTCTTTATTTTTCTTAAATAATTTAAATCCTAAATTTAAAATAAATGTCTTGTTCTTTTAAACAATAACCTTGAAGTTTAAGTTTCATTGACTTTCTGTTTATTTAAATTTTCCTTCCCATACTCAAAATTTATTTATTCAAATTTTAAAGTCACTTCATTTCCTTTCCAGTTCATTCATAAATTTATTCAACTTTTCTATAATTATTTTACTTACAATTTCACTTCTTTTATCTTCATTCCCAAACTCAAATTATATATTTGGTAATTCATTATTGCCCGATTATAACAATGAAGCCATAGCATCCAATATTTCCACATAATTCATTACAGGATATCACATATTCAGAACAGAGAATATTAAATAATTAAATAAAGTTGAGGGGTCCAGTTGGATCCCTCCAACCTGTTTTCCCTGCATCCACATATGTTAGCACAAAATAATATGCCAATTCCAAATATATACCACACTACAACACATAAATCAATTCATCCATTTCAAACAATTACTTAAATTTAATCATTTAAATTTAAATTTAACTGAGTGAGATTAACTCACCTTTTATATTTTGTTTTGCACTCCGACCCATACCTGCTCGTTTTCTTCCTATTCGGACCTTATAAAAGCAATTTATATGCTTTATTAATATTTGAAATAATCGAACAACTTGTTATCAATTAAATAAGTTTAAATTTAATTTAGTTTTAAACAAGTAATTAAATTTTAAACTAATTTCCTTTTTGAAAATCCTTTAGTAACTAAACTAATCTAAATAAGTTAGTTAGGCATTTTTATTTTATTTTTAAATGATATCTAGTAAGTTAAAATGTGTGTGCATATATTTTATCTTCAAATAAACTTTATAGGGTTTAAAAAAATCTAACTTTACATATCTATATATATATATATATATTGTATATTCATAAAAATCTTCTATTTTTTTTACTGCAAAATATTTATTAAATTTACTACTGTACATATTTTAAAACCTAAACTGTAAGCTGAAACATATATTTATAACAAATTTTTTTCTCAGCAGCTAACACAAATAGAAATTTACTTACTGTAAGATTTTCTGCTATCAAATTAAATTAAAGGTTTGTTAACTTATTTAACCTTAAATAAAAAACTTTAATTACCTTAAGTCGTACAAGACTCACAATCACGAGCTTGCCCATCGACAGCCAGAGACGAACCCACTCCCCTTGCTCGACCTTGCCGACGCGACACTCTTATCTCGAGATGCGTGAAGCCACTGCCTTGCATCCCAAAGCTTCGCTGCTCCCAATACGAACAACCAAGACGCGGCTTCTCGAATCGAACTGTCGTGGCTCCCCAAATCGATGACACAACTTCCCAATCCTCACATCACCGAACCCCCCTCCCAAAGACGCGAGCCTCCCAGCAATTCCACGTGACTTAGGTCGCGATTCCCTTAAGCTCGAACGAGTTCGAGTCAGTACACTAATACGCTACTGCGCGCGCCACTCCAATGCCATCGCGACTCAACTATCGCGCGCCCATCCCCTTCCTGCTTCGAACGACAATCGAATCTAATTCGAATTTCCTCTTTTTTTTTTAGGACGAGATATGTTTGGGAACGAAAAGGGCTGAAGGTTTGCTTCGGTTAAAGTCGAAAATAAGGGAGAAGACTTTATTATAAAACACGGCTAAAAGCTTCCCTTCGAAGCTTCTTTTTTTTATTTAGGAAAGAGTGTTCAAGAAGGCTCGGCAAAATAAAATAAAAAAAAGAAAAATACCTTGCACGAGAAGCTTGCCTTACTACAATGACGGAAAAGAAAGCTAACGTGAAATTATTTCGACTGAAGGTTAACTGGTTAACCCATGTATTTAAATCGACTATTATCAATGAAATTTTCAACGCGTATATACATCGTACGTTCACACACTAACTCCGATCAATACAAAATTTGAAATCCGATAATAATACACTATTACGGATCAAATGGAACTGGTTTCGTCAAATTCCGAGACTGTGCCTCGGAAGGCTATTTTAAATTCAATTTAAACAATATAAATTTCAAAACTGAACAAACCACTGTTAATTCAATTTTACAACTTCTATTATCTTTAGTAATATCAATATAAATTTTATAAGCCTTCAAATTATTTTTAACAGGCTTAAAACTGAAGATTCAATATTTTACCAACTTCAAATAATTTAATTTACTAATTTAATTATCAAATAAACTGTGATATCCTTGATTCAAATTAGAATTGCTCTATTTAATATTTAAAATCAATTAAATGTTTCGATTTTAAATGCTTGAAAATTTCGGGTCGTCACAATCATTTTAGTCAAAAGCTTAACGATGATCTTAAACCCTTAAATTATTTTAATTAAGAATTAATTTAGGATAAGTGTAAAGTTAATTAACTCTTAAGTTTGTAGTTAATAATAAAATGATTTAAAATTTGAAGAGGACTTTTAAGGGTTAGCTACATTGAGTAATTAAAATTAAATGAATTATTTCTAGAAAGTAATTAAGAATAACTACTTTAAATTTGTTATTAAGGATTGATAAACTGATGATTAAGTGATAAAATAAATTGTAATTAACTACTTAAGTTAATTGATGAACGATTAATAGTTAACTATTCAAATAATTTAATTATGAATTAATAGTTAATTAATTAGGTAATTTAATTAATAATTAAGGATTTATAATTGATTAATTAAGTAATTAGTAGTTAAATAATTAAGTAATTAAGTTTCATTAATTAATAATTAAGGTTATTAATTAATGAATAAGGAATAGTAATTAAAGTTAAACAACTTGATTATAAAGTAATTAATTAAATAAATGAAATAAATAATTAATTGAATAATTAAAATTTAATAGTTGATTAAGAAATGATTGATTAGATAATTTATAATGAAATAAGTAATTAATTGTTAATTAATAGTTAATTAAACAGGGTTAAGTGATTAACTCTCGGGTAATTAATTTAAATTGAATTAATTACAAATGAGAATTTAAGTGGATTGCTTATGGATTGTATGAGTAGAATATCTGATTGTGATATTTATTTAATGATATTCTGTGATGCTCTGTGATATGCTGTGTTATATCTATGATGATTGTGTACGATTCATCTGTGATAATGCTATGTTAATTCAATTGTTGAATTTAAATTATTTAAACTGTTTAAGTTAATTAGACAACTTGGCCTCTAAAATGGCGTTTGGATTTCGATGAGACCGGGATGGGTATCAATTTGATATTCCAAAAACCACATCGATCCAATTTAAACGATAGGTCGTGAATTCTCAAGTGGAGATCGAGATGGTGTTTTCAGAATGCAAGGTTTATCGTCGTTGACTCTGAGGGTGATTCCAAAATGAGTGTGACGAGATAATGCCTTCGGTTTCGTTCGAACCCGGAACAAACTTGTATAGATTGAATGCTTTTAGCACATCGTCAGGCGTACGATGAGCATTCTAAGTGATATATCCTGTAAAGGTAATCGCAGCCTCAAGTCTCATCAACCGGGAATGGCTAAAACAGGGGAGGTGCAGCAAGGTTAGGTGGGTCATGCCCAAGCAGGACGAGATATTCCCCTGTCTAGATGTCCCTTTTTATTTCGGTTGTGTGGGCGGTTGCTAGCTACAACCGCGGGGTTATCTTGTTCGGGATTGTTCAGTAAGGAATGGTTCCGGCCTTGTGTTGTAGGGGGTCGGGAGTGATCCTCGGTACGGTGATCTAGGCCCCATACTGTAACGGGCGATACCCCAGTAGCCCTGCAATTGTTGGAGATCCATTTTCCCTATGAGACCCTACGGTTTTGATTTGTATTACCCACTTTTGTGGCTAGTAGGTGGAATTTAATAGATGTAACAATTTAGGCTATTTTCTATTTACTTGAAAACCCTAGACACTATCATAATATCACTGGATTTCCTATGAAATGTTTTGGTTAGCATAAGGTAAAAACTTACCCGTATTTATTTGTGGGGAGTCTTACGTGATACCTTTATTTTCAAATGTTTTCAAAGTTAAAAAACTTTAACCATTTACTCATACCAGACCCATGTCTGACCCGGAGTTTATATTTTGTTTTTCATAAACTCTTGGGTACTCAAATTTTTATGAGTCGCCAAGTGATAGGTTTTGGACTTTGATTTCTGGAGGAGCTTGGAGCAGGAGTTCCAGACATATGTAGATATCTATCTAGTTCCGCTGTGTCAGTAGTTGATGTATGATGTGCCTTTGATGTATGTAGTGACAGATGTATATATGACTGTCATGTATGTTATGTTGTATAACTCTGGTATATGTAAAACTTTGTAATAGTTATGTGATATATTATATTTGTTCCGTTTCGCTGTGAGATTCTGTTATTTTTGTTTCTTTCTTCTATTCTTTTATATTTCTATCTCTTTCTTTCTTAATGATGATATGTCTTTCTGGTAGTAGAAGGGCGGGTCGTCACAGTTGGTATCAGAGCGAGGTTGGTGATAACCTTAGCTCTGGTAGGAATGACTCATTGAATAGATTCTATAGTGTTATCCCATTTTTGGTCAAAACTGGAATATTAACAAATTGGCAAGGATGGTTCGAATCGATCAGGCACTTAGGAGTTCGTATTGATGCACTTCGTACCAATGGGATGGTGAAGGTTAGCAGCATATTCGTATCAATCGGTATTGGGCGTGTTTTCACTAGACCGGTGCTACCGCCGAACCAAGATGAAGGAGGCCACCACCGAACCAACGCCCTCTCCATGTTCCTACCGAACCAACCCACCTCCCATGCCTGCCGAACCAACTCCCAGCCGAACCACTCTCCACCGAACCATGCCACTACCGGTCCAGCTTTCCTACCGGACCAAATCCCACCGAACCAACACTCTTCCCACGCCTACCGAACCAACTCATTCTCCATCCACTGCCGAACCAAGGCAACGCCGGACCAAAGCATTGCCGAACCAACTTTGCCAGGCCAGATTGCATCAGCCCAGGCCCACTAGCAGCTATATACATCCAGAACCCCTACCCCCAGCCTCACTCTATAAATAGAGGGGCAGGGGTACAACAATGGCAGAGAGAAGTTTGAGATCTCAAGCACGGATAGAACTTTCAAACAACTTTCAGTTACTTGTAACCAAAGGTTTGTACTTGTAATCTGAGGAAAAAAGGAGAATAACATATAAAGTGGATGTAGGCGCGTTCTGGCCGAACCACTATAAATCTGTGTGTATTTTACAGTTTAGTCCCTGCTTTTCATATATTTGCATAACTTACCCAAATCACTAAAAACAACATAAAATCAACTAACTCATACGACTTGGAGGTGTTTGCCCATTTCTTGTGCAAACATTTTTGGGATATTTGCTGAGATCTGTAATTTGTGTTTGAATATTGCTGAGTTGTATTCATACACTGGTTCTTTCACGGTATTTGGGGTTTGTGGCCAATTTTGGCGCAAACACTTTGGTGCTTTCACTGAGAAGATAACTCAGGAGAAGTTGATTTTGAAGACTTAAGAACTAAGATCTAAGAAGCTATGACAAGACAAACAAATAGAAGACAGAGGCCAGAGAGAAGCGAACATGAGGGAAGACAAGAGGCTTCTTCAGAAGCGAATCAGGCATCAATCCTGCATGGGGGAACCACACTTGGAGCATGTTGATCCAATCCCAGAGAGAGATAAGGGTATCTGAGCAACCTGGTGGTAATAGAGGAATGAACGCTCAGCCGGGGACAGGTAAAATTCCCTCGCGAACTCCGGGGCAGGTCGAAAGCGATGAACAAGTCGCAAACCTCTCACTAACACGGTTAAATCATTTACACATGTAAGCTATCGCGCACGATCCATAGGCATGCTCTGAATGACTACTAACCGCACCATAGAAAGAGTTTACGCTTTGACATCCTTGGCTTGCTCTTGCTTTGATTTTGATTTGAATATTTAAATTCTGCTGTTTGGACATTTCTGCTGTAAGGTTCAACTGATTATTTCCTTAACATTTACAATTCTCTGAAAAAATTTACTTGTATGCCCGTTGGATCGCGAACGGTCCACGAGCACCGCTTGCGTGGCAGAGAACTACCGAAGTCTTTGATTCGGAAACTCCCCCAAACAATAACTCCGGCACTGATAATATTAAGTCCCCCCCGGGCACACTCATTCGCCTCGAACGGCACCCGACCTCGAATGGTCACAACTCGCCTCGAACGACACCCGACCTCGAACGGTCACAACTCGCCTCGAACGGCACAACCCGACCTCGAACGGTCACAACTTGCCTCGAACGGAACAACCCGACCTCGAACGGTCACAACTCGCCTCGAACGGCACAACTCGCCCCGAACGGCACAACTCACATTACCTCAAATGGCTCGATCACGAACGGTCGTCATTTGAGGTCCGCCACTTGACCGCGCGCGGTTGCACTTCGCCTCAAATGGCTCGATCCCGAACGATCATCATTTGAAGTTAGGCGCTTGACCGTGAACGGTCGCACTTCATCTCAAATATCTCGATCCTGAGCGGTCGACATTTTAGGTCACATAAAACTGTAAATTCCTTTGCAGGACATCAACAGGATATGAACATCCAGCTCATGGAATTACAAAACACGCCTTCCTATCACAAGGCATGTTTTGGGGGACAAAGTGTTATCCCATTTTTGGTCAAAACTGGAATATTAACAAATTGGCAAGGATGGTTCGAATCGATCAGGCACTTAGGAGTTCGTATTGATGCACTTCGTACCAATGGGATGGTGAAGGTTAGCAGCATATTCGTATCAATCGGTGTTGGGCGTGTTTTCACTAAACCGGTGCTACCGCCGAACCAAGATGAAGGAGGCCACCACCGAACCAACTCCCTCTCCATGTTCCTACCGAACCAACCCACCTCCCATGCCTACCGAACCAACTCCTAGCCGAACCACTCTCCACCGAACCATGCCACTACCGGTCCAGCTTTCCTACTGGACCAAATCCCACCGAACCAACACTCTTCCCACGCCTACCGAACCAACTCATTCTCCATCCACTGCCGAACCAAGGCAACGCCGGACCAAAGCATTGCCGAACCAACTTTGCCAGGCCAGATTGCATCAGCCCAGGCCCACTAGCAGCTATATACATCCAGAACCCCTAACCCCAGCCTCACTCTATAAATAGAGGGGCAAGGGTACAACAATGGCAGAGAGAAGTTTGAGAGCTCAAGCACGGATAGAACTTTCAAACAACTTTCAGTTACTTGTAACCAAAGCTTTGTACTTGTAATCTGAGGAAAAAAGGAGAATAACATATAAAGTGGACGTAGGCGCGTTTGGCCGAACCACTATAAATCTGTGTGTATTTTACAGTTTAGTCCCTGCTTTTCATATATTTGCATAACTTACCCAAATCACTAAAAACAACATAAAATCACTAACTCATACGACTTGGAGGTGTTTGCCCATTTCTTGTGCAAACATTTTTGGAATATTTGCTGAGATCTGTAATTTGTGTTTGAATATTGCTGAGTTGTATTCATACACTGGTGCTTTCACGGTATTTGGGGTTTGTGGCCAATTTTGGCACAAACATATAGTACTCTAAAATGAGTTTGAGTGTATTAATAGATATGAGTGCGTATTTGTTAGTGAATATAAAATTGTTTTTATATTGTGTTGACTTATCTGTTGAGTGTTTATGGATTCTGGTCGATGTGTGGGACACCATTTATCGATAGGGATTTCTAAACTCTTAAACAAGGTAAATCGACACAATATTATTTTTAAAATGGGTAAATGAAATAATTTTACCCAAAATTATATTTTGACATAAAAGAAATATTTTTCTGAAATTATTATATATATATTTGGATGTTTGGTTGTTAATACTACAATCGAATAAAAAAAATTAAAATTTGAATGGTTTATAACCAAATAAAATTGTCTAAGTATGATTTAAATAAAAAGGAATATAACTAAAATTTGATTAAACCAAAATTAAAGCCCCGGAAATTTGAAAGGTGTTTAATTGAATTTAAACAAATGGTTTGGGAATTTAAAATCTTGGGAATGTTCGAAATGTTTTTCCAAAAATTAGAAGGCAATATTGGAGTATTGTTTTGGGAAAATATTGTTGAATGGAAATTGTTTTGGGAAGAATTTGTGGAAGTAAGGAAGCACTGAACTCACTTTAGTCGCTGGAAAATAATCCTGATGATGATGGCCACATCATCAGTATTCATTTTCGAGTTTCTAAAGTAATGGATTGCTCCCAGGATAGTTGGCCATGATATTGTTTGGGATTGTTGGGTATACAAGTTGTTTTTGAAATTTCAAAAATAAAATTTGTTTTGGTGAAAACAAGTGTTTGGAATTTGGAGATTTGATTTGATATTCCAAGTGGGTATGTGTAGTTATCATTTCAAAATAGTTTTGGAAATGAAAACCGGCCAAATTGAATACTAAGAAATTCTATTTAAATAATGTGAAGAGTTTAAATGAATCAACTATTGAACTTATAAATTAAAGTTGATATTAATAAGAAGAAATTGGGAATTTTAATCCGGGAATTAAAATTTAACTTAAGTAAATGAAAGTGAAGAAAATATATTTGAATTTAATCTGAGATAAGTTAAATAAAATTGAAATTGAATTAAATTAGATATAAAATTGGAAGGTAAAATGATTGTAATTGTGAAATGAAAATTTATACCTTAAGATAGTAAGTGTTATATATATAATCTGGAATTGTGGATATAAGATGAAATGACTCAAATGAGCAATATAAGCTTTTAAGTAAATAAATAAGTTTTGAACTCATATATTGAGTAATAAAATTTAAAAGAATGGTAAGTAGCTAGATTTAACTGAAGTTGAGTTGGGATAAAACTAAATTTAAATGAATTCAATCGAGTTATAGATAATATTGAATGAAATAAAATTCTTACGTAAACAAATAAATGTAAACCAAGTAAGTATTGAATTGAATTAAAATAGAATTGGAGTGAGTAGTAAACAAATCTAATTCAAGCATAAATTGAATGACCTTATTATAAATAAATTCAATAATGAATTGTTAATGTAAATTAAAATTTAAGAATGGATAAAAGAATAAACTAATGAATAAATTAGTAAATAGTTGGGATTTGATTAAAGGAAAATCAAATCAAAGGTTTAAATGGAAGTTGGTGGAATAGAATAAACTAAGTTATAGGGTGGAACAGTTTGAAGAAAATAAATAACTTGAGTAAATTGTGAGATGGTTATTTAAAATATTGGTTGTCGAGTTTAATAAAATGGTTTGGAATCAGACTTTTTGAAATGAAAGAAAATGCAGTAAAAAGATTGTGGATAAATTAAGATGGGATGGAATCAAGTGTAAATTGAGTTGGAATCAATTTAAAATTTGTTATAAAGTTGAAGTAATTATTCACAATAATATTGCGGAATTGCATAAGAAAATAGGATGATTTTGGAATCAATTGGAATGAATATGAGTTTGTTTTGCTTAAATAAATTAAATATAAGCGACTAAGTTGTAAATCACTTAAACTGAAGGGAATGATTTGAGAATTGGTAGGAAGTAATTGTAATAAGTGTCGAAACCTTACATATGTGCTTATGAAAATATGTAATGCTATATAAGTTGAAAATATGTAATGCTATATAAGTGTAATGCTATAAACTTCTTATATAGTGCTTATATATATATTTATATCTCTTGTCAAATTTCAAAAGCTCCTTCGTACAAAGGAGACTCTGCCAAAAGATTTCAAAAATTTTGGGAGTTAGAAATTAAAAATACAAAAAAATATAGCAACAAAACTATTTCAAATTGGAGATTGAAATAAATTAGTGGATGAAACTAATTTAAAATAATGATAGAAATCAGTTATAAATGGAAGATAGTCAATAAAATTCAATATTCAGAGTTGAAGATAAATTGAATTCACATGGAATTGGAAATTCAGATTTTAAAATAAGAGGATATAAAGGCTAAAGTGGTAGAATAATAATATAAGAGTATATATAATGCTTATATTAAACATAAGAAATGAGTGGTGGAATTCTTAAGTAAATTTGACATCGAGAAAATTATTCCAAGTGGATAGAAATCAAAATGATGTGAATAAAAGAAATTGATATAGTTGATAGTCAATGGATATAAATACGTAGGATGTAAGTATATTATTTTATTCGCATAGCAAATTGATCCAGATCCGAGCACAGAATTTCGAGAAAGTTATATCGATTCGAGTTAGGATTTTTCACTCGATTTTCAACGACGAACCATGGATATGGATTTTGATTGATTCTGAAAATTCTCTATCATAGTTGTGGCTATACAAGGAGAATGACAGTTTCTGATCAAGAAACCAGATCTGAGTCCGCACTAGGAAGTCGGGTGGACGATACTAGTTAGGAAGTGAAATTATGTGATCGAGCGAGCGATCGAATTTGATATTGCGTACGAATGGTATATGTACATCATACGGGTTTGATTGAATAGATATTGAAATTCTGTAAAGAAGTCAATAAAATTGGGAAAGAGTTGGTGTTGTAGCTTTCAGAATTGAATTGCCAGAACGAATGTCTGGAATTCAAAATGTATTCCATGTATCCCGTTAAGAAATTTGTTCGTGATCCATCATTTGTTGTAAAACCAGTAGTTCAGGGATTTGGAAGTCGAATCAAATTTGACCGTGGTCAGGAATCCAGTTCGGATTGTTGATCATCGAGAGACAAATCTGGATAGTTTTGGGAAAGCTTATCCGGATTTGTGTTCGGATAGCTAGTAATGTTTGTTATGATATACTGTTTGATTGTTTGCTAATATATGAATGATATGAATGTTTGAATGGTTGGTATAACAGCTTTTAAATTATCTTGGTTTTAAATTTTGGGGACGAAATTCTTTTAAGGGAGGCGGAGTGTAACGACCCTGGATTTTGGCCCCGTTTATTTTAATAAATGTTTAATCTAATTAAATAAAATGTGAACTGATCATATTAAAATGAATATAATTTTGGAAATATTGCCATTTGTTTATAATATATATTGGTATTTTAAAAGAAAATGAAATTTGAAAATTTGAAATAAATATCTCAATAATATTTACAATAAAAATCTATCTTATATAATTTAATTAAAATACTTTACTTTGTTTGCATTAGTAAATATACATATAGATAATAATGTTTGAAATTCTAAAATAAGTTTCTTAACAATATTATTAATAAAATTTACCTCATATAATTAAATTAAAATGCTTTATATCGCTAACATTTGATAAATAAATACATATGATCGATAATGTTAAAATTAAAGTCTAATTCTAGCGATATAAATTATAAATGTAAAATATAAGTCAAAAACATAAATATAACTTAATAATCGATAGTTAAAATACAAATGGAAATGAATATAAAAATAAGTATAAAATGTAACTAAATCATATTGTACATAATTTAATTATTGATAGTTGAGTATGAAATATAAATATAAATGTAAATAAATCATATGAACCTAATTTAAATCTTTATAGCTAAAATACAAATACAAACAAATGTATAAAGCTAATACAATTCACCATATTGAACATAACTCGAATATTGTTAGTCAAAGTTAAAATACAAATGTAAATACAAATAAGAAATAAAGTGAAATACAAAATACAGAATAAACAAGCATACAACATAAACTATAAATTTGAAAACAAAGAATAAAACAAGAACAAAGTATAAAATAAAATAAAGACAAATGTAAAGTAAAGCCTGATGCATATGTATGAACATTACGCAAGCTAGAAAATAACATAATAACAAAACAAATATTTACTTACAAAAATATTTTCATACATATATATATATATATATATATATATATATATATGCAGGTGTTACTGTGTAATCATGTGTCAAAAGGAGTCTAATTATCCAAATCAACTACAAAATGTCCTTATTCATATGCAAAAATATTTTGTACAGAGAAAACAAAGTATTCACAACATTTCAATACAAATATCTTTATACATAATATCTTCATTCACAAGCCATGTTGGCCTGCCATAAGTACAAATATGCATACAAATATTCATCTATAGAAAAACATAATTATACTATGTACGCCTATTAAGTAACAAAACAGGTACTTGCTATTTTCTCGGCCAACATTTTTGTCAATTCAAATATCATAAAAATCTGTTCATAAGGAAGGAGCTGACCAAATACTACCTTCCCCTGTCCAACTGTTATCTTTTATATAAATGTGTATTCATCTTGTATTTGATTCATTCAGTAAACTATAGAAAGGAAAAAAGAAAACTTGAGAAAAAAAAACTCAAATCTTTATTCAAATCAAAAACAGAAATACCAGGCAGTTTCAACTGCAGATTCAAGATAGTTTCAAGTTTCAGATAATCAACATCAAATTTATTCTTTGTTCAGGAATGATTCAGGTGAGTAAACATCAAGATTTAAATTTTTAGTTTATTTAAATTCAATAAAGATGATTCATTTATTTTATGGAATGGAATCAGTTTGATTTGTGAATATAAATCTGTGAATATTTGGGTTATGCTCTGTTGCTTCTCTGTAATTGATGCAGATTTCATAGTTTGTTTAAACACTCAAGTTATTCTTATTTAAATCTTTGTTAGGCTTGTTTTCTCAACAAAACAAGATGTTAAGAACATCAAACAAGATTTTCGAAATAGATTAAAACAAGATTAAGGATAATATTTTACTGAAGGCTATGTTTACAGGAAATCAAGCAAGAAACTAATAAATTTAATTATCTTAAAAGCTAATCCAAGTTTGTAACTTGAATGCATACTGGAATTTACGATTTTTAAAACTACAACAAGGATTTTTAGTGTAGGATTTAAAGAGCAGATCGTATTTGAAATAAAATTGAATTTTTACCAATTTCTCGCAATTGAATCCTTTAAAAATTTTGAAACTTGAGTTGAAGCAAGTTTGTATATCCGTGAGGTTGGGAAAAATGTTGTATAATTTTCCTAATTCAAGAATTAAACAAACGAATACAATTTAGGGTTTTGTATCAGGTTTTTGAACGCTGCAGTAAAGTGACGAATGCATCATCCATGTGCAATCGAACTGTACGAATCGATGGTGGTTGGTGGGTTATCGAGTTGTCGTCGTGTGGGCAAGGGTTAGGGTGCTGCAGGTGGCTGGAGCGGCGGCAGCATGACGTTTTATCGAAGAGGTGAGTTACAGTTTTCGTGCCGAAGGCTCTTTTTTTCGAATTCGAATTTTTATGGGAGATTTTGATTTTGGAATTTGATCCTGGTGTGATTTGCAACTTGCGTGGATAGTTGGCGTTCGCCGGAGTCAAGTCCTGCCGCCATGCACGTGCAGGGCGGCGAATCGTGTCAGTGCCATCGTGGAGTTCATCTGACTCGAGTCGTGCTCAAGTGGAAATGGGGTTGGCTTCGAGTTTCCTGTCGTATGCGTGGAGTTTCCTGATGCTTAAATCTTTAATTAAGTTTTAAACGAAACTTGCTGAAAAAAAAAGAGAAAGGGGGAAGAAGAAGTTATGTACAGGGGAGTCTCGGGGAAATTGCGCGAGGAACTCGAAGGAACACTCGAGTATAACACATGGGAGGTCTCGGGTTCTACCTGGGAAGCCTTGGGTTTGGTCAAACTGCAGTTTTGCAGTGATGTAGAAGTTGAGTAAAATTTGTTTTTACAATTTTTTTTAAACATTTTGTGCTTAGAAAATGTTTAAAAGTTAAGCTAAGATTTTGTTCAAGTTTTAATTATTTTAGTCAAAAGCTTAACGATGATCTTAAACACTTAAATTATTTTAATTAAGAATTAATTTAGGATAAGTGTAAAGTTAATTAACTCTTAAGTTTGTAGTTAATAATAAAATGATTTAAAATTTAAGGAGGACTTTTAAGGGTTAACTACATTGAGTAATTAAAATTAAATGAATTATTTCTAGAAAGTAATTAAGAATAACTACTTTAAGTTTGTAATTAAGGATTGATAAACTGATGATTAAGTGATAAAATAAATTGTAATTAACTACTTCAGTTAATTAATAAACGATTAATAGTTAACTAATCAAATAATTTAATTATGAATTAATAGTTAATTAATTAAGTAATTTAATTAAGAATTAAGGATTTATAATTGATTAATTAAGTAATTAGTAGTTAAATAATTAAGTAATTAAGTTTCATTAATTAATAATTAAGGTTATTAATTAATGAATAAGGAATAGTAATTAAAGTTAAACAACTTGATTATAAAGTAATTAATTAAATAAATGAAATAATTAATTAATTGAATAATTAAGATTTAATAGTTGATTAAGAAATGATTAATTAGATAATTTATAATGAAATAAGTAATTAATTGTTAATTAATAATTAATTAAACAATGTTAAGTGATTAACTCTCAGGTAATTAATTTAAATTAAATTAATTACGAATGAGAATTTAAGTGGATTGCTTATGGATTGTATGAGTAGAATATCTGATTGTGATATTTATTTAATGATATTCTGTGATGCTCTGTGATATGCTGTGTTATATCTATGATGATTGTGTATGATTCATCTGTGATAATGCTATGTTAATTCAATTGTTGAATTTAAATTATTTAAACTGTTTAAGTTAATTAGACAACTTGGCCTCTAAAACGGCGTTTGGATTTCGATGAGACCGGGATCGGGTATCAATTTGATATTCCGAAAACCACATCGATCCAATTTAAACGATAGGTCGTGAATTCTCAAGTGGAGATCGAGATGGTGTTTTCAGAATGCAAGGGTTATCATCGTCGACTCTGAGGGTGATTCCAAAATGAGTGTGACGAGATAATGCCTTTGGCTTCGTTCGAACCCGGAATGAACTTGTATGGATTGAATGCTTTCAGCACATCGTCAGGCGGACGATGAGCATTCTAAGTGATATATCCTGTAAAGGTAATCGCAGACTCAAGCCTCATCAACCGGGAATGGCCAAAACAGGGGAGGTGCAGCAAGGTTAGGTGGGTCATGCCCAAGCAGGACAAGATATTCCCCTGTCTAGATATCCCTTTTTATTTCGGCTGTGTGGGCGATTGCTAGCTACAACTACGGGGTTATCTTGTTTGGGACTGTTCAAATGGTTCCGGCCTTGTGTTGTAGGGGTTCGGAAGTGATGCTCGGTACGGTGATCTAGGCCCCGTACTGTGACGGGCGGTACCCCAGTAACCCTGCCATTGTTGGAGATCCATATTCCCTACGAGACCCTACAGTTTTGATTTGTATTACCCAATTTTGTGGCTAGTAGCTGGAATTTAAAAGATGTAACAATTTCGGCTATTTTCTATTTACTTGAAAACCCTAGACACTATTATAATATCACTGGATTTCCTATGAAATGTTTTGGTTAGCGTAAGGTAAAAACTTACCGGTATTTATTTGTAGGGAGTCTTACGTGATACCTTTATTTTCAAATGTTTTCAAAGTTAAACAACTTTAACCGTTTACTCATACCAGACCCATGTCTGACCCGGAGTTTATATTTTTTTTTTCATAAACTCTTGGATACTCAAATTTTTATGAGTAGCCAAGTGATAGGTTTTAGACTTTGATTTCTGGAGGAGCTTGGAGCAAGAGTTCCAGACGTATGTAGATATCTATCTAGTTCCGCTGTGTCAGTAGTTGATGTATGATGTACCTCTGATGTATGTAGTGACAGATGTATATATGACTATTATGTATATTATGTTGTATAACTCTGATATATGTAAAACTATGTAATAGTTACGTGATATATTATATTTTGTTCCGTTCCAATGTGAGATTATGGTATTGTTGTTTCTATCTTCTATTCTTTTCTATTTCTATCTCTTTCTTTCTTAATGATGATACGTCTTTCTGGTAGTAGAAGGGCGGGGCGTCACTATAAAATTGTCTGACTAATGTGTTCTTGAAAACAAAAATATGTCAATGTGTATACACCCTTCCTATAATCAAATCCTCAAGTACAAGAGTGTGTATGAAGATATAAAAGGAAGATTATCGCTACGAATCAAAGAATATGAATATGAATTCAAAGATTCAAGCGATGAAGACGGTTTAATTGCTTTTGAATGCAGAGAATATAGAGAATAAGTAAGATCAGTAAATTATTCAAGAATCGGTGATTTGGAAAATTATTTTGATTTGTTTGTATAGTGCATAGATAGATGCAACCTTTCGTTAAGAGATTCAATCAATAGATGCAGCCATTACTCTTCGAACTGGATTGGAACTCTTCGTGAGAGGAAGCATCCGTTCAGAAAATATAGCCGTTATACGCCGGTCAGTCGACTGAGTTTAGAAGCTCAGTTGACTGAAATTCAATTTTGCATATATATTTTCTGTTCACTATACATTTTGCACCAGATCAGTCGATTGGTTGACTGTAATCAGTCGACTGACCTGTGCAATTTTGAATAGTGAATTTCAATGCACATTCAAACGAAAATAATTTGTTTTTTTATGTAAGTGTAACTACTTCAGGAATGATTTTAACAATATCTAAACATAACTAAGACTCGAAGACATAATAAATAATCATATGAAAACCAGTTTTGAAGTCTCTTCTCTTTGTAGTTTATACCATGTATATGTTACTCTCTTTTATTGCTATCGCCATTTAGTCTTTCTTAATGCTAATTGTCATGAACCAAAACTCATGATTCAACATTCTCCCCCTTTTTGATTAATGACAACCTGTAACCAAGGAACTGATATATAGTAGAAATTATATAACAAATGTTATATATATTTCTCCCCCTGAATGTGTGGCGATAATGTAATCTGCATAAAACTTGTTAGTAAACATTTTTCTCCCCTTCTGTCATCCACAAAAAGGAGCAGACATAACCATTAAAACATAGAATAAGCATAACTAACATAACAAACCAAGATGTAGCTACATAATGTATTGTACAAAAGGCAAATAAAGTTCCATAAACCAAAATAACACAAACTATTTAAGTACAGCCTTGATAGAAAAGAAAGTTGAGTAAAAGAGCAAAGAAAATACCATATCCAAATACGATATAACCTAACTATTCATCGACATCCCAGTTATATTCTTGTTCTTGAATGGCGGGAGACTTGCCTCAAGATGATGCTTGACCACCATGTCCACCTCCGCTAGTTTCGCTACAGTGTGATCCTCGGATGTGCTCCGGTTAGATTATGGCCTAGGGCGTTTTCCTGTAAATGGCACGGTCGAAGTAGAGGCAGAACAAGAAATAACATCCCATCAGATGGAGAAAAAACCTTCGATTTTGTCAAGCTTTTTATCAACCCTTTTCAAACGTATGTCAAGAACAAGTTGATTCCGAGATAAAATCTCTATAGATTGTTGGGTTGAATGACTAGAGGTTGCAAGTTGAATCTCATCATCTCTGGAATGTGATGGAGGAGTAGGTGAGCGATGTGGTCGAAAGGAAGGACCTTGGTCTTGTTGTTATTGACGTCGCACACGTTAGCGTGCTTTCCATGCATCATAATCCATAATAGGAGGAGGAGTAACAGGTAATTTCATGCGGCTAAGAGTTCTTATGTTTATAACACCAACATTTGACACTTCGAAGTTGGGAAATGGCACTTCCAAGTTGACAAGAAGACGCGTAATGTATTCCCCAAAATAGATCACATTCATTTTTCCTTGATTAAACGAGAGGAATTCATCTAAAATTAATTGCGTCCAGTTGAATTGCATGTTACTTCAAATTGCATATAAAGCTTTAAAATTATCTTGATAAACAAGCTCATATGACCTGGTCCTTGGTAGAATAGTTTTCATTAGGGTCCTATGTATAATCCTAGCTTGAGGACATAGAGATATTGATTTTACACCGATTGCATCATCGTCCAAAGATTGATGACTTATTCTATCTTGAGTTGCCATGTTGCATTCTACTTCAACAAGGGTGACACATGATTTGGTGATCGTAAAATATGGGAAATGCGTTTGAGAGAGAACCAAACAGGTTTGCCACAAACAAGACTCCACACACAATTATTGGTGTGTCTAGGATGTTGATGTGCTAAGTTAAGATTAGCATTTTAAAGTTTTACCATAATGTGATTAATCTTATGGCTATTTAATTTTATGTCCATGAAAGATTGTAAGCCACTTTGATCAGCCAATTCTCGAAGCCTAAAAGATTTAAAATCAGGGAATACCATAAAAGAACCTTCAATATCCTTGCTGATTTCATTGTATTACATCTTTCCACCGCCATCCAATCATAGAGCCATTGAGCAACGAGAGAGTATACGGTTGTAGTTGAGGATGATCCAACGGTTTTTGAACATTTGGGAGGCATGATTTGTGGTAAATTTTATGATAGAAGAATGAAAAATGGGATTTTTAGGGTTTGGGTAAAATAGAATTTGGGTAAAACGAGGAAAGTAAAAGTGAAAATATAAAGAGATAGAGTAAAAAGGAGACAGAAATGGGGGTAAAAAGGCTCACAAACGTCGTTCAGTCGATTGAATACAGTAGGTCAGTTGACTGAAATTCAAATTTGTATATATATTTTCTATTCACTGTGCATTTTGCACCAGGTCAGTCGACTGGTCGACTGTAATCAGTCGACTAACCTGTGCAATTTTGCATAGTGAATTTCAATGCACATTCAAAGAAAATAATTTATTTTGTGTGCTAGTGTAACTAATTAAGGAATGATTTTAACACTATCTAAACATATCTAAGACTCAAAAACATAATAAATAATCATATGAAAACCAGTTTTGAAGTCTCTTCTCTTTATAGTTTATACCATGTATATATTACTCTCTTTTTGTGGCTATCGCCATATAGTCTTTGTTAATGCTCCTTGTCATGGATCAAAACTCATGATTCAACACTAATCGCTACTAATCCTAGGATGAATTCCCAACAAGATGTGGTAGTAGAGTGCCTTTGGTTTGTCTTATTCCTAGACAACTTGTATGGATGAATGTTTGACGTTGTATTCCTAGTTACATAAGTGATCTATATGAGCGTATCGTCTATATAGTGGTGGAGAAGACAACTTCTCTTAGCTTAACATGCTTTCCTGAGACGTATGAGATCAGGAGTTATACATTTGTAGAAATCAGTTGTGTGATTATGAAATGCACTACGGCATTCAAAGTAGAAAGATGATGTGTTATGTGAAAGGTAATCGTTATCTAAGGCCTCACAACCAAAAATGACCGAAACGGGGTAGACGCGGCAAGGCTATGTGGTTCGTAACTATTAGGGTATGATCATCCCCTTCTAGATATATTTCTACCCGCTATGATGTCAGGTTTAAATTGTTGCGGTGTATGCTAAGAGACGTCTTGGATAGGTCGGTAATGACCGGGGTGATGACATATTCCGTACTATCTAGGAAGAGGTAGCTGGTCTTGTGTTGATAGAGCACTATCTGTTGGGCCTCAGTACATTCCTCTAGAGATGTACTGCCAGAAGGTAGTCCCTTCACCTGGTCATTTGCATGAAAATCTATTCTTTAATAAGTGCCTACCATTTTGCTTGTAGAACCTGCATTTGTGGTTAGTATGTTGGAATTTAATAATGTAACAATTTTGGCTAGGATTAGTAAGTTTATTTGCAAATGTTTTCAAAGATATGTCATTAAAAATAATATCATGTATTTTGACGTAGAATGATTTGGTTATCATAAGGCAAAAACCTATTCCATGTTCATGTGCGACGTGGTTTTATGAGATACCCTTTTGTTTTTAAACAATGTATTTTGAGTTGTCACACCAGTCCCATGACTGACCCGGAGTTTATTTTGTTTTCCCTTTTAAACCCTAAATGCCTTATTTTTTCAGGCAGCCATGCAGTCAGGATATCCTAGGAGCATTTTGGAGAAGTCTTTTAGAGCTATGAAGCTGAAGAACCTTATGTATATACTTACCCATATTCTGTTGTGTATGTATTTAGTATGTACCAGCATATGTAAGCATAGGAAGTTATAACTATCTCAGCTGGATTAGTATTGAACTTTGGTGGATCACTCGGAGTGATCACTTATCATATGTATGTTTAAAGTGTTGAATGTGATGTGAGAATTTGTGTTTCTATCTTTTATCTTTATTTCAACCCGGATAATCTGCCTCCCCGACACTTGGATTTATGACACGTGAGTATCGTGGTGTATCAGTGTCGATTTCTGAGGGTCGAGAAGATGGGTCGTCACATTTGGTATCAGAGCTGAAGGTTAATCAAGAACCTTGTCTTTGGTGGGGTATGGATCATTAGAGATAGAGTTAGCAGCACCCTTGAATGAGATTAATCATTGAGAGTGCGCATTTAAAACCCTTATCTAAAAAAAGCAATTTGTGCTATATACCCATTCCCAAGGATAATTTCATCTTGGTATTCTAAAGTTATTTTACAAAATTTAGGTAGTAAGACACGAGTACTCGTAGAGGACGAAGACGGGGAAATAGTAGCACAACAACAACTACGGTCCAGTTCCAACCACCGCTGTGGGAGAAGTAGCTCCCATACAACCTAGGTTAATTTTGCTACCTTATGCTAGAATTATCCCATCTTAGGAGGAAAATCATTCAAGGGTATGGAAGCTATCAATGAAGTTCAGGCATGGATTAAATCATGCGAAAGGATCTTTAAGGTGTTGGATATTAGTAAGAGCAAAAGAGGTTCTTGGCCTCGTCGCAGTTACAGGAAGGGGCTCTTTCTTGGTGGGAGTCTACCACCCTAAACGAATCGCACGACAATTTCTCTTGGGAAAGATTTAAGGATGTTTTGGAGGAGCAGTATATGCCAACGTCAGGAAAATCTCGTCTTTATAGAAGCTTTATGGATCTGAAGCAGGAAGGAATGACTATAGAAGAGTATGCTAATAAGTTCAACTGTAACGACCCGTAATTTTCGATAATTAAAAATAATTAATTTAATAAGATTATGTAATTAATGTTGGAAGGAATAAAATGTATGATGTAAAAATGAGAAAACTAACTAGAATGAAGTTTTAATAATGTAAATTGACGTAATAGATGTCTATTTGAATGTAATCTCAAGTAATTGTAATAATTGTAAGTTATAATTGGTTATAAATTTAAAATAAGGAAATAAATTTAAATGTTATATTAATTGGTGAAATAATATGTAATAAATTGAATTTGGATAAAAGTTTATGTTGTGTTAGTAGTCATAACATTTTTGTGTAGATAACAAACTTATAAATGTGATTAAATTAAGGAAAGACAACAATTGTTATTTGTTACCAATTTATTTAATTTGTTGAATTAAGTTAGAAATCAATGGCAACTAAATGTAATTAAATATTATGTTAATAGGAGTTAAGATAATAACTGTAAAATATGAACTAAAACAAACAAATATGTCAATTATATTCTTAAGGCAATAATTTATTGAATAAAACTAGTGAAACTAAGATAAATGAATTTATTGGGACTTTAAATTATAATTAATGTGAAAGTCGACAGAAATCCAATATAATTGGAATATTGCAACTAATATAACAAAAGATGATAATTGTAGAATATTAAGGCAATAAAGTGTAAAAAAATGTTAACTATGCCCATAGAGCAATGATTGATTGAATAAAAGATTGAAATCAAATTAAATCAATTTATTGGAATTAAATTATAATTAATTGGATTTAATTACAATTGAAACTGAACATTGTAATTAGTGTAATATTCAACACTAAATTGATATGTAAATTTGTTTTAAATTATTGCAAATGTCTAAGTGATCAAAAATGATGAAATTTGTTAATTGTCAAATTTGAAATTAAAAAGTGATTTAATCAATTTAATAATAATTTATTTAATTAATGTGAAAATAGCCATTTTAGCAACTGCCTTGGATTTCGATGAAGCTAGTTTCATCGGATCTGTAACTACGAATTTTATAGGATTTCAAGTTTCGTAGCGATCGGACTTGTCGTTTGATAGTACGGACTCGAAACGCGTAAAAATCAATTTAATTGAATTCAATTTGAAATAAGTTAATTTTAGAGCTAACTTCTTCATATGATGAAATTAGGACTTAAAACCTATTTCATTGAGTTTAAAAATATTGGAAACATCTATTTCGATATATGGGATGATCCATTTTCGTTTCGAGAACGAAATGGACTTTTTGGGTCATTTATCATTTCAATCCAAATCGATTTGGTTCATTCTTTCTAATTTCAGCTTTGCCTATAAATAGGCTGTTATAAACCATAATTGTTTCTCATATTCTCATTACTGTACATACAGAAATTTCTATCGCTCCTCCTTTCTCAATGGCTGAAAACCTAAATTCCCAAATACAAATCCAATTTCAAATCAATTTCAAAAATTCAAACTCCTCCAAACCATATCATGTTATATACTATTTCGTAGCTCTGGATGAGCGTAATTCACTGGTGCAATTCGTTTCTCAATTCGGTGTACCGTTTGTCCAGAAATCGCCGAGTTAACCTTAGCCGTCCAAACTAGGTATTGACGATCCAACGACGGATTGTCGTCCAATCGATGATCAGGGAATTGCGTTGGGAAGGGGAGGTCAAGCAGGCCTCTATGGTGATATTCGTTCGTGCTAGAGATGAATGGGCTCGCCTTGAATCTATGATGAACCTCGGTAGCGGCGGTGGCGCTAGGAGAGGCTGGAGGCGTTCTCTTGGAGGGCGTGGATACGGCTCTAGACGGGCGTCACGGCGGAGTCCTCTGAACTGTGGTCGGAGGTGGCCAACGACGGTGAAAATTAAAGGGGCGGTGGTGGCTGTTCAGTTTGTATTCATGTACAAAGGAGTGTGCTAGGGTTTCGTGTGAGTAGGACGTGATGACGAGGCAACATCAAGGGTAATGTTTGTTTATGTTTTCTTTTAATTTAATTTTTGAATTTCAAACTTCTAACGACCTAACTTTCACATACGAGGTCGAATTCACGCGCCGTTTTCTTCATTAGGATCGTATCGAAATTTAGGACATTATGGAACTAATGTGGATAAATTCTAAGACTGTTCAAATTTGGGCCCTATTTTGGATTTCAAATTGATTTGAAATCAAAAGTGAGTGTTTTAACCCACTCGTAATTACTAAATTATCTTATGTTAGTTAAATTAAATTTATGATGTGATTAGAAGTTGATTGACTACTGCTTGATATATTTTAATCGTCATTCCGATTAAATCTAAATTTATTTAATTTAGTAGCCATTTAATTTAATAGCCATTTAATTTAATATTGAAGTTTAATTGCCAGTTAATGCGTGTCATTAATAACTGTTCGATTGTTATTATTTATCGGTTGATTTGGATAATGATTGTGATGGATGTTTGATTGATGATATTGGATGACTGGATGTTATATATTTTTATATTGTTATAACACTGCAAGTTCCCTATGGGTTGAAACGATACATACCCGAATGATCAATAGATTAGGGAAAATCATTATGGGTTGAAATGATATACTTGAGCGATTTTATGGATTTCTTTTTAATTCGGGATTACGGGTTGAAATGATATATACCCGTAACTTAGATATTTGCAGATTAAAACGAAAAATATCCGTATCACTTGACTATATGGTAGAAAATTATATACGGGCACCAAATTGGTTAAATTAAATGATTTTAAAACCCTTAAATCTTGAATTGGATTAAATGATATTTTGAAGGAAATTGATTTATATAAATTTAATTACTTTGAAAATCCAAGTTTAAACGTTGGAATTAGAAATTGGTTTAAATCGAAATTTTAAAGTAATTTAACTTATTTTAATCTATTTAAAGTATTTTAATCTATTTTAAATCTACTTAAAGTATTTTAATCTAGTTAAAATATTTTAATCTATTTTATTCTATTTTAAACCTATTTAAAGTATCTTAACTTATTTTAATCTATTTCAAGTCTATTTAGGCCATATTAATCTTTATAATCTATTTTAAATCTATTTAATCTAATTTAAATCAATTTGATCTATCTTAAATAAAATTCAAACTATCTTAAATCCACCCAAACTATTCTAATCTATTTTAAACTATTAAAATTATTTTAATCTATTTTGAACAATTAAAAACTATTTCATTCTATTTTAAACTATTAAAACTATTTTTATCTATTTTAAACTATTTTAATCTATTTTAAACCATTAAAACTATTTTAATCTATTTTAAGCTATTAAAAACTATTTTAAACTGTTAAAACTAGTTTAATTTATTTTAAACTATTAAAACTATTTTGATCAATTTTAAACTATCTAAACTATTTTATAAATCTCAGGTTTTTGTGAAGTTGAAGTTTTATATTTAAATCCTCGATTTTTTTAGGAGAATACGATTAAATGATGTCATAACCTAAGTTGGAATTTAAATGACATATTTGATTAAATACGGTGATTTAGAAATGAGAATAACGTATTTTGGAAATATGATTTTAAAAGTGAATACGATTTTGAAAAGTGATACAGTTTTGAATACGATATTTTTATATCAATTATGATTCGGTTTAAAAATGTAAAAGAACCATCTAGTGTGAAGTAGGCGTTTGATTGTTAAAGAGACCATGATCAGATATTGTCATACTCTTTGCCAATACTGAAAACCACTTTCACAACTGTGTACATGGTAGAGATTCCAGGATAAAGCAGGATGGTTTGGTGTACGATTCTTTGTGAGGTATTTATGTAGCCCTGACTCCCGTGAGTCAGCTTAGATGTGACTAAAACAGGAGCTATGTCAGACCAAGTGAGGTCATTCCTCCTATCGAGCACATTTCTTCGATACCATATTATGACTTTGTGGTTGATTTGTTGACCACCCCTTGATTTTGATTATGGGAGTGTGTTTCTTGGTGGACGGTAGTAGCTGTTATGTGTTACCACCAGTCTTGATCTGCAAAACGGTAGAATCCTACCCTCAAATTGCCTCGCGTGCCGTGTTCACATTCCCTATCGCGTCTTCTACGAGTTTGGTTTGTGTCATACCTATGAGTCAACCGTATTTTGGAAGATCTTTAAGAGCATGTATTCTAGATTTTGGAGGCTTATGGGAAAATCATTTTCATTTAGTAGAGTTCTCCTACAACAACAACTATCAAGCTAGTATCGGTATGGCACCATATGAAGCTCTACACGACCGTCCTTATAAATCACCAGCTTGTTGGATAGAAACCAGAGATCGGTTAGTACTTGGCCCAGATACGATATGGGAAGCTTTAGAAAAAGTTGATATGATTAGAAAGAAGCTAAAAGATCCCCAAAGCAGACAGAAGAGTATGTAGATCAAATGCATAGAAATCTAAAATTCTCAACTGGAGATTTAGTCTTGTTGAAAGTCTCTCTAATGAGAGGAGTAATAAGATTTGAAAGAGCAGGGGGTTAGGACCTTGATATATCAGACCTTTTCCCATTCTCGAACGAATCGACTCACTAGCTTATCGAGTACAATTGCCCGAAAGATTGTCTAGTGTACACAATGTTTTTCATGTATCACATTTACGAAAGCATGTATATGATCCAAAACAAATCATAGAAATGGCTGCTCAAGAGGACTTGGAGATAGAACACAATTTAGCAGTTATTAGACGATATATTCGAATCATTGATTAAGATGAGAAACGATTAAGTAAGAAGGTCGTACGGTCAGTCAAAGTCCAATGGAGTGGAGATACAGAGGATTGCATATGGGAAAGGGAGGAAAGAATGAAGAAGGCATATCCCCAGTTTAGCATCGATATGTGGACTATATCAATCGATTGAGTGTACTCACTGCCTATGGTGTAGTCACTTATTTTATATATTTCACTTTATCGAGTAAAGATTTCCTTTTGAGCTATTTTCTTCTTATCTAATTTCAAGGACGTAATTTCTTCTAAGTAGGGGAGAATGTAACGACCCAGAGTTTGACCACCTCAAAATATAACATTTAAAGTGATTTTTATACTAAAAATATGTAGGGTTTTAGTATTTAAACAATATTAGATAGGATATGAAAATAGAAATATACATAAATATAATAACGTTTGCTTATATTAACAAAAGTGACAAAATCCTGATTTCAGAAAAGTAAGTTTCAATGGTTAAATTATTTTAATTTATTTATGAGTGTTTATATTTTTAAATAGAATTATACAAATTTATTTTTAAATTTGGTTTACATAAATAAATAGTTTAACTAAAATGTCAAAATGTGACTGTAAATCATCTTCTCGAAAATCAACGTTTTGTGGATTAAAAGTTGTCGCAGCGTCATCGCACCTTTATGCACACATTCTTATAAACATTTTAACATGTAAAGAGATTCAATTAAATAAACTTGATTACTTTTTGAAAATACACTTAGAAAATTCTAGAAAGTAATTAGCAAAAGTAAACTAAAAAGACAAAACATGTCATTTCAAAAAAGTAAACAAATCATTATATTCTTTACTTATGTCTTAAGTGAAGGTGACCTAAAGTGGTGATTTGAAACATGATGTTAAGTATTGAAGAAGTTATTTGCTTAAAGTTTAAGCAAAGGGTATTTTAGTCTTTTCACAAAATATTATTTTAATTTCAATAATTTTCTATAAATTCACATACACGTTTTCACTTTTTTCCACATCTTCTTCTTCTTTTTCTAAGATTTTCTTTCTTCCTTTAATGACTTCTTTCCATTGTTAAATAATGCCAAAATATTCCTAAAATAAAGCAAAGAAAATTTCAACAAAACTCCGCCCGAACCACCTTAAAACTCCTCCATTGCTCTTCTTTATGTAAGAAAAGCGGATTACAGATCTTAAGGCTAGAATTAACAATAGAGGGGGTGAACAATGTTTTAAGGAATTACTAATTCTTTTGTAGTTTATATTAATTTGAACACAAATGTATGCAAGATTCAGACACAGATATGATTACAGAATCAAACACAGATGCAGATATAAAGTAAAAGCAATAAACGAAAGAACGCACCGAATTTTATACTGGTTCCGAGTTACCCTACATCCAGTCCTGCAACACAAGTACGGATTTCCTTTCAAAATCAACTCTTACAATTGCACCCTCGATTTCAAAACCACGAGAACACTGCTTCAGATTCACAATCCTCTGGGTAGAGATACTTGATTTTACGGGCAATAAGTTCACCCGATTGATTTTCTAGGCTACAATCACACCTTTTCTCGCTTGATTGATTTTTCAGGCTACAATCACACATTTTCTCGCTCGATTGATTACAAAGAAATCTATAACTCCGAATATGTGATATCCCGGAAATTTTAGCAATATCAATTTAATAATCTGTATTTAAAATTAAATTGATTTGATAAATTTTGTTAATAAAATTAACTTGATTTAATAATCCAATTGAATAAATGTTTAATTGGTGAATTTTATCTTTTGAAAACTAATAAAATGTTTTCCTATTTATAATGTATATTTATATATATATTGTAAATAGATAAGTTTGATTTGTAGTTTAATTAACAAATAAAATCTTGTTTTAAATACTAAAAATCATTTTGATAATTTGGAATTATGTATAGAAAATTTAAAATATCATTTATATATAAAACATTAATGCATTTAAACAAGTTAAATAAGATAAGTAATTTATAATTTCTTTTATATAATTATTTAAATTAATGAGTTATTTTCAAATAATAATAAATGTATAAATATAGATATGTTTTAAAAGACAATATTATTATTTTTAAATTTAATATGTTAATATAAATTAGTTCTAAAATTGGATTTTAAGTGTATGAATAGAATTTGAACTTGAATTAATTTTGAATTCAAATAAATAAACATATATAAATCTTGTAAGTAAACTTTCATCTTTTATATAAATTGTTTTATTTCATTTCTTTAAAAAGAAATGCATAAACATTTACATATGAAGATGATTTATATACATGAGTACTTAATAAATAAAGAAAAGGGTTTCATTTACTTTTAAAATAAATAAAAACAATTAAAATAATTCTCAAACACATGTTATCATATTAAGTGGTATAATGACAAGTGTAGTTGAATTAAATTACTAATGTGACAAATGTTGTTTCTTTTTACATGTGTCTATGTATTTTTAATTTTTCTTTTAATTTATAAATATATCATTTTTATCTTATATAAGCATGTTTCTTCAAGCTCTATTCTTTTCCAATGTTCATTTTTTTTTTCAAAGTTAAGAATAAAAGAAAAATCTCAGCTGAAAACTTATTCAAACATATCTGCAACTCTAAACACTTCCTCTAAAAACCAGAAATCTTGTTTAAATTCATTTATCTGTAACCCAGTTTGCAAAGCTCAATCGCCAAATCTGTAATTCATTTTTTTCAACATCCTCATCAATTATAAATCTGTAAACCAGTAACCATTTCAAACATGCAAACTGTAAATCCATTTCCAAAAAGCTAGCCTGCAATCCACTATGTAAATCAAGGACATGCAACTACATTCTTTGAAAAACATGAGGTCTGAAGCAAACAAGTCCTCTGCAAAATCTTTTCCTTCAATCTGTTATGTATCCCTGCACCTGAAATCTGTAATGCAAGAGCAAAGCATAAGCCTGCATTTCCTTCTTCTTCAACTAGTTCAAGCCATCAGCATATAACTTCAAGATTTTCAAATTAAAAATTTAAATGCATCTAGCCTGCAACTCAACTTCAAAACAATGTGCAACTCAGTATAATCAGGAAGTAAAAGCATCCAAGTTGAAGTCTTTAAAAGCATGGCACTCTGGTTTTAAAATCAAAACAAAAGCTTTTCAAATTGTGCTCTGTTTCATCTTTAATTCCCAGGTGAGTAACACTTTTTAAAATTTAAATATAAGTTGGTTGTTTAAATAAGTATGTTTGTGAATATTATCTGGATTGCATGTTGATTTGTGTGCCTGTGTATATGATTTTATATGTATTGCTGAATATATGCATAGAAATGTTTGAATGCATGGGATGTATATATGCTCTTTCCTATATTTAACGTCAGAAGTAAAGACTTTAATAAAAATCTTTCTTTCTCTTAAACAAATTCATGTTAGGATTTAGGATTCAAGGGATATCTGATTGATTGATTATAAAGAAAGCTTTAAAAATTTATTCATGCTAAAACAAATTATAAATTGCTCTGGAAATAAGAACAAAAGGAAACTTTAAGTTTTTAGTAAAAATCCAAACACAGTAATTCTTATACTTAGGATTATAAATTGAATACTAATTCAAAAATAGGATTTTTAAGATCTAAATCTTAATTTTTAAAATTGAATTGAAGTGCATGTCGGGGTTGCACTGTTTTTTGGGGTTTTTTGAAAATTTAGATGATCTCGGGTTTTTTGAAGGTTGGGGTTGTTACTGGTGATGGTGGGATGATCGGTGGTGATGGGAAAAATAGGGATGGAGGTGGAAGATCATCAGCGTGACGGTGGTGGGTTATTTTGTTCTGTAAACCTAATTTCAACTGGTCTGGGAATTTTGATCACCACGCAGTCAAAGGACAATCGAGGGTAACAATTTTTGGTGAGAGGGTAGCTCGGGTGTTGAAGAAGAGGTGGACGTGGTTCCAACGTCTCCGATGGTCGGCGTTGAGGAGACGAGCTGTTTTCAGGTTGGGGTGTTATTCCATTCTGTTGATGACAGGTTGGTTTGGGGTAACTCGAAATTGATTTCGAGCAGATGATAAGTTTTGGAGGATCGCGATGTGATTCAGGAAGGGTCGGCGACTTGTTCGTTGGTTAGGTAGTGGCCGGAGGTGGCTAAAACCACCGTGCATATGCACGGTGAAGAATAGTGTCAGGGGAAGGTTGGGGACTGCAGTATATTTTGACTCGGGCCATACTCGAGTAATTCGAGTTTTTACTCGATGTTGATCAAGGTTTTTCTCGAAGTCTAGTAGAGGAACTTGGGTATATTGTGTTTGTTTCAGGTTTCAAGTTTTAGAGAAACCTGAATATTATTCCAATTCAAAATTTTGTTTTAAAATCTAGAACAGGGTTTTAAAAAAGAATTTAAAATTTTAAATTTAAATTATGGATTTCAAATTGAGTAGGAATCCAAGTTTTAAAATTTAATTTAAATCTTATTAATCAAAATGTTTAAGCAATTTCAAAGAGTTTAAATATTGAATTTAAGATTAAACTTTAAAGCTTAAATTTTAAGTATGGATTCAAAACTAAGTTGAATCCCAGCTTAAATGTAATTTAAATTTTATAAATTAAAATGTTTAAACAATTTTAAAAGGGGCTGAGATAGTTTAAGTTTAAAGTAAAGCTTAAAAATTAAAGTAAAGATTTAACTTAAGTTTAAATCTAGATTCAGATTTGAATCATAATTTAGAAATAAGGGAAGTTTCTAAAATTTAAATTGTTTAAATTCAACTTTGAATATTAAAGTTAATTTAAATATGAATTGTATTTGAAATGAAATTGGGTTTAAATTTCCTTCAAATTCTTTATAAAATAAGAAATTATTTAGTAGAAATTTTAAAAAGGTTTTAAATTGTTTATAAAACTTTGTTAAGGTTAAGTTTGGTTTTCATTTTAAATTTTAAATTTTAAAATGTAATTTGAAATTAAATTTTAAGTTAAATTGTTTTAAAATTAATTGGTTAAGGATTAATAAGAAAAGTTTTATTTTAAAGTAAATCAAATAATTCAATGATTTTTGAGTCATTAAACTAATAAGGTAATTTAAATAAGATAATTTATTTATTTATTTATTTATTTATTTAAAGATTTGAAATAAATTAATTAAGGTTAATTAAATTTGTAATTAATATTAATTAATTTAAATTAATTACTTAAGAAAGGTAATTAAAGGAATTAATGAAAAGTTAATGAAGGTCATTGACTTGGGATTATTTATTAATTAATTAATGTAATTAATTTTGATAATTTATTGGATTAATTAATTTAGATAATCAATTATGGAACTTGGTTAAGTAAGATTACTTTATGGAGATAATTAAAGATATTAATTACTTATTGTAATTAATTTATTAATTTGATTAGTTTAAATTAATTAATTAAGTTTAATTAATTTATGATAATCATTGGATGGGATGATAAGTAATCAATAACGAATAATTACTTACAGAAGTAATTAAGTTAAGTAAATTACTAGAGGTAATTAATTAAAGTAGAGAAGAGTTTTGGGAATTAATTACTTTGTGTAATTAATAATGAAGGTAATTTCTTTATGAAGTAATTAATAATTAATTACTTAGTGTAATTAATTTAAGCATTGATAGATTAAGTCAATGAGAAATAATTATATGATGTAATTAATTATGGAAATTAATTACTAATGAGATTAATCAGGGATGATTAATAAGTATAATTAATTATTAAATGTAATTAATTTAGGAGTGATAAATGAAGTAATTAAGGTTGGTTAATTACTGAACATGATAAATCAAAAGTGATTTATAATTTTGGTTTAATTAAAGTTAATTGCTTAATGTAATTAATTTAAATAAGTAATTAAATTTAATTAAGGATCATTAATTAATATAATTAATGATGTAATTAAGGATTAATTAATTAAAATTAATTAATCAATGATAAGTGATTAATGAAGTAATTAATTAATGTAATTAATTAAGGATTAATGTAATTAATTATAATTAATTAATTAATGAAGTAATTAAAGGTTAATTACTGATTTTGATTTTGGATAAGAATAATTACTTGAATGCAATTAAAGATAATTAATCAAGGGTGATTAATTAAGGTAATTAATTTGAGGATAATTATTTAATTGATTTGTAATCAATTAAGGGTTAAGTAAGCAAGTTTTAAATGGTGAAGTAATTGATTTAATTCATTTTAAATTAATTAAAGATAGCTAATTAATTTAATTCACTTTAAATTAATCAGAGATAGAAGTAATTAATTTAATTTATTTTAAATTAATTATAGATGGTGTGATTTTAGATCTTTGCTTATGAATGGATGATATGGTTTACCCTGAATGGTTTAAATCTCAGATATGAGAATAGTGTTGTGTGATATGGATGCATTGGTTGTATTATGATGATGATATAAGTATCTATTAATGATGATAATATTGATTATCTATTATGATGATGTGAATTATCTATCTGTGTGTATATAGATAGTTTAGATTGAATTGTTTTAAACTTAAAACAACTTGGACCTAAAAGACACGCTTTGGATTTCGATGAGTCCGGGATCGGGTTTCCATATTTTGGATCCAAAAACCACATCGATTCCTTTTAATGTTAGGTCATGAATCTAAGAGGAGCAAGTGAAGACTCGAGGTGTAAGGGCTATACGTCAGTATAACTCTGTGGGTGATTCCGTAATGAGTTTGACGGAATAGTGCTTATAGATTCGAGATGGTGAATCAGAGTGCAAGGGCTATGGTCATTGACTCTGAGGGTGATTCCAATAATGAGTGCAACGAGATAGTGCCTTCGGTTTCGTTCGAACCCGGAACGAACTTGTATGGATTGAATGCTTTCAGAACATCATCAGGTGGACGATGAGCATTCTATGATTTGATGTCCTATAAAGGTAATCGTAACCTCAAGCCTCATCAACCAGGAATGGCTAAAACAGGGGAGGTGCAGCAAGGCTTCGTGGGTAGCCCCCACTGGAGAGCAAGATTGATCCCTGTCTAGAGGTCCCTTTTTATTCGGCTTAGTGGCAGTTGGAATCGCGCGCCAACTGCGGGATTGTCTTGTTCGGAACTATTCAGTAAGGAATGGGTCCGTCCTTGTGTTGCAGGGGAGTGGGAGTACTCCTCGGTACGTTGATCTAGGCCACGTACTGTGACGGGCGGTACCCCAGTAGCCCTGCCATTGTATGGAATCTAAAATCCAATAAGTGCCAACGGTTTTGATTGCATTACTCACTTTTGTGGCTAGTAGCTGGAATTTAATCATGTAACAATTTCGGCTATTTCATATTTACTTGAAAACCCTAGACCTATTATAATATCACTGGATTTCCTATCAAATGTTTTGGTTAGCGTAAGGTAAAAACTTTTCCATGTTTATGTGTGGGAAGTCTTACGTGATACCTTTCTTTTCAAAAGGTTTTTGAAAATTAAGCAACTTTAACCTGTTACTCCCACCAGACCCATGTCTGACCCGGAGTTTATTTTTGTTTTTCCTAAACTCTTGGGTACTCAAATTTTTACGAGTAGCCAAGGGATTCAGGTTAGCTTTGACGAATATTGAAGGAGCAATGGAGCAGGAGGCTTCTGCGTTAGATATTAGTATTCCGCTGTGTGTTCTGTGATTGTCTCTGAGATTGCATTATGTTGTAAATACTAGACAGGTGTTTATAACTGTCTAGTATGTGTTGCATATCTGTGTACTCTGATAGTGGTTGTAAACTATGTAATATTTTATGTTATTAATATAATTTATTCGTTCCGCTGTTTAGATTCTGATGTGTTGTTCTTCTTCTTCTCTTTCTTTCTCTTTTCTATCCCTTTCTTTCTTATTAGCGATGCAATTTCCTGGTGTTTGGAAGTTGGGTCGTTACAGTTGGTATCAGAGCATTAGGTTGAGTGAATACCTAGGCTCTGGAGTGGTGTCTATCTTGAGAGAGCGTATTTGTAATTTTATATATATTTATATATATTTATCTATTTCTACCTATCTGTTGGGTTACCTGTTCAGGTTTTCCAATATAGGTTATAAAGGTAGATAAGGTAGTAGTGTTTGTGACACGATTACTACCATTGATTGGAGTCTGATATTTGAGATTGGAAGTATATCTATCGAGACTATAGACCTAATACCGTCGCGAGTAAGTTTTGTTGCGTTGAAGTATTTCATCGATCTCTGAAGGAAACCGGTTAAGGTTCGGAGACATCTTTGAAGTGCAGAGTTTGGTGAGTAGAGTTTGGCTTTGTGAGTTGAGCTAGAGCAAGTGATGGTATTTTAATAGCTCAGGAAGTTGTAACTGCGTGATGAGATGCAGTGACTATGGATTGTTTCCGAAGATGTTTTCTTTGGAACAAGTTTTGGGAAGTGTGTCTGATTCGGTGATGTGGCTGGGTTCAGCTAGTTGTTTGAGTTTGGCTTTGAGGTCTGAGTTTCTCAAAGAGCTTTGATTAGGAAGTCTTTGGCTCTGGTATCAGCAATGCAGCTTGGAGTGTTCTATGTTGGTAAGAAGTTTTCTGGCTGAGTAGATTTTCTAAAAGTGGAGTTCAGAAGCGGCAGAGTGGACCCAATACTTTATTGGATTGGCTAATTAAGAGTAAGCTGTTCTGATTGCTAAAGAGAGAACAGTTTTCCTTGGGAATTGGTCTGTGTTGATCGCAAAAGTGACTTGCGATAGTTTGAGTGTTCTTTTGAGGTATTGAAGAATTTTTGGTTGTCTTCTGAGAAGTCGAAGATTTGTCCGCATCTGGAGATCGAGTTTTCTTATCGTCTGGATTCCAGGAGTGCTACTGGTGGATCAGCTGGTAGAAGGATGATTCCTTGAGAAAGGGTTTGGTGAAGCAGCTTGGATTTTGGTGAACTTCTGAGTTTTCTTGGATATGTTGAGCCATATTTCTGGGAAGTGATGTCCAGTTTGTGCTCATATTCTTCATCAGCATTGTCTTCTATTCCAGTTCAGAGTTGTGTATTTGGTTTTGGATTGATCTTGAGGAGATCATTGGGTTGGGATGTTTTTGATTCTGTTTGTTTCTTGAAGCATTAACAAGGGATTAAGCTGATCAGTTTGGAGATAGGCAGCCCAGGATCGTTAAAAAAAAATTTGTGGCTAAGAGACGAAGGAATTTGGATTCCAGAGTCGGAGATTTGTTTTGGATAAGTTTTCTCCGATCCAAGGAGCTATAAAGTTTTGGGTAAGTCTGGGAGGCTAGCTCCAAGGTGTTTTGGATCTCTTCTGCGTTTTGGTTAGGTTGGTGTTTGGTTTTCAAGAGTTGAATTGCCAGTTGGATAATTGGATTCGGTGAGTTTCACGTATATCTGAGGGAGTACGTGTATGAGCTATCTTTGGTTGTGGAACCAGCTCTTCAGGAAGGTTTGGTTGTTGAGTCAGACTCGTCTGTAGTCTGATATGCTGTTTAGTTCTGTAGATCTAGATGAGTGGAAGCTCTATTGCTTCGTAGTTTTGATTGTTTGGGTTATATAGGGCGAGTATCCTGGTATATATATATACTTGGGGAAACTCGAGAAAATTTTATCCAGAATTCTATCTGGATAATTAAATTTGTTTGATTAGATAAATTGGTTGCTTTGGTTGTTAGAATATAATTGATATATGCTTGTGTTTAAATTTAAATCTTTAATGAGATTATTAAATTAACTTTGCTTTTAAATTTCGGGGACGAAATTCTTTTAAGGGGAAGGAATGTGATATCCCGGAAATTTTAGCAATATCAATTTAATAATCTGTATTTAAAATTAAATTGATTTGATAAATTTTGTTAATAAAATTAACTTGATTTAATAATCCAATTGAATAAATGTTTAATTGGTGAATTTTATCTTTTAAAAACTAATAAAAATGCTTTCCTATTTATAATGTGTGTATATATATATATATATTGTAAATCGATAAGTTTGATTTGTAGTTTAATTAACAAATAAAATCTTATTTTAAATACTAAATATCATTTTGATAATTTGGAATTATGTATAGAAAATTTAAAATATCATTTATATATAAAACATTAATGCATTTAAACAACTTAAATAGGATAAGTAATTTATAATTACTTTTATATAATTATTTAAATTAATGAGTTGTTTTCAAATAATAATAAATGTATAAATATAGATATGTTTTAAAAGACAATATTATTATTTTTAAATTTAATATGTTCATATAAATTAGTTCTAAAATTGGATTTTAAGTGTATGAATAGAATTTGAACTTGAATTAATTTCGAATTCAAATAAATAAACATATATAAATCTTGTAAGTAAACTTTCATCTTTTATATAAATTGTTTTATTTCATTTCTTTAAAAAGAAATGCATAAACATTTACATATGAAGATGATTTATATACACAAGTACTTAATAAAAAAAGAAAAGGGTTTCATTTACTTTTAAAATAAATAAAAACAATTAAAATAATTCTCAAACACATGTTATCATATTAAGTGGTATAATGACAAGTGTAGTTGAATTAAATTACTAATGTGACAAATGTTGTTTCTTTTTACACGTGTCTATGTATTTTTAATTTTTCTTTTAATTTATAAATATATCATTTTTATCTTATATAAGCATGTTTCTTCAAGCTCTATTCTTTTCCAATGTTCATTTTTTTTTCAAAGTTAAGAATAAAAGAAAAATCTCAGCTGAAAACTTATTCAAACATATCTGCAACTCTAAACACTTCCTCTAAAAACCAGAAATCTTGTTTAAATTCATTTATCTGTAACCCAGTTTGCAAAGCTCAATCACCAAATCTGTAATTCATTTTTTTCAACATCCTCATCAATTATAAATCTGTAAACCAGTAACCATTTCAAACATGCAAACTGTAAATCCATTTCCAAAAAGCTAGCCTGCGATCCACTATGTAAATCAAGGACATGCAACTGCATTCTTTGAAAAACATGAGGTCTGAAGCAAACAAGTCCTCTGAAAAATCTTTTCCTTCAATCTGTTCTGTATCCTTGCACCTGAAATCTGTAATGCAAGAGCAAAGCATAAGCCTGCATTTCCTTCTTCTTCAACTAGTTCAAGCCATCAGCATATAACTGCAAGATTTTCAAATTAAAAATTTAAATGCATCTAGCCTGCAACTCAACTTCAAAACAATGTGCAACTCAGTATAATCAGGAAGTAAAAGCATCCAAGTTGAAGTCTTTAAAAGCATGGCACTCTGGTTTTAAAATCAAAACAAAAGCTTTTCAAATTGTGCTATGTTTCATCTTTAATTCCCAGGTGAGTAACACTTTTTAAAATTTAAATATAAGTTGGTTGTTTAAATAAGTATGTTTGTGAATATTATCTGGATTGCATGTTGATTTGTGTGCCTGTGTATATGATTTTATATGTATTGCTGAATATATGCATAGAGATGTTTGAATGCATGGGATGTATATATGCTCTTTCCTGTATTTAACTTCAGAAGTAAAGACTTTAATAAAAATCTTTTTTTCTCTTAAACAAATTCATGTCAGGATTTAGGATTCAAGGGATATCTGAATGATTGATTATAAAGAAAGCTTTGAAATTTTATTTATGCTAAAACAAATTATAAATTGATCTGGAAATAAGAACAACAGGAAACTTTAAGTTTTTAGTAAAAATCCAAACACAGTAATTCTTATACTTAGGATTATAAATTGAATACTAATTCAAAAATAGGATTTTTAAGATCTAAATCTTAATTTTTAAAATTGAATTGAAGTGCATGTCGGGGTTGCATTGTTTTTTTGGGGTTTTTGGAAAATTCAGATGATCTCGGGTTTTTTGAAGGTTGGGGTTGTTACTGGTGATGGTGGGATGATCGGTGGTGATGGGAATAATAGGAATGGAGGTGGAAGATCATCGGCGTGACGGTGGTGGGTTATTTTGTTCTGTAAACCTAATTTCAACTGGTCTGGGAATTTTGATCACCACGCAGTCAAAGGACAATCGAGTGTAACAATTTTTGGTGAGAGGGTAGCTCGGGTGTTGAAGAAGAGGTGGACGTAGTTCCAACGTCTCCGATGGTCGGCGTTGAGGAGACGAGCTGTTTTCAGGTTGGGGTGTTATTCCATTCTGTTAATGACAGGTTGGTTTGGGGTAACTCGAAATTGATTTCGAGCAGATGATAAGTTTTGGAGGATCGCGATGTGATTCAGGAAGGGTCGGCGACTTGTTCGTTAATTAGGTAGTGGCCGGAGATGGCTAAAACCACCGTGCATATGCACGGTGAAGAATAGTGTCAGGGGAAGGTTGGGGACTGCAGTATATTTTGACTCGGGCCATACTCGAGTAATTCGAGTTTTTACTCGATGTTGATCAAGGTTTTTCTCGAAGTCTAGTAGGGGAACTTGGGTATATTGTGTTTGTTTCAGGTTTCAGGTTTCAGAGAAACCTGAATATTATTCCAATTCAAAATTTTGTTTTAAAATCTGGAACAGGGTTTTAAAACAGAATTTAAAAATTTAAATTTAAATATTGGTTTTCAAATTGAGTTGGAATCCAAGTTTTAAAATCTAATTTAAATTTTATTAATCAAAATGTTTAAGCAATTTCAAAGAGTTTAAATATTGAATTTAAGATAAAACTTTAAAGCTTAAAATTTAAGTATGGATTCAAAACTAAGTTGAATCCCAGCTTAAATGTAATTTAAATTTTATAAATTAAAATGTTTAAACAATTTTAAAAGGGGTTGAGATAGTTTAAAGTAAAGCTTAAAAATTAAAGTAAAGATTTAACTTAAGTTTAAATCTAGATTCAAATTCAGATTTGAATCATAATTTAGAAATAAGGGAAGTTTCTAAAATTTAAATTGTTTAAATACAACTTTGAATGTTAAAGTTAATTTAAATATGAATTGTATTTGAAATGAAATTGGGTTTAAATTTCCTTTAAATTCTTTGTAAAATAAGAAATTATTTAGTAGAAATTTTGAAAAGGTTTTAAATTGTTTATAAAACTTTGTTAAGGTTAAGTTTGGTTTTCATTTTAAATTTTAAAATGTAATTTGAAATCAAATTTTAAGTCAAATTGTTCTAAAATTAATTGGTTAAGGATTAATAAGAAATGTTTTATTTTAAAGTAAATCAAAGAATTCAATGATTTTTGAGTCATTAAACTAATAAGGTAATTTAAATAAGATAATTAATTAATTTATTTATTTAATTAATTAAAGATTTGAAATAAATTAATTAAGGTTAATTAAATTTGTAATTAATATTAATTAATTTAAATTAATTACTTAAGAAAGGTAATTAAAGGAATTAATGAAAAGTTAATGAAGGTAATTAACTTGGGATTATTTATTAATTAGTTAATGTAATTAATTTTGATAATTTATTGGATTAATTAATTTAGATAATCAATTATGGAACTTGGTTAAGTAAGATTACTTTATGGAGATAATTAAAGATATTAATTACTTATTGTAATTAATTTATTAATTTGATTAGTTTAAATTAATTAATTAAGTTTAATTAATTTATGATAATCATTGGATGGGATGATAAGTAATCAATAAAGAATAATTACTTACAGAAGTAATTAAGTTAAGTAAATTACTAGAGGTAATTAATTAAAGTAGAGAAGAGTTTTGGGAATTAATTACTTTGTGTAATTAATAATGAAGGTAATTTCTTTATGAAGTAATTAATAATTAATTACTTAGTGTAATTAATTTAAGCATTGATAGATTAAGTCAATGAGAAATAATTATGTGATGTAATTAATTTTGGAAATTAATTACTAATGAGATTAATCAGGGATGATTAATAAGTATAATTAATTATTAAATGTAATTAATTTAGGAGTGATAAATGAAGTAATTAAGGTTGGTTAATTAGTGAACATGATAAATCAAAAGTGATTTATAATTTGGTTTAATTAAAGTTAATTGCTTAATGTAATTAATTTAAATAAGTAATTAAATTTAATTAAGGATCATTAATTAATATAATTAATGATGTAATTAAGGATTAATTAATTAAAAATTAATTAATCAATGATAAGTGATTAATGAAGTAATTAATTAATGTAATTAATTAAGGATTAATGTAATTAATTGTAATTAATTAATTAATGAAGTAATTAAAGGTTAATTACTGATTTTGATTTTGGATAAGAATAATTACTTGAATGCAATTAAAGATAATTAATCAAGGGTGATTAATTAAGGTAATTAATTTGAGGATAATTATTTAATTGATTTGTAATCAATTAAGGGTTAAGTAAGCAAGTTTTAAATGGTGAAGTAATTGATTTAAATCATTTTAAATTAATTAAAGACAGCTAATTAATTTAATTCACTTTAAATCAATCAGAGATAGAAGTAATTAATTTAATTCATTTTAAATTAATTATAGATGGTGTGATTTTAGATCTTTGCTTATGAATGGATGATATGGTTTACCCTGAATGGTTTGAATCTCAGATATGAGAATAGTGTTGTGTGATATGGATGCATTGGTTGTATTGTGATGATGATATAAGTATCTATTGATGATGATAATATTGATTATCTATTATGATGATGTGAATTATCTATCTGTGTGTATATAGATAGTTTAGATTGAATTGTTTTAAACTTAAAACAACTTGGACCTAAAAGACACGCTTTGGATTTCGATGAGTCCGGGATCAGGTTTCCATATTTGGGATCCGAAAACCACATCGATTCCATTTAACGTTAGGTCGTGAATCTAAGAGGAGCAAGTGAAGACTCGAGGTGTAAGGGCTATACGTCAGTATAACTCTGTGGGTGATTCCGTAATGAGTTTGACATAATAGTGCTTATAGATTCGAGATGGTGAATCAGAGTGCAAGGGCTATGGTCGTTGACTCTGAGGGTGATTCCAATAATGAGTGCAACGAGATAGTGCCTTCGGTTTCGTTCGAACCCGGAACGAACTTGTATGGATTGAATGCTTTCAGAACATTGTCAGGTGGACGATGAGCATTCTAAGATTTCATGTCCTATAAAGGTAATCGTAACCTCAAGCCTCATCAACCGGGAATGGCTAAAACAGGGGAGGTGCAGCAAGGCTTCGTGGGTAGCACCCACTGGAGAGCAAGATTGATCCCTGTCTAGAGGTCCCTTTTTAATCGGCTTAGTGGCAGTTGGAATCGCGCGCCAACTGCGGGGTTGTCTTGTTCGGAACTATTCAGTAAGGAATGGGTCCGGCCTTGTGTTGCAAGGGAGTGGGAGTACTCCTCGGTACATTGATCTAGGCCACGTACTGTGACGGGCGGTACCCCAGTAGCCCTGCCATTGTATGGAATCCAAAATCCAATAAGTGCCAACGGTTTTGATTGTATTACCCACTTTTGTGGCTAGTAGCTGGAATTTAATCATGTAACAATTTCGGCTATTTCATATTTACTTGAAAACCCTAGACCTATTATAATATCACTGGATTTCCTATCAAATGTTTTGGTTAGCGTAAGGTAAAAACTTTTCCATGTTTATGTGTGGGAAGTCTTACGTGATACCTTTCTTTTCAAAAGGTTTTTGAAAATTAAGCAACTTTAACCTGTTACTCACACTAGACCCATGTCTGACCCAGAGTTTATTTTTGTTTTTCCTAAACTCTTGGGTACTCAAATTTTTACGAGTAGCCATGGGATTCAGGTTAGCTTTGATGAATATTGGAGGAGCAATGGAGCAGGAGGCTTCTGTATTAGATATTAGTATTCCGCTGTGTGTTCTGTGATTGTCCCTGAGATTGCATTATGTTTTAAATACTAGATAGGTGTTTATAACTGTCTAGTATGTGTTGTATATCTGTGTACTCTGATAGTGGTTGTAAACTATGTAATATTTTATGTTATTAATATAATTTATTCGTTCCGCTGTTTAGATTCTGATGTGTTGTTCTTGTTCTTCTCTTCCTTTCTCTTTTCTATCCCTTTCTTTCTTATTAGCGATGCAATTTCCTAGTGTTTGGAAGTTGGGTCGTTACAGAATAGCACTGGGATCTTGTTGAGATAGTGATAGAGAATCAAACCAGTAATGATCTAGTTAGATTCAATGGTGATTTTGGCAGAGTAATGGTAAAAATGTACATAAAGAAATGTGAAGAAGAAGAGGAGTGAAATCAGAGAAAAATATGAATATCAGTTTGTTTAAAACAGATCCTATTTATAGTAGAACAACAGTAATGTCCATTCGTGAAACGATATGACGAATAGGCACTTCCTTTGAAATTCAAAGTTTTGAGATAAACTGTCAACTTGTCGACAAGGGTTCCTTGGGGTTGTCGACAGGCCTAAGTTATTTTTGGTAATTTATTTTTCTTTGAAAATAACTTCTATCTTGTATTAAAATTATTTTAAACTTTATAAATATACTTAACTATAGTTAAAATACATGAATAAGTATAGAGAATAATATTTTGGCATATATAAAATTTTACTATAATTTTATATTTAAATCTAAGTATAAATATAAAAGTTAAATATATTATAATTAAAAGATAGTTTAAAACCAAGGATAATTTGATTTTGAAAATAAAGATTATTTTGAGGCTAAAAGTATTTTAAGACCATGATAGATGTTTTTGATTTTTATAAGGAGATTTTGAAATCATTTTGAAAACAAGATATAATTTTGTAAAACATTTGAACAGAAGTTAGTGGATACAAAACAATGTCACACTAGATTTTTCGTAGGTTCCATCCTACTTAGGATTCCATCCCTTTAACGGGCTTTAAGTGGATTCCATTCCACGAATAAAATGGATTTTAAGATGTCAGTGCTTTTCTAGGAGTTTTAACGAAATTCCTAACTAAATTACTTATATTGAAATCTTGAACTCTTGATAGTCTTGATACTCATGAGTCTTGAATCTTGATATCTTCGATCTTGAGTATATCAATTCTTGAATCTCTATACTGTACAGTCTTCATTCTTTGGTACCTATATATATATATCCTACATATATATATATATATATATATATATATCTAAACAATAATGTTAGTATTTATATTTTATAATCTTATTCTAAGGTTGTTGTCATCAAAACCAACTTCTCAAGGACTAACAATCTCCCCCCTTTTGGTATGACAACCTTTATTTATAAAATATTACTTCTATCCTAATAACTCCCTCTAAAACTAATAACTCCCCCTTAATCTATGCCTAACTATCCTATTTTATACTTCTCCCCCTTTATCATCAACAAAAAACTAACTCCAAACTATATAACTCCCCCTTATTCTTGTACTAAAATACTTTGCCGATGCCAATCACATATCCTTTTGAGTTGTCTCCAAAGTTAACCAGTCCTCCGTCTTTGTGTATTATATCATTTAGCATATCCGGTTTACCAGTCATGTGAGTAGAGCATCCACTATCGAGTATCCATTTATTCTTTTTGATCTGCACAATTTTTCCATTGTGGATTGATTCCTCAACACCCATAAAACATGTTTCCTGCACAACATACAATTTTGGTAGACAACTTGAATTTGAATATTGATTATATACAGACTCATGAGACAATGATGATATGAATATTTCTAAACTAGTATTAACAAGGTTTTTAAACATAGCCATTTTAAAATCTTTTTCAAAATTAATATTATGAAACTTTGAAAACCTCACTCTGATACCAAATATGAGAAATGCGGATTACGGATCTTAAGACTAGAAATAACACTAAAGGGGCATGAGTAGCATTTTAAGGAATTACTAATTCTTTTTGAGTTTATATTAATTTGAACACAAATGTATGCAATATTCAGACACAGATATGATTACAGAATCAAACACAGATGCAGATATAAAGTAAAAGCAATAAAGGGAAGAACACATCGAATGGTTCAGAGTTACCCTACATACTGTCCCGCAACACAAGTACGGATCTCCTTTCAAAGTCAATTCTTACAATTGCACCCTCGATTTCAAGGCCACAAGGTACACCGCTCCGATTCACAATCCTTTGGGTGGATATACTTGATTTTACGGGCAACAAGTTCACCCGATTGATTTTCCAGGCTACAATCACACCTTTTCTTGCGTGATTGATTTTCCAGGCTACAATCACACCTTTTCTCGCTCGATTGATTACAAAGAAATCTATAACGCTGAATAGCACTGGGATCTTGTTGAGATAGTGATAGAGAATCAAGCCAGAGATGATCTAGTTAGATTCAATGGTGATTTTGGCAGAGTAATAGTAAAAATATATATAAAGAAATGTGAAGAAGAAGAGGAGTGAAATCAGAGAAAAATATGAATAACAATTAATTTAAAACGGCCCCTATTTATAGTAGAATAACAACCATGTCCATTTGTGAAATGATACGACAAATAGACACTTCCTTTGAAATTCAAACTTTTGAAATAGACTGTCACCTTGTCGACAATGGTTCCTTGGGGTTGTCGACAAGTCTAAGTTATTTTTGGTAATTTGTTTTTCTTTGAAAATAACTTCTATCTTATATTAAAACTATTTTAAACTTTATAAATATACTTAACTATAGTTAAAATACATAAATAAGTATAGAGAATAATATTTTGGTATATATAAAATTTTACTATAATTTTATATTTAAATCTAAGTATAAATATTAAAAGTTAAATATATTATAATAAAAGATAGTTTATAACCAAGGATAATTTGATTTTGAAAATAAAGATTATTTTGAGGCTAAAAGTATTTTAAAATCAGGATAGATGTTTTGGATTTTTAAAAGGAGATTTTGAAGTCATTTTGAAAACAAGATATAATTTTGTAAAACATTTGAATAAAAGTTAGTGGATACAAAACAATGTTCCATTAGATTTTTCATAGGTTCCATCCTACTTAGGATTCCATCCCTTTAACGGGCTCGAAGTGGTCACATTCCATGAATAAAATGGATTTTAAGATGTCAGTGCTTTTCTAGGAGTTTTAATAAAATTCCTAACTAAATTACTTATATTGAAATCTTGAACTCTTGATAATCTTGATACTCATGAGTCTTGAATCTTGATATCTTCGATCTTGAGTATATCAATTCTTGAATCTCTATACTGTATAGTCTTCATTCTTTGGTACATGTATATATATCCTGCATATACATATATACATACATATATATATCTAAACAATAATGTTAGTGTTTATATTTTTATATTTTATAATCTTATTCTAAGGTTGTTGTCATCAAAACCAACTTCTCTGGGACTCACACTTTACGCACGGCTTCAACCACCACCACCCACAGCCCAGACCTCCTCCCCCTCCACTCAAGGTCACGAGCAACATTCCCTCCCCCAATCCAAGTCGAGCCACTTTAAGTCCAAGCGTTCAAAGATTCGTATGCGAAAAACATCGAGTAGCGAAACTATAACCGATACTCCGTTCAAATAACCAAACAAAGTGAGAACTCCTAATTATTATATTATATGTTGGATGATGACATGATGTTGCAAATTGATATTTAATATGCTTTTATCATCAAGTTTGGTTGTTTTCGTATGAATGTTGAAATTATATGCAAGTCACGCATATACACATCGATAAACACAAAAGGAAATCACTTTTCTAAAATTAACGAAATGGTGTATATGGGAGTGTTAACCCTCTTATAAATGGTTTAAAATGTACTTGAAATGTTTTGTAAACATTCAAAAGTGTTTAGGTAAAGCTTGAAAAGAAATAGAAAATTTGGTCAAAAATAAGCGTGTCGCGTAACGGTTGTTCGCGATTTCGTGCTATGAAAGTCAAACTAGTATAAAAGTTGGAACATAGCTTGGAATTCTTCAAGATAAGAATTTTTCGAGCTATTTTATCCTTAGTTTTCCCACGAAGAAAGAAAATCGAGATTTTGAAACGTAGATTTTGAGATATGAGTAAAATAAGTTTTTTGAAAAAATGTGGTTTTGCAATTCGGAATCCAAAATTGGATTTCTATGAAAATGATGTTATCAAATGTTTAAAAGTATGGAATAAATCTTATGAATCTTTTAAAATGTTTTAAAAGTGACATGAGTAATAAAAATGAATTTTCAAAAGAATAACTACGTGTTTAATAATGATTTGGAAGTTTTTATTTATTTAAAAAAAATATTTAAAGAAAAGCTATTACAAATTAAGTGATTTAATCTTGGCTCTAAAAGCCGACGAGTAGACTGGATTTTTCTATTTGTGAGATCTGGATGAGAGGTGCTTAAACCAAGGATATGTTCAGGAGAAACCAGTGCCCTGGCTCACCTGGCCTCTTCCCTGGACGAGGGATGGATAAGGTCGAAATGTTGGAAACGAGTTAAGTATAAAGAAAAATATTTTCCAGGATTTAAACAATTTGGATTTCATGCATATGATCTTATACTTGATGTTAAAGCCCAAAGAGGGAACGCTTACAATTCGTGGAATTTAAAAGGTGATTGCATCGTTATTCCGTCCATAGTATTTGTTGAATACAGAAATTGATATCGAGTAGAATTAGATGATTTCTATCGATTCTTCTTACTTAATAATCACTGTTTTGATTAACATCCTAGATGACATGGTTTCAACTAAATCAAAGGTATGAGTTTTGCATTAAGAAATTTTTATTAAGATTTAAATAAATAATTTGAAAATATTTTCCTAAGAAAAGATGAAATGATTTGGGATGTAAAATGGTTTTAAAGTAATCAAAGGGTTTGATAAGGGAGGTTTAGTGATTCCATATGCAGCGGAAAGAATGTTTAAGAAATGTATATCTCCAAAATAGATTTTGATAAAAAGAATTAAATCAATTAAAGAATCATTCCCTATTCACAAAACATCTTTTTATCGATGATTATTTCGAAGGAACCAGGGTCAGATTTGGACAAATCCTATTCAAAAACCACTTCTAACCACGCGTTCGAAGTAAAGACATGGATATGATATTTGGGATTTTCATAATGAAGAAATACTAGTTGATCATTTGGAGATAAAATCTCAATAGACATATAGTAGCGGTAGTTTCTTTTTTATGAAATATCCAATGCAAGGACTAATCACTACTAATCCTAGGGTGAATTCCCGATAGGATATGGTAGGAGAGTGCTTTCGATTTGTCCTGTTCCTGGACAACTTGTATAGACGAATTTTTGATGTCGCATTCCTAGTTACATAAGTGATCTCTGTGAACGTATCATCTGTTTGGTGGCGGAGAAGACAACTTCTCTTAGATTAACACCCTTTCCTGAGACCGTACAAGCTCAGGAGTTATATGTTTGTAGAAATCAGTTGTGTGATTATGGAATGAAAATGTGGCATTCAAAGAGGAAAGATGATATGCTATGTGAAAGGTAATCGTTACCTCGGGCCTCACACCCGAAAATGACCGAAACAGGGTAGATGCAGCAAGGCTATGTGGTTCGCAACCATTAGAGTATAATCATCCCCTTCTAGATATATTTCTACCCGCTATGATGTTCAGGTTTAAATTACTGTGGTGTATGCTTAGAGACGTCTCAGATAGGTTGATAACACCTGGGGTGATGATATATTCGGTACTATCTAGGAAGAGGTAGGTTAGTTTTGTGTTGGTAGAGAACCATCTGTTGGGCCTCGATACATTCCTCTACAGATGTAATGCTGGAAGATAGTCCCTTCACCTGTTCGTTTGCATGGAAACTCATTCTCCAATAAGTGTCTTCCATTTTGTTTTTAGAACCTGCTTTTTTGTTTAGTATGCTGGAATTTAAGAATGTAACAATTTCAGCTAAAATTAATAAGTTTACTTGCAAATGTTTTCAAAGATATGTCATTAAAGATAATGTCAAGTATCTTGACATAGAATGATTTGGTTATCATAAGGTAAAAACTCGTTTCGTGTTTATATGCGGTGTGGTCTTATGAGATATCCTTTTATTTTCAAACAACTTATTTTATATTCTCACTCCAGTTCCATGATTGACCCGGAGTTTATTTTGTTTTCCCTTTAAACCCTGGGTGCCCTATTTTTCCGGATAGCTATGTAGTCAGGATATCCTAGGAGCATTTTGGAGCATTTTGGAGAAGTCTTTTGGAGCTATGAAGCTGAAGAACCTATGTAGGTATTTACCCATATTCCACTGTGTATGTATTCAGTATGTCCCAGCATATGTGAGGATAGGCAGTTATAACTATCCCAGCTAGATTAGTATTGAACTAAGATGGATCACTTAGAGTGATCACTTATCATATATATAATTAAAGTATTGAATGCGATGTGAGAATTTTTGTTTATCTTTATTTCACCCCTGATAATCTGCCTTCCCGGCACTTGGATTTACAGTATGTGGATATCGTGGATGTTTTATTGTCGAATTCTGAGGGTCGAGGAGATGGGTCGTCACACCATAATTCAAGTTTCATACAATATACACAAGTATACACTAATATACACCAAATACTACTATGACAAAGTGCTCAAAACCCAAAAAAAGTCATATGCTTATTGCGCCTAAAAGAGCTTCAACCACCTCAATAACGTAATAACTTGCTATCCTTTTCACCAAAAATCTTTAATTGCCTAAAATGAAATTTTTAATCATGAGTATTAAAACTTGTAAAAGCTAAAGCAAAATATTTCAATATAAAGCTATATACTTTTTCCCAGCTTACCCGTTTTCATTTTTAAAACTGTCTGATATCAATACAGACATTTAAACCATGGATTTCTACTTAACCTTTTTCCTCTTAGAACTTGTTTTCGAAAGAAGTTCACAGGTTATACATAAGCCTCTCAAGTAAATTTTATATTGTAATATTAAAACTGAAATTTTGAAGTGTAAAGCACAAAAGCATCATACCATAAAAGCATATTTAATGTCGTTCTATTAAAAATCACAACTAAATGGTATAACCAAGAGACATTGGGTAAGCTAACAAATGATGTGATAGATGTTTTGCTCAACTGTAAAATTCAAGGTATTGTCACATGGATAAATTTTATTTTTTAGTCTATGGGTAAAGATAAATCAGTGGGAGTAATTGGAAGTTCAATTACTGGTGAAAGTGAAAATGCGTACAATCATTTGCAATCTCTATTCAGGTTATTATTTCCACTTTCCCTACTAATTTGTCATCTAACTTTTTTGTTTCATCTTTAAAATTTGCACATTCTCCTTGTGAAGGAGTTAGAATAAATGTTTTTAAGAACAATTTCAATTTGGTTATATAATATTTAAACCTAAAATATAGTTATTGATTAGCATGATCAGTCGTGCATTCTCCCACTTCACTCAGACGTTGTTCCTTATTGGAAAAATGGATCAAAATGCAACCAGTTATAATGTAACTCCTAATGCGTACAACATCCATGATATTTTGATTGGATTTGAGTTATTGTTATTCGAAACTGAAATGATAGACTATCGCATTTACTATGTAATATTTCAACGATATCAATTTTTGATAACTTTATGACAATAACGTTAGCAATGTTTGTCATGATACAGTAATTTTATACTCATCACTATGGTTGATCAACTACATTTTTGCCTTAAATTTCAAGATACTTCATTTATAAACGAAAATAAAATCACATCATTAAATAAATCTTATTATATCATGGAATAATAACTTTAGGAAATAAATAAATTATGTAATGACTTGTTATTGCAAACTTTACATTTTATATGTATAATGCATGTTAAAAATTTGTATTGCTTCTATTCTAGATGGCTAATGAAATAGTGCATATTGTTTAACTTATTTATGCAATGGATGAGCCCTTTAATTTAAACATTAATTATTCTAATCAAACAGACCTAGTACACATCTACATTCAACATAATTGATGGTCAAAATCTAAATGTAGAATGTGATTTTGACTGTGTGCTAATTGAAAATGAGCCAATGACTCGTATTTACGATTATAGGAAATAGGAAAAACAAGAAAAGTGGTTTGAGTATACATGAAAGGATGCAAATAAGCCACTCTTTCATTACACCAAGCAATTTCAGTATTTTTTCCCTTGGCACTAAGTTTTGCTTCTATTCTTTCAAATTACTTATCTGGAGTTCATTTAAATGTCACTATATAATAAGGAAACAAATTGAGCGGTCAAGCGGACAATTTGGAGCAAAAATATTTTTTTCTGATTAATATTTCATTATTCAAATATCGAAAATTGACAGGTAGTTCTAATATCACTTGATTATGTAGTCATTTTTAGTCTCATTGGTATTTTGTTTAAGATTGGCTGCAAACTTGCAGAAAAATGGTTAAGAACTTAGAATTTTCTTTAGTCGCAGGCATGATATAATTCAGTAGCAGCCAATTAACTAATTTGATGACAAAATCAAAAATGTATTTTCACAATAAGAAAAATCACTTACCAAAAATCGAGTCCATTTTGACATATATAGCAGGCCATGCTACCCCAAACCAACGACATTTTATATAAACTCCATAAACGAAGAAGGTCTCCATAAATGCGCATGTCCAACTTTTATGATGTCGACCCAAACTCTTAATGCTTTATCCCTAGTGAAACATTATGGAGCAAATCATTTAGATCAACTGAAAATAGTTCCTTCTACCATTATTTTTCCAGTGCTGTGCTTATCAATTAGCTTGCATTTAGAATTCACTGAAGATTTTGTACTCTGCATTTAATAAAAAAGAAATTTTGAACACATTATGAATAATTTTCAATGAAAAAGAAAAAAATATATTATCATATGAAATGTTGCATCATCAATCGTAGGAGTAGAAGATGTTATGATGTTAATCTTTTCAATAAGCAATTTTGACTTTGGTCGTGCTATTTTCATACCAATAACTTCCTCAATAAATGTCATGCAAACTACCGACCTCCATAAAAAGGTATCTTGTTTCTTTAGATTGTCTACCCGAACTATCGTGGCTTTTGGTCCTAGAGGAAGACCGTTAATAATCTAATATGGATCACTTGAGTAAACTCATCCTTCGACAACCAATTCCCCATTCCTACCTCAATCATACAAGTTGCATTTTGTTTCTGTGCTGTAGGATTTACTATGTCAAAGGAAAATGATATATTTATTAAATAACCAATTGTGTTCAAACCAATACTATGTTCATTAATTATCTTTAGGTCAAATATACGTAGTGTAAAAAATTACCATATTCACTTTCTCGGAGTTTTCTATTATGCGCACAACCCAATTAGTTGGCCGTGCCATCATCTTATCCATGGAAACTCCATAAAAAGCATAGAAAATCATGGCATTGAAGGCCTCCACAAAACAACATCTAATTTTATCTAAAGAACTATCAAAATTTTTATTGGTTTCTAACTGCTGGAAATGGCCGAGTCACATACTTTATTGCTTTCTTTAAGATGATTCGAAGCTTAGTCTCAAGGGCCAAGGCTAGCTATCAAACCCTCCATCTCCAAAAAAAAAAGCCTCTCGAATCTGGTCGATTTGCTATTTGCACGATAGCAAATCATTCTGAATTAACACTTTCTAATGTAATTGCATAGAAGAATATTGCAGAGAGAAATGGAAAAAGGAGAAGAAAAGGAAATAAAATTGTCCGTTCCATTATATATTTTTCCTTCTACCTATCTATCATTTAAATAGATAGAATTAAATTGTAAGTATTACTGAAATGATGTACAATTAACGAATCTAAAATTATTTTCATTCATTACAAATTTTATTACTATTAAATTTTGCAACAGCTCAATAATAATAGCCTATAAATATACTGCCTTATACAACGGTTCAGAAATTATTGTAATTCGTTACGAATTATTGTTAATTTTTGCAAAGGCTCAATAATAATAGCTCATAAATAAATTACATTATACAACGTCATTCATTGCGAATTTTACAACCATTAACTTTTTTTAAAATTAATTCACAAAATTCCAACAATCCCATACTTGAATTATTAAAATAACATTTCCAAACAATTTTTGAATATATAGGATTATGCATAAACAAAAGTATCTTTCTATTTAAACCTTTGCATAGTGAGTAAGATTCAAAATATACTAGAGTAACATGTAGCTTTGAACTCTATCTCTGACATCAAACCACATGCAACCTTTCTGAAGTGCTTTCAACTTGTCAATGCATTAATGGTCATGCACGTCTATCCCAGTTTAGTGACTATTCTAGACTCATTCCTACATTCACAAAGGTGAGTCTATCAGAAGTACTCTTATAGCTAGGTACGCCACTCCATGTAGAGTATGGATCTCATTAAGAGTTCATATTATCTCATTCTTTAATTGCTACAGGAATACATGCTTTTAAACATTCAATAATATAACATTCTTTCCTCTTATCGCTTCACATCTTGTTATTTACCCACTGAATCTAGTTCTTGGGATCTCTAGTCATATAGGTTAGGATACCATTATGAGTGTCTAAGGTTGATAGTCCCAGCCTTTTGGATGTTTTATGGACTTTCTCTCTGGCCAATCCATTCCTCAAAGGATCTGCCAAATTTTCATCAGTGGAAATATGATCTATTCTAACAACACCTTAAGAGCATAATTCTCTTACAGCATAGTGCTTATGAAATATATGTTGTCTCTTATTGTTACAATAATGGTTCAGAACTTTTGCACTAGCCATGGTACTATTGCGATGGATTAATACAGCTAGTATCGGTTTTTCCCTTAAAGGAATCTCTGCTAGCAAATTTATCAAGTAATCCTCTTCTTCACCAATTTTTGCTAGTGCTACCATGTCTGACTCCATAGAGGAATGAGCCAAAATAGTCTTTTTCTTGAATTCCCAAGAAATAGCCTTACCATCTATGCTAAAAATAGTCGCTAGTTGCTTCAGAATCATCGGATAAAGTATTCCATTCTACATCGATGTATCCTTCAAGTACAGCTGGAAACTTTTCATAATATAATCCAAAGTTCTTGGTTCATTTCAATATCTCATGAACCTTTCAGTAACAAGGCAATGCTCAATACTAGGTTTACTAGTAAACCTAAATAATAATCCTACAACATATGCTATGTCTAGTCTAGTACAATCAGTGGCATACCAAAGGTTGCCAATAATGCTCGCATAAGTCAGACTAACTTACACTATCACCAGAGTTCTTAACTAGTCTTACACTTAGATCGTATGGTGTATAAGCAGGGTTACCGTTAAAGTAATTGTATTTCTTTAATATCTTCTTAATATAATGAGATTGATCCAAAGAAACCCCTTTATTAGACCTAGTGATCTTAATACCAAGGATTACACTTGCTTCTCCTAGGTCTTTAACATCAAAGTTGGTACTTGATAGAGATTTGACCATATTAATAACATGATTGTTCGAACCAAAAATAAGTAGATCGTCTGCATACAAACATAAAATAGTGCAAATGTCATTCTCGTATTTACAATAAATAAATTCTGTCACTCTCATTAACTTTAAAACATTGTGAAATAATCAAGTTGTTAAATTCTTCATGCCATTGTTTAGGTGCTTGTTTTAGACCATATAAATATTTATCTAACTTGCAAAACCTTTTGTTGTTGTCTGTGTACTACAAAACCTTTAGGTTGATCCATATAATTTTTTTCTTCTAATTCACTCTTTAAAAATGCAATTTAACATCCATTAGGTGTATTATCAAATCATGAATATAAGCCAGTGAAACTAATACTCGAATAAAATGTAATTCTAGTTAAAGATGAAAGGTATAAAAAAAGTCTACATTTTCTCTTTGCTTAAAACCCTTAGCTACTAGAGGGGCTTTTATATTTATCAACTGTTCTATTAGGTTTTACTTTCTTTTTAAGTTCTCATTTATAGCCTATGGCCTTACAACCAGGTGGTAAATCAACTAAATGCCAAGTCTTATTGGATTTAAAAGAATCCTCTCAACATTTATAGCCTCTAGCCAAAAAATTAACTTCTAATAAAGATAAGGCTTCTTGGAGGTTTAAAGGGACCTCCTCTAAAGTGTAAGCAAAAAATATGAAGCATAATATTTTGCAATTTTAGCTCTTTTACTTCTTCTAGGACATTTTCAAAAAAGTCATTTTGTTAATTTCTTATGGGAATAATATTACTAGACGTGCCCCTAGTGTTCCTTAATTTAAAAGGAAATTTATTTCATCAAAATTGGTATTGTTAGATTCTATTATGGTATACATGCATTCAGATCATAAAATTATATGCTTTGTTATTAATAGCATGGCCGATAACTACACATTCGTATGCTCTACTAGCTAATTTAATTCTTTTCGGGCCAATTATATGAACACATCCTAAACAACACAAAGTTCTAAAATATGACACATTTGGTTTACGATTTTTCAAAATCTTATGGGGAGAAACTTTGGTCTTAGATCTAGTAATTATGTTCAACACATAACATACAGTAAATAAGATTTCTCCTCACCAATGTGATGTTGTGCCTGGATTAAGTAAAATAGCTACAACTAATTCAGTTAGAATCTTATTTTTCGATTCAGCATTACCATTCATTTCAAGTGAGTAAGGTATAACTCATTCATGTATTATACTATGTGAATTATAAAATTCAATAAACATATTGGATTCATATCCAGTGCCTCTATCACTACGTAATCTTTAACTTTCTTACTAAATTGATTTTCAATTTCATTTACAAAAGATTTAAACATTTCAAATGCATCACTTTTATTTTTCATCAGGTACGCATAAGTAAAATCAGAATAATCAACAATAAATATGATAAAATAGTGATGTCCATTTCTAGTCAATGTTCTATTTAGTTCACATATATCAAAATGAATCAACTCTAAAGTTTCAGATTCTATAATTACAGATTTATGTGGAGTTTTTATAATTTTGGCTTGATTACAGAATTACATTTTTCAAAATCTTTCAAAGACATATTAGGAATTAATCCTAAGCAACTAATATTCTTTATTAAATGTTGTTAGCGCTATAGAGTCTAGCATGCCATATATTAAATGAATACAACATGTAAGCAGAAGGAGATAGTTTATTACTTTCAACATTATACTTAAACATTCCCTCAATAACATAACCACTAACCACAAACATACCATTCATAGTGATGGCGTATAAATCAGTCATTACAGTTTGAGTAAAGCCAACCTTATTAAGAAGATAACCCAAAACTAAGTTCTTTCTCATCTCTGAAGTGTGCATCAATTCCTTTGACTTTTTTTAGAGGTAAACTTTAGCTCGATGCTTCCAATCCCAAAAACAGTAATGGTGTGAGAGTCTCTTAGCAACGCTTTCTTGTCCTTAAGCATTTGTGTATGTTTTGAATATAGCACAATCATAGGAGATATGGCATGTAGCCCCAGTATCTGCCCACCATCCTTCTAATCCTCCTATAAGGTTGATCTCTATAATAATATCAATTAGTGGCTTCTCTTCGGTCAGGTTCGCCTGAGGAGCAAGACTGGGCCTATTCCAAAACATTCATGCCATATGACCTGGTTTGTTACAATTATAAAAAATAAACTAACAAGATCATTTATTAAGGGTGGTTGTTGCTGTGGTGCAGTATGGTTCCTTTGAAGGTTCCTATTCTTGTTGCGATTCTAATTCTTAAAGCTTTTGGGATTTAGTTTCAAAACCGTAACCTTCTCAGTGTTGCTGTAAATAGCAAGCATTACCTCTTTCATATCATGTTTTTGAGATTCCTCCTTAATTCGAAGACCACTAATCAAACATTCAAGTGGAAATTATTTAATTTTATTTCTAAGCTCATTTTTGAACTCTTTCTAACTAGGGAGCAATTTATTAATAAGTACTACAACTTGAAATGTTCGTCAATAGTCATACCTTCGAAGATGATCATATGAGCTATTTTATGAAGCTCATGAGACTGCGTCTCTAATGACCTGTCATCGGACATCTGATATTTAAGATAGCGGTTGATTGCGTATTTCTTTGCTCCAGCTTCCTTCATGTCATACTTCTTCTACAGCGCCTCTCAGATCTCCTTAGTCGATTTGCCCTCTACTTTGCAGTAGTCGTATAAATCGTCGCATATGCCATTCAGAATGAAGTTTTCACCCAAGTAGTCATGCTCAATCCAGGATTACTGCTCCTTGCTCTCTACTTAAGTGGGTGGATTAGAGAGTGGCAGTTTGTCAGTGGTTGGATCATAGAATGCCTTATTCATTATCAGGAAAAATTGCATCTTCTGCGTCCATCTTTTGAAGTGTAGGCCCTCGAACCTAAAGGGCATGTTAGTGTTTGGCGGTACTATTCTTGTAAAATCAATGGTCGTGACGACTTGCAGCAGGTGAATCATCTTAAATTTTTGATGTTTGACTGTTGGAAATGGTTGAGCAGTGTACCTTGTCACTTTTTTAAGATGATTCGTGGCTTAGCCTAAAGGTGCAAGGCTAGCTATCAGTCGCTTCGTCCTCAAGATAAATAGTCTCTTGAATTTGGTCGATTTGTTGTTTGCACGACGGTAAATCATTCTGAGTTTAGCACTTTTTAATTTAATTGCTTGGAAGAATTGTACAGTGAGAGAAATTGCAGCGGTAGAAGAAGAAAGAATGTTTGTTGTCTTATATTTTTTCCTTCTACCCATCTATCATTCAAGTAGGCATAATGAAATTGTATGCATTGTTAACGGATCTGAAATTGTTATCACCTATCATGAAATTTATTACCATTAATTTTTGCAGCGGCTCAATAATAGTAGCTCATAAATATATTACTATTATACAACGGTTCATAAATTATTATCATTCATTATGAATTTTAGTACCATTAATTTTTGCAATGGCTCAATCATAATAGCTCATGAATATATTACCGTTACACAGTGACATTGATTACAAATTTTATTACTATTGTTAATTAATTCACTTAAAATTCTAACAATTTTCATGGCATTTGAACATAAAGGGACTTCATTGGATTGTTGTTCTGTAGTTAATCAAAACTAAGCTACATTATGGATTGCACTAAAGATCAAATTTTTAAAAGATGTCTTAATAATAATATAACAGATTTTTACCATTTGAGATACGCTTACTTCCCTCCAACTTTCTTTGTGCTACCAATTAATAATGCTACAAAAACATTAACGACAACGTTACTAGCTTTTCAAGTTCTTACATGTACACCAACGACGATAGTTATAACTATGACAAAACATCTATGGTAAGGTTATTGGAATTAGAATACTATTGAATAATGCACTAATATAAGAATAGAAAATTGTGTGCACAACATGATATGGGATAAAATGATGCAGAATAACAAAAGTTAAAAGAATTTTCATATAAGATAAGCTCATATAACTGATATATCATGGGACACAGAAGTTATTATCGTTTGTATAGGATACAACAACAACAACAAAACCATTTTTCTCAAACAAGCTGGGGTCGGCTAGAGATGGAACCCGAAAATAAGTGATAAAAGTAATCTAAAGGTTATAATAATAATAATAACAATAACAGTAATAAAATATAGGATATAAGATGAAAATAGGCGGTAACAGAATGTCGCCTCTGAAGCTTACAAGTTATATTTGTATGTAATAAGTGTTATTGGGCCAAGGCTTTTCTGTATTCAGCCCAGTAGCATTTCAACAGTTATAAATACAAACTGTTTGTACAGAAGAGATATAATAAAGCTTTACAATTTTCTCAATTCTCTTATATGGTATCAGAGCAGTATAGCATCACTGCAAACAAATCAAGATCCTCAAGCAATAATCAAGAAAAGGTGAGAAGATAAGAAATTATCAAATTTCATCAGAATTAACTTCATCACTTGAGATTCTGTTATACAGTTCAACAACTGTATAACAATTTCTTTGAAAGAAAAGACATTATCATCATTTGAAGTGGCTGCCGTGCCAAAGAGGGAGATATCAGAGTAATATCATCACTTATCTACCCTCTGGCTGCATTCATACTCCATCAGATCATCAAAAATTCCAAGAAACTCACCAGAAGTGCCTTGCCTTGACCATCATTCAGATTCAAATCATCATTCTTTTCAGATCAGGCTGCACTTCGTTCTATTTCTCTGATTGCAATTCTGAAATTTGATTCTGACATTATCTTGTTAACTGAAACCTCACTATCATGTCTGAAGAGAGCACTGATAATACAAATACCCCACAAAATCAATCAAGAACCACTCAGCAAAATTCCATCACCACTCAAGATCTCATCAAGTCCATAATCAAGCCACAAAGTCAGATCATCACCATACAACTTGATGAATCCAACTACTTGTTGTGGAAATTTCAGATTGAAATGGCTATCAGAGGGTATGGACTGCAAGAGTATGTTCTTGGCACCTTGATTACTCCTCCAAGATTCACTACAAATCAAGAAGGAAAACTTGTAAGTAATTTTGAATACACAATACATGAGAGGCAAGACAGTTTAATAAGTTCTTGGCTGTTGTCATCTATAAGCACAAGTTTACTGCCACAACTCGTTGGATGCAAAACAACTAGTGAAATATGGCACACTATTGAGCAAATATTTAGTTCTCAATCTGCAGCAAGAATAATGCAGTATAAAAGGCAACTTCAAAATTTAAGAAAAGATAATGTCAGCATGAGAGAATATCTCTCTAAAGCCAAAACAATTTGTGATCAGTTAGCCTCTGCTGGGCACAAGATAACTGACACAGAGCAAATTCTGTGCATCTTAAGTGGCCTGGATGATGACTATGAGGCAGTGGTTGCTGTAATATCATCCAATGAAAATCTGCCATCACTGCAAAATGTTCAATCTATTCTTATTGCACACGAGGGAAGATTGGAACAAAAGAAATCAGCAAGCTGGGACTGCAATGTCAACTATGCAACTGTAAGCAAAGGTAAAAACCAAGAAAAGAATCAAGGCAACAGAAATCAACCAAACAACTACAGAGGTGGTCAATCAGGTAGATTCAGAGGAAGAGGTGGCAGATGGAATCTCAATAACAACAAACCAAGATGTCAAATATGTGAAAAATATGGTCACACTGCCAACAAATGCTACTTTAGATTTGATGCCAACTTTGCACCAGCACAACAAACCAACACTAACTCAAGAACTCAAAATCCCAATGTTAACATGGTCAGTGCACAGCAGGAACACACATCTGATAACACAAACACAAATGCAGCAAAAGCAGAAGACATACATGATGAAAGCTGGTATCCTGACTCAGGTGCAACAAATCATGTAACAAACAGCATGGCAAATTTAAATCTTGGCAACAGGGAATACAAAGGTACACAATCTTTATGTATGGGAAATGGTAAATCTATAAAAATATCTCACATAGGAAATGCAAGCATTAATGGAACCAGGCAACTGTATCTAAACAATCTGTTAATGGTTCCATTAATCAGAAAAAATTTGATGAGTGTGTCACAATTTGCTAAAGACAATAATGTGTACTTTGAGTTTCACCCCAAATATTGTCTAGTTAAAGATAAACTAACTGCTGAAGTAATTTTGCAGGGTAAAGAACATAAGGGACTTTACAAATTTGATGTACCAAACTCAAGAAGTGTTGAAAGTAATGAAAATTGGTGTCACATCTCAGAAATCAAAAACACCAAAAACTTTGATGTATGGCACTATAAGTTGGGTCATCCCAGTTTAAATGTAATGAAACATGTTTTGAGCAGTTGTGGCAATACTCATATTAGTAAAATTCCTGATTCATATATTTGTGAATTCTGTCAAATGGGCAAGAGTCACAAACTTGCATTTCCATACTCTAAAACTGTTTACGATAAGCCTCTTGAACTTGTTGCAACAGATTTATGGGGACCAGCCCCCATACACACTGATTATGGATACAAATATTACATTTCATTTATTGATGCATACTCTAGATTTGTATGGATTTATTTTTTTAAAATCTAAATCAGAAACCAGGAATGCTGTGATACAATTTATCACTAATGCAGAAAGACAGACAAACTGTCAATTGAAAACCATACAAACAGATGGTGGTAAAGAGTTTTTACCTTTGAAAGGTTATTTTGAAATGAAAGGTATAACTCATAGAGTAACATGCCCATATACTTCAGAACAAAATGGTCTTATTGAGAGAAAGCACAGACATATAGTAGAAACTGGTTTAACACTGCTAGCACATGCATCTTTACCACTAAAATTTTGGCCAGATGCCTTTTCTACAGCAGTGCATTTGATTAATAGACTGCCCACAAAAGTTATAAAGTTTAAGAGTCCAATGGAAGTGCTATTCAGTGTTAAACCAGACTATCAAAGTCTAAAGACTTTTGGATGTCTATGCTTTCCCTACATAAGACCATACAACATACACAAACTTGATTACAGGTCAAAGCCATGCACCTTCATTGGATATGCCACAAACCAGAAGGGATACAAGTGCATTGATGATAAAGGAAAAATATATATATCCAGGCATGTAGTGTTCAATGAACATGAGTTTCCTTTCAGCAATGCAGCAATCAAAACAAATCAGAAAGTTCATAATCCAATGCTATCAATACCTCAAGTGCTACCTTCACCAGAGGTTATCATACCTGTGCATAACTCCAATCATCATGAAGATGATGACACCAGCTCTCAACACACAGTGCCCAGGACTGAACCAGGTCAAGAATCTGCTGGTGCACCAACTGAGCCTACCAGTGTGTCACAAGACACCAGCCATCATCTAGACACTCATCAAGTACTGCATGATACTCAATCACACAGTACCCAATCAGAGACTGCTGTTGAAGATAGACAACCACCTGCAAACACTGGGCACCACATGATGACAAGGGCAAAATGTGGAATATTTAAGCCAAAAACATATAGCATAGAGTCAGAGCTCACAGAACCAAGCACATATGAACAGGCAATTCAGAATGATAAGTGGAGCAATGCTATGCAAGAAGAATACAATGCTCTAATAAAAAACAAGACATGGGATCTTGTACCATTACCAAAGAATAAAAATATAATTGGATGCAAATGGACATTTAGATTAAAAAGAAATCCTGATGGCACAATTCTTAAACATAAAGCAAGACTGGTAGCAAAAGGGTATTCACAGCAGAATGGATTTGATTTTAATGAGACTTTTTCTCCTGTTGTGAAACCTACTACCATCAGAGTCATATTAACTATTGCTTTACATAAGAATTGGCCAATCAGGCAATTAGATGTTAATAATGCCTTTCTTAATGGTGAATTGCAGGAAGAAGTGTACATGGAGCAGCCACATGGATTTATACAAAAAAACAGAGACCAGCTAGTTTGCAAACTTAACAAGGCATTATATGGACTCAAGCAAGCACCAAGAGTTTGGTTTGACAAGCTGAAGTCAACACTAGCAAGACATGGCTACAATCCCACAAAATCTGACAACTCACTGTTTACTAAATTCTTAAACAGTTCAACTGTGTACATACTAATCTATGTTGATGACTTTGTTATCACAGGGAATGACAACTCTGAAATTATGAACATTACACAATGCTTGAAAGAAGAATTCTCAATTAAAGACTTGGGTGAGCTAAACTACTTTCTTGGCATAGAAGTTAAAAGAACATCAGAGTCAGAAATTCATCTAAACCAAAGAAAGTACATCAGTGAGATACTGGTTAAGGCAAAAATGGACAAAGCAAACCCACTGCCTACACCAATGATAAGCAATTGCCATCTATCAAAAAACAAAGGAGAACCAATCATAAATGTTAAAGAATACAGAAGCATCGTAGGGGCACTGCAGTATGTCACAATCACTAGGCCAGACATCTCCTTCAGTGTAAACAAAGTAAGTCAGTTTATGCAAGAGCCACATGATGAACATTGGAAGGCAGTTAAAAGAATACTCAGATACTTAAAAGGCACTATTAACCAAGGACTGATCATACAAGCAAGTTCAACTCTACTCATAAATGGTTACAGTGACTCTGATTGGGCATCAGATCAAGATGACAGGAAGTCTACTACAGGGTACTGCATTTATTTAGGTAAAAATCCAATATCTTGGTGTGCAAAAAAACAATCTACTGTATCTAGATCAAGCACAGAAGCCGAGTATAGAAGCATTGCTAGTACCACTGCAGAAATTATGTGGTTAACTTCTCTACTAGGTGAACTAAAAATCAAACTTGATCATAAGCCGATAATTTGGTGTGATAATCAAAGTTCAATTGCTATCTCAGCAAACCCAGTACTCCACTCTCGCACAAAACATATCGAGCTCGATCTATATTTTGTACGAGAGCAGGTAATCAACAAAAAACTTGAAGTCAGATACATACCTTCAACTTACCAAAAAACTGACATTTTTACGAAGCCCTTATCACGGCCGAACTTCATCAAATTCAGACAAGAGCTCAACGTGGACGATGCCAACATGAATCTCAGGACCAAAGGGCAGATCTATATCCCTGAAGTAACTAAAGTTGAAATCGAAGACTATCAAGACCTTGCCTCACTGACAAGCTAGAAGCAAGATCATCTGACCAGCTAGCAAGTCTTCTATCACATGATTGCTGTCATATCTCTTATTTAAGATGAAGATAGAGAAAGTTTCTTCCTGGCGGCTCACAATCGCATGTATTGCAAACCCTAACCCTAACGTTAGGTTTGAGGGGGGGTAACAGAATGTCGCCTCTGAAGCTTACAAGTTATATTTGTATGTAATAAGTGTTATTGGGTCAAGGCTTTTCTGTATTCAGCCCAGTAGCATTTCAACAGTTATAAATACAAACTGTTTGTACAGAAGAGATATAATAAAGCTTTACAATTTTCTCAATTCTCTTATAGGCGGTAAATATTGACTATGTACAAAATATAACTACTAAAAAAGGCAATTGCAGTTGATTATCAATCTGACTAGATTTGTAGATTAGCAAACTTGAACTCCACACAAAGAAGATAAAGGATTTTCATAATTCAATCCATGTTTTACTGTAGGCATTTTCTACTGATTTATTACCATATCTTCTTCTTTTAAGCAATTTGTCGAGTTGTAGCTGATATCACCATTCAGAGAAGTCTTGTGAAGAAGAAAACATACATCAAGGTGAGTTTTATCAAGATTGAAAAATGAATTTACTTGTACAATAAAATAAAGCTCACTTGGATATATTAGACTATACCAAGCTCACTTGAAACACATTGATACATTACAAAGCCCACGTCATTACTAGATTGTCCTTGATCAGAACCTTCATCTCTCACCATAAAAGGACCCAAACTCAAATTATCTTTTTGTCTAAAAATGAATCGCCATAGCTAGCCAAATACGATACCATCTCAACCCTAACATGAACCTGAATCGCCAAATTAACCTCATCAACCTTTAAAACATTGCAGAAACAATACATGAAAGAATAACTATACATGAAAGAATAACTGCAAGCACACTTAATCAGCTTCAGTAAGATGAGCAGTAAAAACATTACGCCATATGGTCATCTTGTTTAAGCAAACCAGTAAGATGGTTGTAAAAACAGTACATGAAATTATACCTGATTTTTAACTAACGACTGAACCAACTACTCTAATTCTTGCTTAAGGTTGCACTCCTTCCCATTGCTCGTAGTCATCCGAAATTACCTTGTCCCAACACTTATAAAAGTGCATCTCCTTTGATATTACATAGAGCTAGATTGTGCTTCACTTTCAACTTTTTTATTTTCTCCTACAAAAATTAACACAGATTATATTTCACAGATGAGTGCCATAGTATATCATTCTTAAACAATTTATACTTAAAAATCCAAAGCACTTACTATAGTATCTACAACATACATGCTCACTAGTTTACCATTTTTTTTGAGTGCGTAATTTAATCCAAACTTGAATTCTAAAGATGGAGGAGGGATCGGCACTTTCATTTTTCTACATTAAAAATAGCACCGAATAAAACAACGATCATATTAAACTAACTAGTTAATAAATGCTATGGTAAATAAGTCAAATATTTTTTCTAAATCTTTAGTCAATTGAGTCATTCCTCTATGATTACATGTATGCGCCATTTGTTTACTTTTAATAGTTTTATATTTCTTACTTTGTTTCTGGAATATAAGGTTGTAATACACTGATTAGTTAATTTTCATTCTTCGTACACTTATATTTCGTATATATAAATGATCAAACAACTGCATTGAAATCTGCACTTGTTTTCAACTCAACAAACCTCTTTTAATCATTTGCACTTTTGATGTTATCTGGCCTTAGCTAAAATCTTTCCTCCTTGGTCTTCGCTTTCTTTATCTTTCCAACTAATTGGGCTTTTGAACACCTAAAGATACATCCCATTTGCTGAAAAATGGGAACCTTTCACCATTCTTCATCTATTCTAAATCTAACTTGCAATATTAATCAAAATATTAATCGAACTAATAACTATAACAGTTTAACTCTGATAGCTGATGATGTTCAACTGATATTGTTTTAGGATAATGTAACCAAAGCCAGCTTTTCCATGATTCTCATGTGCAAATTCTTGTTTAACTCTTGTAACACGTGAGCTAAAATATTATTGAGGCATCACCAAAAAATACTATAGCAAGTTAATGGTGAAAGCCTATCAATGATTCATAAAATATATGTAGGTACACCAATTACAAGCTCAAGTTTCATGTAGCATTAAAAAGGCCAAGATCTAAAACGTTGATAGTTTAGCTAATTTGATTATGATATAGAATAGTGTATCTGTGTTACAACATTTGATGTTCTGGAATCCTAGGTTTCCAAATGAGATTCAAATCACAGCTTGTAAAGTTACGCGTTTTAAAGCTTGTAAAAACACTAAGCTTAAAGGTCAATTAATTTTTGGACAATTTTTCAAATCAAGCCCGAACAAAAAACATATTTAAATTTTAGACCTGAATCGAAACTTATTATAAAAATAGGTCTCGTTTTGCACAAATATGAATTGCGCAAGTGTATTTTTACTCAAAAAAAATTATACATGCGCAAATTTGGATTGCGCAAATGTTATTTTTCAAAAATATTTTTTGTGCTTGAGCATTTATGGAACGCGCAAGTATAAATTTTGAATTTTTTTTTACACTTGTGCATATCTGGATTGCGCAAGTATAAAAAACTGAAAGAATTTTTTTGTGCTTGAGCATTTATGGAATGCGCAAGTATAATTTTTGAATTTTTTTTTTTTTACACTTGCGCATATTTGGATTGTGCAAGTATAAACATTGGAGAAAGTAAACGAGGCCTATTTTTGCAATAAGTTTGAAATGAGACCTAATGTTAAAATAAAGTTTTTTGAAAGGCCTAATCTAAAAATTTGTCCTTAATTTTTTGCATCAAAGCAAACTTTTTGATTATATTTTCTTTTAAAAAAACTAGCAACCGATTTAAAAGTGCTCATCATACAGTATTATAGGTGACAGTTTACTATAGTAATTTAGATCAGTACCAAATCAATTAGATTAATTTTAATTGTCAGTTAGTTTAAGATTGAATTAGTTTTATGGTAATAAATTAGATTAATTCTAATACATATTGCATTTCAATTAGATTAAAATTATGTCTTGGTGGTAATTAATTAGTTTTGTGGGAATCAACTGCAAATAATATCTTACGCGGACTACATTAATTTTAATCTAATTATAATTTAATTATGTCTTACGCGGACTACATTACTTTTAATCTAATTATAATTTAATTATGTCTTACGCACACTATATTAATTTTAACCTACTCAATTGCATTACTTGCATTGGTAATACATTAAGAAAATATCTAAATAAGTTCCCATAAAACTACTTTTAACTCATCCACTAAGATGCTTTCAGTAAGTATAAATGAAACATGATGCTGTACAAGTGGCCCTAAATAAGAAGATAACTAATTGGTTTGGCTAATGCATTAAATTCAACTTCGATTCAGCCCAAAGAATCTAAAAGGAAGTCTTCTCACTCTAATCTAAGCTCTACTCTTCTTTTTAATAATTTAGTTTCATCTACGTCTTCAATAGTTCTATCTAGTTCCATTGCATCTTCCGGATTTACATTGGTTTGCATGTTAGTGTGCATTACTGACTTATCTCCAAACAGTATTTCATTTTGTTCTTCATTTTTCATTAGTAACCATGGCTAATCTTCAAAAGCTGGTTCAATGTGCTTGTCCATTGCATTTGACCCATTAGGTGCATATTTGAAGCTTCAATTTTTCTTTGATATCGAGTAAGCACCTTCTATTAGTTTTATCCATTTTCTATAAATATAACAAATTAGCAACATCTCATGAATACTAAGTTACAACACATAACATATACTAGTTTCGATTTTGCAAATGTATAATATGCAGCACATATTGCATTTTATTGTTAATATGACCGATCTGTTTCTACTAGTTTCTATTTTGCAAATATTTTCAAGGCTAGTTTCTATTTTGCATGAATACAATCTCCAGTATAAAATAACCTAACTGAAAATATTCTTCTTGATTCAGTGGATTGACAAATATGCATGCAAAGAAAGTTGGAAACTACCATAAATTTTTATTACAATGTATAAACACTTCTTATATACAGTCGCATATGCTCCTCCACTACAAAATTTTCTAGATTATTACGATTAAAATATATATATAGCTAAAAGCTATTTGAACAATTAAGAATCTACATTAATTTCAGTATGTGATTAAAGTCACAAAATATGAAAAGGGTACTCCAATTGTTATGGAACATTCTAATATTTTCTCCTAAATAAAACTATATATATATCGTTTGAAAGATTTGGATTTTTACAACCCATGAAGCACTCCCTTGATCAGGATAAGCACAAAATAAATCACTATTGTAAGTTATCAGCAAATTATTACCTAGCAATGCATCAAAATAAATTCATATCGTTCATGTCAAAAGTATGCCTTTGCAATCCTCCCTAACATAGCTAACATTTTCAAACAAATCATCAACATTCATAATATTATCTTTGTCTTTCCTAACATAACTTACTTCTTCAATAGAATTATTTGTGTCTAATCCATGAAAACTTCTCGGTGGTGCCTTCATTGTAACATACCAATTAGAAAATTCGTTTTCCCTTGAATAAAAAACTTGTTTCGCTTGAGATGCTAAGATATATGAGTCTTTGAAAATAAAGTTTGACTCTGATGTAAATTAACAAGAGTGAATCTATCCTCAACCTCAATCCCATTTCTTTATATTCGCTCAATGACATTTAAAAATAAGAACATAAAAGACATTATAGTCTAACAAAATTATATTAGTTAATGCCCCATAGTAAGTAACTGCATCAACCAGTTAGGTATTGTCTCTTGCACTTGTTGGAATTCCTAAATGAATGAAAACATAGTCCCACATCGCCAAAATTGCAAAGCTATTCTAATATATTAATAGCTTTGCAATGAAGGGGTTGGGCCTTGAGGCACCCAAATGTTTGCTTCGTTGTGAGGAGTGAGATCATGCATCACCACCACACGTGCGTGTGCCGCCGTCCGACCGAACCGGGTTTGGGTGATCCTATTTTTACTGCAAAACTGGACCGAATTTTCTAACAGTTGCAGGCTATACGAACATGTGCGAATCTGTTCGGACGCGGATTGACTGAGAAGGTGCGACTACTGAAGCAGACGCAAGTTTTTTGACGAACAGATGCATCCATTAGTAGAAGGATGCGGGTGCGACTCGTTAGACGCGAACGGATGCGACTTATGGCAACAACGGGTGCGAACTCAGAACCAGTAGCGAACGGGTGCGACCCGTTAATGAACAACAGCAATGAAAGGCAACGGTTGCGACCCGTCAGGCGGACGCGACTGTTCGAAGGGGCGCAGACGAAATTTTAAATAGAAGAGAATACTGATCACATTCTCATTCTATTCCGATTCTAATTTCTTCTTTTCTACTGCTCTATACAACATATCACAGAGTTGACCTACTCATTACAATCTCGTGCAGATTACGTTTGTTGTATCTTGAGAGACTTTAAATAAAGTCTTAACGAAGTTGTTACGACAAGCCCCAGACAGAATTTCCTTCTTCAACTGGTTAGATTTATAATTGATTTATATATATATATATCATTTTCGTTTCTACGTTGTACTATTTCTTTAAATAGTATAACGTTTGATCTACCGCTATAGTTATTAATACTATAGTTGTTAGTTTGTTATTGTAATTAATCACAACATATTTATTGTTGAAATAACTAATACAGATTCCAAAGTAGTGGAAATCTGAGTTATAAACTTGTGAGACAAGTTTATTATTGATTAGTCTCTGTTTTGGTATACTAGACATATATCATCTTAAGACTTTCCTGTTTTAACTAAAACAGAGATGGCAATAGTAGAGCTCTCAACAAAGGCTACTACACATAACATGCCCGATCCTTTTAAAGGAGATGGTGACGACTTTCTAACATGGCAGAATCAGATGTTATTTTATCTCACCACACTCGGTCTGCAATGGTATCTCGAGGAGAAGGAACCGATTCCTTCACCAGGCAAGGAATCAGATGTTCATATGTGGAAGCATTTCGATTTTCTATGCAGAAACTATATTCTGAATTGTTTCGACAAGGTGCTATACAAAGTATATCAGCCTCTAAAGACAGCAAAAGCACTCTGGAATGCAACTGCCACGAAGTACAAGACGCAGAATATCAGTCTTAAGAAATTCATTGTAGACAAATTCATGGACTACAAGATGGTTGACTCCAAACCGGTGACTGCTCAACTGCATGAACTGCAAATCATTATTCATGAACTCGAAGCAGAAGGTCATGACGTTGGAGAATCGTTTTTGGTTGAAGCCATCACGGGAAAACTGCCGCCATCATGGAGAGATTACCGCAACTATCTAAAGCATAAGAAGAAGGAAATCTCTTTATAGGATCTTATAGTCCGACTAAAAATTGAGGCAGATAACCGTGGAGTTACAAAACCAAGCGAGGAGTCACTTGTGGCTGAAGGGTCAAAGACCAAAAACAAAAAGAAGAATTTTCAGAAGAAAAAGAAAGCTCCAGACAAAAAACCAAAAGACAACATACGAACCAAAAAGTTTAATGACGAGTGTTGGGTTTATTGGAAGGTTGGACATGCCGCTAAAGATTGCAGACACAAAAAAGAACGCAACAAAGAGGCAAATATAGTAGACAACATGGAATTAGACGAGTCCAACTTCTCGGCAGTTGTATCCGAATGCAATTTGGTTTAGAATCCTAACCAATGGTGGGTAGACACAGGCGTTACTCATCATGTATGCTCTGACAAATCTATGTTTTCTACATACAAAAAATTCGATCACGAAGAAAAACTCTACATAGGTAATTCTGCAGTATCCATGATCGAAGGCAGTTGCACATTAATCCTCAAGTTTACTTCTGGATAAACTATCAAGTTGAATGATGTGCTCCACGTTCCAGACATACGCAAGAATCTGATCTCTGGCTTGGTACTATCAAAGAAAGGATTCAAAATGGTATTTGAGTCAGACAAGATGGTTCTTTCCAAAGCTGAAATATATATCGAGAGGGGATATTTATGTGATAGCCTATTTAAGGCAAATGTAGCCGTTATCGGCAATAAAACTATGTGTTTTGATTGTGTTATTAATAAAATTAAAGTTTCTTACTTGCTTGAGCATGAAATTTTACTATGGCATGATAGATTGAGACACATAAATTTTCAAAAAATGAAAAGATTACCAAATTTGGGATTTATTCGGAAATTCCAAGTAGATAAGAACTACAAATGTGAGACATGTGTAAAAGCAAAAATGGTTAAAAAAACCATTCCAATCTGTTGATAGAAGCACCGAACCACTAGGTTTGGTTCATACAGATTTATGTGATTTTAAATCATTACCTACAAGAGGTGGAAAAAGTACTTTATCACGTTTATTGACATCTATAAGCGATATTACTATGTATATCTTTTGAATAGTAAAGATAAAGCAATTACATCATTTATAAAATACAAGACTGAGGTAGAAAATTAGTTAAATAAAAAGATCAAGACATTGAGATTTGATCGAGGTGGAGAATATGAATCACCATTTGAACAATTCTATACCAAAAATGGTATAATTCATCAAACAACAACTCCATATTCACCACAACAAAATGGTGTAGCCGAGAGGAAGAACAAAATGTTAAAAGACATGATTAATGCTATGCTTTTAACCTCTGGTCTACCGACGAACTTGTTGGGGGAAGCCTTAAATATGTCTAATCATATATTAAACAAAGTCTCTCACAATAAAACAGGAACAATTCCATATGAGTTATGGAAAGGACACAAGCCAAGTTTTGAATACCTCAAAGTGTGGGGGTGCTTGGCAAAGTTCCAGTTTCGCCTTCCAAGAAAGTCAGACTTGGACCAAAAACAGTAGATTGTTACTACTTAGGGTCAGCCCAAAATAGTAGTGCCTACATATTTTTGGTATTGAAGTCTGATATAGCTGATATTCATGTAAATACAATCATGGAATCTAGAAATGCCTCATTCTTTGAAGATGTGTTTCCACACAAAAGGAATGAAGAGAATAATGTCCCTAAAAAGACAATAGAAAATCAAGCAATTCACATGAAAATGAAACACATCATGAGTTTGAGAAAGTTGAACCAAGAAGAAGCGTAAGGGCTAGGAATTCCAAGACATTTAGTTTGAATTTTTTCACATATGTGTTAGAACACGAACCTCAAACGTACAAAGTAGCCATGTCATCTTTTGAATCTTCATGTTGGAAAGAAGCAACCCAAAGTGAGATTGATTCAATTCTAAGTAATAAAACTTGGGAAATTGTTGATATTTCACTTAGAATAAAACCTGTTGGCTGTAAATAGATTTTCAAGAAGAAAATGAAAGCAGATGGCTCTATGGACAAGTATAAAGCCAGATTAGTAGCCAAAGGATATCGTCAAAAAGGAGAAGACTTCTTTGATACATGTTCGCCGGTAGCACGAATAACCTCTATAAGAATGCTAATAGCAATTGCATCGATCTATAAGCTCTAAATTCATAAATTGGTTGTAAAGATAACATTCTTAAATGGAGATCTCGATGAGGAGATCTACATGGAGCAACCTGAAGGTTTTGTTTCCAAAGAAAATGAAAACAAAGTCTGTAGATTAGTAAAATCATTATACGAACTAAAACAAGCTCCAAAACAATGGCACGCAAAATTTGATAGTGTCATGATGAGAAATGGTTTTCGTATAAATGAATGAGATGAGTGTGTTTATTATAAACAAATTGGACAATCATATGTGATGATTTGTTTATATGTAGACGATATGTTAATATTTGGTCCAAATACTCAGGTAATAGAGACCATAAAGAAGATGTTAATTAGCAACTTCGATATAAAAGACTTAGGAGTTGAATGTTATTTTGAAAATTAAAATAATAAGAACACCTAATGGAATTGAATTATCTCAGTCACACTGTGTAGACAAAGTGATTGAATTTTTTTTAAAATTTTGGAATTAAAGGAGTAAGAACACCTTCAAGCCATCAGAAGTACTGCATAAAAACACTAATGAGAGTGTAATGCAACTAGAATACTCTTGTGTAATAGGATGTCTCATGTATCTCATGAATTGCACAAGACCAGACATAGCTTATGCAGTAAGTAGACTGAGCAGGTATACAAGTAATCTAGGAAAAGAACACTAGAAAGTACTAATGAGAGTGCTTGGATATTTAAAAAATACCGCAAATTATTCCTTACATTATGGAAAATATCCCGTCGTCTTAAAAGGATATAGTGATGCAAACTGAATTGCTGATTCAGAGGAATCAAAATCAACAAGTGGTTATGTATTTACCTTAGCAGGGGCAGAAGTGTCATGGAAATCTACTAAACAAACATGCATAGCTCAATCTACTATGGAATCAGAGTTCATCGCTTTAGATAAAGCAAGCGAAGAAGTAGAATGGCTTCGTCACTTTTTAGAAGATATTCCGTTTTGGCCTAAATCTGTACCGGCCATATGCATACATTGTGATAACCAAGCTACGCTAAGTAGAGCGCACAACTTTTTCTATAATGGAAAGTCACGACACATTCGTCGACGCCATAACACAGTTAGGCAGTTACTCTCAAATGGAACTATTTCCATAAATTATGTGAGAACAAATGATAACCCAGCGGATCCATTTACTAAAGGTTTATCAAGAGAGAAAATTGACTACGCATCGAGAGGAATGGATTTAAAAGCATAAACTACCAAAAGTTATCTTATACGGAAACCTATCCTAGCGACTGGAGACCCCACGGACTAGGATCAATAGGCAAACCAGTTCTGAGTAACTCATGATGTAATGCATTTGTGTGGACATAGTCCAACTCCATTCCTATGGCGCACAGTATAAATGCATGTCCACAGAAGTATTTAAAGGTTAAAACTATGTTTTTTAGTGCTGACCATATCTTGGAAATAACAAGTGGGATATATGTAGGATATTCTTAATGGTTGCGATCACCTATGTTAGTGTGAGCTGGGTCGGCTCTATGAGAATATTAAAGGCTTATATTTTCTATAAACGCTCGTAGAACCAAAAATTGTTCAGGACCAAAATGAACACAACCAAGAGATCGGATGAGAAGGGAATCAATGCTTCGTAAAACTTATTGTCTGGATATACAATAAAGGCCAAGAGTTCAAGATGAAATAGTTCACTGATTAGCCAAGTAGATGATAAGTTTTAACTAGGGAAAGTTCAAAGTTAAATATCTACTTATCCATGATAAAACATTATTCCATATGTACTCTGTGATATTTCGCTTTGTGTAGGGGATTGTTGGAATTTCTAAATGAATGAAAACAACATAGTCCCACATCGCCAAAATTGCAAAGCTATTCTAGTATATTATTAGCTTTGCAATGAAAGGGTTGGGGCCTTGGGACACCCAAATGTTTGCTTCGTTGTGAGGAGAGAGATCATGCATCACCACCGCACGCGCGCACGCCGCCGTCGTCGTTCGTCCGACTGAACCGAGCTCGGGCTCGGGTTTGGGTCTAAATGATCCTATTTTTACTGCAAAACTGGTCCGGGTTTTCTAACAGTTGCAGGCTATACGAACAGGTGCGAATCTATTCATAAGCGGACGCGGATTGACTAAGGAGGTGTGACTTCTGAAGTGGGCGTGGTTTTTTTGCGAACAGACGTATCCATTAGCAGACGGATGCAGATGCGACTCATTAGACGCGAGCGGGTGCGACTTGTGGCAGCAACGGGTGTGAACTCAGAACTAGTAGCGAACGGGTGCGGCCCGCTAATGAACAACAGCAATGAAAGGCAATGGATGTGACCCATCAGGCGGACGCGACTGTTCGAAGGGGTGCAGACGAAATTTTAAATTGAAGAGAATACTGATCACATTCTCATTCTATTCCAATTCTAATTTCTTCTTTTCTACTGCTCTATACAATATATCACAGAGTTAACCTACTCATTACAACGTCGTGCAGATTACATCTGTTGTATCATGAGAGACTTTAAATAAAGTCTTAAGGAAATTGTTGCGACAAGCCTCAGACGGAATTTCCTTCTTCAACCGGTTAGATTTATGATTGATTTATATATATATATATATATATCATTTTCATTTCTACGTTGTACTATTTCTTTAAATAGTACAACGTTTGATCTATCGCTATAGTTATTAATACTATAGTTGTTAGTTTGTTTTTGTAATTAATTACAACATATTTGTTGTTGAAATAACTAATACAGATTCCAAAGTAGTGGAAATCTGAGTTATAAACTTGTGAGACAAGTTTATTATTGATTAGTCTCTGTTTTGGTATACTAAACATATATCAGCACTTGCTCTACACAGGTTGTCATGTCATAAGTCATCCCACTATTTTGAGTTTCTTTATCATTATCTTTTATATGAAATTGTTGTCCGTTTATAATATATCCATTGCAGGATAAGGCAGTATTTTTTGAACCATATGCAATTCACTCTAACATTTTATCATGATCCTATGAGTCAATAGGTATCTGGAAAAAAAATCTATTAAAAATAGATTTCAATAAAAAAAATTTAAAGTCAAATGAGAAATATTTAGAAATTCAACTAACCTTGTTTTTAGTCCAATCAGCAAAGCTACTGACATAGGTTTTCCACAATAAGGTCACACTTTTTCCTAAACAATTGGTCAAAATTCGTAACTCCTTTAAATGAAAACTAGTCAAATACAAGTGAAGCTAAGTTACATTGAAAACTACAAACCTATTAAATTGATTGAAATAAAATATAATATATTTGCACTAGAAATGGTTTATGTCATAGCCATATTCATTAAAGCAGCCAAATAAGCTATTTCTTTCTCACTAAAAAACAATGTGATTATATTAGACATTGATATTGGTAAAAGAAATGAAGCGTTATGCTTCAGTCTTGTTTCTGTTATCTTAACATATTGTATTATGTCTTGGGTCGGGTTGTGTAAGCCCAATATTATTTAGTACAATATAAATATACTAAGAATTGTGGATTGTATGTATACGAAGCACATTACAGAGATCAATAACATTTTCTACTTATTTCAATATACTATCATCTTCTCTATTATCAATTGTTCAATACAAATATCAAACTACTCATTCAAATTCAATTCTATTCAAATCTTTTACATGGTATCAGAGAAAATATTACAAGCCTTACGGCATATCTAAAATTAAAACAAAATCAGAAGTTTTGATCTTCATTTTGAGAGATACCAGAATTCAAGATCCTGTGGAGCATTTCCGAAATCATTTTTCGAAAAACAGAAGTCTATTGACATTCAAGAAATCATCAGAGAAACATCATCATTTGATTTCTTGAAACCCATCAGGTATATTTTCATCATTTGGGTTTCTAAAGTTGAATTTGTCTATAAAATAGGTACCGTACCAAAGAGATAGATAGATTTCCGGCTGCAACAAGTTTTATAGAAAAGAAGTGCAAATTCAGTTGAAAGAAAATCAGTTTCTGAAATCAAGAAAGTAATCATAAGCAGAAAGATAACCATTGCCCTGCCAAAAATCCATCAGATTATATTATCATCATCGGATTCGGCTGCAATTTACCTGATATATCAGCAGTCAATCTTTCTTGAATTTGCAAGTTCATCTGTTTACTTTGTAATTGCTTCTTTGCAACTAATTTTCTCATGGCTGAAGGAGATAACTCATCAGCAACATCAGATACTAATCATAATTCTCAACAGCAGACAGTTGATGCAGCAGAAAAGTTGATCAAAACTATCATTAGCCCTCGAAGTCAGCTTATTATCATCCATTTAGAAGAAGATAATCTTCTATGGAAGCTTCAAGTTGAAACTACCATTCAAGGGTATGGCCTTGAAAATTTTATTCTTGGCACCAATCCAATTCCCCCAAGATTCATTGCTGATACACAAGGGAAAACTGTTAGCAATGAAGAATACACAAGATATTATAGGCAAGATAGATTAATAAGTTCTTGGTTGTTTTCTTCTACCAATACAAAGTGCTATCACAAGTTATAGGCTGCAAAACTACCAATGAGATATGGATTACTTTGGAAAGAGTACTCAATACATAATCTGCAGCAAAGATTATGCACTATAAGTGACAACTTCAAAATGTCAGCAAGGATAATCAACCCATGAAAGATTATTTGACACAAGTTAACAATATATGCAACATGTTAGAAGCAACTGGATTAAAGATTACTGAAACTGAACATGTATTGTCCATGTTGAATGGTCTCAGTGATGAGTATAAGGCTGTAGTTCCAGTTTTATCTTCTCAACCCACCTTACCATTTGTGGAATATGTTCATTCAACACTACTTGCTCATAAAGCAAGACTTGAGCATAAGAGACCTCAAGATTCAGATCTATCAATTAATTATGCTACTAATAATAAAAACAGAGGTTCAAGTATCAATAAACAAGGTCAATCTTATCAAAGAGGGGAAACTCAAATAGATCCAGAAGCAGAGGAAGGTGGGGAAACAACAACAACAGTGACCAAGATGCCAAATATGTGAGAAAATGGGTCATACAACAATGAAGTGCTACTTCAGATTTAATGCAAATTATGTGCCAAATCAAAATCAGAATAATCAGTGGAATGGTAGTCCAAGTGTCAATATAGCACAAGTGCAATCTGATATAAATAGTTTATCTGATAATAACAGAGCAATCAATCAAGATACAACAGTAAAGTCAGAACATATACATGATGAATGTTGGTATCCAGATTCAAGAGCTACAAATCATATTACTAGTGACCTTGACAATCTAAATCTTGGAAATAGAGAGTATAGAGGTAAACAAAAAATTTGCATGGAAAATGGTGAGTCTATTAATATTACACTCATACTGGAAATGCATCTATCAAAGGTGCAAGATAGTTATTTTTGAATAATGTGTTAAGTGTGGCGAAAATAAAGAAAAATCTCATGAGTGTCTCACAATTTGTTAGAGACAATGATGTTAGTTTGAATTTTATCTAAATTATTGTTTAGTTAGAGACATCCTAACTAAAGAAATTTTGTTACAGGATAATGCTGTGAGAGGTTTGTACAGATTCAATCTTATTAGTTCAGAAAAGCTTGTGAGAAACCCTCAATGTGCAATGTTGTTGAAGTTAGTCAGGAAATAGGAGATAAAGATGTGTTTGATCTATGGCATTATAAACTTGGTCATCCTAATGTAAATGTAGTTAAACAAGTTCTCAAAGAAAATAAAATTGATTCTATTGATATATCTTTGCCCTATGTATGCTCTTATTGTCAAATGGGTTAGAGTCACAAATTAGCATTTAATGATTCTTTAACAGCATATTCAAAATCATTGGAATTAGTTGCAACAGATTTATGGGGTCCAGCTCCAATATTTTCTGATTATGGTACAAGTATTATATATCATTTATTGATGCTTTTTCAAGGCATACATGGATATTTTTTTGAAGTCTAAGTCTGAAACTTGTAAATTTGTTATTCATTTTATATCTCTAGCAGAAAAACAAACTGGCTGTCAGATTAAAATCATGCAAACTGATGGTGGAACTGAGTATAAGCCACTCAGTAGCTATTTCAATAAAAAGGGAATATTTCATAGAATTAGTTGTCCATATACATCTGAGTAAAATGGGTTAATTGAAAGAAAGCATAGACATATTATTGAGACACGTCTTACTTTATTAGCTCAAGCATCTTTGCCACTGAAATTTTGGCCTGAGTCTTTTAATACAGATGTGTATCTAATTAATAGATTACCAACAAAGGTTCTCAAAGGAATATCTCCTATAGAAAAACTATTTGGAGTTGAACATGATTATCAATACTTGAGAACCTTTGGATGTCTATGTTTTTCTTGTTTAAGATCTTACAATGGCAATAAATTAGATTTCAGATCAAAGCCATGTACATTCTTAGGATATGGAACCAATCAAAAAGGTTATACATGTTTAGATGATAATGGAAGGATATATGTTAGCAGACATGTTATTTTTAATAAGCAGGTATTTCCTTTCAGCAATTCAACAATAAAAACAAGCAGGAAGATTTATAATTCAAATGTATCTATACCTGACATAACTATATATATATATACTGATGATCTGCAAACTTGGAAGAATGAAAGGACTATTGGAGCAGATGATTCTCAACACATGGTTCATGATCAACCAGGTCATGAACCATCTGAGCAGTCCAACTATCGCAGTCAATCTCCTACAAATACAAATATGAAATCACGACAAGTAAGTGGAAGCAATATAGCAAATCAGGAAGATTAATCAGAAAATAGCAACATAAATGAAGAAGAACAACCACAAGTAAGAGCAGGTCATCCCATGATCACAAGAGCAAAAATTGGTATTTTCAAACCGAAGTTATCTACTACAGTAACCAGTACAGATGAGGCTGAAACCTTTGAGCAAGCTATTGTTGACAACAACTGAAAAACAGCTATGGATGAGGAGTACAATGCTCTTATGAAAAACAAAACATGGAGTTTAGTATATCCTCCAGAAAATAAAAATATAATTGGGTGCAAATGGGTCTTCAAAATAAAGAAAAATCCAGATGGAACAGTTGCTAGATACAAGGCCAAACTTGTGGCCAAAGGTTATACACAGGATTATGGGTTTGACTACAATGAGACATTTTCTCCTGTAGTCAAACCTACAACCATAAGAATTATTTTATCTATAGCTTTATATAAACATTGTAATATTAGGCAACTTGACGTCAATAATGCTTTTTTGAATGGCAATTTGCATGAACAGATATTTATGAAGCAGCCTCAAGGTTATAAACAAGATATGAATCGTGTTTGTAAATTGAATAAGGCCATATATGTCTTAAACAGGCTCCAAGAGTCTGGTTTGATAGATTGAAAACCACATTATCTATTTTTAGGATATCAATCTACCAAATCAGTTAACTCTTTATTCATTAAGCTCAATAAAAATTGAAGTATATATATATTCTGATATATGTTGATGATTTAATTATTACAGGGGATGATGAAAATGAAATCAACAAACTTATTCAATATCTTGATGAACAATTTTCAATTAAGGATCTTGGAGAACTAAACTATTTTTTGGGCATAGAAGTCAAAAAAAGATCAAATTCAGCAATGTTCTTAAGTCAACAGAAATATATTTTAGAGCTGCTATGCAAAACAAATATGGATAAAGAAAAGCCTCAACTAACACCAATGATAAGCAGTCAACAATGACCTAAAAACAGAGGAGAACCCATAACTAACATTAAACAATATAGAAGTGTTGTTGGTGCTTTGCAGTATATAACTATAACTAGACCTGATATATCGTCCTGTATGAATAAGGTTTGTCAATTTATGCAGGAACCATTGGATAATCATTGGAAAGCAGTTAAAAGAATACTGAGATATCTAAAAGGAACTGCTAATTTTGGTCTACTGCTAAAGGATTGCAACAATCTTACTTCAACTGGATCAGATGCAGATTGGGTTACTGATTTAGATGACAGAAGGTCTGTAATAGGATATTGCATTTATCTCAACAATAATCCTATATCATGGTGTTCGAGAAAATAATCTACAATATTCAGATCTAGCACAGAAGCAGAATATAGAAGTGTGCCTAGTGCAAAAGCAGAGATGATTTGGATTCAGTCATTATTAAGTGAACTAAAACTCAAGTTACAAATCAAATCAGCTTTGTGGTGTGATAATCAAAGTACAATATACATGTCAGCAAATCCTATTCAACACTCGAAGACGAAACATATAGAAATTGATCTTTGTCTTGTTCAAGAGCATGTGTTAAAGGGAAATTTACAAATAAACTATGTACCTGCACCTTACCAGCGAGCAGACGCTCTTACAAAGACTTTATCGGCTCAAAACTTTGTCAGATTTTGAAGCGACTTAAAGGTAAAGAGATTCCAGATGATGGAGGAGAAAGTACTGACTAATTTAATCTTTTTAGTGCAAAATCCATCTTCGATTTCCATTGTTTATTCAATTTCGAGGTATTCAACTTCAAACAAGCATAGATCTAGATGAGAACTGAGTAGGTCTACTCATTTAGACCTTGGTTCTTCGTGAAAGACTGAATTTTTTCTTAAGATTTGAAGCAGAAGAAAGTAAAGTTTTGACCACCATGCTCTAACCCTAACTTCGATTTGAGGGGGGAGGGAGGGGTAAAAGAAATGAAGCGTTATGCTTCAGTCTCGCTTCTGTTATCTTAACATACTGTATTATGTCTTGGGCCGGGTTGTGTGAGCCCAATATTACTTAGTACAATATAAATATACCGAGAATTGTGGATTGTACGTATATGAAGCATATTATAGAGATCAATAATATTTTCTGCTTATTTCAATATACGATCATCTTCTCTATTATCATTGTTCAATACAAATATCAAACTACTCATTCAAATTCAATTCTATTCAATTCTTTTACAAGTGGACTTCCTTCAATACTGCATAATTTCCATAATCTTCATTTTGAACTTCTTTCTCCGAATCTAGTATATTTTCTTTTAAAAATTCACTAAAAAGTCTAGTGCATTCTTCCACAAAATAGGATTCTACAATACAAATTTCAAGACATGCATTGTTCCTTATGTAATCTTTAAGTGTGTTCATTTACCTTTCAAATATACATCTAATGAAAATGAATTGGTCCACACAATCATGCTTCTCTTCCGAGATGAAATGTTAAATGTGTCATTATATAAAAAAGGTGGTGGAAAATATCTTTCAGTTCGCGTAATGTTTTACTAATCTCGTTATCAAGATATTGCAACTTCTAGCTATTAAGAACGCATTGATGTATGTTATGGAAAAATGAGCATGAACGAATTACTATTGTTTTGGGTTTTTTGGGCAGTAAACCTCTTGTTGGAACCAATAATAATTGCTGCATTAAAACATGATAATCATGAGACTTTAAGCCACTAACTTTACAACCCTCTAACGATACACTTATCATAAAGTTTGAACAATAACCATCAAAGCTTTGAAATCATACAACCTTTTGCAAAATATGTATTTTTCTTCTGAATTTGACAGTGTCTACGGAGATGGAGGAAGATATGTCTTATTTCCACGAGGTTGTGCACAAAGTCCATTTCAAATTCTTCAATCCTTTAAATCATTTCTATAATTACTTCCATCTTTTGACTTCTATTATGCATCATTGTAGCTGGTACGCTTTCAGAAACATGTTTTTCAACATGCATTATGTAAAAATTATGGCATAATGGAAGTTTCTATAAAATGAAAATTTTAATACTTCAATTTTTTTTAAAATCATTTATAAATCAATAAAGAAAAATAAAAATAAAAAATGAACATTGACCTCCGGAAAGTAAAAAAAATTGGCATTTTCTTCTACCTTCCATTTTCATATAATCAATAACCTAATGGTGGATGCTCTTTATTAGGGTTCCAAACTCTATATTTCCCTAATTTTCTCTAAAGTTCTTATTCAATCGCTCGATCAATCTACCTCTCTTCTCAAATCTCCATCTTCTCTTATTTATTATCCTAAACTACACTTCAATTATCATGTCGGAGGCAACAGACGGGCTGGAAGTGGTCTAGAAGCGAAAAAGGGCGAATGGAGTATGGTGCGAAAACGGAAACATAAGGATGCAGGGAAGCAAATAGCCGATGAGAAGGGTAAGTGGTAGTAGGTGTTAATAAACATAGAGGTGGTTCTTTTGTCAGATCTGGTGATCCTGGTGATAAATTTAAGATCTCTTTTGATGCAATAAGTGTCTTATTATAACGAGTACATATGCACGTCCAGATGGACCTGTATTTAATCACAACGTGTAAGCATTTATACCTGTACCTATGGAAGTAGATTTGACAATACCAGTGCCATTATAAATTGTACCTGAAGCAATGGCCGAGAAAACCGAGACAACTGAAGACATTTGCAAAACCAATAATTTGAAAGCATTTATATTTAATCACTTATTTCTTTTGCTTTAGTTTATTTTATACTACTGAAAATGGAAATAATACTTGTACTTTTACATGCGTATAATGTATAATAATGGTATGAGCCAAAAATTCAATCTGCTTTTATGTATAATGTGCACTTCTATAAAAACAACATTTTTACACATGATAAACCGTAGAGCAATAAATTACATAGTGCAATTTAGTTAATCTCTGTAAAATCCATTCTTAAAAATTCACACCAAAATGTCCCTGGGCATTCCAAAAGAGTAGTATTATCTACTTAAGTTTTCTTAATCTCTTTATATGCATAAAAATTTAATTTATACTATGTATTGTCTAGTAGCATATTTGATATTAAATCAGACCCTAGGAAAAATTGCTGTAGACAAAAAACGGATTATATAGGCAGAAAATGATCCAATAATCAACTAATGAAGTCGGATGACAAAAGAAACAAATGTGACAACGCATGGGACAAAAAATAGTCCAATTTGGTTCATGATTTCAAAAGGATAACATGTATAAAATCTAGAAGTTGGTAAGACAGATGTTGATAAAATAACTGATTTAATCATCAGTAAACATTATATTGAATATGTCTGGAAACTTATCCTTAATGGAATCTCTGATTTCACTGCCAATCAAATCAGGACCCACATATTTAACATGACAATCTCCATTCTCTATAAAAGTTACTTCTACACTTCCACTGTAGTTTTTAACGGCAGACCATCAATATATCCAAAGCCACGAATATATAATTTGTAGAACTACATTTGATCGTTGAACCTTATTTTTGCAATATAGTTACCACAAAACAAAGATAATAAAAGTAATGCAGTGATCATTTTCACTAATTTAATTTTTCCTAAGGACTTTAACGGTATAGCTTGCTACAATGACATTAATTTTTGCATAATTAAAGAGCATATTCGAGAAAAACATCAAGTAAATTCAAGTTATAAATGTATATATTTATCACATCAATTTATAAGCCAATTCGTAGCACAAAAATACTAACATTGTTAACACTACAACAAATTTTGAGCTTTGATAACAACTTCATAATCTTAGCGTATTCTTTAAATATCCTAAAAAAGAGTTAAAATTTTATGATTATTTCCAATGCTCTTTTGCAGACTCAACTTTTTCTATCGTCAATTTGAGGTAGTAAATACAAATTAATGATGCATGCAAAACCAATACATGGTCCATTATTATTTTACAAAAGAATTTCCAAATCAACCAAAAGACCAAGATAATAATTGATATAGTAGGAGGAATATATCTAGATTTCTGTTCCCTGTTGAAAATGTTACTGTTAATAAATAGTTACTACAATACATGTATGTAGTTTAGGAGAACCTTAAGTTCATAGTACAGCTTTTTCTCCCAAGCATACAGTCTCTCTAAGGTGGATTAGTGGCTTCCTGCTATCATACCACATTCTTTTGAGTAATTACTATTGCTTTTTCCCCCATCTCTTACTCTCTTCGATCATTTACATTACTATTTTCAAGTAATAATCGAAAAGATGATGACCGCGATGATGGCCTGCTAAAAATATTAACTCCTGCATTTACATTTATTTCAACATTATAGGCTGGAGATTTCCTTTGATAAATTGAAATAGTATTCGCCAGCAGAAATGAATGACAACTGATAATAACACGAAAAAAGAAAGACCTGGATATACCTGTAATTTGAGTCGGGGCAGAATATAGAGATCTATGTGCTTCAAACATCACTCCAACTTTTCTACTTGCATCCAATATACTCTCAAACTGGCTATTTATATCCTTAATGACTTCAACCATACTTGAAGGTCTTATATTCACATACACGGTAAAACCAAGTGGAGTATCTTCTGATTGCATTGTACCTTGAGCTTGTGATACTTCTACACTACTGCTATCTGCCCCTTGTGTTCTAAGCTCCTTTACTTCACCGACATTTCCTGTCTTTTCTTTTTCACCTCAACATATTGTTCCTCGTCCCATGCTGGATTGTATTAATGACTTTAACACATAAATCCAGATGGACATACTTTTTGATTGTTGGATTGTATTTTTGCATTTTAGCTATTACAAAATAAAGATAGTAAAAACAATGCAGTAATCATTTTCACTTTTTTAAATTTTCTAAACAACATGGTAGCAATTATAGTACAAATCGAAAATCTAAAATCTAAAATCATACTTATTTTCTATTATATAAATCGTGCGAAGATAGATAAATCTATGCGACATTGAAAGTTCAGTAAGTTATATTAGTTTCACCAAGAAAGGATAAGTAGACTAAAGACATACCTTGTTTCTTGGTTACAAATGAGGAATCTGAATGTATAGTCCCATACATTACTTATAAAGGGGTTCACAAAGCATAACCTGTTATTGTTTTAAGATTTATTTATCATAAAAAACTTGTACTGAGCACCAAGTGCTCCTCTAAAGCAAGATAGTACTATGAACATCACTCAAGCAAAAGCGTTCGTACATGTTCAGTTAAGATGTTTCACACCTATGTGAACCATGAGTCACTTTATTCACAAATTCACAAAAAATAAAATTAACCTGATGGCAATTTGACACAACTTTTCTATCTATAGTAGTCAGACATGCCACAGTTGTTTAACTCACATAATATATAGTAAGCTTCCAACAATGTTAATAATTAAAAAATTGATCCACTCAAACAAACAGATCTATCCTAAACCAAACAGCAACTACAAATTGAAGAACTAATTTGGTAAACTATTTAACTCACGTAATAAGTGTAGCCATATATAATCAATTCGTATAACTTCAGCGTCAGTGCAGGATAATCGGCAGTGTTAGTGTCGGCAGATGTAGTAAAAGTTGATAGTAGAGATTTGAGAATCGAGAGTGGAGATCCGAGATTGCAACGAAATTAAGGGTTAATTTAAGGGCGATTAGGGAATTTTAGACTATGAGATGATAATGATAATGTCTGTTAATTTGAGGCGATTAGGCATTTTTAAGCCATCGGGAAAAGAAATGAAATGAGAAGAAACGCGCAGTGATAAGGGTGATAAGGGTATTTTAGGAAGTTCCAAAGGACACGATTGATTATAGTTCAATCAATTCTTATTATTAATAGTAGAGATGTGGTTATAGGGAGTAGAGAGACGGGTGGGGGAGGCAAAAATGGTGTTCATTGAGCCTATGGTGGTGGAAGGAAAATGCAAAGGAGTAGTATCTATGGATGTAATCCATAAAGCTGAGAATGGTCGGAAGTTTTGTGTTATGTTCTACAGATTGGTCGTAGACCATACTTTAAGGCTTCGGAAGCATATATAAAGTGGATGTGGAAAGTGGAGGAAAATGTTATGATCCCAAGTATGGGTTCTTTGTGGTCATATTTGAGAATGGGAAAGACTATAATAAAATCATGGACGAAGGACTGTGGTTATTTGACAAAAATTTGATCATAATGAAGAAATTTAAGCTTGACATGAAGACAGACCATGACTTACTTACTAGTATGTCAATTTGGATCCGCCTTGCAGGACTAAGCTTTCAACTTTGGAGGCCAAAATCTATTAGTGCATTATGTAGTTTGATCGAAGTTCCGATTAAGATGGATGAACCAACAGATCGAGAATTTCCTTTGCTGGGGTGTTGGTAGACATTAGTGATGAGTTAGGACTTTGGAATATTTTAAAGATGGTTGGTGAGAACGGTGAGATTTTCAAATAGAAGTTATTTATGAAAATCCACCATCGAGATGTGATAGCTGCAACTGCCTTGGTCATCTGCTCGAATAATTCCTAATGAGCAAGGTGTGAAAACCTAAAGAAAAAATACGAGTCGGGTAAGGAAAAGGAAGAGGGGGAGTGTTGTAAACAGGGAAAGGTTGGGACTACACATGCTGAAAGTCCAAACCTATAAGAGGACACAAAAATGAGGAAAAAATTAAAGGTGGATGACGGTTTGAAGGAAAATTCTACACCAAACGAGAAAAGAGGGGATGCATAACAAAATTGAGAGAGTAATTCGAATGAAACTAGGTTGGAAAAGTCACTTACACAAGTATAGCAGCTATTTTGCAACTTCAAGAGGTAAAAGAGATGCTGCTGATAGAAGTCAAAAAGAACATTTTGGTCGAAAAATAGGGACAACTAAGGATGTAAAACAAAGACAACCAAGATAGCCTTAGATAGAGTAGATTTCTTAACTAATGAGTCGGATATAGTAAAGGTAGGGTAGGTATCAGAATGTGAAGAAAAGACTGTTGATCAGAAGAGGGTGATGTGAAAGTGTCCTCGGGTCATATAGAGTTGGGAGGCAACACCATGTAATGAAGTATCTGTTCAGGATTCCCACACGGAGGAGGCATTGCCTACTACCCCTGCTCATTGTAGTGGGCCATGTGTTTCATCACTTGATTACATTTCAAGTTCTGAATCTTTATCCTTCAATCATAACATTTCTCCATTTTCTAAATTAATAATTATGCTGAACGTGCTAAATCCATTTTGTACGGTACTACAGAGCTGCACTTGGAGACAGAGGGGACTCAGGACAATGGCAGTGCATATGATCATATGATAGTAATGGATAATCCTATGGAAGAACCCAGAAGCCATGTCCGTAAACCTAAAAAGCATGAATCTACTAAAGGGAATTAATTGCTTGTGAAAAAGAATCTAGATTGGGATGTAAACAAGACAATAAAGAAGAGATCAAACGCTCCCCGCATCCAGGCAGAGAATAGAGAAAAGAGAAGCAGGAACAGACATACCAAATGACAATATTTTTCTAGAACACAAGGAGGTTACACAAATCCAGCACTAGAGCTAAAGAACGGGATGCATAGATATAGCATGGGTAGTGTAGGGGTACTGGAGAACAAATTAAAGAGCTCTAAAATTAGCATGTTTGTTACTAATTTTGGTGATGAATATGATATATGATAAGCAACATTTCTTGCTATTCAAAATGTAAAATTTTGGTTTTAATTACCAGAGTAATTTGGAATTTCCATATCATTAGTATGAGTGCTCATTATATTACCCTAGAGATGAGGAATGTGGGAGAGGCAATTTGTAATTTGAATTTTGTCTCCATGTATAATTTCGACTATCTTTGCCTCCCCTTATGGAGACATTTGGAAGAGGATTCCATCTCTATTTTCAAACCATGGATGGTCATGGCCAATTTTAACTATGGTCAAATGGCTAAAGATAAAGAAAATGTGGAACTTAGATTCCATTCAGTAAAACGAAAGCATTAGATAACTTAACCAGGCACATTAATCTATCAGAATTTGATGTCAAAGGGTTCGTTTCACTTGGAGGTCAGGAGCAAGAAAAAATATTCTAATGAAAATAGATGGAGTTTCTGTTAATTGGCTATGGTTGGAAAAGTTTAATCAGTAGAATGCCTCTTATCTTCCAGTGGAGCCTAGCGACCACAATCCTATCCATATCTCACTAGTTCAGCGGGATCATTCTTCGCCAAACCTGTTCTGTTTTATGAACCACGGTGTCTTGTTGATGACTATCAAGCTACGTTTGAGAAGTGAACAGTCAGTCGATTAGAAGACCTCTATTTAGGCTTAGCCAGCATCAATGATCTATGAACGCGTAACGGTCCGTATTTTCAACCATTTAGAAATATTAAATTTAATATAATTGTTGAATAAAAATGGTTAAGATAAAGTTTTTACAATTTATTAATGGAAATGTTATGAGACTATGTTATAATCTAAGATGAAATTCTTAAATAACATTCAATAAGTAAAAAGATGATAACCCAAACCAATTGAATGTGAAACAATGTTGGGTTGCTTATTAACAACAAGATTTAAAATAACAAATGTTAACGTTGTAAAGAATAAAATGAATGTTTATCTCTAAATGTGAATATAATTATAAAGTTTAATTTGGAAATAATTGTAAGTATAATAAGGAATAAAATAAATGATGTACCAAAAGAAGAAATCATACGTTATTAATTGAAATTGGTTTTAGCATAGAGTAAAAAATCAGTTATTTAGTAAGTAATTTATAATCCTTGTGGTAAACAATAAATTTATAGATATTGAATTACTAAGTTGTAACAATTTTTTTTATTTCTCATCTTATTATTAAATCCATTTGAAATTAATTTGGTAATTAATGAAAAATTTAATGTAATTAAATATTTCAATTAATATGAGCAAAGACGTTAACTGTATGGGTGTGATAAATGGAACTTATGTTTAATAAGTACATAAAGAAATTGTTGATTTAATAAAAAGAACATTTAAATTAAAATAAAAGAATTTGTTGGAAATTAAAATATAACGAATTAGGGTTTTAATACCGTTGGTATTAAACGTTGGAATAAATTTAATATTTAAATCTTGGATTTAACATGCAAAATTTAATTTTAAAAGATTATTAATTCTTGTTTACTCAAGAATGATAATAGGAAAATTTTAATTTAGAAGTAAGAAATGATTAAATCGGTTTAATAATAATTCATTTTAATTAACGTGTAAAAATAAATTTAATTTGATTGTAGAGCTAACTTCTATGTACAATAGAATTAGGGTTTGGAATTAGCTTCATCGAGTTTAAAAATATTAAAAATCTATATTTCGATATATAGGATGACCTATTTTCCTTTTGAGAATGAAACGGGTTTTCGGGCCTTTGCTATCGCTTTGGCCCAATCGATATCTGTTCCATCTATTCTTGCTCCATCTTTGCGATAACCTGGATTTTGTACATCTGTAAGATTGATAAATAAAGATATCGGGATATTATATAAATGAATTAAACTATATTATAAATATTGGGATAAATATGTATTTGATAATCTCTTATCATAATTATTGAAATTTGACAATAGTAATTTAATAATCTTCTTTTATAATAATTAAATTGGGCAAAATCTATCGTTTCAAAATTTATAAAAATGATTAATTATAATTGTAATATACAATATATATATATATATATATATATATATATATATATTTCTTTAAAGGTTATTATATAGATTTAAAAAAAACACAAATAAAAAAATAAAATAGCATATATAATTTACAAATTTTATTAAGACATTTGTAAGCTAGATATACATGCACTTAGCAATTGTAACTGGAGATAACATGCAAATCAACATGTGGCACCTTATTTTCTTTTTAAAATTTTTATTGTAAGAAGACATGATAGAATTAAACCAGGTTTTATGCAATTGAAAGCATATTCACCTTCTTTCATTCTTTAAAGAAAACTGAAAATTTAATCAAAAGAAAAAAATTAATTAAAAGCCAAATCCAACAAATCAATCTGGAAGTAAAGATCAAAGCAACTCAGTTCAACGAAGTAACCAGATTAAGGATTCAAGCAGATTCAAGTGAGCATTTTTAGATTATCATCAAGTCTGGAAAACAGTACCAGGGTGCATGTTCTCTGTTTTTACAAGAGGTGAGTGAACACTTTTGTTTATCTAGTTTTATCAAAACTGTATGTGATAATATTGAATTGCCTCCAATTCTTCAGTATTGAATTTATCTGGATGTGTGTGTATATATGTATGTGAGATGTCTGATTTTATATGCATCGTGTACTGTGATCTAGGCAGTGATGTTTGTCTTCAAAAAAATTCACAGCACCAAATCAAACAAATGTTAGATCCCAATGTATAAATGAAAGATGTTTGTTAGTAAATGAAGATGTTTTTAAAAGTAATTCCATGATTCAAAATTTAGCAAATGAGTTTAAAAATAGGAATAACAGTGGAAATTACTTTTATAGGTTAAAATCAACTGTCGTACATTCAAATTCGAATCATGGAAATGGATTCGTGATGGGAAATCACGAATTTTGATCTTCATTTCATGATTTTTAGGTTATTAATTCTTGTGTAATTTTGGATTGTTTGAATTGGGCATTTTTGTGATTTGCCATTGATCGGCAATGACTTGGAGATCGTAATTTGGGCTGGAGGTGGCTAGTGGACTAGGAGTCAAGGGAAAAATGGTCGGGAAAATTATCAGTCGCCGTGGCGACGAGGCGGAGGCAGGTTAGGGTTTAAGGATCTTTTGGGTTCGAAGAGTTTTTCGAGTTCATCGCGAGGGAGAGGGTGCACCGGACTTGGTCAGAGAGGGTGGGTTTGGTGCGTGAGACTTCGGCGTATGGTAGGGTGGCGTATCGGGGTCTCAGGCGACCTGAGACGGTGGCACGGGGGAGTTTTCCGTTGAGCAATATTGATTTTTGTTGTGACGACTAGCTCGATTCCGAGTTGTGAGAATTAGTGATTTCTGGGTTGCCGAACGTCTCGCCGATGACGTCGCCGACATGGGGACGATAGCGGAGCCGGTCAGAGGTGACTGAAGTGATTGTGCACATGCACAAGACAGTGGCGTGTCTGGTGTTGGAATTGCCGTGATTAGCTTGGGGAAGAAAGGGGTATACGCAGGGTTTCTCTCGAGTTCGATAGGGTAGCACTGAGTTTTGGGGTTGGAAAAGTTTGGTTTCTTTGGCTCGTGTTGTCGATCGAGATTTTCTGGTTTGGAGCTCGGGTTTTTTTCGATCTAATATCTGGTTCTTAACATATAAGGGAAGATAATTAAACAAGTTCATTTTAAAATCTAGTATAATTAAGTTCCCAAGCCAATATCAAGATAATTTGTTAGTCAAATGATCGTATAATTTAATTTGTTTGATTTGATATATATTTCCAAGTTGTTGTTTTAAAGTAACTTGTTTTAATTATGAAATTAATCTCTAAATGATTCTCAAATAAGAACAATAATGTAATTAAATATTTGATGATTATTTTTAAAACTTTCGTAAATAATTCCTTTCTATTATAAATTTTCTTTAACCTTTAATTAAGTAAAGAAAATGATTGTTAACTTATGTTGTTGAGTTAAATTTTAAGACAATTTAAACTTAATTTTTATATATAAAATTAAGTATTAATTAAAGGATAAATGTTTTAATTTATGAGATTTGAAATTGATAAAGGTTAATTACTTAGAAAAAAATAATTAAGGATTAAATTAGTTGGTGTAATTTATTTATTAATTAAGGAATTAATTAATTAAGATAAGAAATCATAGTAGGGTTAATTATTGTTATGTTTAATAAAGTATGGTTAATGGAAGTGATTAAATAAGGATCATTAATTAATGTAATTAATGAAATAATTAATTAAAGATTAATTACTGTAAATGATTAAGGATAATGGTAATTACTTAATAAAGTAATTAAAATAATTAATTACTTGAGTAATTAATTAAGTTAATGTGATTAATTTGAATCAATTAATTGAGTTTAATTAGTTTAAGAGGATTTCTTAATAATGGGTTAAGCATAATTGCTTAATGTAATTAATGAAATGTAATTACTTAGCGAAGTAATTAACGATTAATTGCTAGATGTAATTAACTATAAAGGGAATTACTTATTGGATAGTAACTAAAGGATAATTACTCAAGGGAAGTAATTAAGTGATAATTACTCGGTGTTAATTAAAGGATATATTAATTAATCAAGAGGATAAATAATTAATGCGAGTAATTAAGAATAATTAATGAATAGATGTGATTAATCAAGATTGATTAATGAATGTGGTAAATTTATCAAAGGCTAATTACCAAATGTAATTAGTGAGCATAATTAGCAAATGAATAATTAATGGTTTTTAATTAATTTTTGTTAAGTAAGCAAGATTAAAAGAGATTTAAGTATTTAATTTGATTTAATTAGGAATGGGTGACTAATAAATCTTGCTTATGAACGACCGGTTGATATTTCTGATATGAAATGTTTGAGATATGATATAGTTGTCTTGAATAGTGATTATGTGGTTATTCGACGATGATACATTGCTGTGTAAAAGTGGCATCTTGTGATTAAAGATTAAATTGGGTTTCACCTGAATAGTGTGGGTTAAGATGGTGTTGAATTCGAAGAGACCGGAATAGGGTATTAGTAAATACCCAAAACCACTTCGATTTGTAATCTATGATAATTCTATTCAGTTTTGATATGTGAAATCTATATACAAGAATGGCATGATTTAAGTGAACTGGAGCGTTTAATCTAAGTTTGGTACTTAGAAATGGATGTGTGGAATAAGTGATGTCTATAATAACTTGTGAAGTTTGAAAATTGGTACAAGTTACCCGGGTTTTTCTTTAAACTTAGTATTTCAATTTTATGGGCTTACTCACGCTGGTTTCCAGCCTGACCCGGGTGTTACTTTAATGTAATGCTCGGGTCAGACCGAGTATTACAGATTTTCAGGTAAGGACGTTCTGATGCTTAGGAGGCGAGCTGAATGGCTGGAACGTATGGAGCATACCTGCTGTATATATTATAGATGTATATCTAGGACATGTTGAATTGTATCTGTCCAATGTTTATATAAAATTATTGTAACTCTGATATATCGATGTAAATTGATAAATACAGTTTTCTTTGATATAACTATTATTATTGATATTATATTTTGATCCGCTACGAATGTGAGTTTTCTGTGACTGGTTTCTGTTTCTTCTTCTTTCTATTTTCTTCTTCTTTTTATTTTCTTCTTTTCTTAACTATCTGGAAAGTTTCGAGATCGAAATTTCCGGGTCGTTACATTTGGTATCAGAGCCATGTTAAGCGAGAACCTTGGCTCTGGTAGGTGTACTCATTAAGGATAGGGCCAATGGCACCCTAGGATGAGTTGAGTGTATCTATATATGTATATATATGAGAGAGCGTACTTGTTATTTTCTTATATAAGGATCTTAAATGATTTTATCTAAGATTTTATTTTGATATATAAAGTAATATTTCATTTTAATAAATATTAAGGAACATTTGACTTAAATTTGGTTTCGCAACAAATTAAGCGGTAACAGGAATACTGGGATGTTTGTTTCCTAATACTGCTAAAGAAAAATAAAATAAACTTTTACTTAAAGTATAACTTGGTAAGTAAATTAATATAAGTTGAATTTTTCTAAATAAGTCTAATTTATAGGTTAGGAAGCCCCTCTAGAATTCAGTCTTTGAGAAAGATGACTAAGAGGGAAGAATGGAAGGGTCGCCGCAGAGAGCAAAGAACAGCTGCACGTAAGAATCAAGAAGAAGAAATTCAAGGGAATGAGAAACAGGTTAAGGAAAAGGCTGAACCAGGACCATATGATAATGTCACCTGCTACAGATGTTTCAATAAGGGACATTACGCAGCCAAGTGCAGTAAAACAAGGATCCGACGGTTTCGTTCTGAGATCATATGTTTTAAGTATCATAAGAAGGGACATTTTCTGAATCATTGCCCTGAAATGAGGAAGGCGAAGCGTAAACCTGTGGAACCGGTCAATGAGTCGACTATCTGCTATCATTGTAAGAAGACATGACACATTGCTAGGAATTGTTCCAAGAGGCAGAAGAGGAGTAAGGCTGTAGAACGTACTGTTGGAGGCATGAAGGTTATCCAGATAGATGACAGGGTGGAAACATTTTGTGGTAAATGTTATAAGTGGGGACACCCTGTTGAGAAGTGTATGTTCGGGCTTTGCCCTTTGGAAGAAAGCCCATAGGAAGGATACTTGTAGGAGTATTACGGCTCTGTTCTTTCCAAGCCTCTAAGTAATAGGAAGGCATCTAGATTTATGAATTCTGTAAGACTCTTATTTTGGATGAATGTATGTAATGTATGAACTACTTGTATGTAGTGAATTAATATATGGAATCATTTTGGACTTAAGACTGAAACATTTGAGATAAAACTTCAAAAGTTGGGGTATAAAAATTTAAGTTTGGTGATAAATTGAATTCCAAAATTTAGTTATTTAAAATGGATGTTTTAAAATAATTTGAATGATATCTTCCTGTTATTATTAATAATCTTTAAGCTGAAATTGGTTTTGTTTAAATAAATGAGAAATGAAGTGGGATAATATATCCATTATTGAGATAAAAAGAATTACTTTGAACTGAAAATTTGAATAATTACACTTGTAGATTAAAATTGTTTAAGGAACTAGTTTTAAACTGGAAGATTAAATTGAGTAATAAATTAAAAATTTTAAGGATAAAATTGTTTTGAACTCTTATTTGAACTTTGGAAAAAGTTAAGTAAAGATAATTTAGAATGGAATTTTGAGAATTTGACTCAAAATTAAATTGTTTAAAGGTTAATTTGATTTGTGGTATAATATGTTAGGTCTGAATTGTGAATTGAATTATTTAAAAACTTTAAAGGTAAATTGATTTAAAGGAATTAAATCAACATTTGAAGTATTAACTCGAATCTATATGATTCGAGATGGTTTGAATTTGGGATTTGAATTGAAATTAGTTCAAATTGAATTTGATTGAAATTGTGATTGAAGATGTATAAGTACAAAATTCAAATGGAAAATTTGAATTGGATTAATTTGAAATGATTTGTAATTAAAGTTGAATAGTTTTAAATTCAAATGGAATTTGAATTGAATTCAAAAGGAAATCAAGAATAATTCAGCTTGATTTGGAAATGGAGTTTGAAATTGGGATTAATTCAAACTGGAGTTGAAATGAATTGAAATCGGAACTAGTTCAATTGAAATTTATTTGAATTAGTAGAATTTGAGATCAAGGTTGAACAAAGTTAAATTTAGAAAGGAATTGAGGTTAATTCAACTTGGATTGGGGTTGAATCAATTTCAATTGAAATTGAAGTTATTTAAATTGGAGTTAAGTCAATTTAAATGGAGGTGGAATTTAAATTGAATTGATGGGGAATGGAGACTGGGAATTGAACAGTTTGACTCTGGACTATTTTCAAAATAAATTGTTTTTGTACAAATCTATTTTTTTCAAACTATTTACTATACAACTTTTCTTTTTAAAATCCAAATTATCTTATACTTATTTTACACTTATCTTTGGAACTATTTAACAATTTTTCTATTATTTTATAAACTAATTTCTATTTTTCAACTACTTTATAACTAATGTCTATTTTACAACTATTTTGCAATTATTTAAAAATTTCTATAACTATTTGACTATTTCTTTTCCAACTATTTTACAATTACTTAACTATTTTACAGACATTGTACAAACAAATAATTATTTTTTTCAACTACTTAATTATTTTTAAAAAAATTTCAAGCTATTTTCTAAATAAACTGGTCGGAGTTCAAACTGTTATAGGTTAAATACCCAATCGAGATAAGAATAGAGGTGATAATCCAAATGGATTGAAGCAATTGTGAATAAGTGAATGAAAATCAAAGTGAATGTGAATGGAAATGGAATTGATTTGGCTAATAACCAATAAAGATAAATACGTAGGGTGTACCTATGTTATTCTATTCGCATGCTGATTTGATCCAGATTTGAGCACAGAATTTCGAGATAGTTATATCGATCCGAGTTGGAATTTTCCACTCGATTTTTGAAGGCGAACCTGGATATGGATTGTTGATTGGTTCTGGATATTCTCTATCATAGTTATGACTATGCAAGGAGAATAACGATTTCTGATCAAGAAACCAGATTTGAGTCCGCACTAGAAAGTCGGTTGGACGATACTAGTTTGGAAGTGAAATTATATGGTCGAGTGAGCGATCAGATTGGTATAGCGTACGGATCATATGTGTACATCGTACAGATTTGAATGAAAATAATATTGAAAAGAGTAATCAAATTTGAATATTTTATTTTGAGTAAAAAAAGTTAAATATCTTTTTTTATAAAATGAAACTTCCCTTCTTGAATCTTTTGCCAGAAGAAAAGGGTTTTTGAAAATATTTGAAGTATAAAAGGAGTTTTATACAAGTTTGAAAAGATTCGAAGTTTTAAAAATTATATATATATATATATATATATATAAAAGATCTTATGAGGATTTTAGAAAAAGGTTTTGGGAACCTTGGATTTGGAAAGGCTTTTGATTTTTGGGTAAAATCAATATTGGAATTTGGAAAGCCTAGTTTGAGAATAGTCGATTTTGAAATAATCGATTTTGTGTAAAGGAGCTTTGTATGAGATCATACTAGGTGTATGATTTGAAGATACTATATGTGTATAGTATAAAATGTTTTGATGATGGAACTGGGGAAAAAGGCGCTCCCTTGAAATGAACTTCTCAGGAGTGTCACCGGGTGGTGTTGCCTTGAGCCCCAAAGGGAGGGTTCTAAAGTTGATCCTGTGAGGAGTCAGGACAAAACTAGTTCCTGGGGATCATGAGTAGAGTTTACCATAGCGAAAGTTGCGTGTGTCGCTGAGAGCCAACAGTCTATGTTTGATTTTATATCGGTAGACTGCGACCTATGGTAACATAGTGAAGGTCGTGTGTGTCGATGAGAGACAATAGTCTATGTTTGATTTTACATCGGTAGACTGCGACCTATGTTGGAGTGGAGGAGTTTCATTTTGACAGTGGAAGTCGCGTGTGTCGCTGACGTTTGATTTTATATCAGTAGACTGCGATCTTTCGTGGGTTCCATGGCGTAACCAAGAGGCCGCGGAGAGCCTGCAGTTACATGGACTTTTGCTGCGATGGCAACGTAACTCTGGAATGTAACTGCGACCATGGATGGGGGTGATGATTTCCAGAGCATTCTCACCAAAGATATTTCCTCTATTTTCAAAAGATTTTTTTTTAATATTTTCAATAAAATTATTTTTCAAGTATTTTCATTGGGTGTTGAAAATGGATCTACTAGGTACTTATAGATTTTCAGTCTTACGCCTGATAAACGTATGACCGAATTTCTATGAGAACAAGGATGGACTGGTTGGAACATCGAGTTATAAAAGTATTTTTATAAAAGTATTTTGGAAATATTATATAGATTTTTAAAGTATTTTAAAATGATAAAAAAAGTGATTTATCTGATTTTAAGTATTAAATAAGTTTTGGCTTCGTTCCTTTTCGAGGACGAAAAGATTCAAAGGAGGGAGGAATTTGATAACCCGGATTTTGTACATTTGTAAGATTGATAAATAAAGATATCTGGATATTATATAAATGAATTAAACTATATTATAAATATTGGGATAAATATGTATTTGATAATCTCTTATCATTATTATTGAAATTTGACAATAGTAATTTAATAATCTTCTTTTATAATAATTAAATTAGGCAAAATCTATCTTTTCAAAATTTATAAAAATGATTAATTCTAATTGTAATATACAATATATATATATATATATATATATATATTTCTTTAAAGGTTATTATATAGATTTGAAAAAACACACATATAAAAAAATAAAATAGCAAATATAATTTATAAATTTTATTAAGACATTTGTAAGCTAGATATACATGCACTTAGCAATTGTAACCGGAGATAACATGCAAATCAACATGTGGCACCTTATTTTCTTTTTAAAATTTTTATTGTAATTAGACATGATAGAACTAAACCAAGTTTTATGCAATTGAAAGCATATTCACCTTCTTTCATTCTTTAAAGAAAACTGAAAATTTAATCAAAAGAAAAAAATTAATTAAAAGCCAAATCCAACAACTCAATCTGGAAGTAAAGATCAAAGCAACTCAGTTCAACAAAGTAACCAGATTAAGGATTCAAGCAGATTCAAGTGAGCATTTTTATATTATCATCAAGTTTGGAAAACAGATCTAAACCAGGGTGCATGTTCTCTATTTTTACAAGAGGTGAGTGAACACTTTTGTTTATCTGGTTTTATCAAAATTGTATATGATAATATTGAATTGCCTCAAATTCTTCAGTATTTAATTTATCTGGATGTGTGGTGTGTATATGTATGTGAGATGTCTGATTTTATATGCATCATGTACTATGTGATCTAGGCAGTGATGTTTGTCTTCAAAAAAATTCACAACACCAAATCAAACAAATGTTAGATCCCGATGTATAAATGAAAGCTGTTTGTTAGTAAATGAAGATGTTTTTAAAAGTAATTCCAGGATTCAAAATTTAGCAAATGAGTTTAAAAATAGGAATAACGATGAAAATTACTTTTATAGGTTAAAATCAGCTGTCGTACATTCAAATTCGAATCATGGAAATTGATTCGTGATGGGAAATCATGAGTTTTGATCTTCATTTCATGATTTTTAGGTTATTGATTCTTGTGTAATTTTTGATTGTTCGAATTGGGCATTTTTATGATTTGCCGTTCATCGACAATGACTTGGAGATCGTAATTTGGGCTGGAGGTGGCTAGTGGACTAGGAGTCAAGGGAAAATGGCCGGGAAAATTATCAATCGCCGTGGCGATGAGGCGGAGCCAGGTTAGGGTTTAAGGATCTTTTGGGTTCGAAGAGTTTGTCGAGTTCATCACGATGGAGAGGGTGGACCGGACTTGGTCAGAGAGGGAGGGTTTGGTGCATGAGACTTCGGCTTATGGTAGGGTGGCGTATCGGGGTCTCAGGCGACCTGAGACGGTGGCACGGGGGAGTTTTCCGTTGAGCAATGTTGATTTTTGTTGTGACGACTAGCTCGATTCCGAGTTGTTGAGAATTAGTGATTTCTGGGTTGCCGAACTTCTCGCCGATGACGTCGTCGACATGGGGACGGTAGCGGAGCCGGTCAGAGGTGATTGGAGTGATTGTTCACATGCACAAGATGATGGCGTATCTGGTATTGGAATTGCCGTGATTTGCTTAGGGGAAGAAAGGGGTATACGCGGGGATTCTCTCGAGTTCGATAGGGTAGCACTGAGTTTTAGGGTCGGAAAAGATTGGTTTCTCTGGCTCGTGTTGTCGATCGAGATTTTCTGGGTTGGAGCTCGGGTTTTTTTTCGATCTAATATCGGTACTTAACATATAAGGGAAGATAATTAAACAAGTTTATTTAAAAAGATAGTATAATTAAGTTCCCAAGCCAATATCAAGATAATTTGTTAGTCAAATGATCGTATAATTTAATTTGTTTGATTAGATATATATTTCCAAGTTGTTGTATTAAAGTAACTTGTTTTAATTATGAAATTAATCTCTAAATGATTCTCAAATAAGAACAATAATGTAATTAAATATTTGATGATTATTTTTAAAACTTTCGTAAATAATTCCTTACTATTATAAATTTTCATTAACCTTTAATTAAATAAAGAAAATGATTGTTAACTTATGTTGTTAAGTTAAACTTTAAGACAATTTAAACTTAATTTTTATGTATAAAATTAAGTATTAATTAAAGGATAAATGTTTTAATTTATGAGATTTGAAATTAATAAAGGTTAATTACTTAGAAAAAAGTAATTAAGGATTAAATTACTTGGTGTAATTAATTAATTAATTAAGGAATTAATTAATTAAGATAAGAAATCACAGTAGGGTTAATTACTGTTATGTTTAATTAAGTATGGTTAATGGAAGTGATTAAATAAGGATCATTAATTAATGTAATTAATGAAAATAATTAATTAAAGATTAATTACTGTAAATGATTAAGGATAATGGTAATTACTTAATAAAGTAATTAAAGTAATTAATTACTTGAGTAATTAATTAAGTTAATGTGATTAATTTGAATCAATTAATTGAGTTTAATTAATTTAAGAGGATTTCTTAATAATGGGTTAAGCATAATTCCTTAATGTAATTAATGAAATGTAATTACTTAGCGAAGTAATTAATGATTAATTGCTAGATGTAATTAATTATAAAGGGAATTACTTATTGGATAGTAACTAAAGGATAATTACTCAAGGGAAGTAATTAAGTGATAATTACTTAGTGAAATTAAAGGATTTATTAATTAATCAAGAGGATAAATAATTAATGTGAGTAATTAAAAATAATTAATGAATATATGTGATTAATCAAGATTGATTAATGAATGTGGTAAATTTATCAAAGGCTAATTGCCAAATGTAATTAGAGAGCATAATTAGGAAATGAATAAATAATGATTTGTAATTAATTTTTGTTAAGTAAGCAAGATTAAAAGAGATTTAAGTATTTAATTTGATTTAATTAGGAATGGGTGACTAATAAATCTTGCTTATGAATGATTGGTTGATATTTCTGATATGAATTGTTTGTGATATGATATGGTTGTGTTGAACAATGATTATGTGGTTATCCGACGATGATAAATTGCTGTGTAAAAGTGGCATCTTGTGATTAAAGATTAAATTGGGTTTCACCTGAATAGTGTGGGTTAACATGGTACTGAATTCGAAGAGACCGGAATCGGGTATTAGTAAATACCTGAAACCACCTCGATTTGTAATCTATAATAATTCTATTCAGTTTTTATATATGAAATCTATATACAGGAATGACATGATTTAAGTGAACTGGACCATTTAATCTAAGTTTGGTACTTAGAAATGGATGTGTGGAATAAGTGATGTCTATAATAACTTGTGAAGTTTGAAAATTGATACAAGTTACCCGGGTTTTCCTTTAAACTTAGTATTTCAATTTTATGGGCTTACTCACGCTGGTTTCCAGCCTGACCCGGGTGTTACTTTGATGTAATGCTCGAGTCAGACCGAGTATTACAGATTTTCAAGTAAGGACATTATGGTGGTCAGGAGGCGAGCTGGATGGCTGGAACGTATGGAGCATACCTGCTGTATATATTATAGATGTATATCTAGGACATGTTGAATTGTATTTGTCCAATGTTTGTATAAAATTATTGTAACTCTGATATATCGATGTACATTGATTATAGCGAACAATCACGGTATAATATGGATGTAACTCTGGTATATCGATGTAACTCTGATATATCAATGTTTGTCCAATGTTTGTATAATATTATAGATTGTAACTCTGTCCAATCTCGGGCGTTCATTTTAGGGTTCTAGTTTACGGTAGTGAAAGGGAGTGCAGATTAAGGATCTTAAGGCTAATTTAACACTAGATGGAGTGAATTGTTTTTGATGGATTCTAAGACTTATATGGACTAATTTAAAAATTATGACACAAACAAATGCAGAACTTAATCAGAGAACAATCACAGAATCAAACACAGATGGAGAAAGTAAATAAAAAGCAGTAAAAGAAAAGAACACGCCGGATTTTATATTGGTGCGGAATTACCCTACATTCAGTCCTGTACCAAGGCAAACCACCTCATACAGATTTTTATTATACCATTGTCGAGATTACAATCCTCAATTTCTAAAGTCCTTGAGGTATCCTCCCGTCTTACGAGTCCGAGGCAAACTCTCTTGATTTACGGAACACAAAATCACCCAATTGATTTCCAGGCACAACCATACCTTATAAAGAGACTCGATAAACTTTTGATTAAAATTGATCATATAACTCTGAATAGCACTTTGATCTTCGAGAGAGGCTAGAGAATAAAACTAGAATCAGATTCTAATTTGATTCACTTGAGAATTCGGCAGAATTTCGGCATGATCTCAAAAATATAAAAAGTCTGAATATGGATTTGTGGAGGAGGAGTGAAGAAAATAAGAAAATAGATAGTTAAAAAATTCATTTGCGAAGGCTATTTATAGAACACTAACGGTCATAACCATTCGTGAAGATATTTTAATGAATAGACATTTCGTTTGAAAATTGAAACTTTTGATTTCAACGACCACCATGTCGGCATAGGTTATCCTATGATGTCGACATCCCTATGTTGAAAACAATGTAAAATTTTTGTTGAAAATAGTATTGAAAGGAAAACAAGATAAAATGATTCTGGAGTAAAAACGAAGTTTAAAACAATAGTTTATTTAAAAAAATAAAGAATATTTTAAGGCTAAAACATTGTTTTGAAAATCATTTGAAAAGGTAATTTTTAAGGCTAAAACATTTTGAAAAATAATTTTGAAAATCATTTTGAAGTAGTTTTGCAAGCTTCTTCGTGCAAAATATCTTATCACATCAGCACTCGAGAACTTTTAAAAACCAAGATGTTCGTGGGTTTGTAAGGCACTTGTCATAGGTTTGTAAACTACTTGTCATGGGTTTGTAAGCCACTAAAAAAGTAGAAGTGGATTCCATCCCAAATGAAATTCGCAATGAAGATTTCCATGCTATTACGAAGTTTTAACAGATAACTAGACACTTATCTTGAAATCTTGATTTTGATACTCATGAGCTTTCAAACTTAATTTCTTCATTCTTGATCTTTATACTATACGATCTTCAATAATCAATACCTGCCTTACAATAAAATAGGCTACAAAGGTTGTTGTCATCAAAACCACTATCTCCAGTTCCTAACAATCTCTCCCCTTTTTGATGATGACAGCCTTATAAAATATACTTACCACTTCAATCATACCATTACTCCCCCTTACACGAACAACTCCCCTTTACTCCATGCCTACTATTTTTTTTATATAACTTCTCCCTCTTTGTCGTCAACAAAAAATGACTTATAAACCTTGAACTTAATAGAAAATGAGACAAATAAACATATGACATAAAAATAATAACTATGTATGAGTGAAATGCATTCTAAGTTAAATGGAATTCACGATTTTATACACCAAAGATTGTTTTTAGAAGAACATTAACATTTATATACAAATTAACAAACCAATATACAATCAAGAAAATGAAAAAAATGCTTAACGAGGACCCTTAACTATTGGTGATTTATGGACCGAACAATTTGGGTAGTGGAGGCAAAAGTTTCCATGTTGTTCGACCAAGTTCACTACTACAAAACATGCCATTTGCATCGCCTCATTTGAATCGGTTTAAGTAAAAACTGATGCAAATAGAACTATTTGCATCAGTTATGTCTTAATAACCGATGCAATTGGTACGTGGAAAGCAGTAGGTAATAAAAAAATCAAAAATTTGCATCAGTTGTCATCAACAACTGATGCAAATTCATCGATGCAAATAGTTTTAGTTGCATCAGCTTTAAAGTCAACCGATGCAAATAAATCCAAAATAATTTACGCATCGGTTAACTTGCAGAGGCAATGCAATTTCAAATTACTTAGGTCATTCGTCGCTCACTTTACATCCCGCCTTTTCAATTATTTTTTCGCCGCTTATTCTTTTCCCCGAATAATTCGCCAGCTTCAGAAAAAAAACCCTAAAATCACCATTTGCTGGATTGATTTCGAGCTTCGAGTTTATGTTGTTTTTAGATCTGACAACCCAAGAGTTCGAGGGTAGGGCTAAAGGAACAAAAGGGGATTTGATTTTACTGATAGATGAGTAGCTGGTGAAGGGGAGAGCAGTATTGTCAACAGTGTCACGAATAAGGTACAATTTCAGTGGTAAATTGCTCGTTATCTGATGTATTTTGTTCAGTTACAATTTCAGTGGTAAATCCTCTGACTTATCTGATGTATTTTGTTCAGTTACAATTTCAGTGGTAAATTGCTCATGTGCAGGTGATAGCATAGCATCTGGAATTGAAGTTTGGGCTTTCTCTGATGGCTTAGCAGTATCATCAAAATTTTCTGAAGGTCCAGCTTCTTCAACAGGTAGGAGAACACGTTAGAAGTGTTAACCGTACCTTTACCTTTCTGTTTCGGGGATTGTTCGTGAGATGATTCAGTAGGTTCTAGTTCTTTTGTAGCAAAAGTATTATCAATTGAGTCAGGTGTCTTATTCCCATGTGTTTGTTGAGTGTCATTTTGATCAACTAATGTTGTAGTCTATTTTGATCAACTAATGTTGTAGTCTATTTTGGTTGCCATGTGTTTGTTGAGTGTCTTATTCCCATAGTCAGGTGTCTTATTCCCATTATGTTGTAGTCTATACTATGATTGAACACCCTACAACTATCACATTGTTTGGTTCTGTATTCATATGCAACATCAATTTCAATTTCTTCCCCAATAGAATTCATCCCTCGAATCAGATACATGTTTAAACGCAACATCAATTTCAATTAAGATACCAGCATAGTTTAAATGCATTTCTTTTGTCGTATTAATTTCTATACGAATCAGTCGGCCCAGTTATACGCACTCCTAGAATCAGATTCATACGATCAAGATCTGTGCATGGACCTATGCTCAAGCTCTCTATTGTTAGGGAAATTGCCGACTATCATAAAAAAACACCTGAGCAGGTAAATTAGTTCCTCTTTTCCTTTTATATGCATCCTTTTTTAGTTATTTTATTTGAAAGAAGCTTATTTGAAACTATTGAAGTGTTCAACATCCCAATATTGAATCCTTTTTCTGGGTCCATCCTCAGAAAAATGAGATATATTTGTTTGATTATATGACATAAATGGTACGACACAACGTTGAAGCACTTTCACTCTACCTGCACTTTTGGTGATGCACATATTTCGTGCTTTCAATACAGGTGGTGATATACTTCTTGGTTTCATTATACGAGTATAATAATAGTGCTATTAATACGTGTGTTGTTTTCTTTCTAACCTGATCATATTATAATTTAGAAATAAATCACTGATGGGAGAGCATCCTCTTACAGTATATTGAATGTTGCAACACTTTGGTTTTCATTCTTATTTGTCGCATACAACTTGAAAGTAAGCTATGCCTGAACTCTGAAGCTTAATAAAAATGCGAAGACTTGATGTCCGGTAGCTATTTTTGACTCTGATTCTTGTTCTTGCATGAGGCAAGAATTCCAGCAATTGGACTTTTTATGTTATCTTATTCAATATCTGTGTTATGCTTTCATGATTGAATATGTGTTATGCATGGTTTTGGGTTCATCGAGCCGTTATATAATGTAAATCCATACCCCAAAAATACCTGAACATGACCAGAGCAGATCTTCTGGCCTATGTGCACAATCATATCACAACAGTTCACTGTTTGTAATATAACTTCATTATTATTAAAATAAAAAGTAAAAATAAAAGTAAGTGCTCAAATATAATTGGCACGCAAAGACACCCAATTGCATGCTACGCTTATGTACTAAAAGATGTAGCTTGCACATGTATTAAACATTTTACAAAAACTAGAGAAGATAATTTCTGCATTAACCTAGCGAAAATTTTAAGAATTGTTGTTTCATGTGTCAATGTGTGTGGATGTCCATGGTTTTGGGAACACGGATTGATTTAGTCAGCTGCTAGGCATTAAAACATGCATACAAGCGTTGAGGTTAGCAACAATTGATTTAGTCAATGATTTCAAGTCTTAAACTATCCGTTAGGTAAATTACAGTAAGTATCAACTATGAATGCTATTAACCAAACTTGGGTTTCAACAAGTATAGAACCGGTTTGACTTATTCAATAGATCATGAAATTTCTTATGCAAATGAACCCTGAATATGCAAGCGTAGATTCCATACTAAGCAATATTTTTCTTGAACCAAAACTGCTAATCCCAAAGAAGCTAACAAGCTCATCTTGACATATACTGATCCATGCAACAGCATAAAAAATAAGACCACAAAAGCAAGGAGCTCCTCATAGCAATGCAAGTTAATTCTAACTTACCAGTTTAAAATTCAAAAAGTGTACAACTAGATACATAGAGACATGTACCATAGCGTGTCTCACCAATATACACAATAAGAGAATAAAAGAACTAAGGAAACATGCAAGCTGAAACCAATATACACATAGAGACATGAAGATGATTATATGAGATCTAGTAAAGGAACTCTGTATTATGAAATGATATGGAATTTGCAGGCATAGATTTAATGGAAGTGGATTAAATTATAACATTGGAAGTACGAATTTAGCGGTTGTGAAAATAGGAATAATCTTAAATTAATGTGTTTAGCGCCAAACAAGTCAGAGAGATAGCACGAAACCCTGTTTTGACATCAAAGCAAATTTTCAGCGCCTGATTCTATGTTCTGAACTCAAATAGTACACCTTATATGTTGGTCATAATCTGATGATCAAAGAGTTCAATCAAGAGGGGATAAAGTTTAATGTAATTTATCCAATGAAACCTTTCTTTATATTTATTTATGAATTTAAGCCAATGCATCACGTTTACTCAACGCGTTTTATTTCTATCTTAGCTACCAATTCTGTTCCCAAACACAAGATATATTTTTCACATACAACGTACAATAGTTCGAAGTTTCTTACATGCGATGTTCATAGTTCTAACATAGCGATTATTTGCTTGCAAAATTTACAGGTTATACTGCGGTGGGGTTTACAGCGAGGAACTAGTGTGCTACCATGCAGCTTGAAGCCAGAAAGAATAACAAAGAACATCGACATATTCGACTGGTACCTTTCTGATGAAGAGTGAAATTATTAGCTAATATAACAAGATGTGAAATGGTGTCAGCGGGCAGAAATGAATGGTAGTAGAAGCAGTTGGGGTAATAACAGTTTGAAGTTATAGTGATGTGAGAAGTAGTATGTGCAGTTTGGAGTTTTAAACTTACAGTTGTTTGGAATGTGGAGCGAAAATTGCAAAGGGATGTACTGGTCGACTGGGGATGTTGGTAGAACTTTTGTAGTGCAGTTTTGAAGTGCACTTAGTTGGTGCAATGCTGGTTGTGGTGATTAGAAGAGGCAAGTAGATGTAGCAGAGGGTGGTCTATATCGGGTGACAACTGATGGTGTTTGAACTGATGTGGTTTGGTCAGGCAGAGGGCAGTAGTGTGACTGACTGGGTGGATTGGCTGTTGAATGTGATGGCAGGAAGGAGTTATGCAGGTCAGTGGTTCCAGGAAATGATGGCAGCTTTCACTACGGTAATCCCATCAAAAATTTGATATCTTAGCTTTATTTCTAGGATCAGGTTCAGTCTGGAAAATGGTAAGCTAACTAATTCTTTGATTCTTTAGTCTTGCCAACCATCTAATTTTCTTCCTTTTCCCCAAACTGAGAATTTAGAGAGTTTATATTTATGATAGTTAACATTTTATTACTGTTTTGTACAACACATCTTCACAATTGTATATATCCTCAGCAATAAGAGATCTTCACATACACGACGTATAAGATATACAATCTTATGATTAGTTGGAACAAAATTTATTACTAAGTCTCAGTACCTCCAGTTTTGTCCAAGTTATTGATTATTTCATCATCTATAAAGATTTCGCAGATGTACCTGCATATGTGTAGCTTTTAGCAGCTACTCAGAATCCAGGTGAAGTAGGAAAAGATGGGTTTTAATGTACCACAGACGCTGTTAGGCATTTTCATTGGCTTTTTGAGGCATGTAATGATTCCTTTTCACTTATTTTTCTCAAGAAATAATACCAGTCATATCAGTAGAAGTTAGAAATAAAACCACTTTTTCCCTTGTCTGTTTCTTTTGGAGCGGTTGGATACATACACTTTTGAGTAAACTGATTCTCAACCCCTTCTTCCTGTATTCTCTGTCTCTTGTTCATACTTGTAAGAAACTGCCCTTCTGTTGCATTGAATCACTCTTATGGAGAGGGCGTTTTTGACATTTATGGACATGAAACAGATAATACAGCAAATTTGATTTATTACTTTACACATACTTGTGGGAATAATTCTTTCATAAGACTGATATGTTGTCAGATGGGGTTTGTAAACTCATAGGATCCAAGAAACAAGAACATCGAGAATGTACTGATTCCATGAAGGGATCGATCGTCATGGACTACATGAATTTTGTTCAGGCAAGTAATGGATATAAAGCATTATAATTAATTATTTAGTAATTGAGAGAAACTAGCACTTTACTCATGTACAGAATAATTGTCAAAGTGGCGCTGATGTTACCATCTCTCGTGTTCTAGTGGATGACAGGTGCCATATACTACTTTATCATCCTCTGCTGTTATAAATCTCGTCTTCTAAATTTGGATGTATTTTTGTGTTAGCTGTTTTGAGTTGTGCATTAAAAATGGCTTTTATATATAAATATGTTAGCTCTTGTTCTAACACAATAATAGTTCTAATAACAGTACCACTTCATAGGTTTATTCCAAGGTGGACAGATTAATTTATATTTTAGGATTTGATTATTTAAAAATGATGGGTTTGGAACACTAATATTTGTCTGCAAACTGGACTACAGAGTGAGCTCATGATATGGTTGAATTTATCAATATTTATCTTAAATTGATAAAGGTAATTTGACTTAACAATGCTAGACGGGCATCTGATAAACCAATCATTACCGTGTCATCGCTCTTGATTTGCATGCTGGCAAGAAAATATTTGATGGAATAGGCACCCAAAACAAAAGATGGTCATCCTTTTCCAACATAAGACCAAGAAACAATGGTAAATATGCTCCAATTGACTTCAACTTAAATTACAATGGAAAATCATTGGACATACCAAAAAATGTTACGAACGAAGGTATAAAATATTTAGAAAATTGTCTATTGGTTCATTCCAAGATGGTGCACATTCATACACAGTGGTAACAACCCACTTTCGTAAACTATGAAAGCTAAAGAGTGAAATGTACACATATACTTTTATATTCAATTGTCCAATGAGGAAGATAAATGTGAAATATTGGGATGGAACCCACTGTTTTATAAGGAAAGATGTTTATTGTAACAAAATGGAACCCATCATTTTATTTTTTATTTTAATACAAATATGATTATTTTTCGCTTCAGCAGTACTTTATCTAAAGTCACCGCAAATATGACATTTTCACCACTTTAATATCTTTCAAAACAATACAAAATTTAACATCAACTAAACATTATCTTATCTTACAAAACAATAAAGACAATGTAAGCCGATGTAAGAGTATTATACTGAAATGAACGTTTCCTGACAAGATACTGCAGGAGTTGTTTCAGTTGATAACCAATTCCAAATTCGATTAACTTGTAAGTAGATTTTTTTGACTATGCCCTTATGTTGATCATTTTTTGAGAAAAAAATTCTTCTAAATTCTGCAAGGATTAAACAAAAGAATACAAAAGTAATGCAAATAAAAGCTGCTACTTGTTTCATATAGCAATAAAAGTTGCTACATGTTTTAAATAGTCTATATAACCTTTTATGTTGTCTTGGCTTCTATTGTTGCTGCAACAGGAGGACTCATTTTCGGATATGATATTGGAATTTCAGGTAAAACTTCATCTTTTACAAATTTGAATGATATTTATTACACATGCACTGTGATGTTTTGGTGAGGTGATGTTGGTTGCTGCAGTTTGTTTGGGTTACTGCAGTGTAAGTTGTGGATGGTCTGTTGTTAAGTGTGTCAGTGAATGAAGGCGAGATGGTGGGGTTGTATGAAGAAAGCAAGTCAGTGTGGTCAGTAGCAGAGAATGGTGGTTGAATTCGGGAAGTGGAAGAGTTGCTGCGATGGAATGATGGTAATGGAGTAAGTGATGTTGTTCAGGTATGAGGCAAGAGCAGTGTGCTGCAGTTTTATTCCTACAGTGATGCTTGAGTGGTGAAGTTATTTGACTGGAATTGGTTGAGAGAGGAGAAGTTTTCGAATGATGATAGGTAGTGAAAGGAGTATGTGTGTAAGTAGTGGTGATAGGTAGTGATGTGAAGGAGCAGCTGGTTGAATGTATGTTGGATTGATGGTAGATGGCAATTTCTGGTGGATGGTATTGGACTATTGAGTTTAGTTGGAGATGGTGGAGGAGGTTGACAGGGAGGCAGTGAAAGTTGTGAGGGTTTGTGATATAGTGATTGTTGTTGAAGGAATTGAAGTGTGGAAGTGCTGTAGCAGATTGTGAGCAGTGTTGATCAAGGTTGCGATTGTAGCAATTTGAAGTGGTGAAGGCAATTTGAAGTAGTAAGCAGTGTTTGAGAAGGTTGTTGTTAGCAGCAGTGGATGGTGACTGCAAATGAATGGCAAATGAATGGCAAATGAATGGTGACCGTAGTGAAGTGGTTTGATATGGTGGATGACAGCGAATGATGCTGAAGTGAATGAATTGAAGTAGTATTTTTTTTAATGTAGAGAAAAGAAAACAAAGAAACTTGTAAAACCAATATATAAAATGTAAATGTGATGTAAATGGAATATATATATATATATATATAGTCTATTTGAGTACTGTAATAATGGTTTCTGAGGGATTAGTTTGCATCGGTTGTTATAAAAAACTGATGCAATAGAGGGATTAGCTTGCATCGGTTTTCAACAACAACTGATGCAACAAGTTCCTTTGTTGCATCGGTTTTCATTACAACCGATGCAACATGGGGGCTGTGTTCAAGCAACCAACCATTATATTTTGCATCAGTTGTTAGTAACAACCGATGCAAAAAGGACCTTTTTTGCATCGGTTTCAGAACTGATGCAAAAGTGTTAAGCCTGTTGCATCGGTTACATATGCATCGGTTGTTGAACTGATGCAAAAAGGGGGTAAACAACCGATGCAAATGGCCTGTTTTGTAGTAGTGGTTCCCGTTAGTGTCAAAAAGGACCTCTCCAATGCAAGTAACGCCATCATCTTCATCTATATGAACATCCGGATTGGGCAGAGGATGTTCTTCTTCTTGATCTTCATGTTGTTCTTCTAGAGGTTCTTCTTCTTCGGAATTCATGGCCTGTGATGATTCTTCGATGACAATGGGATTGGCATGGTTATCCATAAGGAATTTTTATTGCGTTGCCTATCTTGTTCTCTAGCCATTCGCAGTTGACTTACTTGAATTTCGGTCATCATTTGAAACAATTCTTTCATCTTCTCTTGTAATTTGATGGCTCGTACGTGCATGGAACGTTGAAAATGACTAGAATGAGAAGAAGTAGGTGAAGAAGGTTCATTATTAGAAGAGGAAGCCATTAATTTACTATTTTAGAAGTTTATTACAGAGAATAGAACAGAGAAAAGGAGTAAAAGTAAAAATTTATAAATATATAACTTAATAACTAATTTTTAGAGGGAAATTTAAATTTGAAAATCTCGGCCTATATGTCGACATAGGGAGATGGGTCATGTCGACATGCCCAGTTCAATTTTTGCGAATTATTTATTTATATTAATTATTAACTATACTTGTATTATTTATAATTTAAATTTCAGTTAATGAATATATACCTAATTCTCTTCTAAATTTAGTAAAGTTTTGTCCATTGAATGGTTTGGTTAATATATCAGCAATTTTTTTCCAGTATTAATATATTCAAGAGTTATGACTTCTTTGCTTATATTATCTCTAAGAAAATGATGTCTAATATCAATATGTTTTGTTCTAGCATGATGAGTTGGATTTTTAGATAGGTTTATTTTGCAGTAGTATTATCACAATAAATTAGTGATCTAGTTGTAGTTAATCCAAAATCTTTTAAAGTTTGTTGCATATATATAACTTGAGAACAAGCCAAAGCAGTAGATATATATTCTGCTTCAGTTGTTTACAAGGATACAGTGTTTTGCTTCTTACTAAACCAGAAAACCAGAGAATGTCCTAGAAAGTGACAAGTTCCACTTGTACTTTTTCGGTCTGATTTATAACCAACGTAATCAGCATCACAATATAAAATTAAATCGAATACATCATTTTTAGGGTAAAATAAACCATAATCTAAATTATGTTTTACATATCTTAAAATTCTTTTAATAGCTTTTACGTGCTTTAGGTTGAGGTTGGCATCTTGCACAGAGACAGATACCATGCATGATGTCAGGACGACTTGTTGTCATGGTTTTAAATCTCCTATATATCACCCGAGATCTCCTCCGAGATCTCCTTTTCACATTTAAATGAGACGAGACAACGAATCTCCTCCATATCTCCCTTGACACTCATCTCATCCGAGATATTCAAATCTCACCCGAAATATGGATCAAAATCTTAATCCGAGATCCCACTCGAAATTATACTTTTTTCTTACTTTGCATAATATTTTTTATTTTCATATTGATTCCAAAAAAACAACTCAACCCAATTATAATTTACCAACTTCTTAATGAGTCATAGCGAAAGGTTTCACTTCTTTGTTATGTTCAAATAAAAGGATATTATTCAATTATTACCAAATCAATTAAGCTAATCAAGCTACTACTCTTCTAAAAATATTCTTTTTTCCATGTAAATCAAGTATATTATCGTTTTTATTTTTACTAATAAAATTATAACCGTTAAATAAATTTTTGACACATCAATTTTAGACACATAAGTACATGCGAGATATTCCCGAGATGTATTATAAGACCCGAGATGTCAATCCGAGATGTACACCTAATATGTACTCATCTCGCCCGAGATCTCCCCCGATACGAGATAACTTGTGTAAAAATTATGAGATGAAATGTGACCGAAATCCAATATTTAAAACCTTGCTTGCTGTTATATAAAGTAGCGAACAAATCGTTCCCCTATACAATTTTTGATCAACATCTTTTGATTATCTTCTTTACTTAAAAGCTACATTAGTTGTCATTGGAGTTGGTTTTCCACCAGAAGTTGTCAATCCAAATTTATTAATTAAATCTTTAGCATATTTTTCTTGACTAATAAAAATTCCTTTATCTAATTGTTTGATTTAAAGTCCAAAGGAGAAACTTAGTTCACCCATATGGCTCATTTCAAATTCTTTAGCCATTATATCAGAAAATTCTTTATTCATTAAGTTATTAGTTGATCCAAATATTATATCATCTACATATATTTGTAATAATTGAATATCATTTTTGTTTCTTTTAATAAAAAGAGTTGTATCTATTTTACCAATTTCAAAATCAGATTGTAGTAAATAAGATCTTAGTCTTTCATTCCAGACTCCAAGAGCTTGTTTCAGACCATGTAAAGCTTTCTTTAATTTATATACATGATTTGGAAATTTATTATCTTCAAAAAGTGAAGGTTGTTCAACATAAACATCTTCTTTTACAAAACCATTTAGAAAAGCACTTTTAACATCCATTTGATATACCTTGAAATTATTGTAGTTTACTAAAGTGAGTAGAATTCCGATAGCTTCTATTCTTGCTACGGGTGCAAAGGTTACGTCATAATCAATTCCTTCTTCTTGACAATAACCTTGCGCGACTAAATGAGCTTTATTTCTCATGACCTCACCAATTTCATTCATTTTATTTTTATAAACCCATTTTGTTCCAATTATACTTTTATCCTCAGGTCTAGAAACAAGTTCCCAAACATCATTTCTGGGGAACAGATTAAATTCTTCTTGGATAGCAAGAATCCATGAATCATCGATGATGCTTCCTTTGGATTTTTAGGTTCAATAGTTCATATAAAAGCTGCACTACTCATACTATTTAGTTGATTTCTTTTTTTAACTATAGATACAATATTTCCTAATATATTTTCTACATGGTGATCTTTTAATAGCCTAATTCTTTTATTAGGTTGAATGACTTCACAATTAGTTTCATTAGGTTCATTATTTAAAGTTACAAATCTTCTTCATCTTCTATTTGTACAGTATCTTTAAAATTTTCATCAAAAGATACATGCATTGTTTCTTCAATAATGTTAGTTCTTAAATTATAAACTCTAAATGCTTTACTTCTATTAGAATATCCAATAAAGATACCTTTGTCGGATTTAGGTTCAAATTTATCTAAATTATCTTTTGTATTAAAAATAAAACACTTACTACCAAAAACTTTAAAATAAGCTACTATGGGTTTCTCATTGTAAAGTAATTCATATGGTGTTTAATTAGTTAATGGTCTAACTAAAATCCTATTTAATATATAACAAGCTGTAGCAACTGCTTCAGCCCAAAAGTTTTTAGGTAAGTTACTATCGAAAAGCATTGTTCTAGCACACTCTTGAATCATTCTATTCTTACGTTCTACCACTCCGTTTTGTTGTGGATTTCTAGGAAAATAGAAATTATGAGTAAGTCCTTTTTGATTACTTAAATTTTTAAAAATTTCATTTTCAGATTCTCCATCGTAATCACTACGAATAGTTTTTATTTTTAAAGAAAGTTGATTTTGAATTCTTTTAGCAAAATTCTTAAATAATTCAAAAGCATCACTTTTAAGTTTAAGAAAAATTGTCCAAGTATATCTAGAATAATCATCTACAATTACAAAAACATATTTATTGTGATTAATTGATTGAACTTGGGATGGACCAAATAAATCAAAATGAAGTAATTTTAGAGGTTTAGAAGTAGAAATCATATCTTTTAATTTAAATGAACTTTTCTTAAGTTTTCCTAATTGGCAAGCATCACATATACTATCTACTTTAAAGTTTAACTTGGGAAGACCTCTAACTAGGTCAAGTTTTGATAACCTAGATAACAGTTTGAAATTTAAATGACCAAATCTTTTATGCCAAATCCAAGGGTCACTTGTATTATCCAAAAGACATAAGTTATGATTTGAAACTTTCATACTAAGGATGTAAATGTTTTTCTTCCTAATTCCTTCAAAGATAATATTTGACTTATTATCTTCGATGTGACACTTATCTTTTCCAAATATAATTTTAAATCCTTTGTCACATAGTTTACATATACTAAGCAGATCATATTTTAAATTCCTAGCTAGCAAAATATCAGATATAAGAGGAGTTTTAGAATTACCGACATTGCCGATGCCAATCACATATCCTTTTAAGTTATTTCCAAAGTTGACCAATCCACCTTCTTGATATATAATGTCGTTTGACTATCTCGGGATTTCCAGTCATATGCCTTGAACATCCACTATCAAGTATCCATTTATATTTCTCAATTTTCACAGTTTGTCCATTAGTTGTTGATTCTTCAAAAGACATGTAACATGTCAGTTCCTACATAACAAACCAATTCGATAGATAACTTGATTTTTCATAAAAACTATATGCAGACTTATGATATTTTGATGAAATGCATAAATTCAAACTAGTATTAACAAAATTTCCTAAAAATTCCATTCTTAACTTTTCAAGTTTCAGATTATGGAAACTATGAAAACCTATGCTCTGATCCCAATTGAAATGGAGTGCGGATTAAGGATCTTAAAGCTAATTTATCACTAGAGGGAGGTAAATAGTGTTTGATGGATTCTAAGACTTATATGGACTAATTTAAAAACTATGACACAAACAAATGCAGAACTTAATCACAGAATAATCACAAAACCAAACACAAATGTAGAAAGTAAATAAAAAGCAGTAAATGGAAGGAACACACCGGATTTTATATTGGTTCAGAGTTACCTTACATCTAGTCCTGTACCAAGGAAAACAACCTCATACAGATTTTTATTATACCAATGTCGAGATTACAATCCTTAATTTCTAAAGGCCTTGAGGTACCCTCCCATCTCACGAGTCTGGGGCAAACTCTCTTGATTTATGGGACACAAGATCACCCAATTGATTTCCAAACACAACGACACCTTATAGAGAGACTCGATAAACTTTTGATTACAAATTGATCCTATAACTCTGAATAGCACTTTGATCTTCGATTCAGGGTAGAGAATCAAACAAGAATGAGATCCTATGTAACGCTTGCGGATTTTCGTTGCCGAAAAACCGAATAGTTAGGGTTTTAAAAAGAATTTAAGAAAAGAAAGAGATAGAAGAAGATAGAATATCTAGAAAAATAGAAACGGAAAGAAAGAGGAAACATAGAACATTTTAAAGAAAATAGAAGATAGAGAATTTTAAAATAGAACGGGACAGAAAGCAAAACAGAAGAACAACAAGAACAACATCAGAATCTCACAATTCGCAGCGGAACAACATATAATAATAAATGAATAATCTTTAAACAAAGAACTATATCAGTTATTACATCACATCACATTTTATTACATCATATCATCAGAGTGTACAACAACAAACAACAACAAACAGCGGAAAAGAAATACTATATACTAGTAATACGCCATGCCATCCAGCTTGCCTCCAGCAACTCCAGAATATCCAGAATATCCTGATAAACCTTAACTCTTGACTGCCCGTGTGGAAATTTGGTGGGCACCCAGAGTTTAGGAAGGAAAACAATAAACTCCGAGTCAGTCATGTGACTGGTGTGAGAACTCAAAACAGTTTATTTACTTTAAAATCAAAATAGAAGAATATTTTAAATTCAATTCGCAATGCTTTTAAAAATGAGACTACCATAAGGCCTCCCGCACACACACACATGCAAACGCAGAATCGGAGGAGATTTCTCCTTATGATAGTCAAAGATGCTTGATACGCATTTAAAATAACATTTGATATTATTATTAGTGCATAGTGTAGAGGAAAATCATTTCGAAAATAAAGATATAAATCTTAGCCAGCATAGACATTCCGCACTTATGCCTACTATAGCTACCATGTTCAATAGCAGGTTACCGCCACATTCCATAGCAGGTTATACAACTAATACCGTACAAGTCTCGTATTGTTTCTTTGGATTTCCAACAAATGGTCAGGCCAAGGAACTTCCCATTGCCACATGGAAACGCCTCTGGCTGGACGTCCCCGAGAACTTAACCAGCTCTCTGCCAACACAAGGCCGGTTACCTTTATCACTAGGTAACTACTACACGAATATGGCATCCCCCGGTCCCATTGGACCTTTAACCGAGCGCTCGTCACCAACAACACCACACAGTAATAAATATAGTGTATCAACATGAGTAAGTATCTGGGCTCCATACCATGATACCACCCTTTCCAGAAGGAAATGCACGTACCCTAAAGGGAGCTACCCCTCATAACCTTGCCGCATCTTTCCTGTTTTGACCATTCACGGGGTGTGAGGCTCGACGAAGTCACGTCCACAAAAACATACTTTATACAAAAGCCATGCTTTGGGTCAACAAATGATCATAGAAATGATCACCAAGATAGACGATCAAACAAATGATCCTATCACAAATAATCAACACAATGATCATTTCAGCAACACTCAGCATGTCACATTACCAAATCGGGAATATATCGCTGATAACTTCAACTATATAACCTCTGAGCTCGTACGTCTCAGAGAAGGGTGTTAAGCTAAAAGAATAAATTCTCTGCCACCAACAGAAATATATTTGAAAGAAATCGGCTTTATATCTCAACTTGTAATGTCAGACATACAATCCATACAAGTCTGTTCCGGGCTCGAACAGAACCGAAGGCACTTACAAAGAAGTCCTTGCAATCCGGATATTCACAATCCTGATCGGATTTCCCATCACTTAGGGAGTCTTTATACCGTTGCAACTCAGTGCAGAGACAATCGACATGTCATCCTATCGCTCTCGCAAATACCGGGTCTTCAACACCGATCTTCAATGCTATTCACAACGACGTATCACATATTCGGAATGGGTTATACGACCCCATGGTCCTTTCCCGGTTAACCCGAATAGTGAGCGCTTATTCAAAAATAAGTGTAGCATTCACATTCAAACAAATCACATCAAATACCCATTCAAAGGGAAATATTGATAGTCGGTTATTGAACTATCAATTGATATGCACAACATCACCAGTTCCAAAAAAATTTCCAAATTATTTATTTTCCAAAATATCTTTACAAGATATAAATTTTCACACTTCAAAAATAAATCAACATTTATTTTCAAACAAATTCCCTTTCACATATAAATTCCATAATGAATTTATATTCCAAAATATTTATGCATATGATTTCAATTATTCATTTCAATTTATCTTCTAAAAGATAAATTCTCAAACGTTTCATTTCACATTGGAAAAACATTTCCATACTTATTTATTCATAAGTAATTCACAAATCCATTCCATTTCAACACTTAGAAAATATTCATTATACTTAAATCGAAAATTAAGTATATATTTCATTCTTTAAGAAATCCTTCTCTTAAACATAATTATTTGGGCCAAAACGAATGTTACGTAAAACATCGTTACGACAACCCAAAATCACTAGTATAGGGATTCGGAATTAAAATAGATATATAAATCCCAATACTATACAAAAACATTTCCATTCGGAAATCATTTACTATAACAACAGTGTTATAGTCCACCATTTCCTTTTATTTCTCGAAACATCTATTTCAACAATAAATGTTGAAATCTATGGTTTCGAATCTCAACACATTTTAAAACATCGTTAGATCGTTTTAATTCTATTTAAAACATTCACATTCAAAACAATTTCTTTAACGTATTATTCACTATTCAAAAACGTGAATATACTACGTTAACAAATTTCATCAATTCTATGCATTTTATTTCAAAGGATTATTCACGGTCTAAAAACGTGAATATAGCTCCATACATAAGTTATAATAATTTACTTATCAAAATAAGTCATTTCGAATTTATAAAACAACGTTTATAAATTCCATTTCTATTTATTTATAAAAACTTCCTTTTTATAAATTCCTTTATTAACCTATTCCAGTTTATAACTCAATTATAAACTAAAAGTTCATATTATAAGTCAAATGCTTATAAAACGATTATTTTATAAAATCGTTCTTTTAAACTTCATAATTATAAATCTTATAACCTATAAGATTCATGTATTTATGCAAAAATCCATTCTTTTGATAATTTCACAAATTTTATAAACCTACTGTTTAAAAATTCCATTTATAACTTCACAGTTTATAATTCTATAAATTTCATTAAGTTATGAAATTCATTCACAATTCATATTCAACACTTATAAAAGCTCGTTTTATAATTCCAACGTTTTATTAATTTATAAATATCGATTTATAAATCTTTAATATAAATCAATTTATTATTATTCTTTAAACGTCTTTACCCTTCTTTATAATTTCATCATTTTGATTTATAAAATAATCAAATTTTATAAATCCTATATTTAAATTTTTAATAATAAATTCAAAAATCCAGTTTAAACTATTTTATAAAGTCATTAATTCATATTTCTCAAAAATCAGCTTTTAACCGTATTTCTCAAAAATTATAATTTTTACAACTTTAAAAATTATAACGTTCATTTATTTATAATGGATCAATTCCAAAAATATTTTATCTTTTCAAAAATCACTTTAAAAACCCTTTTAAAATCCCAAAATTTGGGTCCAATGATGCTACACATCAAATAGTCAATCACGACTACAACGATCCATCATATATCGATATGATAATCCATCAAATATCAAAATATCTGAAATCAAATAAAAACTGTTGAGGAATCCAGTTGGATCCCTCCAACCTGTTTTCCTGCATCCAAAAACATTAGCACAATACCAATTTCGCTCCAGTACGAAATTATCGCGGTATATGTTCTTATTAAATATTATCCGCTTAATAACGGCGTAATAGGGTCTCATCCGCTAAAAAATACGGGAAATCAATCAACTCCAATATATACATATGCCAATATATATATATTGATATTATATATAATACCAATTTCACTGTTTATGAAATATTCGCGGTATATGTTTTTAATAAATAACATCCGCTTACTAACGGCGTATAATGTCTATTTTAACAATCAATAGATAACAATCATCATTCAAACATGCATTCAAATATTTTAAATCTAACTATTTAAAATAAAATCGAAACTGATTCGATTGAGTGAGAAGTTCTCACCTTGATTTTAAATTCCGTTTTAGCGATTTATTTCGAATAAAATTAAACGGACGTTTAATTTTACCCAAAATTCTCACTGACTCCGATCGACTCCAAACCAACTCCATCGCGTAGTGCTCGTCCATACGATTCCAACGCAACTGGTTTCGCGCATTTTCAACCTCGTATGAAAAAGTTATGAATTTTTAAAGATTCACGAATTTTATAATTAAAATTTACAACATAAATTTATAATTTTTTTAAACCCTACACTTCTGGGCCGTAGGATCCATCACTGATGCATCATGACCGTGCTTCATGTTCTTCTCCAAACACGCATTTCACGTCTCCAGTAACAAAACAAAGCCGAACCCATTTTTTTGATTTCTAGGGTTAAATAACGCGGCCTCCACGTTGCATGAAAACACGATCAGGTACCTGCATCTCAAAGAGCACGACGAACACAATACTCGGCCAAGATGGCATAGAGCTCGGTCAAGCGATGAGCTTCGAATTTCGTGCTAAACCGAAGCCATACGCGGCCAATTTGAGGATGATCCGTAGCTCCAATCGCGACCTCCACCGTTGAACTTGTAGATCTCAGTGTGCTCTACAATCTTCTAGTTGGAAGATTCTTGAAACGATTGAAGGATTGAAAGATAATTGAAGAAAAGCAATGGTGATTTTTGGCCATCCATAGAATAGGAGGCGGCTGTGCATAGTTTGACCTAGGTTTTTTTTTTATTTATTTATTTGTGAATTCAAGGCCTATTTATAGAAGAACGAACGAACACTATTCATCCGGGAATTCCGAACTCCGATTTACGCGCCGAAACTGACGTTCCTAGGGTTTATCCCGTATTCCGGACACAATGGAATAGGTTCCGGAAGCTAATTCGGACATCTGTGCGAGTTATAGCTAAAAACGTTCAATTTAAATTAAACCGATTTAAATCGATTTCTAGGCGTTTTAATTTGTACCGGACAAACGGTAAATCCAATTGACTTGAAATTTGAAACCTTACAATAATATCACATTATGGATCCGATGAAACTGGTTTCGTCGAAATCCGAGACTTTTTGAAAAATGGCTATTTTCACTCGCCAAATTAATATTAAAAGTAATTCGATGCGTTTCGAGCTGCCACGATCAAACGATAACTCCGATTGACACGAAAATTGAAATCCGGTAATAACTAACTATTACGGATCCAATGGAACTGATTTCGTTCAATTCTGAGACTGTTCAAAAATTGACTATTTTACAGTCGATTATTAAATATTAAAATATTCAATTTTCACAAATTAACTTTTAATTCGATTTAAAAAGTTCTAAAATATCGTTCTAACTCCAATATGATAAAATAAAATTTTACAAATCATTTTCAATCATATTTAACCCTATTTTCAATTATTTCCATAATTTAACATATTAAATTATCGATTTAATTATCCAATTAAATCCAATAATTCAAAATAAAATTTATTTGACTTATAAATTCACTTATTAATATTTAAAATTAATTAAATACTCAAATATTAATTAATAAAATTTCTGGGTCGTTACATCCTAATTTGATTCACTTGAGAATTCGGTAGAATTTCAACACGATCTTAAAAATATGAAAATTTTAAAATATGTATTTATGGAGAAGAAAGAGTGAAGAAAATAAGAAAATAGATAGTTAAAAAATTCGTTTGTGAAGGCTATCTATAGAGCACCAACGGTCATAACCATTTGTGAAGAGATTTAAACGAATAGACGCTTCTTTTGAAAACTGAAACTTTTGAGTTCAATGGCCACCGTGTCGACATAGGGTATCCCATGATGTCGACATCACTATGTAAAAACAATGTAAAATTTGTTTTGAAAATAGTATTGAAAGGAAAACAAGATAAAATGATTCTGGACTAAAAATCAAGTTTAAAACAACAGTTTATTTAAAAACAAAAATAAAGAATATTTTAAGGCTAAAAAATCTTTTTGAAAATCATTTGAAAAGATAATTTTTAAGGCTAAACAATTTTGAAAAATAATTTTGAAAATCATTTTGAAGTAGTTTTGCAAGCTTCTTCCTGCAGAATATCTCATCACATTAGGACTCGAGAACTTGTACAAAACCATGATGTTCATGGATTTGTAAGCCACTTGTCGTATGTTTGTAAACTACTTGTCATGGGTTTGTAAGCCACTAGGAAGGTAGAAATGGGTTCCATCCCAAATGAAATTCGAAATGAAGATTTCCATGCTATTATGAAGTTTTAACAGAAAACTAGACACATATCTTGAAATCTTGATCTTGATACTCATGAGTCTTCAAACTTGATTTCTTCATTCTTGATCTTTATACTGTACAGTCTTTAATAATCAGTACCTGCCTTATATATATAATGCATAATAATATTCATATATATCTAGAAAATAGTGTTAGTATATTAGTTATAATAAAATAAACTACAAAGGTTGTTGTCATCAAAACCACTATCTCTAGTTCCTAACAGGTACATCGTCGACCATTCATAATCGCTAAGCGCTGCAGTGTAGAGGAGGTTTAGCAGAGTTGATCCATCGACTTAGCTCTTGTTGGTAGTGCTCGAGATTGCTAGAATTGGTGAATAAATAGTGGCGACGACGGAGCAATGTCTGGCGAGGTCGGACGTCGCGTGCAGGGTCAGGAAAGGCGACAGGACGACACGGTGACGACGGTGGGGTTCGACCTGGACGATGGTGAAGGAGGTGGTGGTGTTCGTGGGATGAAGTCGGGGGCTGGATGTTTAGGGTTGGGTTCGTGCTGCTCGTAAAAGGTTTTGGAAAGAAGATTATTTACCTTTTTTCCATCTTTTATTTGTGTTTAATTTTAATATTCAAGCATTCTAACTTGAATAACTTTTGAATACAAGCTTCGATTCACGTACGGTTTCTTCCATTGGACTCGTATTGAAATTCCAAACAATATGAATTTGGTTTGGTTGAATTTCGAGACTGTTGAGATTTTGGGCTTTTGTTGGATTTTTAATAGGCTTAAATCAAAAGCGAGTGATTAAAACCACTCACACAATACTAAACTTTGTTATGTTAGTAGAATTAAAATTATGAAGTGATAAATTTTATTGGTTGTTGTTTGGTAATTTAAATTGACATTTAGATTGAATCTGATATCGAATTGGATTGACATTTAAATTAATATTGAAATTTAATGTCTAGTTAAACACCGACAATTGGTAACTAGTAACTATTGTGATATATTGGTTGATTCGGATGTTAATTGCAATTGGAGGCCTATTGGTTGATATATTGGATGTATAGTTGTTTATTTATTTGACATATTCCTATTATTGTCCTATTTATTATTTGATGTCATATATATTGTCATTTGGACTATTTGAAATGAACTAAGAAATGGGTTGAAATGATATATACCTATGTCATTTAAATATGAATTGAAATGTTATATATCCATCCATGTAATTAAAATTGAAATAAATAATCACTTGGCCATAGGGTAGAAAATTGTATATGGACATCGGATTTGATTAAATTAAATGGTTACAAATCTTAAATTTGAATTGGTTTAAATGAGACTTCTTTAAGAAAATAAAATTTTGATCTATATGAATTAAATTATTTTTAATTCGAAATTTGAAATATTGAAATCGAAATTGTTTAAATGTAATTATTTAAGGATTTAATTTGAAATCTTGAAGGGGAAATTGGGATATGATTTGAATTTATTGGAAGTGAATAATTGTGAAGATTTATATTTTAATTTAAACTCTGAATTTACTTTTATTAAAATGGTTTAAATTGGTGTTTCCAAGTTTGGACCTGGGACGAATTTAAACTAAACTGTTTCAAAATGAGAATGGGAATTGGAATTTTCAGCCTTTAAATAAAACTATTTAAATTGAATTTGAAGTAAAGTTTAATATCATTAAGTTAAGGTTGATCTAAATGGAATTTTGAATATGAAATTGACTTGAATAATAAGTCGAAAAACTGAATTCGTTATGATTTGGAATTTGAACCTTGTTGTGAAAGAAAGAAATAATTTTAATGTAAAAACTATATTGATAATCAAATTATTTTAATATATAAACTATTTTAATTATTCAAACTATTTTAATTATTCAAAACTATTTTAATATTAAAACTACATATTCTAAACTATTTTTAATCTTTAAACTATTTTAGTTGTTCCAAACTATTTTTCAATATTAAAACTATTTTAATTATTCAAACCATTTTCAATATTCAAATTGTTTTAAAGAGGAACTAGATTTAAATACGAATGTTTTGATATGAATGTATAACATATTTTGAATTCGAAACGATTTTGAAGCGAATCTAATATTTTGATATGAAACCTACCTTGTTCTTGAAATCTAAAAGAACCAATGGTGTGTAAAGTGACGTGTGGTTATTAAATAGACCGAGACCGGATGAATGGCATACTCTCTATTATTCTAACGAAACCATTTTAATAACCGTGTATGCGGTGGATGTAATCCAGAATATAGAGGTTGAACTGGCGACGTTTATTGGAATGAAAAAAGAGAATGATAATGGATGATCCCGACATTTGTGTCAATTTAAAATTACTAAAATAAGAGCCTATGTCTGGCCAAGGGGTTAGCTACATTTAGTGGCCATCACCCTTTCCTATTATTATGTTGTTTTTTGACTTGATCGGTGCATGTTGATTTGATTTTGGGGATGGTGGACTTGGTCGCTAGTCATTGCAACAATGTGTTACGATCAGCCAGGAAGGGTAAACAGGTAGAATCCTACCTTAGGCATTGCATCATGTGCCTTTTCATACTATTATCCTTATATGCGCCATGATTTTTTTTAGTGTTGTCTTATCACGGCTTCTCTCTGGCTACCGACGTTATTTAGTGATGCTAAAGGAAAACTGTAGGACAATGCTTAAAAATGTGTTAAGTTGGTTAATGTAAAGCCTTAACTCTATTTTAATATTTACTTTACCGATAGACACTACATATATAGTGTATCTTACTATATATAGATAATTTAACGGATCCTTAGGAGATGGAAAATCTCATAACATCTCTTAAATTATTGCACTCATGTTGTACACTTGATAGGAGATATAAAATGTCGTAAACATCTCTGATGCTATTACACTCATATTTACTTCTTATTGATTTAACTTATATAAGAACTTTTAATTCTGACTTGAGTGTTTTTTCTTTTCATTAACCTCGGGTCAGCCCGAGTATTTCAGTGTTTGAAGACCATTACTCCTTTAAGATAAAAATGGAGTTTGCTAGACTATATTTACTATTATTATTTCACTGCATTATTTTGATATATTTGTTGATTGTACTTTGATATGTTGTAAAATTGCAATCAAATATATATTGCAAAAAAGCTTCATGAACAGTTTATTTGATTATTATATTTTATCATTCCATTGTGAGATTCTGTATATTGCTTTCCTTCTTTTCTCGTATTTCTTATTAAATCATATTGATAATTTTCCCTTTTGAATGATTTGATTTAGAAATGTGTGGTTTATTGTCGACTTTAATTGTTAAAAAAGGTGGGTCGTCACAGTTGATATCAGAGCTCTAGTTTAGAAATACTTTAGCCTGTTGGGTATTAAACTCATTAAGAAATAGGGTAACGGAACGCTCTATTATGAGTTGAGAGTGTATATACGAAGAGCTTATTTGTTAGTGCTATAAAAATATTTTGTATTGTGTTAGTTTATTATGTTGACTATTTACGAAGTTTGGTCGGTTCATAGGACACTATGGCATCGATATGGATTTCTAAACACTTGAACATGGTAAACCAACACAATATTGTTTTTAAAATTCGTAAATGAAATAATTTTACCAAGTATTGTATCTTGTATTTAAAATGATTATTTTTTATAAATTGATATTGTTATTTTTGTTATGTTGGTTGTTAGGAAATGATAATATTCGATTATTGTCATTTATTGTTGGTTAGTCAAGTTTCTCAAAAACTATTAACTATTGCATGTTATAACAAAATGTAATCTTATAAATATGGTAAAAAAATATGATTTACCAATAAAACGAATTTAAATAGAAATTTGAGAACTTAAATTCCGGTGTTTGAAATTTAGTTTTAAAGATTTTGGAAAAATAAAATTTGTATTACTTGGATGTATTTGAAAATAGAGATGTTTTCAAAATGTTTCCGAAGGTGCTTGAAAGGAATGTTTTTAAAAGAATTTTAAAGAAAATAATTTCCGTACTCCCCTCTTCTGTCGCTAGAAAATAACTTCGGTGATAACCACAACATCATCAACGTTTATTTTTGAGTTTCAAAGTGGGATTCCTAAGTGTGATTTGATATACAAAAGATATGAGTATATATTATTTCAAGATGATTTGAAATGAAACCAAGTATTTAGTTTTTAAATTTTCTGTTAATTAACAATTTTCAAATATTGAAATGAAATGGAATTTTTGACGATTCTAAATGGTCGGTTACATCCAAATTGAAAGCTGGATTTAAAAGTCAAATTTTTAATGAAAAAATAAAAGAGGAAGTTTTGTAACTTCTAAATTAAAAGATAATGAAATTTAAGAAGATTTAAACTATTTAACATTTTTGTTAAGTAAAATGAATAAGATTACCTGTATATGCTTCTAGGATTTAATGGAATGTTATACAAGTAAATACTTAAGTAATAAAAATGTTTCCAAATAAAATTATGTTCATATATATAAAAATAAAGAATTAAGATATACAAGAAATGTCGTAAATTTAAGTTAATGTTTTGAAATGCTTAATAATTAAATTGAATAGTAAAAAGAGAATACTATTAAAGTAAATGATTATAAACTTAAGAAAATGTTGAAATGATTCATTAATGAATTTTAGTATTAAATGGATGTCAAGTTATATAAGTGAAAAATGTGAATTAAACCGCAAAGAAACATATGTAATACTTTAAGAATTTATTCATTGATGATTTTGATCTTGAATGAGAAATAATCTATATAAGTAAATGATGTAAACTAATAAAAGATGATCTGGTATGAATGAATGAGAATTAAAATAGATGAAATGTAAATAATGTGCTAACAAAACCAACATAATAAAATATGTAAGTTGTGCCTAGATCATTTTATCCTCATTACAGTTCTGATCCAGATTCAAATACATAGTTTGTGGTAGTTCACACCCAATTCGAGTTAGGATTTTTCACTCGATTTTAAATTGCGAACAGTTGATACGAATTTTTGATATGATTTTGAATTTTTCTATCATAGTTGTAGCTATACAAGGAAAACAAAGATCTCTTATGAAGGAACCAGATCAGAGTTTGCACTAGAGTAGTCGAGTTAACAATACTAGATCGAAAGTGAGATTTGTTTATTCGAATAAGCGATCAAAATTGATATTGTGTACAAATGATATATTTATATCGTACAAACTTAAATATTATTTAAATTCTATATTGTTTGGCTTATGGAAAGTTTGGGAAATGACACTTCAAATCGTTCTATTTGTATGAACAATTTATTAAGTAATTATATAAGGCTGTTGAGCATAAGCTACATTTGATAGTTTATTTATTGCCCTTGTGTGATGAAATTTTTTTGAACCTGAACAAACCATTAGTTATTGGTTGCTATGTATGTGCGATGGATTCTTTTATTGCTTATAATGGTCATACTTCTTTTGTTTGTATATGATTATTATATATGTTGTGTTGCTTGTGCTTTTGATTGGAACAACTAATATATTACACTTTTTACATAGTTTTAAATCTTTTGGATTATGCAAGTAAGATACAAGTTTATGGAAGCAATATCAGTTGCTTTTGGTTTCGTAAATAGATCTTTGTTTGCCTGAAAAATAGGTACGTTTTCGAATTACGGTTTTTGTAGCGGTATTTTATGCTTTCCCATGGGTTGGGATGCTTTATTTTTTGAAATAAGATGTATACCATGTAATTATTGATATTGTTATTTTTATGGACATAGCCACGCAAAGGAGATGCTGCCGAAATTTTTCGTAAAATTTACGACTTAGAAATTTTTTCATGGAAGTTGAGTTATATTCAAATTTATATTAAACTTAAATATGTAAGCATGATTGTTTATAAATTAACTATTTTGAATAAAATATATCAAATTTCTTGATTCTTCCTTGTTCCTTTTCAAGGACGAAAAGTTTTGAGTAAGGGAGATTGTAACGACCCATATTTTCAACCATTTAGAAATACTAAATTTAATATAATTGTTGAATAAAAATCGTTACAAATAAAGATTTTACGATTTATTAATGGAAATGTTATTAGATGTATCTTATAATCTAAGATGAAATTCTTAATTAACAAATTTCAATAAGTAAAAGATGATAACCCAAACCAATTGAATGTGAAACAATATTGGGTTGTATATTAACAACAAGATTTGAAATAACAAATGTTAATGTTGTAAAGAATAAAATGAATGTTTATCTCTAAATGGGAATATAATTGTAAATTTTAATTTGGATATAATTGTAATTTTAATAAGGAATAAAATAAATGATGTATCAAAAGGGGAAATCATATGTTATTGATTGAAAGTGGTTTTAGCATGGAATAAGAAACTTGTTATTTCGTAAGTAATTTATATATTTCGTAAGTAATTTATAATCCTTGTTGTAAACAACAAATTTATAAATATTGAATTACTAAGTTGTAACAATTATCTTTATTTCTCATCTTATTATTAAATCCGTTTGAAATATTTTTGTAATCAATGAGAAATTTAATGTAAGTAAATATTTCAATTAACATGAGCAAAGACGTTAATTGTAGAATAATGGGTGTAATAAATGAAAACTTATGTTTAATAAGTACATAGTGAAATTGGTTATTTAATATAAAGAACATATAAATCAAGATAAAAGAATAAAATTAAAATATAATGAATTGGGGTTTTATTACCATTGGAATTAATGTAATATTTAAATCTTGGATTTAACATGGAAACTTTAATTTTAAAATATTATTAATTTCTGTTCAATCAAGAATGATAATAGGAAACTTTTAATTTAGAAGTTGGAAGTGATTAAATCGGTTTAATAATAATTCATTTTAATTAACATGTAAAAATAAATATATTTTGATTTTAGAGCTAACTTCTATATACAATAGAATTGGGTTTGAAATTATTTTCATCGAGTTTAAAAATATGAAAAACCTACATTTCGATATATAGGATGAGCTATTTTTGTTTTGGGAACGAAATAGGTTTTCGGGCCTTTGTTATCGCTTTCGCCCAATCGTTGTTCCATCTATTCCTGTTCCATCTTTGTCTATATGTATGTTGCTATGAAACCCTAGCAGCCTTCTGTTCTATTTTTCTATACGTACTATCCAATCTAACTGCTCCTTTTCAATGGTGAATATCCTAAAACCCTAATTGCTAATTTCAATCAAATTCAAAATTCAATATGTTTAAATCCTATCATATATAATATATCCTCACGAAGCTCTCGACGAATGGAATTGGTATTTGTATTTCATTTTTGCAATCGAGTCTTGGTTTAATCAAGAGTTGGTAAAGAATTCTCGACCATTCATTTTAGGGTTTTGGTTTAACGATAGATCATCAACCATTCAATGATCGAGAAGCGCTACAATGTAGAGGAGGTTTAGTTAGTTGATCCATCGACTTTAGTCTTGTCAGTGGTGCTCGAGATCACTAGAATTGGCAAATAACTGGCAGCGACAATGGAGCCATGTCTGGCGAGGTTGGACATCATGCATAGGGTCAGGGAAGGCCGGAAGGATGACGCGGCGGTGGCGGCGGGTTCCGATCTAGACGATAGTGATGGAAGCGGCAGCGTTCGTGGGATGAAGTCGGCGGCTGAATTTTTGGGTTAGGGTTCGTGCTACTGGTAAGGGTTTGGGAAAGAAGATTATTTTCCATTTTTCCCTCTGTTTTATTTTCATTTAACTCTAAAATTCAAACCTTATAACAAACTTTTACATATGAGTTCTGATTCACGTGCAGTTTCTACTGTTGTACTCATATTGAAATTCCGAACAATATAAAGCAGGTTTGGTTAAATTTGGAGACTGCTGTGATTTTGGGCTTTTGTTGGGTTTTTAATGGGCTTAAATCAAAGGTGAGTGATTAAACCCACTCACGCAATAATAAACTTTTTTATGTTAGTAGAATTAAAATTATGAAGTGATAAAATTTTATTGGTTGCTGTTTGGTAATTTAAATTGTCATTTAAATTGAATCTGATATTGAATTGAATTGACATTTAAATTAATATTGAAATTTAATTGCTAGTTAAACACCGATAATTGTTAACTAGTAACTACTATGATATATCAGTTGATTTGGATGTTGATTGCAATTGGATGCCTATTAATTGATATATTGGATGTATGGTTGTTTAGTTATTTGACATATCCCTGTTATTACCCTATTTATTATTTGACATCATATATATTATCATTTGGACTATCTGAAATGAATAAGAAATAAGTTAAAATGATATATACCTAGCTATGTCATTTAAATATGGATTGCAATGATACATATCCATTTATGTAATTAAAATTGAAATAAATGATCACTTGGCCATATGGTAGAAAATTATGTACGGACACAGAGTTTGGATAAATTAAATGGTTACAAATCTTAAATTTGAATTGGTTTAGATGAGACTTTTTTAAAGAAAATAAAATTTTGATTTATATGAATTAAATTATTTTCTAATTCAAGATTTGAAATTAGAACTATTTAAATCAAATTGTTTAAGGATTTAATTTGAAACCTTAAAGTGGAAATTTGGATATGATTTGAATTTATTTGAAGTGAATAATTGTGAAGGCTTATATTTTAATTTAAACTCTGAATTTAGTTTTATTAAAATTGCTTAAATTGGTATTTCCAAGTTTGGACGTGAAATGGATTAAAACTAAATTTTTTCAAAATGAGAATGTGAATTTGAATTTTCGACCTTACAATATAACCGTTTAAACTGAATTTGAAGTAAAGTCTAAAATTGTAAAATTGAGGTTGGTTTAAATGGAATTTTGAATATGAAGTTGACTTGAATTAGAAGTCGAAAAATTAAATTCATTATGATTTGGAATTTGAACCTTATTGTGAAAGAAAGAAATAGTTTTATTGTACACTATTTTAATAATCAAATTGTTTTAATATATAAACTATTCTAATTATTCAAACTATTTTAATTATTGAAAACTATTTTTAGTACTAAAACTATTTTATATTCTAAACTATTTTCAATATTTATACTATTTTAATCATTCCAAACTATTTTTCAATATTAAAACTATTTTAATATTCAAACCATTTTCGATATTCAAACTGTTTTAAAAGGGAACTATTTAGATTTAAATATGAACGTTTTGATATGAAGGTATAACCTGTTTAGAATTCGAAATGATTTCGAAGCGAATCTGATATTTTGATATGAAGTATGACTTGTTCTTGAAATTTAAAAGAACCAACCGGTTTGTAAAATGACATGCGATTATTAAAGAGACTAGGACTGGATGAATGTCACACTCTTTGTTTTTCTACCAAAACCACTTTAATAACCGTGTAGATCGTGGATGTTATCCAAAATATAGAGGTTGAATTGGCAATGTTTATTGGAGTGAAGAAAGAGAACAATGATGGATGACTCTGACATTTGTGTCAATTTGAAATGACTAAAATAGGATCTATTCTGGACAAGGGGTTAGCTATCTTTAGGGGCCATTACCCCCTTGTATTACTATATTGGTGTAACGACCCCGAATTTATATTAATTAAAATTTGTATATTTAATTAATTTTAAATATTAATAAGTGAAATTTATGAGTCGAATAAATTTTATTTCGAATAATTGAATTTAATTGGATAAATTAAATCAATAATTTAATATGTGAAATTACAGAAATAATTGAAAATTGGGTTAAATATGATTGAAAATGATTTGCAAAATTTTATTTTATCATATTGGAGTTAGAACGATATTTTAGAACTTTTAAAATCGAATTTAAAGTTTATTTGTGAAAACTGAATATTTTAATATTTAATCGACTAGTGAAATTAGCCATTTTTCGAACAGTCTCAGAATTGGACGAAACTAGTTCCATTGATCCGTAATAGTTTGTTATTACCGGATTTCAATTTTCGTAGCAATCGGAGTTTTCGTTTGACCGTGGCAGCTCGAAACGCATCGAAATTATTTTAATATTAATTTGGCGAGTTAAAATAGTCATTTTTCAGAAAGTCTCGGATTTCAAAGAAACTAGTTTCATCGGATCCGTAATGTGATATTATTGTATGGTTTCAAATTTCAAGTCAATTGGATTTATCATTTGTCCGGGGCAAGCTAAAACGCCTAGAAAATCGTTTAATCGGTTTAATTTAAAATCGATCGTTTATTGCCGTAACTCGCACAGATGATCAAATTGGCCTCCGAAACACGTTCCATTGTGTTCGGAACGCGGGGTAAACCTTAGAAACGCCAGCCGACACGCTTCGTTTGGAGTTCGGAAAATTTCGGGTGAATAGTGTTTTGGAAATTTTCTATAAAAGGACCTAACTATTTTCATTTGCAAAAATAAAAAGAAACCCTAGGGTTTAAACCAGCCGCCGCCTCCATATACGTTTAATGGCCAGAAATCTCCCACCTTCTCCTCCAATTACCTTCCAATCCGTAAATATTTAGCCAAAGTCTTCAACTACAAAAACGTAGTGGGTGGAGAGACGAGTATATCCGACGGTGGAGATCGGAAATAGGCGAGTAGATCGTGAGATAATGGGATGGAGGAGGCGGCCGAGCTCTATGGGATTGAAGCCGAAGGTGGCTCGCGCGAGGCTCTTCATGATAGTGGTAGTTGATCGTCTTCAAACTACACGAGGAGGCCGCAATATTTAACCCTAGAATCGAGCATATGGGTTTGTTCGACTTGAAGATTTGCGTTGGGGAAGAGAAGCATCACGAGCGGCCACGATTTGGTCTCTAGAATGCACGGCTGAGATTATAGGTTGAGATTATAAAAGGAAAATTTGTAATTTGTTTTTATTTAAAATTCGTGTAACTTTGAAAATTCGTATCTTTTTCATATGAGGTCAAAAACGCACGAAACTAGTTGCGTTGGAATCGTATGGACGAGCACTACGCTATGGAATTTGATTGGAGTCGTTTGGAGTTAGTGAGAATTTTGGGTAAAATTAAACGCGCGTTTAATTTTATTCGAAATAAAAGCTGAAAACGAAATTGAAATCAAGGTGAGAACTTCTCACTCAATCGAATCGGTTTCGATTTTTATTTTAAATAGTTATATTTAAAATTGTTGAATGTATGTTTGAATGATGATTGTTATCTATTGATTGTTAAAAATAGACATTATGCGCCGTTAGTAAGCGGAGGTTATTTATTAAAAACATATACCGCGAATATTTCACAGTATAGTGAAATTGGTATTATTTATGTACTTGGAGTTGATTTCCCGCATTATATAGCGGATGAGACCCTATTGCGCCGTCTACTAAGCGGATAATATTTTATAAATCCCATATACCGCGATAATTCCGTACTGGAACGGAATTGGTATTGTGCTAATGTTTGTGGATGCAGGGAAACAGGTTGGAGGGATCCAACTGGATTCCTCAACTGTATTGATTTATTTACAAATATTTTGATATTTGTTGATTATCATATCGATATATGATATTTGGATGTCATGATTGACTATTTGGTGCTGTTGCATCATCAGATCCATTTTTGAAGTTTTAAAATAATGATTTTGGTTTTTAAAAGAATTTTTAAAGTGATTTTTGAAAGTATACGTTTTATTTAATTTTGAATTGTTAAAATAAATAAACATTTTAATTTTATGGTTATAAAAGTTATATTTTTGGGAAAATAACACTTAAGTGTAATTTTGGAGTTATATAAGTTTTAAATAACGTTTTGTAAATTAATAAAGAGATTGGTTTATTTAAATTGAGATTTTTGAATTATTATAAACGGTTTATATAAAAGATTTATAAAATTTATATTTTATAAGTTAAAGATATTAGAATTATAAAACGAGCTTTTATAAGTGTTAAAATAAAGTTGTACTTAGTTTTATAAGTAAATAAGAATTTTTGATTTATAAATTATTGTTGAGATAAAAGAATGGATTTGTGAATAAATGAATTATAAGTAATTTACTTATAAACCATATTTCGACATGTAAATGGAATATAAATAGAATTGGTTAATAAAGGAGATTTATAAAACGAAGTTGTTATAAAATATAGAAATGGAATTTATAGACATTGTTTATAAATCCAAAAACGACTTATTTTGATAAGTTAATTATTATAGCTTATTAAAGGAAGTATATTCACGATTTTGGACAGTGAATATATTATTAAATAAAATGGATTTATTTTGGGAAGTAACGTTTTAAATAGAATTAAAACGATTTAAAGATGTTTTAATATATATTATGAATCGAAACCATAGATTTCAACATTTATTGTTGAAATAGACGTTTTCGAGAAATAGAAGGAAAAGATGGACTATAACACTGTTGTTATAGTAAATGGTTTTCGAAAGGAAATGTTTTATATAGTATTGGGATTTATATATCTATCTAAATTTCGAATCCCTATACTAGTGATTTTGGGTTGTCGTAATGATGTTTTACGCAATATTCGTTTTGGCCCAAATAAAATGTGTTTAAGAGAATGATTTCCTTAAAGAATGAAATATATACTTAATTTCGATTTAAGTATATTGAATATTTTCCAAATGTTGAAAATAAATGAATTTGTGAATTACTTATTATTAAATAAGTATGGAAATGTTTTCCAATATGAAGTGAATATTTTGAGATTTTATCTTTTAAAGATAAATTGAAAATGAATATTAGAAATCGATTTAAAAATCGTATATTCATAGATATTTTGGAATTGTAAATTCACTATGGAATTTATAAAAGAAAGGGAAATTTGTTTAAAAATAAACGTTGATTTATTTTTGAAGTGTGGGAATAAATTTACGGATTTGGAACGTAAATATAAAGTAAATCTGTAAGGATTTATTTAATTGGTTTAAATGAACCATGTTGAAATGAAAGTAATTTGCATAAGGAAAATGATTGAAATTTGTTTTCAAAAGTGATAAAGGTGAAAAGTGATTTGAAAATTTGTTTTCAAATGTTGAAGTGTGAAAAATATATATCTTGTAAAGATATTTTGGAAAGTAAATAATTTGGAAAATTATTTGGAATCTGGTGATGTTGAACACGCCTATTGATAGTTAAATAACCGACTATCAATATTTACCTTTAAATAGGTATTTGTTGTGATTGTTTGAATTTGAATGCCACACTTATTTTTGAATAAGCGCTCACTATTCGGGTTAGCCGGGAAAGGACCTTGGGGTGTATAACCCATTCCGAATATGTGATACGTCGTAATGGATTGCATTTGATGACCGGTGTTGAAGACCGGATATTTTTGAAAATGGAAGGATTACCGTTGAGTTACTCTGCATCGGCTGATCTCCGATATAGAGGTTTTATCACCCTTAGTGACGGGAAGTCCGGACGTGATTAGAAATTATCCGGAATGCAAGGACTTCTTTGTAAGTGCCTTCGGTTCTGTTCGAGCCCGGAACAGACTTGTATGGATTGTATGTCTGACATTACAAATTGAGATATAAAGCTGATTTCTTTTAAATATATTTCTGTTGGTGGCGGAGAATTTATTCTCTTAGCTTAACACCCTTCTCTGAGACATACGAGCTCAGATGTTATATAGTTGAAGGTTATTAGTGATATACTCCCAATTTGGTAGTGTGGCATGCTGAGTGTTGCCGTGAAATGATCATTGTTTGATCATTTGTGATATGATCATTTGTTTGATCATTTATCTTGGTGATCATTTCTATGATCATTTGTTGACCCAAAGCACAGCTTTTGTATAAAGCGTGGCTTTGTGGACGAGACTTCGTCGGACCTCACACCTCGGAAATGGTCAAAACAGGAAGGATGCGGCAAGGTTATTAGGGGGTAGCACCCCTTTAGTGTATGTCATTCCTTCTAGATAGAGGTGATATCATGGTATGGAGCCCAGATATTTAACCTATGTCGTTGCTGCAAATTTTGTGGTTGTTGGAAATCGAGGATCCTCAGATAGATCGGTTACGATCGGGGGATGACATATTCGTGTCAGTAGTTACCTAGTTTGAAAGGTAACCCGGCCTTGTGTTGGCAGAGATCCGGTTAGGTTCTCGGGGCGTCTTTCCAGAGGCGTTTCCATGTGGCAATGGGAAGTTCCTTGGCCTGACCATTTGTTGGAAATTCAAAGAAATAATACGAGACTTGTACGGTTTTAGTTGTAGAACCTGCCATGGAATGTGGCGGTAACCTGCTATTGAACATGGTAGCTATAGTAGGCATACGATAATGGTCGTATGTTGGCTAAGATTTATATCTTTACTTTCGAAATGAAATTTTCCTACACTATGCACTAGTAATAATATCAAATGTTTCTTTTTAATGCGTATCAAGCATCTTTGACTATCATAAGGAGAAATCTCCTCCGATTCTGCGTTTGCATTGTGTGTGTGTGCGGGAGGCCTTATGGTAGTCTCATTTTTAAAAGCATTGCGAATTGAATTTAAAAATATTCCTCTATTTTGATTTTAAAGATAAATAAACTATTTTAGTTCTCACACCAGTCACATGACTGACTCGGAGTTTATTGTTTTCCTTCCTAAACTCTGGGTGCCCACCAATTTCCACACGGGCAGTCAAGAGTAAGGTTTATCAGGATATTCTGGAATTCAGGAGTTGCTGGAGGCAAGCTGGATGGCATGGCGTATTACTAGTATATAATATATTTTTTCCGCTGTTGATGTTGTTTGTTGTTGTACACTCTGAATGATGTAATGAAATGTAATGTAATGTAATAACTGATATAGTTCTTTGTTTAAAGATTATTCATTTATGTATTATATGTTTTTCCGCTGCGAATTGTGAGATTCTGATGTTGTTCTGTTATTTCTTTCTGTTCTATTCTATCTTTTTCTATCTTCTTCTACCTTTTCTTCTTCTTTAACCCTAACGGTACGGTTTTCCGGCCTTCGATTGCTCGACAGTTGATACAGTGGACGTATTGATGTCGGCATTCGTGGACGAAAAATCGCAAACGTTACAATTGGTTTTTGACTTGATCAGTGCATATTGATTTGATTTTGGGGGTGGCGGACTCGGTCGACAGTTGTTACAACAATGTGTTACAACCAGCCAGAAAGGATAAACTGATAGAATCCTACCTTGGGCATTGTCCCATATGCCTTGTCACACTATTATCCTTATACGCAACCACTACAATTTTGTTTTAATATTGTCTTATCGTGGTGCCTCCCTAGCTACTGACGTTACTGGTGATGCTAAAGGCAAATTGTAGGACAATGCTTAAAAATGTTTTAAGGTGGATTAATGTAAAGCCTTAACGCTATTTTTATATTTACTTTATTGATGGACACTACATAAATAGCGTGTCTTACTTCATATAGATAGTTTAACGGGTCCTTAGGAGATGGAAAATCCTGTAACATCTTTAAGTTATTGCACTCATGTTGTACACTTGATAGGAGATGGTAAATCTCGTAAACATCTCCGAAGCTATTACACTTATATTTACTTATTATTGATTTAACTTACGTAAGAACTTTTTTTTCCGACTTGAGTGATTTGTCTTTTCATTATGCTCGGGTCAACCTAAGTATTTCAGTGTTTGAAGACCATTTCTCCTTGAAGATGAAGATGGAGTTTGCTAGGCCATATTTACTATTATTATTCCACTGCATTATTTCAGTACGTTTTTTGATTGTACTCTGATTATGTTGTAAAATTGAAATCAAATGTACATTGCAAAATAACTTCATGAACTGTATATTTGATTATTATATTTTGTCATTCCGTTGCAAGATTCTGTGTATTGCTTTCCTTCTTTTCTCTTACTTCTTATTAAATCCCATTGATAATCTTCCTTTTTAAATGGTTTGAATTAGACATGTGTGGTTTATTATTGACTTTAATCATCCAAAAAGGTGGGTTGTCATAGAAAGAATGCTTTAGAACAAGGGTAGAGATAAAAAAATATTGAAAGAAGGAAGTAGACTACCAGATGCGATGAACTTCAGCAAAAACTGGAACTTTAGAGAGAAGATAATTCATATTTGGAGTTACAAGAGAAATTTGAAACTCGTAGAGCCTTACAACAAGAATTTTTGGATGCAAAAAAATCTAAATGTAACTAGCTGCTCCTGGGTGATCAAGCTATAAGGTATTTTTATCCCAAAATGTCATCTAGACAGTCTTCAAATAATAGGTATAATAGTATCTAAATCAATGGTTATATTTTCAACAGTCAATAAACGTTTATTAACAAGCGATTATTATTTTCAAAAATCTGTTCAATCTTCCTTCCATCATTTGTATGTTGTCAATGTTTTGCAAGCATATAATTCCATAGTATGGCCAAAAGTTTCTCAATGACCAATTTGATATGGATGAAGTCAAGATGGTAGTTTTCAGAATTCAAGATAGCATTGCCCCTGGTCCTGATGGTCTCAATTTTATATAATATAAATTACATTATAATCAAATTAAAGATCTCATGTTGGATGCACTTAATGATACATTTGACAAGGGTAAGACTATTAAAGAAATCAACCATACATTTCCTCATCTTATTCCTAAGAAGTGGACGCAATGGAAATACAACATTTTAGGCCTATTCAGTGTTGTAATATGATAAATCAAACACTGACCAAGATACTTTGTAATAGAATGAAGTTGCTCATGGAGAATTTGAAATCTAAACACCAATGTGCCTTTCTTCAGAATGTTCATATTGGATATGGGATTCTGATAGCACATGAAATCATCAGAGGATTTGGTAAAGTAAATAACAATTTGATTTGCATCAAAATCGACCTTACCAAAGCTTATGACTCAATAAATAGAGGGTTCATGTTTGAACTAAACATTATCCAAACAACTAGAAGTAATAGTAGAGAAATAAAAGCGAAGAAAGTAAATGAAAAACAAGTAAAAAATGAACGCACGGCGTTTTATAGTAATTCGGTAAACTCTAGCCTATGTCCACTTAATTTGAACTAAACATTATCCAAACACCTAGAAGTAATAGTAGAGAAATAAAAGCGAAGAAAGTAAATGAAAAACAAGTAAAAAATGAACGCACAAAGTTTTATAGTAATTCGGTACAACTCCCACACTTAGGATTTTGGAGTTGTAAGAGTCTAAGAAATAACAGAGCTAGAGTCCAAAAAAGGTCCTTAAAAATGAGCCATACCTCTTTATTTATAGAGGTAAGGAGCTAAAATTTTGCTCAGAAATATCTCTAAGCTGTTGTATCTGAATTAGACTAGTTCCTCCATGAGAAATGGTATCACATCAGCAAGAGGTGGGAGTTGGTGTTGATCCCTAGGCGGGAGTCGGTACTGATCCTTAAGATTTCCAAAATGGCCATCTTCGACTCTTTATCTCGGATGATCTTGAGGTTAGCTTCATGGTTCCATGGCCGCTTGCATCATTAATAGCTTGTTTCAAAGTTCAAATGGGGGAGTTGTAGAAGAAAAAAGTTGCCAATTCAAGAGATCGTGGAGATTGATAGAGATTCGCATTGAACCAGCATAATAACACTGGAAGTAAGGCGAGGACACCAAGGTGGGTTTACAGGATGAAGATGGGCCCTATTGGGCCAAGGCAAGGGTTAGGAGTCGGTATCGATTGCTAAGCGGGAGTCGGTATCGACCCCACATTGCTGGGATTCGGTCCCCGAAGTTATTTCATTTATTTTATGTTTATGCTATAATATTGTTTATATCTTTGTTTTAGGTTTTGTGATCACCTTTTCGGGCGTCTTGCATTCATAACCTTGATTTGATTTATCAGATACGTCCATATTCTGCCTAGATAAAAGGCAGGATAACACTTGCCCTCCTAAGCATGCCTTACAAATGGAAGGTGTGTTTTGTTTAAGAACAACCGTGATACCAATATTTGATAGTTGAGCTCTCTAGCTACTTCAATCTTGATGTATCGTCCAGTTCCTTCAGACTCTTTTGTTAATCACAGGTCATTCCTAACATCTTCAGATCTATGTGGTTCGCTGCCATTAGGAGAAGTCATTCCTCGATTTAGAATCGATATTTATGGATTCGGCATGCGCACGGAAGTGGGGCCGTGGCTGGTGCACATCTATTGGGAGCCTTGGTCCTAGGGAATGATGTAAGCTGGCCTATCATGTTAAAGGGGCGGATGGCTCTGATTTATAGAGGGTCCATGTGAGCCCTCGGTACATTTTTCTAGAGGTGTATTGTGGTAGACGATACCCCAGTAGCCTTGTCATTGATAGAAATCCAATCTCCAATACGCACCCCTACATATTTAGTTGTAAACCTGTTGTGCTGAAATTTAATTAATGTAACAATTTCGGCTATGATTTATATTTATTTTATCCAAGATATTATTATAATATCACAATATTTCCTATAAAATGCTTTGGTTATCATAAAGTAAAAATCTATCTGTGTTTATGTGTAGAATGGTCTTACGAGATATCTTTGTTTTTGAAAGGTCTTATAACTGTAAAAATCCATTTGATTGTGTTTCTACCACTAGTTTTACCAGACTAATCTGGGTGTTATTTTTCTTATAATGCTCGGGTTAGCCCAAGTATATTTTCCAGATTTGGCTGGACACTTGGAGCACCAGAAGACAAGCTGGACGCCTCTATGATGTATTCCCGTATTTTCTTTATCTTTCGCTATTTGTTTTGTAACGACCCTGGATTTTGGCCCTATTATTTTAATAAATATTTAATCCAATTAAATAAAATGTGAAATTATCATTTTAAAATAAATAATATTTTTGGAATATTTGCCATTAATTTGTATGGATTTGTATTTTTGAAGGGAATTTGATTTGAAAATTTAAAATTAAATCTCTTAATAATATGTACGATAATCTTATATAATTAAATTAAAATTCTTACTTTGTAAACATCTGATAAATAAATATATATGGATAATAATGTTTAAACTAGAATCAAATTCTATCAATATAAATATGAGTATAAAATATAAATATAAAACCATAAGAATATAATTTAAATATTGATAGTTAAAATATAAAATATAAACATGAATAAGCAAGCATAAATATAATTTTAATGTTGATGGCCAAAATATAAATATTAAATAATAAATAAAACTTATGAATATAATTTAAATATTGATAGTTAAAATGCAAATAGAATTAAAATGAAAACAAGAATTAAGTGGGTTTGGTATGCATACAATATAGATTTAAATTGTAAGAACAAAGTATAAATTAAAGCACAAGAGAATAAGACTTGACACAAACACATGTATATAAAGTTCAAGCTAAAAGTTAATAAAATAAACCTGACAACATATGAATATAACTTCATTTTTAAATGTTAACATACAAATAGAAATACAACATAAGTTGAAGTTTTGTAAGTACAAAATATAAAATAAATTAACACAAACATTTGTATGTGAATCAAGCAAGAAGGCAAATATTTTTATACAAACTATCTTCATAAACAAAGCCAAGTGAATACCTGCAAGGTGTATAAACTAAAACCTGAAAATGAATATTTATATACAAGTATCTTCATACTCATGCCTACCTCCAAAGTGTATACTTTCATACAAAATATCTTTATGCAGCAAAACATAATAATTATGTAAACATATTAAGAAGCCTAGGCATTTATTGCCATCAACTCAACCAACTTTTTTGTCAATTCAAAATATTTTTAAAATCTGATCAAATTAAAACAGAGATAATAAAACAGCTGACCAGTTAAGCCTTCCTTTGTACATCTTATTATCTTCTATTTATATATGTATGCATCTTGCCACTTCATGTTCATTTAGAAAAAAAAAGGAAGGAAAATCAAATTGAATTCAAAACAAAAACATAAAGCACTCAAAACAGATTCAAGGGAAGTTTCTACTTCAAGTTTTCAAAAACATCAAAGTATTCTCTGTTTACAATTTTTTTTAGGTGAGTAAACAAGAAATTTTTAAGCTCTAAGTTCATTTAAAAATAGATCAAGATTGATTGATAACCTGGATTATATATATGCTTCAGTTTGAATATACGTTTGTGATGCTCTGTACACATTTGATGATTGATACAGGTTGTATATTTTCTTCCAAATACAATTTATTCTCAACATATTATTTTAAAGCTTTAAGCTTTTCAACTAAACAAGATGTTTAACTTAAATTTAGATTTCTAAAAGCTGATTGAACCTTGTTGTAAAATATAATAACTGTAATTTTGTTTTACAGGCATCAAATGCTAATTTGATAAAATGGATTGTTGTAAAATATTAAGTCAAGTTAATAGTTTGAATTCCTACTGTAAAATATGATTTTTAAAACTAGAATGAAGATTTTTAGCTCAGTATTTCAAGAACAGTTTGTATTTGAAACAAAATTGCACTTTTACAAATTTCTAGTGATTTAATCAATAATAAATGTTGAAATTTGGGATGAAGCAAGTATAAACATATGTGATTTCGTGAAAATTATCAGTAAAATTTTCTATTGCGTGAAATTAGAGGACGAGATCATACTAGGGTTTTAGTTGGAGTTCTTGTTCATGTCTGTAACAAGGCGAGTTTGTCTTCTTCACGTGATCGAGCTTCGCGTAACTTTGGGAAATGGTTGCTTGTCGTGTTGTCGTGGGGTGGATGAAGTTCGAGTGTCTCGGGCGGTCTATGTGGTGGTGGCGTGACGTTTTAGTTGGTGGATGGCGTTGCAGTTTTTCGAGTTGTAGGCAAAATTTTGATTTCGAATTTTTGGAGGCAAGCTGAGTTTGGATTTCGAGTCTTTAGGGATTTTGGGACTTGCCGATGGCATTGGGGTTCGCTGGAGCCCAGCGGCGTTGTCGTGCACGTGTACGGCGGCGGTGAGCATGTCAGTGCCATTGGGGTCGTACGTCTCGAGTCGTGCTCGAGTTTTGGGGTTGGTTGTTCGGGGCTTTGATCGAGTAAGTATGCATGTTTTACTGAATCTATATCTAAGTTTATACTAACTAAAATTTACTGGAAATAAAAAGAAAACGGAGAAGAAGAAGGAGTAGGAAGATGTCTTGGGGAAAATGTTAGGTTACGCGTGTGGTCACTCGAGTTAATCAAGGAAGTACTCGGGTGTGTTTTGTTTAAAATCTGCAGTGTTGTAAAGTAAAGTAAGTAACTTGTTTTCGACCAGTTTAAGCATTTTATACTTAATAAAGGTTTGACAATTTAAGCTAGGAATTTAACACACGTTTTAATTATCTTAGTTAATACTTAACAATGTTTTTAAACACTTAATTATTATTTTAATTAAGCAATTAATTAAAGTTAAGTATAAAGTTAATTAACACTTAAGTTTGTAGTTAATAATAATTTGATTCCCAAAGTTTAAGAGGACTTTTAAATGTTAACTAAGTTGAATAATTAAAATTAAATTAATTATTTCTAGGAAGTAATTTAGAATAATTACTTTATAATTGTAATTAAAGTTGGACAAATTAATGCATAGTGATTAATAAATTTGTAATCAACTATTTAAGTTAATTTGTGTATGACTAGTGGTTGACTAATTAAGCAATTTAATTACTTATTAATAAATGATAATGGGTAAATAAGTTTGATTAATTAATAATTAAGGTTATTAACTAATGATTAAGGAATAGTTAATTAAGAAATTAAGGTTATATAGATTGATTAGGAAGTAATTAATTAAATAGTATGAAATAAAATAATTAAGTAATTAATATATAATAATTGATTAAGAAATGATTTATTAAATAATTTGAAATGGAATAAGTAATTAAATTGATGATTAATGATTAATTAAATAGGATTAAGTGATTAATTTTCAAGTAATTGATTTAAATTAAATTAGTTACAATAGGAATTTAAGATGATTGCTTATGGATAATTGTGTATGTAGAATATCTGATTTGTGATGTCTATTTGATGATATTCTGTGATGCTCTGTGATATGCTTTTGATATATCCATGATGATTATGTATGATTTATCTATGATAAATGCTATGTGAATTGAAAGTATTAAACTGTTTAAGTTAATTAAACAACTTGGCCTCTAAAATGGCATTTGGATTTCGATGAGACCGGGATCGGATGTCATTTATGATTATCCGAAAACCACATCGATCCAAATTAAACGATAGGTCGTGAATTCTTAAGTGAAAATCGAGATGGTGTTTTCAGAATGCAAGGGTTATTGTCGTTGACTCTAAGGGTGATTCCAAAAAGAGTGTGACGAGATAATGCCTTCGGGTTCGTTCGAACCCGGAACGAACTTGTATGGATTGAATGCTTTCAGCACATCGTCAGGCGGACGATGAGCATTCTAAGTGATGTGTCCTATAAAGGTAATCGCAACCTCAAGCCTCATCAACTGGGAATGGCTAAAACAGGGGATGTGCAGCAAGGCTAGGTGGGTCATGCCCAAGCAGGACGAGATATACCCCTGTCTAGATGTCCCTTTTTATTTCGGCTGTGTGGGGCGGTTGATTGCAACTACTGCCAGGGTTATCTTGTTCGGGACTGTTTAGTAAGGAATGGTTCCGACCTTGTGTTGCATGGGAGTTAGGGTGGCTCCTCGGTACGGTGATCTAGGCCACGTAATGTGACAGACGGTACACCAGTAGCCCTGCCATTGTAAGAATCCAATCTCCAATAAGAGCCGTACGTTTTGATTATGCCCAACTATGTTGGAGTGTGAGATGTAAGCATTTCAGTTATTTCTGTATTTTATTTGAAAACCCTAGACACTAATATAATATCACTGGATTTCCTATTAAAATGTTTTGGTTAACGTAAGGTAAAAACTTACCCGTATTTATTTGTGGGAAGTCTTACGTGATACCTTTATTTTCAAATTTTTTCAAAGTTAAACAACTTTAAACGGTTTACTCATACCAGACCCATGTATGATCTGAAGTTTATATTTTGTTTTTCATAAACTCTTGGGTACTCAAATTTTTATGAGTAGCCAAGTGATAGGTTTTGGATTCTGATTTCTGGAGGAGCTTGGAGCAGGAGTCCCAGACGTATATATCTATCTAGTTCCGTTGTGTTTGTCGATGTATGCTGTTGTTTGGGATATATGTATTGACAGATGTGTGTATATATATATATATATGACTGTTATGTGTATTGATATTGTATAACTCTGATATGCGTAAAACTATGTAATAATTAAGTGATGTATTATATTTTGTTCCGTTCCGTTGTGAGATTCTGATGTTGTTGTTCTTTCTTTTCTATTTTTTTTCTATTTCTATCCCTTTCTTTCTTAAATGATGATACGTCTTTCTAGGAGTAGAAGGGCAGGTGGTCACATGTTTCTTATTTGTTTTTTTCAAAATTGTAAGGACATGTTATTATTAATGCCCAGACTGATTATTGATTAGCAACTCTGATTTTACATATGTATATTAAAGTTCAGTTTTCTTTTTTGTAAAGATCATTAGAATATTATATATTGCTCGTCACATTGTGAGATTCTGTCCTGTATTTTTTTCCCTTAGTAGTTTGTCTTTCTAGTACTTGGATGTTCGGCAAGTGAATATCATGGATGTATTAGTGCTGACTTCTAAGGATTGAAAGGGTAGGGTGTTACAGTAACAATACTTCAAGTCATGCAATAGTTCAAAAAAAATTATCTTTTAGCAACTGATTTGTTTTACAAACGTTAATCACTAAACTTCAAAGCAAAAAGCTTATTCCATGAATTTTAGCATTTATTTCAAATTAGTATTTCATAAATAGGAATTCATAATATAAAGCTAATAAAAATATACTTTTAAAAAATCAACCCTCTTATAAAAGTTGTATTTATGAGTTTGATATGATATTATAGTCTCTCTTTTCAATGAAAGTAAATGATGAAAATTTAAATTTGGGAAATTTATGAAAGTTATGATTTTTAAATTTAGGAAATACGAACTAAGGAAATGATGAAGAATTGATGCACTTCTTCCTTTTGTCTACAGTCTATTTTTATTACCGTATATTGTCTTTTGTTGTCGTTTATTATAAACTTTCACATTTTGGTTTTATTTTATTTTGGTCCCTAGCATGAAATGGGTTCCAAGTCATGCCTCTAGTGGCTTTATCCAAAGGCCACCATTGTGTCTACTGGACATCGCGCAAGCGAGATCCTTTTGCACTTGGTAGACCATGATGATCCTTGAGAATGCATTCTTGATAATGATTTAGCATATGGATTTGAATATGGCATGAATTCTATCCAAATGTTTTCCTCAACAAACATAATCTCAAATATGACCATACTACAAGAAAATATCAAATCAGAGCTGCTAGGAATACTATGATGCCTGAATGGAACTATAATTAATATGTCAACAATTTCGTTAAAGTAAAAAATATAAATGTGACTGGCTAACTAAGATATACGAGGCCATAACCTTTTTTCAATGGAAAAATGTCAAAATGAAATCGCTACAATACATTACAAAACTTAGTGAACGATGTATCATATACTGTAGATACTTCTCCAATATTTATAACATGGATAAATATTCAAATAGGTTTCCTAAAATTACTTGTAAAAACAAGACTCTAGAAACGGGAAAAACGACTTAGACCCTTTATTCACATCGATTAAATCAAATTTCTGTATTTAGCACTTGTGAAGATAAGGCATCATTTTTTGACTGGATCATCTCTAAGTTATGTCGGTTTCATTGGAAGTAATTAAAAAAGGCATATGTATATATAGTGCTATGCAAAGTTGCATTTATGAGGGAAAAATAACAAATAAAATAAATGACACTTTTTGGTGCAAGTTCCAAAAAAATCACCTACTGCATATCAAATTATAGATCAATTGGATGGTGTAATTTCCTCGATAAAGTGTTAGCCAAACTGTTGTATGTTGGTAAATTTGCGGTTCGAGACGATGGAGATAGCGATGAAACTGTACTACGGACTTGAAGGATCTAGGAGTAGATTCTTTTAGACGATAGTTCAACCCACCACGTACAATCGGGTATCGAACTATAGCCTTCAGGATTCAATCAAGCCCTCAAACAGTGTAATCAGATTCAAGAATTGTACGGTTCTTCATCCAACCAAGAAACACTTTGTATATAATCTCTAAATTGATGCAAGTAGCAAGAAATCGAATAAAGAAAGAAGAAGTATAGATTAGCAACGTTTCTGGACGTTGCTAATTTCTGGAAGAAGAAGTTTTCGTAACAGAGAAAAGTGTTACGAAAACTGCAAGGAAGAAAAGTGATTTTGCAACAGCCCTAGGTGTTACTATTTATAGGCAACGAATGGATGCTTCCATTCGTTAACAGCCGCGTCCGTACCCGTTCGTTTGAACGGGTCTGACCATTTGCTTGCGTCTCCCGCCAAAATCATATCCGCTAATACTATTCGAATTTCGAACAGTTCTGGGTCCTCAACGGGCCGAACTTGGCCCATTTACTGTTTGCAGATCCGGTCCAAAATTATATCGTCTGGACCCGAACCCGAAACCCGAGACCCGGCCCGGCACGGTCGGTCGGACGGCGGCGACGGCGCGCGCGTGTGTGGAGACGGTGCATGGTCTCCCTCCTCACAACGGAGCAAGCTTTGGGTGCCCAAAGGGCCCAACCCTTCATTTGAGAAACATCTATATAAACATAGACATGCTTCCTCTTTCCTATGGTGTGGGACAATACTTTCTCCTCTTCTTCTTCTTTCCTTCAAAACAAAACTAGAGGCCAAATGTTGAAAATATCCAACATTGTATAGTAGAATGAAGCCCGCACTTCAATCATTGGTATCATAAAATCAAAATGCATTTTTCTCAAAAAGAAACAATTATAAAAGGATAATGTTAGAAGATGAGCATATTAGAGGATTTAATACTAGTGTTGCATATTGAATCCATATTAATGTTGATTTAAAGAAGGCATGCGATCTTGTCAATAGAGATTTCACTCTGATACAATTCAAACTTTGGATTTATTAGATAAATGGTTATAACTGATTAATGTCTTACTTTATTTCCAAAATTTATACACTTTTCGAAGGAGTTCCAAAATGGTTTCACTTTCATTGAGCCATTATTACCCTGAGTGTTTGCTATAACCATGGAATCCTTCACTATATTGATGGATATAAAAGTGTGCAGCAAAAAATATAATCGATTTTCAATTTTGATCCTAAAATAACACGGTTGATACAAGTTGATGATGTATAGAGTTCTATAAAGCTAATGTAAAGGGTTGCAATAACTATAAAAAGGTATTGATGAAAATGATAACGTTTGATGGCTTACAAATGAGCAGAGATAATAAAATCCTTAATTAAGATTACACACAAAAGGAAACAATATGCATTATCTTAACAGTAAAGGAGGTATATTTCTTGTCGAATATGTAGGGTTGTCATTTTCCACTCACTACATTAACATTGATGATAGAGAAAATATTAATGATAGAACAAGGTTAAACGTGGAGTGTTGGGAACTTAGATGTTTGGGTAGAACTTGTAAAATAAGACAAATACATTCTACAATTGTTCTTATGGTTCACTTTTGGACATAGAGCTATAAATTGCCTAATAATGTATTAAAAAAATGTGATCAATCTGTTCTGTTACTTTATATGGAAAGGAACATTTAATAAAATTTCATTAGACGTAATGTGTTGAGGGAAAATAGAAGGGGGTTAGGATTATAAAATTTTCATGAGATAAATGAAGCATGTGGGTTAAAAATGGTTTGAAACTTTTTAAATGAGGACCCTTTGTGGTTTAAATGGTGTTATATATATATATATGTGTGTGTGTGTGTGTACATGCACACACACACCGACACACACACATACACACACAAACATGCACATGCACATACATACATACATACATACATATATTGAAGTAGAATCATTCTAGGATTGCGTATTTAGCAATAATAAATTTGGAAACTGGAAAGGGCTTTTAGTTTTGAGGAAGAGAAATTCAAGGATCATAAAGGAGAATCATTCAATTATTAAAATTTAATTAAATTTTTTAATTAAATGAATTAATTAAAAGTTAAAATAAATTAAAATACATATATATAAGATATATGTGTATTACTATAAAGGTTATAATATATATATATATATATATATATATTCAATATAATATGTTATAATTGAATAATAAAATAAAGTGCTAATTAATTAAATTAATTATATAAGATTTACTCAATATAATGTTGTACATAAAATATTATTTTAGTTAAATAAATTATAAAAATTATATAATAATAAAACTTATATAATATAAATATATAAATTAAAGGTGAAACATTAAAGAAACCCTAAATAGACTTAAGGAATAAATACATAAGTACATATATCATGATTTCTTATGTGTCCAATACTTGAATCACAAGGGTATTTTATAAGAAATACATTATTCCATAAGTTGATATCACTCAATTAAATATATTGAAGATTATGTCTTTAATATAAGTGTTGTCCTATATCATTTATATTTTAATAAATTACTTGCACACTCTCTGGTCGTTAAGCAAACTCAAGCTAGAATTGTTATGTGCAGTACTATTAATATATTGGGTAGATAAGGTATGATATTTGTATGTATTTACAGAGCAAACTCAAGATACATATACTATACTTAGGCCCTCATGAAATAGTAGGCACTAGTGAATAATTTCTTTCGATTTCTAATTTAAGGTCGAAATGAGGTTGGGACAATGAACCATTGGTTAGGAGTTGTACATGATATGACCAATAAGGAGTTATCCATCGTTTGTTGGGCTATGACTTATTGAGCAAACTCAAGGTCAGAATCCCAATACAGACGAGTCCTAACATACACTAATGAAGTCGAAAGACTTCTATGTTTCGCCTTAGGATTTGGAGAAACATAAAATTCTAATGGTGCCTTATTAGAAAAATGAAATGGTAATATTTGACCATTTTAGTATTGTAAGGGCATCTACCATACAAAATTATAATAATCTACATTGATAAATTTGTGCAATTAACATAGCTAACAAAATGTTTATCAATTAAAATAAACAAATATTGACAAATAGAAATATAAAATATACTTACTTATACATTTTTGCAATTGACACATGCAAGCGCCTAATTATACAACCACTAAATATATTCGTAACATGGTCACTTACAAGCTTACTTTCCCGTGACTCTATATTGTCTTTAGTGGGTTTCAAACTCTAAAAGTAATACAAGAATATAGATATTTGACTCATATAGGATCAGGTATAAATGTTATATGGTGAATGGTCACAACTGGTGATGTATGATATCTTGATGAAATTAGTTCATTCAAATAAGCAAGTAAACTATAGTGTGAGATCGTGTATTCGATATGATTGATTACAAAAATGAACTTGTTGCGTTAAATATAATGTTGTACCAATGGCCACAAGATGATCTAATAATGCGATGACTGAAATGTCAATTTGATCAGTTTATATAAAGTGTAATTTATTTGATATTCTTAAATATTAAGAATGACCAAACGCATTCTTGTAAACAGTTTGTTATGATATTATAGTAAGAATTCCTCTAAATGGTTCGACCATTTAGAAAAGAAAACGAACGTATGAAAGTTGATGTAAACTATTCTTGGAAACGAGAATTGTAAAATAATAATGATACTTAAAATTGGAAGAAGAAATATGATTTTTATTTCAAAATGTATTTTCATATAGAAATTTTTTTTATAAGATTTATTTCTTTGAATTTTTTTTATTTGATACGAAAATTCTCATCTATAAACTAATTATAGTAAATGAAATAAATAACCAATATTTAATGGTGGAGTGGAGCTTCGTACTTCATAAGCTATTATAGAAATGAAGGAAATAGTGGAGGCATGCTATATAACACTCACTAGTTATATCAAGTTACAGAAATTATTTCTGTAAAATGTACAAACATCATTTATGAAATAATAATTATGTTTTAGTATTGATTAGAAAATAGGCATACTTTTATTTTAATATGAATACTCGTTATAAAATAAAGCCATAATACTGGTATTCGTGATGCATTAGAAAACAGAGAAGTATCTAAATTATTTACAATTATTTTTGAATTATTGACTAAGCCATGGTTAAGATAAATAATTCTTTAAGTATATAATTATGAATCAATGATATTAGTGCATTATATTTCTAACAATAAAAGGAAAAGCACACATTCAATGGGAGTGTGATAAGAGTTGATGAACTCTTCGAGTTGACAAATATAGATGTTTACATTCACATGTCCATTAATGCCAAAATGATTCCACGTACTTCATTACATTCACCGATGAGTTATCACTGACATGGACATGTGTATTTGATAAACATATAGTATGTCTATGATAAGCTCATAGAGTATAAAATGGAAGTAAATAAAATAAAATGCAATTGAAAATAAAATTGAATCGATTAGGTCGAATAAGTGAATATATTGAAAAGAGTTCTGAATGTACCTAAAAATAAATAAAAATTCAATCTAAAAAGTCACTCCTCCTTATGATATATAATGATATATCGATAAGGAGTAATCAAATTTTGTTGAACAAAGTTTGATTAACTGTGAATGAAATTGAGTTAACTTTTTTCTATGAGGTCATGTACTTAAAAGTAGTACATAAGGTTAAATGTAATTTAATCTAAATAGTAGTTTACAAAATCATACAAGATAAAGGTTTATAAGAAACCCCAACATATCCTATTTAATACCTCGTAAAATGAACCATAAATAAATAAAGAAAATTAAATTAAATGTGATAAGGGTTGGATAGGAAATTTTTATAAAAGTTTGCATTTGGTCACAAAATTTATTCCCATGTGTTCATGGTGAAATTCTGATCTGTTTCTATATATAGTGTGCTGAAAACGGAGCTTAAACAAAGAAATTATGAGCATTTGAAGTTCTTAGATTTAAATTAATTTATTTTGAATTTAAATTGAAATGGGAAATCAAATTTAGGATTTAAATTTCAAAATCTAGCTTGATGGCTAAGTAAACGATTAATTAGGGCTTAACATTAAAAGGTTAATCATGGAATAATATAATACGACAACGAAAAAAATAAACGCCCCTAAATAAAAGAGCGGTCGACCGCTTAGGAATGACAGTTGCTAATGACGGCTAGGGTTTTAAGTTATGTTCTATTCGGTTGTGTGCTCCAGGTTTGCAAGTTTCCTACCTACTTCCATCCTACAATTCTGATGTGTTTCAACTTTTATAAATAGAACCTTATCGTCTCCATTTTTATTCATATTATTTTGGGGAGTACGACCACACTGTCGTTGCTATCTCTCTAATAAGATTCACAAACTCCGTAGAGAATTTAGATAAGGATTCAACCTATTTCCTATTTGTTTCTTCTTCCTTCAAACTATTCTTATCCTATTCTTCTCCAATTATTCCAAATCCAATGAATATATATACCTCTTTTGTATTTGGTGCGTATATCAAAAGAGAGAGATTCTAGAAGAGATCGGAAGGCTACAAATCAATTTAAGTAAAGCTAAGGCTAATCTGTGAGTGGAAATCTTAGTATTTCTTTTCAAAAATTGTTTGATATATTCCTTTTAAATTCGAATATGCCTTAAGGATTTTAGGATATCGAAAATATGATACATATAATCCTCGAAAACTTATTTACATTAATTTGATGGAATTTGTTTCGTTTATGAAATTTTTGATAATTTCTTAGTCTATTCCACTTCTCCTTCTTCTTTGGGTCAAATTATTATCCTTCAATAAAATAAGGGATACGAATTCTATTCATATTTGACACCACTTACTCGTATCTATTAATTTGTAAAAAGAGGGTTTGAATAGAACATGGGGATTGGATTGCAATTTCTATTGTTTCAGATATTCCACTGAATTGATATAATAAATTGAGTTTCTATTTTATTTATAAGTCTATTACTGCAGTTTTGATTATGAATATTTATCTCGGTTTTGGACATTTGAATTCCATGAAATCTTTAGAAATTGAAGAAAAAGGACTTGTAATAATAATTGATTAGGGAATTGACATTTAATGATAGTTTAGAGCGTAAAATCCGTGCACTTAAAACTTATTAAACATGAATATTTATTTATTTCTATTTACATAGTTAACGTATAATTATTGCATATATGGTGTAGTTAATTAGGTATTTACTTACATTTATTTTCTTCCATTAGGAAGGTAATTGATTTTGAGGTGAAAATAAGTGAAAACTCTTGTATAGCCTAATTATAATTTTAAGGCATAATAAGGAAGATTCCTAATAAGGCCTCATTTGTGAAATGGTGAAACGAGAGAGAGAGAGTGTGTGTGTAGTAGTAGTAGTAGTTAATTTATGGCTAAGTCATATGGATGCGAGGTCAATAGATTACATGACATAAGTATTCCCTTCACTTTGAGGCTACCAGTAGTTGTGTACCCTTTTATTGATCTAAGATATCCTTATGATAAATATTTGTAATGACGCAAGGTTAGTTTCAAATTCTATAGGGAAAATTTGTATAGCAAATCTGGTTACCAGTTCCTACGAACAGTTTACTAATGTGAGACGTCATTATGAGTATGGGCCATAAGACTAAGTGTCTACCTGGAGGTTTGAGATATTAAGTGGTTTGACCCGCCTTTTTACTTATATGAAATATTAAATGGCCAAGGGATAACCTTAGGTGGTATCTCTATAGGGGTCCACTTTTGGAATTAGGCGTTAAATGACGGGGTCTAGCCATGTTCCACTTGGAAGTATTAAGTGTTCTATGAGTTTCCATATGATTTCAGCTTAATAGTACCGTTGAGAAGCACGCTTATGGAAACATGCCATAAATGATAGGGTCTGCCTATTTTCCATTGGAAAGTATTAAGTGGTTTGGGTACCGTCTCTTATATTATTAGCTATTTATGATATATAATTGGGATATGGGATCTACTTATGGAATGGAAGGTATTAAGTGTCTGGATCTGCCTCATTTCCTTATAAAGAGGTATTAAATGATTTTAATGGTTTTATGTTTGTAGACATGTTCTTATTTTGAAATATACTGCCCAAGTACTAAAAAGGTAGGACTCGAGGTTTTTATTCACCAAATACTTGTTGTTCTAACTCCCTCCTCATTACAAAATACGTTAAGGATGGAGTAACGGTGATGATGATGATGCGTAAAGATGTAGAAGCTTGGCTAGCGGTAGTATTTATTATTATTTGCTTTCATGTGTATCTATGGATTTAAATAATTGTTGTAACTGATAGTATATTACCTTTTTTTATAGAATTTTGTGTTATGAGATTTTTCTGGTTTTGAAATAAATAGGGTACACTTTACTATTATATTTTTTTCCATCCGCTGTGAGTTTTGAAAGTTTAGTTATAGCTCTGCAATGTTATTTATTTTTACTACCAACATCTTACCTTAGAATGAATCTAAGTTTTGATGAGCCTTTTCTGGGTCAAAATTTAGGCCTGTTTCGAGGTAGGTTGTTACATTTAGTATCAGAGCTATAGGTTACCCGATAAACGGGGAAAAATTATAGGCATGAGAGACGTGTTTGTTACTTTGGAAAAGGTTTTTCAAAAAGAATTCTTACCATATATATATACACATACATCGGTACTCCCTCTTCTTATATATACGCACATACACTAGGCAAACTTTTCTTTTCTTTCGGCATGTAAACTATCTTAGGAAATCATCACTAAAGGTTTAACCAACATATAGTTGATATGGACGATAATCAATCTTTTTCCGAGCAAGGGAACCCTGCCTGCGGAAGACCACCCATTCATGGAATGTCCGAATGGTTTAAACAATATCTTCAGACTATCGACCAACTTTCCACTCCTCTAGCTACAACGATAACACCCATTTCCCCGGCAGCTGATGTAGTACCCTGTCCTACCAACCTTCCTAAGCTATATAAGGACTTTCTCAATATGGGAGGGAAGATATACTCTGAAATTAAAGGATATTCGAAAGCTAAAGCATGGATTGGTAACCATGAGATGATATTTAGAGAGCTTGATTGGGATGATCAGTTAAGAAGAAGAATGATAGCTTAGCACCTCAGACAAGAAGCTTTAAATTGGTGGAACTTTGTGACTGATGGGCACCCCGGCAAGGTATTCTCTTGGGATGAATTCAAGGACAGATTCGAGATGAAATTCATGTCTAGAGGAGAGGTTAGCTTGCAATCAGAAAAGTTCATTCAGTTGAGACCAAGAGATTCTATCCTTAAGGAGTACATAATTAAGTTTACTGAATTGGCTAAATTTGGGATGAGCCTGATAGACACACCTATAAAAGAGCCATGAAGTTCGTGAAGGGGTTAAATTTCCTGCTAAGAGAAATTTTGTTGACCCAAGTACCAATGGGGGCCATGTATGAGATGTTGGTAGAAATAGCGATGCTGTACGTGGCCAATGAGAAAGATAAAAGAGCGAAAGAGAAGTCTGCATAGATCCAAAAGCAAGGAGGGTCTATGAAGGGTAGTTTTTGGGTCAACAAGAAGTCGAAAGGGAAGTTTAAGAAGGAAGTAAAGATGTCTGAGAGATGCCAATGGAGGGATCATGAAGATAAAGATTATAGGGTGAGTTTGATGAAGGAAGCCTTTAAAGGAAAGTGCTTTAACTGCCACGAGGAAGGGCATCACAAGAATCAATGTCCTAACATGGCTAAGGAAGGACAAAGCAGACAGGCTTACGCTATTGAAGTTATCACTATTGCCAATAAACCACCAAGAGACCAAGGAAAAGCATCTCTAGAAGGTATAGCTCTTATTTTTGGGTTTACCATTCATGCCATGTTTGATTCAAGGGCATCACATTTCTTTATAGCTAGGGATGCAGTAAATCCTTAAATCTTAAAACCCAGATGGTCAACAGCCCAATAGAGGTTTTCAGTCCCATTGGGGGTTCAACCCATCTTTCTCTTATTTGCAAACATATAGTGTTAGACATATGTGATGCTAATTTCATATGTACTTTGTACGTTCCAAATTGGAAGGGTATGGACTTATCTTAGGCATGGATTGGTTTTCATGTTATGAAGCCATTCTTGACTTGATAAAAGGGTAGTCCGATTAAGGAGTCGTGGAGGTCATGACCTAGAAGTTCTTTTTGCACCCAAAGATTTAGTCGAGTTAAGCCATTTGTACTCACTAAATCTATCTATTGATTGAGAGCAATTATCTGTACTCATAGTTTGTGAATTTATTGGTGTCCTCTAGGAGGTCTCGGGTCTCCCTCCTATAGGGAGATTGAGTTCTGAATCGATTTGGAGAAGAACGCAAGACCCATCACTCTGCCTTTAAGACTTATGGCACCCAAAGGAAGAAGAGAGTTGGATAACCAAATCTCAGAGTTATTAAAGAAAGAATTTTTCCATAGGAGTACTTCTGAGTGGGGAGGATTTAATTTTCTACTGTTCTTCTTCCATATAGCTTCAGATTTAGCTTGAAATCATTTTTAAAATTTATATCATGTTATAACGACCAAATTTTGTTTATATATCGAAGTCTAAAGAAGATCAGAGGAAGAGCAGTTAAATTTTTCTTTTTATTTGCAACCTATATTTGAAGAACAGAGCAAAACACTAAAGACACAAATAGGTACACAAAAATATCCATATATATAATAATATAATAAACCCTGCAAACCATTATCACCAATTTACTTCATATTCCTTTAACATGCAACAGGTTTTCAACAAAAATATAGGTTTGTTTACTCACCATTCTTGAAGAATCTGAGAAGGTTTGAATCTGGAATAAAAAGCTTGAGGCTAGAAGTTTTGATTTGGAAAAATACTTGCATGCTTGAAACTAGAAACTTGAAATGGCTTTTGATCTTGATGTAGGTTGAAGAGTTGTTGAGAAGATTGCTTGATTATTCTAGGTCGGAGACTAAATATTTACAGGCTTTTAGTTTGATTACCAGGTTTGATTTTATTTTGATTCCATCTCAGGTTTTTTTTATTTGAAGATGAGAAGTTTTGCAAGATGGAAAAAGAAAATGAGATAGAGAGTAGAGTTCATACATATGGATTTGTTTTATAAATTTTAAAAATTGAAAAGAAAATGAGAGTTATGACACTTGTTAAAATTACTTTACATTTGTCATTTGCATGCTATATTTATCTTACATTTGTTATTGATATGTATTTATAAAATAATCACAACTTAGTTTTTTTTTTGTAAATGTCTTATGTATTTATATGTACTTAATATGTATATTTATATGATATTTTCAACTTTAGTTTAGTATTTATTAATATTTTATATTTTATATTTAAACTTTTTCTTTTATTTATCCATAAATAACTTAAAAGAAAATATTATAGAAATCCAATTGTACATTTATAAATAAATAAATTTTTACAAATATAACAATATATATATCCTTTATTTATAGTTATAAAATCTTTTAAAGATAATGATATAAAACTAATTACATACTTGTAAAAATCATATATACATATTATTTTAAATCCGATTTATTTCTACGATGTTTACATTTGAATTTCAAATCCAAATTTCCTTTAATATCTACATATATGTATAATAAAATACATATTTTGTTTGTTTTTGAACAAAAATGAATTTTGCCAATTTAAATAATTATATCAGGAGATTATTAAGCAAATAATTATCCAGATATTTATTATAGTTCGAGTTCATCTCTGTACATACTGTGACGACCTGCCTTTCATTCCACATTAAGACGCATCATCAATAAGAAAAGAAATAGGTAGAAATAGAAAAGACAGAAAGAGAGAACAACAACAACAGAATCTCACAGCGGAAATAGAACAAAATATAATATTTCACATATCCATTACATAGTCTTATACATCAGAGTATACACAATAATACATCCTCATTTCATCAAACAGTTATAAAGGCTTGTCTAACCATTACATCCAAAATACAACAGCCAAAAGACACAACACAGCGGAAAGATATATATAGATACGTCTAGACTCTAGCTCCAAGCTTTCAAATTATTTGACAATCCAAACCTGATCACTTGGCTACTCATAAAAATTTGAGTACCCAAGAGTTTAAGAAAAACAGAAATAAACTCTGGGTCAGACATGGGTCTGGTATATGCTAACCAAATCATTTGTAGGAAAACCATTGATATTATAATAGGGTCTAAGGTATTCAATATAAAATACAGAAATAGCTGGAATGCTTACATCTCACGTTCCAACATAGTTGGCACAATCAATACAGGCACTTATTGGAGATTGGATTCCATACAATGGCAGGGTTGCTGGGGTACCGTCCGTCACAGTACGTGGCCTAGATCAACATACCAAGGATCCACCCTAAATCTCCTACAACACAAGGCTGGAACCATCATATACTGGACAGTCCCGAACAAGACAACCCCGCAGTTGTGGCCAACAACTGCGCACACAACTGAAATAAAAAGGGACCTCTAGAAAGGGGTAAACCTCATCCTACTTGGGTGCTGCCCAGTTAACCTTGCTGCACCTTCCCTGTTTTATCCATTCCCAGTTGATGTTGCTTGAGGTTACGATTACCTTTACAAGAACACATCTTGGAATGCTCATCGTCCTCCATTGACGATGGTCTAATAGCATTCAATGCATACAAGTTCATTCCAGGTCCGAACGAAACCAAAGTCATTATCTCGTTACACTCATTTTGGAACCACCCTCAGAGTCAACGATAATAACCCTTGCATTCTCCATCTCGATCTTCACTTGAGATCATGACCTAACGTTTAACTTGGATTGATGGGTTTTTCGGACAATCAAACTTGACATCTGATCCCGGTCTCATCGAAATCCAAACATTACCTCCACGACTCTGAATTAGATTGAAACGCAAACAGCAAGCTTTTAGGCAAATTTTGACTATATTTAGACGTTTGAAAATTGTCATTCAGACGTCTGAATATTGTGAAACAATATTTAGGTTTCAGCATTCAGACGTTTGAATGAACGATTTCAGACGTCTGAGTTTAGACTTTTGTGCACATATGTGCATGTGTGTGCATGTGTGCATGTATATATATGTATATCATTACAGGAGAGATTTTAACAAATTTCTAAGTAAAGTACAGACTCCAGACACATCATACTCAGCTTAAATATCTGAAAAGGAATCTGCAATAAATCTCCTGCAAAGATGATTAGTATTCACATAATATTTTATATAGCTTGTCATAATCAAAATCGAGATTCCAACATTCTCCCCCTTTTTGATGATGACAACTATATAATCAATAAATATTAAAGTATTGTTACTCCCCCTGTCAATTGCACAATTTTATATTTCTCCCCCTTTGTCATGGACGAAAAGAAAGAGCATAGATAACAATATATAGTTTATCTCATTAATGCAATTAGAGAAGTTAACACATAAAGAGATAACAGTTCAAAAATTTCTCATACAACCGGTCAAGAAAAGTTAAAACACAAGCAAATCAAACATAAGATAAAAAAATAGACAAAGATAATTAAAATTGGCTTGAAAGAGATGGATCATTATGATTAGAACTCGAGTTTGAGAAAGATCACTGAAATGGGGAAGGGTTGTAAGCTTGATTAGATGAAGAACCGGAACAAGAAATTCGATCCCATATTTTATTGAGAAAGTCTTTAATAGAGTTGAGTTTTCTATTCGTCTTCTTCTCAAGTGCCTTTATGTCCCGATGAATTTTTGCTTGATTTCGGGAGAGAGTGATGATGGCTTGCCTTGAAGAAGTTTCCGGGCTAATTTCTTGAATGGTATCATCGTCCTCCTCTTCTTCTTCATGTTGAGTATGAGAAGAAGAAGCAATACAAGTGTCTCCAGGTTGAGGAACACTTTGTTGAATATTTTGCTACCATTGATGAAAGGAAATAATCTGTTGAGGAGGAGGCCGCGGTGGAAGACCCATCAATCCTAAAGTTTAGGGCCTAACTCACTAATAGTTGTAAAATCAAAGTCGAGCATTGGTACACCGACATTTAGGAGGATGAACATAATATAAGCACCATAATGAATAGTTCTATATTTTCTTCGGATTATGATGTCTTGAAATTCATCCATAATAATTTTTCCCCAATTCACTTGTTGATCGGAGTGGATAAGATAAAGGGCTTGGAAGTTCTCTTTATACACTTTTTCATAACTCGTCGTCCTTGGTTGTAAAGAACGAATAAGTGCATGGTGAATGAGCCTAGCTTGTGGCCTTAAAAAGGTTGATTTTAAATTGCCCAAATTTATAAGTTGATCGGTCAAAAACTGATGTGAAAATTCGTCTCGATGATCCATATCAACTTCAATTTCATTAATATCAATTCCTTGATAAGGACAATTTAAAATATGACCTAGTCTTTATAAAGGTAAGATGATTCTTATGCCACAAATTATCGACCAAACACAATCTTATCAGTTTTTGGGATTATGATGATCCAAATTTTAATTTGCAAGAAATTTTTTAATCATAAGATGATTAATCTTAACATTGTTAGGTGTATACCCAATCAAGCTATCGAAGTGGAATTGTTCCGCTAATTCTCTAACATGATATGTTGCGAAATCCGAAAATTTCATGAATGCTCCTTCGAAGATGTTGGAATTCTTCATAGAATTAAACCTAGAAATAACAACATTGTTCCAAAGCCATTGCCTAATTTGATCTTCGGATGGTCTAGAGGTTGATTCTCTAGTTCTTTTTTATCCTGGTGCCATTTGAGAGTTAGAGGAAAGGTAAAAGCTTTGAGAGAGATGAAAAAATGGAGGCTAGGGTTCTGAAGTAATCGAGAAAGAAGTGAAAAAGCCAACATATAGTGGGTGAAAAGGAAGGGGTAAAAGTGGAAAGAAAATAAAGAAGCAAGGTAAAAAAATTGCTCAGAAAAAATTCAGCCGTCTGAATCATTTGATTCAGACGTCTGAATTGGGTTGAGATACAACCTGCAAGAAAATGTTTCAAATTTGGCCATAATCAGATGTCTGTTTTATTTGATTCAGACGTTTGAATCTGGGGCAAAATTTTGTACCTTGAATGTTCAGACGTTTGTTTTGAATGAAACAACCATCTGAATTGTTGCTTAGAGGCACATATTGGCTTTATTGAATATACAAAACAATATATATTAATAATTGTAAATAATACAAGTTGTAGAACAAACAGAATGAAATAACAAATTAACAATAGCATATAAACAACAACAAATAATTAAAGATATTTTGAAGAAGAAGTTGCAGTATGATAAGGTTCTTCAATTTTAGTGTTCTCTACAAATGGTCGAAGTGGAGACCATCTGTTTCCACATTCCCAAGAATTCAGTGATGTCGATGGTTGTTTTGGTGATGGTTCCCAAGGGTTGTGACAATTTGGAGAACGAACGGTAGATGGTTGATGAACTGTGTCTTTTGATGAAGAACCACAGAATTTTACCGCAACTTGTTCCAAAAACCTAAGCCGTTTGGCATTAACTTTTTGTTCATAGTATAATTCACGTTGTAATTCTAATGTTTCTCTCTGATAATGATGAATATCATTTATTTTCTCTTAGTTGGTGGAGTATATCTAGTGTGAGTTGAGGGTGGAGCAATCGGAACCGGTTCATAAATTGGTGTAGGAGTTGGTAGATTTGCCGATGCCGAAGAAGGAGAAGTATAAGAAAACTTAGATGATTCGGAGTTGTATTGATATGACATGTTAAAACAGTAAAAATTAAAAAAAAAAACTTGAATGAATTTTTGTGCAAAGGATTAAGAATTGCAGAAAATATATAGTTAGAAGCTAGATAAAAATAAAGAAACTTTGAATAGTTAGGGGAATAATAGCCATAAGAAAAATAGAGAAAATGAAAGGTAAATAAAATTTCAACAACAAACTAATGTTTCCGAAAAAGATAAAGAGTGAAGTGGTAGAGCAGAAGACTATCGAGTATGAGATCCTGAGTTCGAGCGCTGGAGAACACCCCCAATTTTTTATTTTTTTTATTATTTTGTATTTATTATTGATATGATTCCTAGTAAGCTATGAATTTTGTAAAATATAAAAACCATATATTTTAAAAATAAATGAAATTATATATCTTTAAAATAGACGCTTCCAAGTTCTCGTCTTAAATTGATGAAAGTATTTTCATTTAATGGTTTTGTAAAGATATCTGCCAATTGTTTGTCAGAGGACACAAATTCTAGATTTATTAGATCTTTTTCAATATTATCACGAAGAAAATGATGACGAATGTCAATATGTTTTGTTCGTGAGTGATTAATAGGATTTTTAGATTAATATATAACACTAGAATTAGCATAGTAAATAGTTGATTTGGACAAATTGAAACCAAAATCTTGTAGTGTTTGTTCATATAGACAACTTGAGCGCATGCCAAAGCAGTAGAAATATATTCTGCTTCACTTGTCGATAATGAAACATAGTTTTGTTTCTTACTAAACCAAGATACAAGAGATCATCCAATGAAGTGACAAGTCCCACTTGTACTTTTCCTATCTGTATGGCTTCCTCCAAAATCAGCGTCACTATAGGACACTAATTTAAAAGGACATTCCTTTAGATATTATAGTCCAAAGTTCCTGGTTTTATTAAGATACCGTAGCATGCATTTCACTGCCTATAAATGTGATTCTTTAGGATCTTCTTGAAATCGTGCACACAAGCAAACACTCATCATTATGTCAGGTCTACTAGCTAATAAATATAGTAACGATCCAACCATACTTCAATAAATTTTTGGTTAATACTTTTGCCACTTTCATCTTTATCAAGATGTATAGTTGTACTCATAGGAGTTGGTTTGGTAGAAGTATTTTCCATACCAAAGCGTTTAATTAGATTGTTACAATATATTTCTTGATTCATAAAAATATCATTTTCTAATTGTTTTATTTGCAAGCCAAGAAAATAATTTAATGCACCCATATGTGACATTTCAAATTCTTTGGTCATTATTTTAGAAAATTCTTGACATAGTTTTTCATTTGTAGATCCAAAAATAATATCATAAACATATATTTTAACAATTAAAATATCTCGCTTATTTCTTTTAATAAAACAGTTTGATCAACCTTCCCAATTTCAAAACCGGAATCTATAAAATATCTTTTAGGACTATCATACCAAGCATAGGGTGCTTGTTTCAAAACATATAAGGTCTTTTTAAGTTTATAGACATGGTCAGGAAATTGTTCATGTACGAATAAGGGAGGTTGTTCAACATAAACTTTCTCTAAAAAAGTACTTTTAACATCCATTTGATATAATTTAAAGTTATGAAAACATGCATATGCTAGTAAGATTCGTATTGCTTCTAGTCTAACAACTAGAGCAAACATTTTTTCATAGTCAATCCCTTTTTCTTGATTATATCTTTGTGCAACTAATCTAGCTTTATTTCTAGTAATATTTCCTTGATCATCTGCTTTATTTTTGAAGACCCACTTTATACCAATAGCTGATTGATCACTAGGCCTTGGAACTAAATCCCAAATGTCATTTATTTCGAATTGGTTTAGCTCTTCTCGCATAGCGATTAACCAATTTTCATCAGTTGATGCTTCTTTAATATTTTTAGGTTCAATATGAGAAAGAAAAGCTACATGACCCATTTGATTTAATTGACTTCTTGTTCTAACAGATGAATTGAGTTCTCCAATGACATTAAAAGAAGGATGATTGCTTAATAGTCAAGGTAGAGATCTTAATTCATTGTTATTGTAAACCATGTTTTCATTATTTTCAAGATTTGAAATTTCTGTATTTGTGATATTATCAGGGAATTCTTCATCATCTCTTATACTTGGTATTTGATTAAAACTTTAATCAAAGGATACATGAAGTGTTTCTTCAATGATATTGGTTCTTTTATTATAAATTCGATAAGCTTTTCTTCGATCAGAATATCCTATAAAGATTCCTTCATCGGATTTTGAATCGAAATTTACCAAGCTGATCTTTTGTGTTTAAAATGAAACATTTTGAAATGAAAACTTTAAAAAAATAAATATTTTGTTTTCGACCATTAAGAAGTTCATAAGGAGTATTCTTAGTTAGTGGTCGAATAGAAACACAATTCAAAATATAACAAGCTGTTGCAAATGCTTCGGCCCAAAAATGTTTTGGTAACGTACCTTTATTTAATAAAGTCCTTGCACATTCTTGTAAGGTACTATTTTTACATTCTACAACTCCATTTTGTTGTGGAGTTCTAGGAAACGAAAAATTATGGAATATTCCCTTCTTCTTACAAAAATGTTCAAAGGCTTCATTTTCGAATTCACCTCCATGATCACTCCATATGTTTTTGATTTTCAATCCTTTAAAATTTTGAATTCTTTTGAAAAAAGTTTTGAAATTATCAAAAGTATCACTTTTATTTTTCATAAAATTAGTCCAAGTATATCTAGAAAAATCATCAACAATTACAAACACATATCTTCTGTGATTAATGGATTATACTTGTGTTGGTCCAAATAAATCCATATGTATTAATTCAAATGGTTGTAAAGTTGAAATAACCTTTTTGATTTAAAAGATGACTTAGTTAATTTTCCTAATCGACATGCATAACAAATATGATCAATTTTAAAATTCATTTTTGGTAGACCTTTTACTAAATCATTTTTAGAAAGCTTATTTATAGCTTTGAAGTTAATGTGACAGAATCGTTTGTGCCATAACCAAAGATCATTTTCTTTGGCTATTAACACATATCTAAATTATGATTTATTTTCATATTCAAAACGTAAATATTTCTATCTCTATTTCCCTCATAGATAAGATTTTGATTTTGATCAAAAATACTACATTTGTTTTCAAAAAAAGTGATTTTGAATGCTTTGTCACATAATTGGCTGATACTAAGTAAATTATGTTTTAAATTTTTGAGTAGTAAAATATTTGAAATAAGAGGTAAATTTGAGCTTACATCATCTTTGCCAATAATATAGCCTTTTGAGTTGTCTCCAAATGTGACGGATCCTCCATCTGAGTAAGTAATATTTGATAGCATATCTTTGTCTCCTGTCATATGTTTTGAGCAACCACTTTCGAGTATCCATTTTCCTCTATTCTTGAGTGGGACCTACAAAAAATATGAGATAACATTGGCACCTACCTTTTTTAATAGGGTCCTAAGAGTTAAGTCTTAGGAAACCAAACCCAAGAGGGTTCAGTATCCCATTTGAAAATGTAATCTTTATTTTTATGAACAGTTTCTAAAAAGGTGTTAATATATTTCTTCCTAATCAAACTGTTGTTTACTTTAGGAACCCAAACTCTTATGTTTTTCAGTTTCCTTTTCGACTGTTTTTTTAGTATGATTAATATTTCTCCTAACGTTCTTTTTAGGTGGAGCTTTTGTTTTCTTAACATACCCTAATCCTTTCCTACTTGAAACATATTGAGAGCTATCAATAATTTTAGATAGAGTTTCTTTTCCTTTATTAAAGTTTGAAACATTTTTGGTGATGCTATCTAACTTAGTTTTGAGACTAGTATTATCTAATTCTATCAATCTTACTTTTGTCTTTAATTCATGATTTTCAAAAACAAGAGGGTCATTCTTCCCTTTTTGAGTTTCAATTTCTTGACTCAAAAGAGTGAGTTGAGAATTAATATTAGAGCATGATTCTTGTAATTTTTCAAGTTCTTCCTCTAGTATTTTCTTCTCATCTTTAAGCATATCTCTTTCGAATTCTGCTTTGTTCAGATGTTCACGAGTCTCCTTATATTTTCTTTTGAGTTTTTTGAGAGTGTCAACTAGTTTTGAATTTATTTCTATCATACCATCAAAGGTAAAATTACTAACCTCGCTTTCGGTAGCTATGGAACAAACATAAGCTTGCTCGTTTTCACTATCACTGCTGTTATCTGATGAAGAGGTATCTGAATCATCCCATTAACAGAAAATGCTTTCTTTTTCTTATCTTTTCTACCCTTGTTGAAGTATTTCTTTAGTTCTGGACATTCTTTCTGCATATAACCTTTCTTATGACAATTAAAACATTCTAGAACTGAAGATGATGTTTTGCTTGGAAAGTTCCTTTTTTCATTGTTTTTGTTGTTTTTCCGTAGTTTCAAGAACTTTTTGAAATTTTTGGCAATAAACGCTAGATCTTCTTCATCTGAATCTTCATCCTTTTCTTCTTCAGCATGGAAAGCTATGTTTTTTTTGTCTTGTGCTTGTACTCGTTTTGCCTGCAAATTCACTTCATAGAATATTAGATTTCCTATTAACTCTTCAGGCTTTATGGTAGAGAGGTCATTAGCTTCTTCAATAGCTAAGACTTTTCTTTTCCATTCGTTCGTTAAAGAGTTTAGGATTTTTGATACAATATCAAAATCAGTATACTTTTCTCCTAATTCTAATAGTGAATGATATATATCTTAAAATCTGGAGTACATATCATTGATGGATTCATCTTATTTCATTCTAAAATTTTGAAACTGATTTTTGAGCATGGATATTTTGCTTTGTTTGACTTTGTTAGTTCCTTCATGAGTGATTTTAAATGTTCTCCATATTTTGTAAGCAGTTTGACACATGCTAATACGATTAAATTCATTTCTATCCAGTGCACAAAATAACATGTTCATAGCTTTAACATTGGCAGTAGCATCTAATTTTTGTGTGTTTGTCCATGTGGAGTATTCTCCTGTAGAAAGAGTGTATTCATTTTGTGTGATATTCCATGATTCAAAACTATTTGATTGCATATAGATTCTCATACGCGTAGCCCAATAATTATAGTTCAAACCATTGAAAAATGGAGGTCGTGCAGTGGATTGACCTTCTATAAAACTGGTGTTAGTACTTATAGTACTAGTGCTAGTGTTATTATCCATATTAGCAAAGAATCAAATAACTATGTTATGGTTAGACGAAACCTTGCTCTGATACGAAATGAATAAACAGTGCGGATCGTGCTATATGGAATTATATTATACTAGTGCAGAAATAAACTAAGTTACTATAGCAATGAATATGTAAAATAAAACAAGCACGCCAGGAATTTTTATATTGGTTCGAACTTCCCGTTCTATGTAACGACCCAGAATTTCCAATCCCGAAAATTTCAGATAGTTAGAAAGAAGAAGAAAGAGAAAGAAGAAGAAACAAGAACAAGACACAGAAACCTCACATTCGTAGCGGATCAAAATATAATATCATATAATGATAACAGTTATACAAAGAGAAAACTGTATCTATCAATTTTCATTGATATATCAGAGTTACAACAATCTTACACAATATTGGACAGATACAATTTAACATGTCTCAAACATATACAATATCATGGAGTAAACTCTCCATACGACCCTGCCATCCAGCTCGCCTCCTGAGCTCCAGAACGTCCTTACCTGAAAATCGTAATACTCGGTCTGACCCGAGCATTACATTAAAGTAACACCCGGGTCAGGCTGGAAAACCAGCGTGAGTAAACCCATCTAACATAGGATACAATAGCATACAACTCATATAAACCCGGGATAACTCATATCAATTTACAACTTCACAAGCTGTTATAGACATCACTTACATCAATTTCTAAGTACCAAACCTAGATAAAAGGTCAATTTTCTAAAATCATTCCATATCAACCAATTTATTTCACATATCAATCTATAAGAATCGAAGTGGTTCTGGGTATTAACTAATACCCAACTCCGGTCTCTTCGAATCCAACATCATTTGATACCAAGTTATTCAAGTGAATACAATTTACTTTTAAACGTCGGATGTCACTTTACATAGTATTTCATCATAGATGACCACATTATCATTGTTCAACACAACGTATCGTATTACAGTACATTTCATATCACAGATATGAATCAATTTTAGTCATTTAATCAGCATTCAATCATTCATAAGCAAGATGGATTATTTCCAAATTTATTTAACTTACCTCTAATTAAATTAATTACAAATCTTCATCCACTTAGATTACCTTTACTTAAACCATTAATTACAAATCAATTTACTAATATTCTTTTAATTATCCATCTTGATTAATCATCCTCGATTAATTGTCCTCAAACAATTTTAGAAATTTACCCTTAATTACATCATTAATCAGCCCCGTTCAATCATAAACGATAATCAACAATCCTGTAATTACTTACCTCAATTAGTTAACTTTTTAATTAATTCTTTGATTAATTACACCAAGTAATGAATCCTTTGTTACTTTTCCTAAGTAATTTATCTTATATTAATTACATTCAGTAATTTATCCATTAATTACTTCACTAAGTAATTACATCTTACCAATCTTATTAAGTAATCATACTTAATCAATTACCAAGTGACTAATAAATCACATGCATCTTATTAATTACAACTGGGTAATTTATCCCTTAATTACCCGATAAATCAATTAATTAATCTTTAATTAACTGATTGATTATCCATTAACAATTGATTAATAAACTTAATTATTAGTCAATATTTCTCAATTCAATTAATTTATCTTTAATTACTTTATAAAAGATTAATTATTCTTTAATTATATAATTAATTCATCTCTGATCAATTAATGAACAGTCTTTGATTTATAATCCTTAATTATTAATTAAACCAACCAATTACTCTAAAATAATTACTTAATTTGATCCTTTATAATTAATTAATCAAATTAGTTAATTATACTTGATCTCCTAGTTAACTTAATTAACTCAAAACATTAAATCCTTAATTATCATGAGATTTTAAAACATTATTTTATAATCACTACCTTGATTAACTGCCCTATAACTAATCATACTCAATAATTTACTAACCCTTAATTACTCTTGTTAAATCTTTATTAACTAAATAAACTTCATGAATTAATCTTACAAATTTAAATAAATAATTCTACTTAATGAATCAAATACTAAAAAAATATTTTAACATCAAAGACTAATTAAGTACCACATTAAAACTTCATTACGTTAGCTTAAAACATTATGTTACTGTTCATTCTTTCCGAGTCAAGACCCATGATTACCTGAACAAAATCTGGGTTCCATCCTTGCTGCTTCTCCTTTTCCTTCTTGTCTAACCTTTTTTTTTCTTTTCTGCTGTATGAACATACACACGCAAACATCACGAACAATGACCCGAGACTAACCACTCATTTTCCCGAGATTTTCCCGAGGCCCTCTCTTCTTCTTCTTCCTCACAAACATTACTGATACACAGCGACCCTATACACGTGTACACATCATCTGACCGGCGTCGAACTTTGCTCCGATCTTCAATGCGTCAACTTCCATCCCCTGAGTCGACTCGCCACTCAGATCGTCGAATCCTCTTAAAAATACGAGATCGACTGAACGAACCCCAAAGGCTTTAGTAACCTTCGCCAAAGTACACCCCGCATCACCATATCCTATCACCGGAGGTGCTCCCCTTATGTCTGAACCCTCAGCCGACCTCCATCATTATTTCCCCCCAACCATGGCCAACTCGATGCTAGCATGAAGTAGCAATCATCCATGAAACAACCTCGTTCTATACGCAACCAAAAACCCTAACATCATCTCATACTGGCGATCCTTCAATTAGAAAAATCAAATACCAATTTTCCTAAGATCTCCACTTCTTAAGCTTCCTTTTATGTAAATCTCAAAACCCCACCTGCTGCCGTTCATCATGAATGGACGAAAAACGAAAAATCGTTCATCTTAAAATTTTACCTCAACCACTTACTTAAAAATTGTGATATCTATACTAAAATTCATGATTTCTAAGCCCAAATTCAAAACTAAAATCACAACTGGAAGATCCAACATTCAAATTTTGTGTTGAACTGAATTTCACTGTATAATCCTATTTCCCAGTTAATTTATTTCTAATTATACTGGTGAACAAAATTTTTACAAACAATATTTAGTTAATACCAACAGCTCTACTTTAACATCATAGCTTAATTTGGTTTATTTGAAAGAAATTACATTTAAGGTAGGTTTAGTCTTGCAAATGAACAGAGTCAGGTTACAGATACACACAGAACTCATCTTATATACTTACAGGCATATACATACATTCATGGAAGCATTTCACGAAAATATATCAAGAATTTACTCACATGCATCAGGGAAAGATAGGTAGATTTGGTGGAAAGGATGAAATGTTTACTCACCTTGCAATTGCTTTGAACAGAGGACAGTTTGATTTGTGCTTATATTTTTTTTTTCTTTCTGGAATCAGGATGTTTTTGATCTGAACTCTTAGTATGACTTGTTGATCTTGAATTTGCTTATGTGAGGGTTGAACCAGTCTTCTACTTGCCTGAATTCTGGGTTGAACTGATTTTGCTTAATACCTTGCTTTCATTTGTATTTGAACTTGATTTTTCTTTTCTTCCAGATTTTTGTTCTCTCTCCTTTTTTTTCAGATTTCTATTGTAAGAAGTTTGTGATGCAACTTGATGTTTTATTCATATTATAGATTTTAAAAAGAAGAAAAATAAAATAAATTCATTTGCCACTTAGATATCTCCTAAGCTAACACTTGTTTGAATATTAAAAGAGATATTCACGTTTGTTTTAATGTTTATTAAGATTTGTTACACTTGTTATCATGTAATTTATATGCTAACACATGTATTTGTGTATTTCCATTTATTTTTAAATTGATTTAAAAAAACTTTTATATAAATATCCTAATTAGATAATTCATTTCTAATTTAATAAATGCTTTTGTAATCAATTTTCTAACTTATATATACATATTCTAATTTATATAAATAAATTTCTTTGAAAAGAAAATAATAGAACAATTTATGTTTTTCATAAAATCGAATAAAATACATTTATAATCAAAGTGTAATTTTATATATATATATATATATATATATATATATATATATCTTTTGAACTTCAATTTTAAATGTCCAAATTCATATTAAATTTCAAATTAAACTTAAAAACCCAATTGATAGATACATGCTATTTTAACAAATTCAAATTCCATTTTTATATAATAATTCTAATTTAAAATCAACTCCAATATATATTAATTTTAAACAAACGTAAATTAAATAAAAAAAAATTAACTTTATTTAAAATCTATGTATATATATACAACGCAATTACAAATATAATATTTATTTGATCAGATTCATTTGTTCAAATTATAATTTTAGTATTTTTTTATATTTATTAACCCAATTATATTACTAATTACAATGCCCAGAAAATCCGAGTTATTACATTTCTTCCCCTTATGAATCTTTTCGTCCTCGAAAAGGAACGAAACTTGAGTTTATTAAAACGCTTACTGTCAGAAAAAGAATTTCTTTGATAACTTAAAAACATTTTAAAATCTATATGTTATTACCAAAATAGTTTTATAAAAATACTTTTATAACTCGATGTTTCCACAAGTCCAACTTCGTTCTTACAGAAATTCGGTCATATTTTGATCAGGCGTAAGACTGAAAATCTATAAGTACTTAGCAAACTCGTTTTCAACACCCAGTGAAAATACTTTGAAAAATAGTTTTATTGAAAATATAGAAAACAGTTTTTGAAAATAGAGGATATATCTTTGGTGAGAATGCTCTGGAAATCATCACCCCCATCCATGGTCACAGTTACATTCCAGGGTTACGTTGCCATCGCAGCAAAAGTCCATGTAACTGTAGGCTCTCAACGGCCTCTCGATTACGCCATGGATCCCACACAACAGATCGCAGTTACATCCAGGGTTACGTTGCCGTCACAGCAAAAGTCCATGTAACTGCAGGCTCTCAGCGGCCTCTGATTTTCGCTGTCGAAATGAAACCTCTCCACTCCTACATAAGTCGCAGTCTGCCGATGTAAAATCAAACGTAGACTGTTGGCTCTCAGTGGCACACACGACTTTCGCTATGTTATACCATAGGTCGCAGTCTACCGATATAAAATCAAACGCAGACTGTTGGCTCTCAGCGACACACACGACTTTCGCTATGGTATACTCTACTCATAATCCCCAGGAACTAGTTTTGTCCGGACTCCTCAAAGGATCAACTTTAGAACCCCCCTTGGGGCTCAAGGCAGCACCACCCGGTGGTACTCCTAAGAAGTTAATTTCAAGGGAGCGCCTTTTTCCCCAGAGCCATCATCAAAACATTTTATACTATACATATATATTATTTTTAAATCATACACCTAGTATGATCTCATACAAAGCTCCTTTACTCAAAATCGATTATTCCAAAATCGATAATTCTCAAACTAGGCTTTCCAAATTCTCATATTGGTTTTACCCAAAAAAAATCAAAAGCCTTTCCAAATTCAAAGGTTCCCAAAACATTTTCCAAAATCCTCATAAGATCCTTTATATATATACAAATATATACAATTTTTTTTAAACTTTGGATCATTTCAAACTTGTATAAAACTTCTTTTATACTTCAAACACTTTCAAAATCCTTTCCTTCTGGCAATAGATTCATCAGGGGGAGTTTTATCTTATAAACAAAGATATTTACTTTGTTTACTCAAAATCAGATATTCAAATTTGATTACTCTTTTCAATATCATTTTCATCCAAATCTGTACGATGTACACATATCATCCATACGCTATACCAATCTGATCGCCCACTCGATCACACAATTTCACTTCCGAACTAGTATCGTCCACCCGACTTCCGAGTGCGGACTCAGATCTGGTTTCTTGATCAGAAACCGTCATTCTCCTTGCATAGTCATAACTATGATAGAGAATATCCAGAACTTATCAACAATCCATCCAGGTTCGCCTTCAAAAATCAAGTGGAAAATTCCAACTCGGATCGATATAACTATCTCGAAATTCTGTGCTCGAATCTGGATCAAATCACTATGCGAATAAAATAACATACGTACACCCTACGTATTTTTCTTTATTGGTTATTAGCCATATCAATTCCATTTCTATTCACATTCACCTTGATTTTCATTCACTTACTCACAATTGCTTTAATCCATTTGAATTATCACCTCTATTCTTATCTCGATTGGGTATTTAACCAAGAACAGTTTGAACTCCGACCAGTTTATTTAGAAAATAACTTGAAAATTTTAAAAATAGATAAGTAGTTAGAAAATAATTAGTAGTTCGTAAATTAGGGGTAAAATAGTTAGAAAATAGTTAAAATAATTATAGAAATTTTAGATAATTGCAAAATAATAGTAAGATAGTAATTAATTTTGTAAAATGGTTGAAATATAGTAATTAGTTTTTTATAAACAGTTGGAAAATTGTTAAACAGTTTCAAAAATAATTTAAATCAAATATAAGATAGTTTGGCTTTTAAAAGAAAGGTTGTATATATAATTAATAGCTTAGAAAATAGTTTTATATTAAAACAATTTATATTAAAAATAGTCCAGAGTCAAAACTGTTCATTTCCCAATCTCCATTCTCATTAATTCAATTTAAATTTCCATTTCCATTTAAATTGACCCAACTCCAATTTAAATAATCTCCAATTTCCATTGAAATTGATTCAACCCCCAATTCAAGTAGAATTAACCTCGGTTTCTTTCCAAATTTAACTTATTCAACCTTAATCTCAAATTCTACTAATTCGAATAAATTTCAATTGAACTAGTTCCAATTTCAATTCATTTCAACTCCAGATTGAATTAATCCCAATTTCAAACTCCATTACCAAATCAAGTTGAATTATTCTTGATTTCCTCCCAAATTTAATTCAAATTCCATTTGAATTTAAAACTATTCAACTTTGATTACAATTCCAAATTATTCAAATCAGTTCAATTCAAATTTTCCATTTGAATCTTATACTCATACATCTTCAATCACTATTTCAATTAATTCAAATCAAATTCAATTTGAACTAATTTCAATTCAAATTCCAAATTTAAATCATCTCGAATTATATAAATTCGAGTAATTTTTTTATATTGATTTAAATCTTTTAAATCAAATCAAATCAACTTATATCTTCAAACAATTAAATTTTGAATCCAAATTTCATTTCAAATTTATTTCAAAGTTCACATAATAATTGAAATCTTTGAAATTCAATTTATCATCCCATTTATAAGTTCAAAAATATAGCACTTCGGGTATCATACCTTATTCCAAATTCAAAACTCACCATTTAGAGTTTATTTCAAACCACCTTTGATACTATGTATATCCACATATATACATATCAATTTATTTTACATACCAAGTTATATTTAAAAAATTTAAACCACCCTTGGTTTCTTAATTCAAAACAAATTTCTTTTAAATTTTCAGACAACTCTTGTTTGAAATAGGACCATTTCATTCAATTGCATTAAATAATATTATTTATTGTTTCTTTAAATTAATTACACCACTAATTAATTCCAATTAATCACATTCGGTAATTAACTTATTTCTTAATTACCTTCATTAAGTAATTGTCCCTTAAATTACTTACCTCTAGATACTTCACTACGTAATTCCCTCTTATTTATCATATTCAATTATTACCCATTAATTAATCTCATTAAATAAAGTTTAATTAATTACATAAATTAATTGATTATCCTTATCCTGAAACCTTTCCCAAATTCAAGATTTAATTTCAGTTTGGTTATATTTCTATTACTTCTTAATTTAATTCAATAATTTAACAACCTATTCCTTTACTATTTGTTAGAAAGATATATTGCTTTATATATCAAAATATAATCTTATATAAAACCGTTTAAAATCTTTATATGAGAAAATAACAAGTACGCTCTCTCATATATATATACACACTCAACTCATCCAGGGTACTACTTACCCTATCCTTAATGAGTAATCCCACCAGGGCCAAGGTTCTCGCTTAACCTTCAGCTCTGATACCAAATGTAACGACCCAGAATTTCCAATCCCGAAAATTATAGATAGTTAGAAAGAAGAAGAAAGAGAAAGAAGAAGAAAGAGAAAGAAGAAGAAACAAGAACAAGACACAGAAACCTCACATTCGCAGCGGATCAAAATATAATATCATATAATAATAACAGTTATACAAAGAGAAAACTGTATCTATCAATTTTCATCGATATATCAGAGTTACAGCAATCTTACAAAATATTGGACAGATACAATTTAACATGTCTCAAACATATACAATATCATGGAGTAAACTCTCCATACGACCCTGCCATCCAGCTCGCCTCCTGAGCTCCAGAACGTCCTTACCTGAAAATCTGTAATACTCGGTCTGACCCGAGCATTACATCAAAATAACACCCGGGTCAGGCTGGAAACCAGCGTGAGTAAACCCATCTAACATAGAATACAACAGGATACAACTCATATAAACCCGAGATAACTCATATCAATTTACAACTTCACAAGCTGTTATAGACATCACTTACATCAATTTCTAAGTACCAAACCTAGATATAAGGTCAATTTTCTTAAATCATTCCATATCAACCAATTTATTTCACATATCAATCTATAAGAATCCAAGTGGTTCCGGGTATTAACTAATACCCGACTCCGGTCTCTTCGAATCCAACATCATTTGATACCAAGTTATTCAAGTGAATACAATTTACTTTTAAACGCCGGATGTCACTTTACATAGTATTTCATCATAGATAACCACATTATCATTGTTCAACACAACGTATCGTATTACAGTACATTTCATATCACAAATATGAATCAATTCAAGTCATTTAATCAGCATTCAATCATTCATAAGCAAGATGGATTATTTCCAAATTTATTTAACTTACCTCTAATTAAATTAATTACAAATCTTCATCCACTTAGATTACCTTTACTTAAACCATTAATTGCAAATCAATTTACTAATATTCTTTTAATTATCCATCTTGATTAATCATCCTCGATTAATTGTCCTCAAACAATTTCAGAAATTTACCCTTAATTACATCATTAATCAGCCCTATTCAATCATAAACGGTAATCAACAATCCTGTAATTACTTACCTCAATTAGTTAACTTTTTAATTAATTCTTTGATTAATTACACCGAGTAATGAATCCTTTGTTACTTTTCCTAAGTAATTTATCTTATATTAATTACATTCAGTAATTTATCCATTAATTACTTCACTAAGTAATTACACCTACCAATCTTATTAAGTAATCATACTTAATCAATTACCAAGTGACTATCTTTAATAAATTATCAATTAATAAATCACATGCATCTTATTAATTACAACTGGGTAATTTATCCCTTAATTACCTGATAAATCAATTAATTAATCTTTAATTAACTGATTAATTATCCATTAACAATTGATTAATAACCTTTTTGAAGCAATTGATTAATAACCTTAAATTGATTTAAAAAAACTTTTATATAAATATCCTAATTAGATAATTCATTTCTAATTTAATAAATGCTTTTGTAATTAATTTTCTAACTTATATATACATGTTCTAATTTATATAAATAAATTTCTTTGAAAAGAAAATAATACGAACAATTTATGTTTTTCATAAAATCGAATAAAATACATTTTAGAATCAAAGTATAATTTAATATATATATATATAAATCCTTTGAACTTCAATTTTAAATATCCAAATTCATATTAAATTTCAAATTAAACTTAAAAACCCAATTGATAGATACATGCTATTTTAACAAATTCAAATTCCATTTTTATATAATAATTCTAATTTAAAATCAACTCCAATATGTATTAATTTTAAACAAACGTAAATTAAATAAAAAAATATTAACTTTATTTAAAATCTGTGTATATATATACAATGCAATTACAAATATAATATTTATTTGATCAGATTCATTTGTTCAAATTATAATTTTAGTATTTATTTATATTTATTAACCCAATTATATTATTAATTACAATGCCCAGAAAATCTGAGTTATTACATTCTACGTCCAGTCCTAGACTCCTTCTGCAATTTCAACTATAACAACCCTCACTTAACCCAGAGGAACAGGTTTACACTGCCTAAGAAACCGAACAGAACTTCACCCGCCTAAGCAACGGAATAGGACTTCAACTGCCTGAACAACCAAATAGGACTTCTTTACAAATAACAAATGTATCTGACTGTAGCACGTTCTTAAATAACACTGATAAGTCAATTAAGTACAATCTTCCTATAATCTTCTCCTTTATGATATATAGTGTGATGTGCTTTGAGAATTGTGGAAGACAAAGTAATTAATGATCAAAGTATGTAAGCAATTTGAGTGCAATTTGAAAGCTTAAGAATAGATGAGAATTCAAGAATGCTAAAACTAAATTTGGTGAATCGTTTATTGAATTCTGTAATCAATTTATAGTATGTAAAGAGTTGCAACTATAGATGAAAAGTTATATTAAAAAGAACAAATGCATCTATTGATTCTAAAAATGTTTCTCTTGGTGAAGAGAAATGTCTTTTCAAGAAAATAGCAGTTGGAAATATTCAAACGTATGAATTAAAAAAAATAGACTTTTGAATTAGATTGAAACGCAAACAACAAGCTTTTAGGAAAATTTTGACTATATTTAGACGTCTGAAAATTATCATTCAGACGTCTGAATATTATGAAACAATATTCAGGTTTCAGCATTCAGACGTCTGAATGAATGGTTTCAGGCATCCGAGTTTAGACTTTTGTGCATGTATGTGCATATGTGTGCATGTGTGCATATATATATATATATATCATTCCAGGAGAGATTTTAACAAATTTCTAAGCAAAGTACACTCTAGACACGCCATACTCAGCTTAAATATCTAAAAAGGAATCTGCAACAAATCTCCTGCAAAGATGATTAGTATTCACATAATATTTTATATAGCTTGTCATAATCAAAATCGAGATTCCAACACTATCCACCTTCCTGTCATTTTTTCCCAACTCGTCGAACCTTCCTCCACCTCCAGTCAACACCCCGACCATCAGAAATTCCCAGCCACCAGATTTGCTCGAAAACCAAATTCTGGTCATTCCCGAAATGCAAACCTAATTCCAAACTAAAATTCATGATATTAATCTTAAAAATCAAGTTTTTCGGTGACGATTCAAGTTGTAAATTTGAGTCAGCGAAATATATTGTTTGACTTTTAATACTTTTAATCATTTTACTGTCTTTGCTCAAGTCCAAAAGGTTTTCAAACTTATTTTGCTTGAATGGAATTTTAAACTATAATTTATGTTTAGACAATCATATTGTACTTGAATTTCAAAGCCTAATCATGATCAGAAAAAGAGATTTGAATTTTTGACTTGTATTTAAACTCTGTACTTTGAAAACAGAGGAGAATAGGCACACCATATGCACAGATATATATATATACACACACACACACACGTATATATACACACATATATATACAGAGATTCACATTTATATATATACACACATGCAAAGCACAATATCATCCACGAATCACATGCACAGATTTAGTTTTACTTAAGCCTTCAGAAATGTGTTTACCGACCTGATAGAGAGTTGAAGCAGATGCCTAAAATTGGAAAGCTTTTGAAAAAAAATTGCTAGAAACTTTGAATTGCTGGAAGTCTTGTTGTAGTTGAGATGCTTGAACTTTGATTTTAAAACTGAATTGCTTTGTTGAAATGATCAAGCTCTTTTAAAACTGAATTGTTGTAGCTTTAAAATCTGAGAAGAGTGCTTGCTTGATAACCCAGGATTTTGAAAACTGTTTACAGATTTGAGAATTTTGAAAAGAATTCGATTCTTTGCTTTAATCTTAGGTTGAAAGAGTGGAAGTTGATACAATTTCTGGTTCGTAAATTCACGGGCTTATGCTTCTTGCTTTTCAAAATGAGATGGGGGAAAAAGAAATGAAGGAGAAGATGCATGTTCATATAGAGTTATTTTTGATTTATTGAAAATTAAAGAAAATGAAAAATAAAATGGTGACACATGTTAATTTACTTAACATTTGTCCATTTCATCACTTAATTATATTACACATGTTATTAAAGAGGTTTATAACTTAACACATGTAACTTTACATGCATAAATAAATTTTAAATGTTTTATAAAGCTTTTATAATTAATTTTCTAATTCATAAATACATATTTTAATTTATATAAATAAATTTCTTTAAAAAGAAAATAATATAACACAATTTATGTTCTAAATAAAATCAAATGAAATACATTTTAAAACCAAAGTATAATTTAAGATATATATATATATATCTTTTAAATTTCAAATTTAAATATCTAAACTCAATTCAATTTCAATTCAATTTAAAAAAATCAATTTGAAACACACACACAGATATATATATATATATATATATATATATATATATATATATATAAACAAACACAAATTGAATTTGTATATAATAATTTTATTTAAAATCTATATATACACACAACATATTATATTGTTTTAAAATAACAATTTTGCCAACTTTAATTAATTTATAAAGGAGATTATCATATTTAAATTTGCTTGAAATTCCCGGGATATCACAGGAGCCCTTGTTGTTTTTTCTACTAAGGCAGATGGTTCTTTAAGACTTTTCATCGATTATAAGGATTTGAATAAGTTGACAAGGAAAAATAGGTAACCTCTACCTAGAATATTTGACTTGTTCGACTAACTTGTATGAGCTAGAATCTTTTGCAATTTAGACTTAGCCATGGGATTCCATCAGTTGGGGGTTGTAGAGGAAAACATGCCGAAGACCGCATTCCATACGCTTGATGGACTACATGGGAAGTAATGCCTTTTGGACTGACGTACACACCAACATACTTTGCGGATTTGATGATTAGAATATTTAGAGGGCAAATTAAGGAATTTATCATGGTGTTTGTTGATGATATCTTAGTTTTCTCCAAAGGCAAGAAGGATCATGAGGACCACCTTAGGGAGGTATTGGAGTCTTGAGAGAAAACAACTCAAAGCCAAGTTTTCTAAATGCCACTTTTGAAAAAATGAAGTTAGGTTCCTTGGGCATACTGTTTTGGAGAAAGGATTGACTGTGGACCCTATTAAAGTGCAAGATGTCCAAGGATGAAAGGTTCTTAGTAATGCATCAGAGATTAGGGTTTTTTTAGTTGGCAAGCTGCTATAGGAAGTTCATCAATAACTTTGCACAAATAGCAGCCCTTTAGCCCGATTGACTAAGAAGAATCTAGTCTTTGTTTGAGATAATAATTGCACGAAGGCATTTGAGAAGCTTAAGGAGCCATTGACTAGTGCATCATTCTCACTAACCAAATCATTTATGGTTTTCACAAATGCATATGGCATAAGATTAGGAGCAGTTCTTATGCAAGAAGGGAAGGTACTTGCCTATGCTAGTAGATAACTAAAAGATCGTGAGAAGAGGTATCCAGTGCAGGATTTAGAATTAGCAACTATTATTTTTGCCTTAAAGATGTGGAGGCATTATCTCTTGAGGAAAAGTTTAAGCTATTTACTGATCATAAATCACTCAAATGCTTATTTCCCAAAAATATTTGAATCTTAGGCAGCATAGGTGGATGGAGTATATAGCATCCTTTGAATTTGGTATTTAATATACCCCTGGAAAAGGAAACTTAGTCGCCGACGCGCTTAGTAGGAGACATGCTACCCTAAGTGCTATATATTAATGAAGACAGTTGGAGTCTCTCTTGAATTTTGACCTCCAACAGTCAAATGATCTCATCCAAGGTTTTCTGTCAGTTATGGAGGTTATAACAGCCTTGATGAATTGTATAGGGCATGAGCAAGTAAAAGAGAGGAGTTAGTAGAGATTTTTGGAAAAATTAAGAAAAGGAGAACATTTTCCCCATGCTAAGAGGTACTTTGTTGATGAGAAAGGATATTTGAGAAGAGATGGATGTCTTCGTGTCCTAATGATTGATGACTTAATGAGAGATATGCTTTTGGAGAGTCACCACTCGACCATTCATCATGGAAATGATAAGATGTGGAAGGACGTGAAGAAAAGTTTCTTTTGGAATGGAATGAAGAGAAGCATGGCTGAGTTTGTTGCTAGGTGTTTGACATGTCAAAAGATAAATGCCGAGCAAGGGAAGCCAAGTGGATTATTATTACCTTTTGAAATTTCGACTTGAAAGTGGGAACATATTTCGTTGGATTTTATGGAAGGATTGCCTAAAAGTCAGAAGGAAAATGTGGTTTTTTGGGTTGTTATAGATTGACTCGCCAAGAGTGCTCAATTTTTTCGATTAGGAGAAAAATGACTAGCGCCTCTCTCATCGAGATTTATATGAAAGAGGTAATTTGTCTACATGGAATCCCTATAAGCATAGTCAGTGATAGAGACCCCTAGTTCACTAGCGAGTTTTGGAGAAGCCTACGGACAGCTTTAGAAACTTCTTTAAACCATAGCACGATGTATCACCCACAAATTGATGGACAAACAAAGAGGGTGAATAGAATTTGGAAGATTTGTTGTGAGCTTGTCTTGGATTTCGTAGGACATTAGGAGTAGCATCTACCTTTGTTTGAGTTTGCGTATAATAATAACTATCAAACTATGATTGGTATAGCCCTTTTTGAAGCACTTTACGGACGGCCATGCAAATCGCCTAGTTGTTGGTGGGATACCACCGACAACTTGTTGCTTGGACCCAATTTGATTACTGATACTATAGAAAAAGTAGAGTTGATCGGATAGAGGATGAAGGTAGCATAAGACGGTCGGAGATCTTGCGCAGATAAAAGAACGAAAGAGCTTGAATTTGAGATTGAAGATATGGTATTTTTTTAAAGTCTCCCCTCTAAGAAAAGTTGTTATGTTTGTAAAGTCTGGAAAATTAGCACCTAGATTTATTGGGCCATCCGGAATTCTAGAAAGATAGGAAAATTGGCATATCGTGTGTTGAAACACCCCATACACCTTAATATGCCCAAAATGACACATTAAAAGGTGTAGTGCGTTGTAGATATAACTAAAGCTAACAAAGACTAAGATTCACAAGACAAAAATAGATAAAATAGAGGAAACATAAAATAATAACTTAATTAAAATAAAACTTCATAATTGCTTCATAAATACGTCAAATACCAAATACAACATACATGTCTAAAAATCCAATATGTCTCATGAAACAAAAATTCATAGTCTCAAAAATCGGAGTACATAATATCCCTCATAATAAGCTAGTACATAGAAAGAACTAAAATTGAAATAAAAGAAACACATAGAAGAGAACTCCTCCGAGAAACCGCTAAGAAAGTACAATCTATTGCCATCTCCCTTGATTGCCTACAGGTGGAAAAGGGGAAAATAGAGGAGTGGGTTAGACAAAAGTCTAGCGAATGATTGTAATTACTAGAGTCTTTAAGCAAAGTAAAAGGAATAAACTCTACAACAGTTCTAGTATATAAAGAAAAAAAAAGGAAATAGGAAAGAGATAAACTGGAAATAAATATGATTAACTATAATATAGGTTAATTTGGATTGCTTGCACTTGTCCTTGATGTCTGCTTTGACTAGGCTGAATTCCTAATCCTGTAATTAGGATGTAATCCTAATTCTACCCTTTTGGATCGGACTGCTACTCCATAGTTCTTACTGCGGACCAGACGCTATATGACTCCCTACACAACAGCCTATCGTATTTACGAAAGATGCACAAAGCATGCACTGTGGATCTAGACAATATATATAGCTCCCTACACATAAGGCAACGGTATCTACGAAAGACACCCATACCAAGCGCTTGGAACTTATAGCGATTACTGAGCACCAGAATGGAAGTCACATGCTAACTGCTACCATGCCCATGCTACCTTTTGCTCCACCTATTAGATCCTCTTATTATCTCAAACTCCAGCATAAGCATGCCCCTCATCCCGCTTTAGGAAAATGTGAGATCACCGTGTGTTCACAGAAATTATAGGGGAAATGCTGTTGGTACTGGCCTGCCATCTAAAAAAATCTAGTTGCGACCCTTATCCAAATCCTCCAAGATTTGACTTCTGTTTGACCAATTACTACCATTCTTAGCATAAGCGCGCCCTCATCTCAGTTCAGGCTAATGTGAGACATCATTTGTCTAATAGGTAATGCTATATGGTATAGGTTCTACTTTCGTCTTTGCTTATTAACTTAGATAAATTATTTAAAAAAGCCTTTATTATCATCTTTACTTTCTACGCTTATTAATTTATCCCAAGTCTTAAAATAAGCCTCATTCTATTCTTTTTCTTATTATAACCTACGTTATAATCATGTTTATTACTTAACCTAAGGTCTAAGTGTGAAAATAAGCTTTCATCTTTTACTCTTTTTTAGATATAATTCTATGTTATAACTAAGCCAATTAATTAGTTCAATTCTAATTATAATTAGGCATATTTCAGTCCAATTCCATTTATATTACAGTCCAATTCCATTATTTATTACAGTCTTTATAATTTACATCTTATTTTCTTCATTCAATATTCTTACTTATATAATCCATATTCGCGTTTAATTGATTCTAATCCATACGCGAAGAAAAGGAGGAAGAAGAGAATAGACGCTTGCATAAATCCAAAACGTAGAAAAAAAATATAAATAAGAAATAAATAGCAGTAAATAAACCTAAATACCATAAATAGACTGTAAATAAATAAAAAGCTATGCTTAACAGTAATACATTGTAATTAACTGAAAAAGAATAACTAAAAGGGAATAGACAAAAAAATAAATCTAAAACTGATAAAAAGGCTATTCTGAAATCATAGCAAAACTATAACTATTGGAAACCCTGTTATTTTAAATTACCTAAAGAAATCTTAAATAAGTACAATCACTCACCTCTAGTCCTAAACTCTTACTCTGATCTTCTCAGATCCACTTGGTGTTGTAAAATAATTTAATTTATAATGATTTTCTCCTTGAAAATTTATTCCATTTAGGGTCCTTCCTAGAAAGGTGAATCTAATTGGAGAAAACATAGAATGAGGAAAAGTGCTAGGTCTAGGGGTATATTTGTAGGTGTAGAAGTGGATCTCGAACCGTTGGATTTGGAGATTGAATAGGATGCAACCACGTCATAGGCTGAATTGGAGCCATCGGATGCAAGAATGGAGGGACCAAATTAAAATAAAATATGCAAAATACATGTAAAAGATTCGTTCGAACCTATTGGAACGAAGGAACGACTCTTCGTTCCTTCACCTGAGGCCGGTCGACCGCCCGGTCGACCGCCTTGGTACCCAGGTCGTCGGCCGGTCGACCTTCCCCCTCTCCTTTTTTTCCTTTTTGATTTTTGTTTAATTTGTTTCTCATTCATATTAGCTCGGTTTCGGACGTTCTATGTATGAAAATTGACTAGAAAACAACCATGGACATAATAGTGCAACTCCCGTGGCTCAATTCTGATAATTTCGCAAAGTTATTTTATTATTTAATTACTTAACGAATTAATTATTATGGGTTAAATTTTAGGTTGTTACATGTGGATCTTCCTGTTAACTTAGCAGGAGTTCACAATATTTTCCACGTTTCTCAACTTAGAAAATACCTTTACGACACTGCTGGTAGAGTAAAGCCTAACCAGTTGGGGGATTTTAAGATAGAGCTGACAGTGCCTCATGCCACCGCATCCATTGTGGAGCACGGTACTAGGAGACATTGCAATAAAATTATTAAATTGGTTCGAGTACAATGGGGAAACAATTTAGGGAAAAGCATATGGGAAATCGAGTAGAAGATCAAGAACACTCATCCAGAGCTTTTCACTGGTATTTTTCTCTCTCCAAAACTATGATTTTGGTTGCATTGTAGTTGCTTGACTGGATGGTAGGAGAGGTTGTTACACTTTTTCATAATCATTATACACTCATACAGAAATTTTTATGCACGTATAGGATAATTACATACATACTTACATGACACGATTACATACTCGCACTAGGATTGAGTTCATTTTAGCATGTCTATAGTACATTATCACATTACACTATCGGTTGAGTAGATGGTTATGTAGAGAAATTGGTTGTACAACATGGATTTTATTGCAAGTTATGTTGTTTTCCCTTGGCAGGTTTTGGAACGAAATCCTTTTTAAGGATGGAAGAAAGTAACACACCTAAAATGAACAATAAAAAATAAAGTATATTAAATTTAGATATGTAACACCCCGAATTTTTATATAGTTAAAATTTAGTGAATACGATAAGCAATGAAAATAAATATTTTTGAAATTATTGAATACGGCTTTGGAACTTGTACCATTGCGTTCGGGGCAACTTTTGGATTAGTTCCATATATAACTTGCCAAAATCCAAGCCAATTTGAAGAAGTTAGGAACGAAATGAGAACAAGTACCAAAAAGAAGGAAAAAAATATGTAAAATATACGTATATGGGCCAACCAAGACGTCGACCCAATTAGCCCAATGGTCGACCGCATCGTCGACCGGTGACTTTGGGCGGTCGACTGCCTAGTCGAACCACATATACATGCCAACGACATAAATTTTAGTTTTTGAGCATTCTGAGTTGTAGTTCTTCAATCTAATGGATCCAGGCTGCTTTGTGACATGGCGGCTCCGAATTCAATCCAAGAATCCCACAGTCCGAGATCCCCACGATCCCCTATAAATAGAACCCTAGGCCTAGCTCTTTTCTCACAATTAGATTTTCTCCTAATGGGGTTCTTGGCCTAAGGATAAACCCTAAATGAAAAATATTTCTTTGGGTCCTGGACCAAAAGGTTGGACCCTAAAATGAAAATATTTCTATGGAGAAGATCTTCTAAATTTAAACATTATGCACCTTGGAGGGGGATCCAGAAGGACCATGGAGCCAAGCTGAGCACAGGTAAAACTAAGGACGATAGATGAGTGGATTTATTTACATATCTTTTATGTTTAAGATATATTATCGTTAAATTCCCTTTCTGATAATTTTGTTCAGTAATTAATCCTATTAATTAAGTTATGCTAAAGTATAAGAAATTTACAGTTTATTTACAGTATTAGTACTTATTTACATCTATTTCTACGTTTTGGATTTCTATGCAAGCGTCATTTGTGACAGCCCGCAAATCCGTACCCCTTGAATCAACAATATACTACCCTAATTGACTCAAGTAGAACAGAAATACGAACCATTAAGGTTAAAAGAAAAAGAGATAGAAGAAGAAGAAACTAAACAATATCAGAATCTCACAGTCGCAGCGGCATAAAATATAATAGCAACTATATATCTTTACACAAAAATGAAATCTATATTGTTTATACAATATATCATCAGAGTGTCTCATACATCAACAATCATCAATAAGACATACCATACAATCATAGCATAGCAACGGATATATATATAGATAGAATAGTACGTCTCGGACTCCAGCTCCTCTCCTGCTCCATAGCAACCTACCCTGAACAATAATACTCGGTCTGACCCGAGCATTATAATGAAATAACACCCGAGTCAGTCTGGAATACCAGCTGATAATAATGCACACAATTGATTATTAAAGTTTCAAAAATCCTTTTGAAAACAAAAGCATCTCGTAAGACCACGCCACAAATAAACATGTCGGGTTTTTACCTTACGATAGCTAAAACACTTTTCATAGAAATCCTCTGATATTATAATAGGGTCTATTTACAAATACTTATAAAATAGCCAAAATTGTTACATTCATTAAATTCCAGCTACTAGCCACCGAAGTGGGTAATACAAACAAAACTCGAAAAAGGCACGTAGGGAAAAAGAATTTCCAACAATGACTAGGCACTGGGGTACCACCTATCACAGTACGTGGTCTAGATCACAGTACCGAGGACTACTCCCTTCGTCCCCTGCAACACAAGACCGGAATCACCTATGGGCAATTCCAAATAAGATCACCCCGCGGTTGGGATCAGCAACCGCACCACTAAGCCGAAATAAAAAGGAACCTCTAGACAGGGATGACCTTACTCTCCAGTGGGGGCTACCCACGAAGCCTTGCTGCATATCCCCTGATTTTCAGTCATTCCCGGTTGGTGAGGCTTGAGGCTTAACGTTACCTTTAGAACGTTTCACTTAGAATGCCCATCGTCCGCTGACGATGTCACGAAGCATTCGTCCATACAAGTCCGTCCCGGGTTCGAACGGAACCGAAGGCACTATTCCTACTACATCCATTTTGGAAATATCCTCAGAATTAGTAGCGACTAGCCCTTGCACTTCACTGCTCCATCTTCGACTCCGAAAAACGTTTATCGCACGAAAACGTACAAACCGGATCGAAGTGGTTTTCGAGAAATAAATCTCGATCCCGGTCTCTTCGAAACGATCAACGAAATTTGTCCAATATTGATAGTCGGTGATTTAACTATCAATTTATATTCATAAACATCCATAGCATCCATCACACAATAAATAACTCCCAAATTATTTATTTGCCTCGAATATCTTTAAAAGATATATTTCAAATTTCCAAAGCTCATTTGAAAACAATTTCCAAAGTTCTTCCTTTACAAGGTAAATCTTTTACCATAGATTTCCATTGGAAATATCCAAGTTCAAAACAGTTTAGATTTAAAAATAGTTAAAAACATTTTAAATTTAAAATATACTTTAAAATAGGAAAATTAACTACTAATTATTTACTCAAAATATAATTTCAAAATATTTAAAGCAAAACCTATTTATAAGATATAACTTAATTTAAAATAGGTTTGGTCATACTATATATTAAAAATAGAGTTGTAAAACGATTAACTCTTATTTCAATATACTTAGGTCAAAACTAGCTTTTAAAACAAATCCATTTGTAACATAATTATTAAGATATTTATAAAATTTTACTATTGCTAATTTATAAATAATCACTTTAAAATAATAATTTTCAAAACATTCTTTAAACCAGTTTAAGATTTTAAATCTTTCTTTTTATAAAATCAATTTAAAACTCGAACTTGGTTTTTCCCAAGAAAATCTCATTTCTACTAAATCATCACAGAAATCCTTCTCACGATTTCTGTCCATTTATTTACTTTAGTTTTATGGTTTTATAACATAAATTTATTTCCCAAATCTTCAACTAATAACATTTATCTTTAATTATCATTCCAGATTTTACAACTTCCAATTTCCATTCTAAATAGATTTCAAATTTTAATCCTTTAAAATTCATTATTAACCATATCTTTTATTTCTCTAAATTCAATTCATCCATTTATAATTAACTTTGGATTTATAAATTTATCCAACAATATTTCTATACAAATTCATTTCAGTTTTCCATCCAAATCAGGTTTCAAACATTTATATTCTCTAAACTTCTTATTTAACAATTTCTCAATTTCTTTGAAACCCAATTTAATTTCTTCATAATTTAAACTGCAATTTCTTTTATAATTAATATTCTGGGTTTATAGTTTAAACCACAATATCTCAATGCAATTCAACTCCAAATTTATCAATCTCAATATATAAACAGGTATCATAATCAAATAATTACTATATTGTGAGGAATCCCGTTGGATCCCTCCAACCTGTTTTCCCTGCATCCACAAATATTAGCACAACAGTATATATATCAATTCAATTTGATAATAACTAACATATTCAGCTAAACATCCAAACAACCAATCAATACTAACTGTCTACTTTACTAGTATCCAGATGTGAGTGAGAATAACTCACCTTGAGTTTCGGTGAGCTTTCGAAATTTAAATTAAACCGGACGGTGTCCGATTTAACCCAAATTTCTACTTGCCCGGAATGACTCCGGATCTGTACCATCGCGTAGTGCTCGACTCTGCTATTCCAAAGCTTCCAGTTTCGTCCGAAACTGATAACATAAGTAATAGTTATTGATTTTTAAAGCTTGAACTAAATTTTAAAACAATTTTTTTTTTTAATACCAATGCAAACACGGTTATACCCGTCTTCCCCAACGCATGCGCAAGTTCCAGGAGCCAAACGCGAACAAGACCCAACTCCTACTCGAAGCCCAACTTTTCGATCGGAGAACACCATCTTAAAGCCCACTGCCAACTCGACTTCCCCCTCGAACGCGATGAAGCTCGGTTCCCCGAGTGCTCCAGAAAACGCGCGCGAGTTTACGATGAACGCGGCGACCCCCTTCTCCCTACGCTTCACAGAACACCAACTCGTCCATATAGATCGAAAGCCAGCTTCAAGCTCTACGAACTTCATGTTAGAGATATCTTCAATTACTCGATGGATGATGCGAATTTAAAGGAACAAAATTAAAGATTTTCGGCCATTGAAGGGTTTTGATGCGGCGGCCTGCGTTCTAGCTAGGGTTTAAGAAATTTTATAATATATATATTATTTACTAATATTTTAATCAACGAATTTTCTCAGTTTATCCACAAATGCAAACGAACTCCAATTCTCACATTCCGACAGGCGATTCTAGGGTTTTTCCGCGTTCCGGACACAATGGAACAGGTTTCGTAAGCTAATTCGGTCGCATGCACGAGTTACGAGATTAAACGATCAATTTTAATTTAAACCGATTAAAACGATTTCGATGCGTTTCGAGCTGCCGGGGTCAAACGACAACTCCGATTGCTACGAAAATTGGAATCCGATAATAACTAACTATTACGGATCCAATGAAACTGGTTTCGTCGAATTCCGAGACTGTGCCCCGGAAGGCTATTTTAACTCGTCTATTAAATTAAGCGATTTTCGAAACTATCGAAATCACTCAAAATTTCCACTTTTAAAATTTTATTAACTTAACAATAATTCATATAACATTTATAAACACATTAAAAATCATTTCGGCTCATTCCGAACCAAAATTTAATTATTTGCATTTTAATAATATTAAATCCCATTATTAAATTAATATAAATTCCCAAATATTAATTTATCAACTTTAAAATTCTTCCAAAAATTCCATAATATCAATTATGTCCAATTGAACTTAAAAACACATTTAAACATCATTTTTATAACAAATTCACATCTAATCCCCATATTCTCTCAGTCCAATACTTAATTATTATTATTCAATTTCTAATTTAATTTCCCGTATTTGAAATTTCGACTAATTTTATTAACTTAACCAAAGTCATCTATCTCTAAATTCAAATTATAATTCACACTCAACATTTAAAATGAATTAAATGTTCAATTTGAATAGCCTAAAAATACGGGATGTTACATTCCTCCCCCCTTATAAAAATTTCGTCCCCGAAATTTGTATAAGGTAGAACATACACTTAAACCCATTTACTTATCCCATTAGCTTAGTTAAAAGCTTATATACACTTCACAAAATCCTTTTTGTTCAATTCCCAAACCTATTTGCTTCATTTACTTTAAAGTTTTAACTTTTAACTTGTAACTTCCCAAGTTATTTAACTTTTCCCAAAAACCCAAAATTTTTCTAACTCCTAAAATTTCCGGAAAATTTTGACAGAGTCTCCCCTGTACGGAGGAGCTTCTGCGATATCGCAGGATACACAAATATATATACATCGGCCCACACGGCCGGAAACCAAAATATAACACAATATATATATCATTTCCCAATTATATTTGCGTAGGCGTACCTTTTAGCAAATTTTTAATAGCAAGCAGCTAATATAATGCATATACTCACTCCAACTCTCTCAAACGCCTTCCGCACCTGTGCTATACTCAAACAAATTCATCAGTTATCAAAATATGAGCAATTTAACATCATTTCCAATATAATTGTAAGCCAAACATAACTATTTACATTCCAAACAACACTTGGCATAGTTTCCTAAGTAAATCCATATTTTATAACATGCACAAGGTTCATTTTCCCATGCTAACTCCAAGTTATCTCATACAAAGAATTTACATATACGGTTTGCTATCTTCATTCATATTTATTTCAACCAATTCACATTATTTCAATATGATTAACATATGCTTCACTAACAGAAATCTATTCTAATTCAATTCTAAATGGATTTACAAACCAACTTCATTTCCAATTTTGAAGCACTTACATTTCTTTTATGCCTATGTCCATTCAAATGCAAAATTACTTAATTAGGTTGTATTTATCTAATTAATTTAAACCCATCTTTATTTTCAGTTTGAAACAATTGCATTTCTTTTATGATTCACTTGTATTAATATACAAAATTATTTAATACAATTCCAATCTATTAACCATTATTCAAATATCCATTCTCTTAAGTTTAATGACAGTTTCTATGCAGGTTGTGGTTATTCAAACAAATAACCAATTCTTAAGCTTATACCATTTAAAATTAATTTCAGATTAGACTTTTCTTAATTTTATTCAATTCTGCATAATTCTCCATCCAAGCATCCTTATTCTACTACAATTATTAAATCAATTCTTATTCTCACCCTCTCCAAATTTATTTTACATCTTAAGTTTATCTTTATTATTCCATCTTGGATTTATTTACAACTTAAACATTCTTGCTTTATCACCATTATCAAAATTAAATCTCAACCTTATATTTCCAATTCATTTTCCATATAGGTTTATATTAATACCGTTCAACTCCGGTTTTATATACAACTCTTATATCCATATTACATAATTTAATTAAACCCATTCCACTTACAATTCAAATTTATTATCCAAACAAAATTACAAAGCTTAACCACAATTACCATTCAGCTTGCTTAAGTTCTTTCCACAAGATTTTCATTATCTTGTCGTATCAATTTTATTTCCATTTGATTCTCATCCAATCAAATTTCAATTTATTTACAAATTTAATGCTCTTTGTTTAGTTATCCAATCCAAGTTAAATTTATTTTATTAACAAAGAGACCATTAAATTATTTCTTTCAGTTGAATTTTACTTACAATTCAAAACCTTCATCATTATAGCTAATTCCATTATACATTCATACTTCCAATATTTATTACCACAATTTAAATCCCAATCCAAAATCAGGATTTTTATTTACCTTCAACTTTTGACTGACTATCAAATTCTATCCATTACAATACAAATTCCATTAATTTGTAACTTAATTCAGTCAATAACCTAATCTATATTAGTTTTCAATCCACTTTTTTAATTCACTCTGAATTCATTTATAATATCACCATTTTCCAATCATTTCATTTAGCAAATTTAGATTTCTACCTTTCCTTTTCACTCCTTTTAAATAGAATCTAAATTTCTTTCAAAATTATTTGTTACACGATTGAAATTCAATTTCAATTTCATTATCACAACAAATTTCCCATTTTCCCATACATAAGTTCAAGACTTATTTGCTAACTTAAGAACATCCACATTTATGTTCCCACTTTACATTTCATTTATGGACAAATTTTGAATTTGCCACACCATTTAACTCTCTCCATTAACAAATTACAATTTCACTTCTATTCAAGAGTTTAAATCTCTTATTTAAGTTCATTTCCATTTTTTCATCACAAGTTTAAATTTTAGCACTTAATAACTTAAGAATATAAATTTCTTTATGCAATTATAAGCAATTTACATTTCACCTTTATATCCAATTCAACTTAATTCCAATTCATTTGGATTTAATTAAATTTCAATTTCTCATTTTAAATTCTCCATATACAAGTTCAAAACTTGTTTATTAACTGAAGTTCTTTCGCTTCTTTTATATCTCACTCTACCTTATCTAAATTCACATTTTATTTGAGATTAAGTTTTTAATCCACCATTCCATTCCATTATTTCTCATTTGTGATTATAATTCCATTTCTATTTTATAAGTTCACCAACTTATTTATTTCAAAGTTTATATTACTCACTTGAGCTATCTTCATCCTATAATCACAATTCTCACTTATATATATAGGTGTATCACTAAATTCTTAAGGATACAAATTTCCTTTAAATTTAATTCCTTACACAATTTTAAATTCTCAACCTCAAATTATAAGTATAATACTTAATAGCTTGTGGGTATAATTCATTACACAATGACCCACAATCTCAAAGTCAATTTACCTTTTAATCTAATCCAAATCAATTTTATTTTAAATTCAATTTATTTAATTCATCCCAGTTAAATTCAAATTTTCTACTTACTTCAATATATATTATTCACTTCCAATTACTCAAGTTAAATTTTTAACTCCAAGATTAAAATTCTCATTTCTTCCTTCTTAACATCAGTTCTACTAAAATAAGTTCATTAATTGTTGCATTTTAACTTTACTCTTTATTTAAATAGAATTTTTCAGAATTCAATTACCCGGTTTTATTTCAAAATCATTTTGAAATAAAAATCAAATATATACCTATTTGGTATATCAATCAAATTACCAAATTTCCAAAACAATTTGTTTATACTAAAACAAATTTTCTTCTCTTTGAAATATCCAAAACAACTGTTTTACCCAACAAATCTAAACAATACCATAACCAAATACCAGGAAAGCAATCCATCACTTTAGAAACTCGAAAATGAATTCTAATGATGTGGCCAGCATCATCAGGATTATTTTCCAGCGACTGAAGTGAGTTCAATGCTTCTTTACTTTTCCAAATTCATTTCAAAACAGTTTCCATTCAAAACATATTACTCAAATCCATACTCCATTATTGCCTTCTAAACATTTTGGAAAACATTCCAAACATTTTCCAAATTTTAAATTTCCAAACCTTAATTTCAATCCACTATAAACACTTTTCAAAATTTCCGAGGTCAAAATTCTGGTTTAACTCAAATTTTAATTTCACTTCTTCTTATTTTCAACTTATTTAATTAATTCCATTTGGTTATAAACCATTTTAATATTTTACATTCTTATTAGCTTATCATTTCAAATTTTGATCAAATTCAAGATTCTTACTTGATTATGGTAGTAACAACCAATAAACACCCAATATATAATATGCTAGAAAATCAATTCTTTTATATCAAAATATAATTTTGGGTAAAATTATTTCGTTTACCCACTTTTTAAAACAATACTATGTCGGTTTACCTTGTTTAAGAGTTTAGAAATCCCTATTGATACGGTTGTACTTCCCGCACCGACCAGAATTCATAAACACTCAACCGATAAGTCAACACAGTATAAAAACAATTTTTATATTCACTAACAAGTACGCTCTCGTATCTATTAATACGCTCAACTCATTATAGAGTACTATCGACTCTGTTTAATGAGTAATTTCCCCACCAAAGCCTAGGTTGTCGCCAACCTAAGCTCTGATACCAAGTGTGACAGCCCGCAAATCCGTACCCCTTGAATCAACAATATACTACCCTAATTGACTCAAGTAGAACAGAAATACGAACCATTAAGGTTAAAAGAAAAAGAGATAGAAGAAGAAGAAACTAAACAATATCAGAATCTCACAGTCGCAGCGGCATAAAATATAATAGCAACTATATATCTTTACACAAAAATGAAATCTATATTGTTTATACAATATATCATCAGAGTGTCTCATACATCAACAATCATCAATAAGACATACCATACAATCATAGCATAGCAACGGATATATATATAGATAGAATAGTACGTCTCGGACTCCAGCTCCTCTCCTGCTCCATAGCAACCTACCCTGAACAATAATACTCGGTCTGACCCGAGCATTATAATGAAATAACACCCGAGTCAGTCTGGAATACCAGCTGATAATAATGCACACAATTGATTATTAAAGTTTCAAAAATCCTTTTGAAAACAAAAGCATCTCGTAAGACCACGCCACAAATAAACATGTCGGGTTTTTACCTTACGATAGCTAAAACACTTTTCATAGAAATCCTCTGATATTATAATAGGGTCTATTTACAAATACTTATAAAATAGCCAAAATTGTTACATTCATTAAATTCCAGCTACTAGCCACCGAAGTGGGTAATACAAACAAAACTCGAAAAAGGCACGTAGGGAAAAAGAATTTCCAACAATGACTAGGCACTGGGGTACCACCTATCACAGTACGTGGTCTAGATCACAGTACCGAGGACTACTCCCTTCGTCCCCTGCAACACAAGACCGGAATCACCTATGGGCAATTCCAAATAAGATCACCCCGCGGTTGGGATCAGCAACCGCACCACTAAGCCGAAATAAAAAGGAACCTCTAGACAGGGATGACCTTACTCTCCAGTGGGGGCTACCCACGAAGCCTTGCTGCATATCCCCTGATTTTCAGTCATTCCCGGTTGGTGAGGCTTGAGGCTTAACGTTACCTTTAGAACGTTTCACTTAGAATGCCCATCGTCCGCTGACGATGTCACGAAGCATTCGTCCATACAAGTCCGTCCCGGGTTCGAACGGAACCGAAGGCACTATTCCTACTACATCCATTTTGGAAATATCCTCAGGATTAGTAGCGACTAGCCCTTGCACTTCACTGCTCCATCTTCGACTCCGAAAAACGTTTATCGCACGAAAACGTACAAACCGGATCGAAGTGGTTTTCGAGAAATAAATCTCGATCCCGGTCTCTTCGAAACGATCAACGAAATTTGTCCAATATTGATAGTCGGTGATTTAACTATCAATTTATATTCATAAACATCCATAGCATCCATCACACAATAAATAACTCCCAAATTATTTATTTGCCTCGAATATCTTTAAAAGATATATTTCAAATTTCCAAAGCTCATTTGAAAACAATTTCCAAAGTTCTTCCTTTACAAGGTAAATCTTTTACCATAGATTTCCATTGGAAATATCCAAGTTCAAAACAGTTTAGATTTAAAAATAGTTAAAAACATTTTAAATTTAAAATATACTTTAAAATAGGAAAATTAACTACTAATTATTTACTCAAAATATAATTTCAAAATATTTAAAGCAAAACCTATTTATAAGATATAACTTAATTTAAAATAGGTTTGGTCATACTATATATTAAAAATAGAGTTGTAAAACGATTAACTCTTATTTCAATATACTTAGGTCAAAACTAGCTTTTAAAACAAATCCATTTGTAACATAATTATTAAGATATTTATAAAATTTTACTATTGCTAATTTATAAATAATCACTTTAAAATAATAATTTTCAAAACATTCTTTAAACCAGTTTAAGATTTTAAATCTTTCTTTTTATAAAATCAATTTAAAACTCGAACTTGGTTTTTCCCAAGAAAATCTCATTTCTACTAAATCATCACAGAAATCCTTCTCACGATTTCTGTCCATTTATTTACTTTAGTTTTATGGTTTTATAACATAAATTTATTTCCCAAATCTTCAACTAATAACATTTATCTTTAATTATCATTCCAGATTTTACAACTTCCAATTTCCATTCTAAATAGATTTCAAATTTTAATCCTTTAAAATTCATTATTAACCATATCTTTTATTTCTCTAAATTCAATTCATCCATTTATAATTAACTTTGGATTTATAAATTTATCCAACAATATTTCTATACAAATTCATTTCAGTTTTCCATCCAAATCAGGTTTCAAACATTTATATTCTCTAAACTTCTTATTTAACAATTTCTCAATTTCTTTGAAACCCAATTTAATTTCTTCATAATTTAAACTGCAATTTCTTTTATAATTAATATTCTGGGTTTATAGTTTAAACCACAATATCTCAATGCAATTCAACTCCAAATTTATCAATCTCAATATATAAACAGGTATCATAATCAAATAATTACTATATTGTGAGGAATCCCGTTGGATCCCTCCAACCTGTTTTCCCTGCATCCACAAATATTAGCACAACAGTATATATATCAATTCAATTTGATAATAACTAACATATTCAGCTAAACATCCAAACAACCAATCAATACTAACTGTCTACTTTACTAGTATCCAGATGTGAGTGAGAATAACTCACCTTGAGTTTCGGTGAGCTTTCGAAATTTAAATTAAACCGGACGGTGTCCGATTTAACCCAAATTTCTACTTGCCCGGAATGACTCCGGATCTGTACCATCGCGTAGTGCTCGACTCTGCTATTCCAAAGCTTCCAGTTTCGTCCGAAACTGATAACATAAGTAATAGTTATTGATTTTTAAAGCTTGAACTAAATTTTAAAACAATTTTTTTTTTTAATACCAATGCAAACACGGTTATACCCGTCTTCCCCAACGCATGCGCAAGTTCCAGGAGCCAAACGCGAACAAGACCCAACTCCTACTCGAAGCCCAACTTTTCGATCGGAGAACACCATCTTAAAGCCCACTGCCAACTCGACTTCCCCCTCGAACGCGATGAAGCTCGGTTCCCCGAGTGCTCCAGAAAACGCGCGCGAGTTTACGATGAACGCGGCGACCCCCTTCTCCCTACGCTTCACAGAACACCAACTCGTCCATATAGATCGAAAGCCAGCTTCAAGCTCTACGAACTTCATGTTAGAGATATCTTCAATTACTCGATGGATGATGCGAATTTAAAGGAACAAAATTAAAGATTTTCGGCCATTGAAGGGTTTTGATGCGGCGGCCTGCGTTCTAGCTAGGGTTTAAGAAATTTTATAATATATATATTATTTAATAATATTTTAATCAACGAATTTTCTCAGTTTATCCACAAATGCAAACGAACTCCAATTCTCACATTCCGACAGGCGATTCTAGGGTTTTTCCGCGTTCCGGACACAATGGAACAGGTTTCGTAAGCTAATTCGGTCGCATGCACGAGTTACGAGATTAAACGATCAATTTTAATTTAAACCGATTAAAACGATTTCGATGCGTTTCGAGCTGCCGGGGTCAAACGACAACTCCGATTGCTACGAAAATTGGAATCCGATAATAACTAACTATTACGGATCCAATGAAACTGGTTTCGTCGAATTCCGAGACTGTGCCCCGGAAGGCTATTTTAACTCGTCTATTAAATTAAGCGATTTTCGAAACTATCGAAATCACTCAAAATTTCCACTTTTAAAATTTTATTAACTTAACAATAATTCATATAACATTTATAAACACATTAAAAATCATTTCGGCTCATTCCGAACCAAAATTTAATTATTTGCATTTTAATAATATTAAATCCCATTATTAAATTAATATAAATTCCCAAATATTAATTTATCAACTTTAAAATTCTTCCAAAAATTCCATAATATCAATTATGTCCAATTGAACTTAAAAACACATTTAAACATCATTTTTATAACAAATTCACATCTAATCCCCATATTCTCTCAGTCCAATACTTAATTATTATTATTCAATTTCTAATTTAATTTCCCGTATTTGAAATTTCGACTAATTTTATTAACTTAACCAAAGTCATCTATCTCTAAATTCAAATTATAATTCACACTCAACATTTAAAATGAATTAAATGTTCAATTTGAATAGCCTAAAAATACGGGATGTTACATCATTTTTCTTCTATTTTCTCCTCTTTTTTCGCATGTGGATTAGAGCGGATTAAACATGAATATGGATTTGAAGAAAATAAGATGTAAAGTAATAAAATCTAAGGTTACTGTAAAAAATTACGTAAAAATGAGAAAAGTTAATTAATCTAATAATTGGATTTAGGAGTAACTAAAAGGTTAATTGGTTAGTTTAGAAAATAGGGCACATTTCTATAATTTAATATATAAAAGACAACGATGGAAGTAACTGCTAGAATAAAAGAAAGAAAAAGAGAATTAGTGTAAAATAGTGAAACCACTGTATTTTACACTATTCGAAATAGTAAAAGAAATGTCTAACAGTTACGGATATTTATAGTCTTATTTAATATTAAAATATGGAAATGGATTTAGCTTTCATGACCAACCAAATAAAATAGAAATATTTCCTAGAATAGAAGATAATAAAGAAAAGTATGACATGAATCCAATAAATTATTAGATAAGAACTTGAAGCTGTAAACGATAATGAACCTAGGCCTGCATTCACTGCGAAGACTATTTAAGAAGATAGTTATTATAATATGTAAATTATATAATATAAGAGAAAAAAAGAATATTCTATATCATAATAAAATAAGAAGAATAGAACAGAAAAGAAATGCTAGAATTATGTACGGACTATAAAAGAAGAGAAAATGATAATTACAGGTAGAATTATAACATAAGTTATAATTAAGTAGTAAGAACGAAAAAGCTTATTTTGAGACTTTGAATGAATTTAGCAATAATAATGGTAGAAGCTTATTTAAATAATTTATATGAGTCAATAAGCAAATAAAGTAGGAATGATAAAAAAGGTTTATTTTAATGAACTTTAGATTTATATTAAGTTAAATAAGCAAGATAATGAATGTGGCTCATACCAACATCATTCCCTATTAAATAAATGGAAATCTCACAATAGACAGAGGTGAGGCAAGGGCAAGAATTTTCTAATTTGGGTAAATAAATTGCCAACAGAATAAGAAAAGTAAACTAAACGCAAATTAAAAGATTGGACTTAGGGTCTAATAAAAGAATTGAGATGCGTTTGGAGCAGCCCAAAGGATAAAGCGTCAAACGAAGCAGTTCATCACGGATTTCAAAAATGGAGAAGCACGTCCAACTTAGTATTTTTGGGTTTCAAGGAAGTACGAGACTTCAACGGAATGTGAGGATACTCTAGGGTGTCCCTCTGGGTAGGCGTAACAAATCCGCACCCCCGAAGGCAGGTCTTTAGGTATTCCATCAAGAGAGTATGCCTTGACTACATTTGCATTGTAAGCCTAACGAAGCAGACCTTTATAGGCAGTCAATAGGTCTTGGTGTTCGGAGTAGGGTATTCTTATGTCTAGTACGTTCAAGTAAGTTTAGTGGGCAGGACCCAAAAGGATAGTCGCATGTGAATATCACGCCAGCGTCAAAACCAAGAACGAGTTTGGAAAAGACTAGAGTTAAACCAACAAACTAATGATTCTTTCACTATTGAGACATTAGGTGAAGGGCACCGCCAATTGGATGCTTGATTGTTTGTAGTAGGGCATTGCCACTTAACTCTTTTAGAAGTCTTTCGGTTAGTTGAGGGGTGGCTGCGTGGGGCAATAACCACCATGAAAAAGAGACAGACCAACTAAATATTTGTATTGTAGGCCTAACGAAGAAGTCCTTTACAAATATAGAAAATCCCCGATTGAATTCCGTACAAGATATACCTTGTTGGCGGGATTCAGCTAGTAGATAGAACAATTACATAGTCCTCAACTTACGTACTGGGTGGTATTGTGGATGTCTAAGCATTGGCATAGACTAGTGCGGATACGATTTACGTTTTCATAGTATGTAGTGGAGCATCTATATTGTAGGATTTACGAAGCAGTCCTTTACAAATGTAGCTACAGAACGCTCACTGAGAAAGACGATGGAGTATCTATATTGTAGGTCTTACGAAGCAGTCCTTTACAGATATAGCCACGGAGCAAGATGATGGAGCAACTATATTGTAGGCCTTACGAGGCAGTCCTTTATAGATGTAGTTACGTAACGCTCTCAAAGCAAGACGATGGAACCCTTTTCGAGGAGGATAAGGAGGGTACAATGGGTGGTAACTGGATCAATATGGTCATTGGGATATAGCTATATATATTTATATATTAGTTATTAGGTTTTAATCAACTATGGAGTAGATGGGCATGGTTCACGAATAGAGGCAAGAGTATTTTAACCTAATGAACCTAATATAAGAGTAAATTGAAATATGTAGAATTAAGCCTAGAAGTATACAATTTATTCATTCACTAGAACTTCAGTTCTGACTCACTCCTCATAACATCATATAGGTTAGGTATATGGTAGAGACTTCCCAACTTTAAGACACTTGTTTAGAAAGTGTTATTGTATCGGTGAGTATTAACTTACTATTATATTTTAGTCAATTCTACTGTAAGATATTTAATTGTGCTCTGATATATTTGTCCTTGCCTATTTGCAGGATACCGGATTCCCAACTTGGGTTTCAGTGGGCTTGGGTTTTAGCATTTTTGCGCAAAATCTAAACCCATTGGAATTCGGTTGTTACATTTGGTATGAACGCCTAGGTTTAGGATTCTTATGTAGATAGTGAGCGAACCTATTTGTATTTTGAATAAAATATAAATATATTATGCACCAGAACTCGAAATAGTCCCCAATTATAGACTTTAACATATGGTAAGTTTTTAGAAGGACAATTATGCATAATTTGCTAGTTGGGTTTAGGATGATCCAAGGGTGTTGAGCCCTTAGTTATTACCGATGTATAGTGTACAATAAGCTATGTTCAGAGAGAAGATTGGTATCCTTATGTTATAAGAAGTGGGAAGGTTCCCTAGGGATTGTAGAGAGAGTATTTCTATTTTGGAAGGAATAAGAGATTTTAGTAAGGAAATGAGATTTCCAAAGTTTAGGAAGGATATTCCCAGGGCAATGTGAAGAAAATCTACTTATTGTCTAGACCAATAAAATGAAACTTTTGGAATTGAAAAGTTGAAAATATAACTGTTAACATATTTAAGAAAGTAAATATTGAGCTTTTGAAAAAAAATGTTATGAAATTTAAATTGGTTTTTATATGATGTAAATTTTGTTAAAAGTGAGATTCTTTTTGAATAATTATAGAGCATGTATTGCTCGCTAATTTCTTTGTAGGTAAATAAAGATTTAAATATAAATACCTAGAGCATGTTAAGTATCAAGAACATAGGTTACAACATTTATTGTTGCAATGGATGTTTTCGTGGAAAATAAAAGAAGCATAAACTATGACATTATTATTATAGTAGGTGACTCCCAAAGGAAATGTTTTAACATAACATATGGGATTTATTAATATTTATTTAATTAAATCCATATACTAGTATTTTTGGGTTGTAGTAATGGTGCATTACGCAACATCTATTTTGATCCAAATAAAAATGTGTTTTAAAGATAAATTCTAAGTATAGAAATAAAGTGGTTTGTAAGTGCACTTATTATTTAAGTATATGAAAATGTTTTCTAGTTAGGCAAATATTAAAACAGTTTTGAAAAAATGGTTCTTTTGAAAAAAAAAGATGTAAGTTAAATATTAGGAAATTAATAAATTTCGTAGGAAATGTCTATTATAAGTTAATAAAGATTAAACGTACTTTAATCTATTGGAGTGAAATGAATAATGATATAATTTTCTATGAAACCAAAATACAAATAAAGATGCTTTGTACAAGTTATAAGGAATACGTGACTGAGATGCACAAGGTATGGAAAGCACCATATTTTGTATAGCCTATTTTGGTAAAATATAAAATAAGTTCATTGTAGTTTCACATAAACATGAAATCCTCTTTTAAAGGTGTTACCCGGCACTTTGGCCCGACTGCATGGCAATAGTCGTAGGACCTATGGTTGGACCTAGACGAGACTCAAGCTAAAAAAGGCTTGGAAGTATGAGAGACTGGTGCAACTTAAGTTTGGATCAGCCTATACACATGGATCGGTGTATCTTTCACTTGCTCGGGCAAGGTGGTTCGACGGAGTGTAGGGCGGACCGGCCAAGAGTGGCTTAGCCAAGGTCGTTCTGCCAAGGAGGTTCGACCACTCATCGCTCGGACTTGGAGAAAAGGTTAACATGGTTCAGCCATTCATTGTTCGGTCAAGGAAGGAAAGCCAAAGCCGGTTCGATCGATTGAGGCTCGGCATTGGAGGTTCAGCCTTAATGATTCGACATACGTAGGTCGGCGTAGCTGGATCGGTAGACCTTGAGGAAGTTAATAAATTCTTTGACTTACAAAAGAGTGACGTGGCTAACATTTCCTTGCTTCGAGTCATCTACCGTTCGCTTTGACTCCCCTGAGAAGTTGCTTCAAGTGATTTATTAAGACTCCCCGGTTCGACATTTGTCACTCGGCCAAAGTCATTCGGCGTAGCTGGTTCGGCTGACTCAAAATTGTCATATGTGGGCCAAACTATCTCGACCTCGGGCCTGCACAGAGGATCATCTTATCTTCGTCTATAAATAAAAGGGCAGGGGTACAGTTGAAAGGACCTTTTTTTGGGAACTCCAGGGATACTCTGCCATTTTTTGTATTCATCTCTTTTCTATTCAAACTTGCATTCAAGCTGTTTGTTTATGGATTGTATATATACTCAATTGATCAGTAAAGTAATAAAGATCATATTTAAAGTGGATGTAGGTATTTACGCCGAACCACTATAACTCTGGTGTTTCCTTTTCTGTTTATTTTGCATTTAATTGTGTTATTTATCCATTTCAATTTACGTTCTTCATTAATCTCTCTAAACAACTCTATTCAAGGGTGTTAGTGACCAATTTTGGTGCTTTCACTAAGAAACGTGCATTCTCAAGCTGCTAGGATCTACTTTGTCGCTACTAGATTGAAGAAATCCCCCGAAGGAGATCCAAGTTCATTCTCAAGAGTTCATAGATTCTATTCGAAGTTCACACAGAAATCTCTAAGATGGGAAGACCATGTACCAGATCAGCCTCCCACAATACGGATGTCAACGAGATCGCCAGCGTCTAGCAAGTGGGACCCAACAATCAACAAGCTAACCAAGGTGCAGGAACCGGCCCCGTCCTAAACCAGTCAGAAGTTGTCACCAAGGTAGAGTTCAATGAGCTGATGTGAGAACTCATGAAAGATAGAAGACAACTTAATGATAAAATTCAAGCTAACGCCAATCTCACGATCTAGATTGCTCAACAACAGCATCAAAATGCTGAGGAAGCCCCGCTTCTTACTCATCATCCAGCAGCTCCGCTTCGTCAAATGAACATCAAAGACGTAGATGCCGTAGGATTGGAATGGCACAAATAGGTGCAGCAAAACAACCAATAAAAATGGTCCAGGCTCCCTACCTGGAACCGCGACCCTCACTTGCACCGGGAAAATTGCACTCAAACTGGAGTGGAAAACTTAAGATCTAGAACACAGGTCGAAGCTGGTCCACCACCTCGCTAGGGTCGTAGCAAAGCAGGTCCCCAGGAAATTCATTTAGGAGATCACCTACCGAGGAGGAATCAACCGAAGCGATCACATGAGATGGGTTCGAACTTGCCACCTCCTATCCAGACCCTGAATTTATCGGCCATGGTCAGAAAACTGATGAGGGAGAACCGGGGTTTGCCTAATGATGATTGGGGAGCATCTAGGAGCCATACTCCATTCACAGATGCTATCCTACAGGCTGAGTACCCCTGGAGGTTCAGTATGCCTACTATTCCATCATATGAAGGGAAAACTGACCCTCAATAGCATGTGATGAGATATGAGTGGATGATGAACTTGGCTAGGGCAGATGATGCAACTATATGCAGATGTTTTCCAATAACCTTATCTGGAATCGCTACCATGTGGTTCACCAATCTCCAGGTTTGATGAGTTAGCAATGAAATTTATGGAGCATTTTAGGATCCATACCACTCGTTGGAATAACGTAATGTCTTTATCCATTGCGATCCAGGCCCCGGAGGAATCATTAAAGGAATATTTGCAAAGATTTCACATTACTGCTACCGAAGTTAGCAACCCGAATGACCATGCTATTCTTATGGCCGTGATGTGAGAGGTAGATCCGGACTCGGAGTTTGGTAATTGGATGGTAGGAAAACCACCAATCACCCTGGAACGTTTTTATTCAAAGGCAAACCAATTCATGAGAAGAGAAGAGGCCAGATGGACCAGGCAAAGCAGTGCGCCAGGGCCCCGCAAGGAAGGGTGCAAAGTAACATTGCAGTAAAGCAGTCTGGCGACAACTCTTGCAAGGTCCAGGTCAATGTCCAGAATAAGCTGGAGCAGTCTAAAGGATCCGGGGGTGAAAATTCTAGAAGAAAGAGGGAAGCAGGAAAGTGAAAACCAAGGATCCCAACCTATAACGAATACACTCCTCTAAACACATCTATGAATATTTATTTATCAACTTTTAATACATTCCAATACCCAAAGCTATGCCCAAAAGAATCCATTGAGGAACAAAAGCAGACTGGTAAGTATTGTCGCTTCCATGAGACTTACGGGCACAATACCGAAGAAAGTAGACACCTCCATGATGCTATAAAAAGCTGATTCGATAGAAGAAATTATGGCAGTTTGTTAATAATCCGCAAGAAGGCGGATAGGGGACATTTGAACCTAATTGCGGGCAGGCCCTATGTCGACCTGAGGAACCCGCTCAGACTGGAGGTAGACTAGTCATAAACATGATAATCGATGGGCCTCCCTCGATAGACAAGATTTGGCTAGAAATGGAATGCTATGCTGGTTCTCTAAAGCATGTGGATTTCGAATGCTGCTTAAACATAGAAGATGGGCCCTTAGAAAAATGATGCGAATGATGACAGATGATAGAGTATTCAGGAGCAGGGATGCCGATCAGGTATAAGCACCTACCATTGACCAGATGGTCATCTCAGCTATGATTGGGCCGACGTTTGTGAGAAGGATACTGATTGATTGTGGGAGTTTTGTTAATATTACCTTCATAAAGGCATATAGCAAAGTGAAGATGGAGGCTAAGGATCTAAAAACATCTAAAGCCCACATACACCTCTTTAATGGTGCAGCCACTGATGCGATAGGTTTCGTTGAATTACCGATTGAGTTAGGAGAAGTTGAATGTAGGAGGGTACAGATCCTACTGTTCGTTGTTTTGGATGTCCGTATAATGTGTTTTTGGGCCGACCGACACTGGTGGAAGTTTAGGGCAGCTTTGGTCCCGTGGTGTTTAACCATGAAATTTCCGACAGATAGAGAATTTAGTGTAGTGCATGGCAATCAAGTGACTAGTCATGCATGGTATGTGGGTGAGCTGAGAGAGGTACAACGAAGAGAGAAAAGGAAGGGTGTAGATAACACTGTCTGCATCCGTGTTGCTGAAAATTAACAAGTAATGCCTGAGTCTTGGCTTAGGCAATAGGGTAGGATCTATAGAGACATAGATTCGAGGGACGATGATGAAGGACCCAAGGAGGCTAAAGCAGCACAGGCTGAACTGATGATTGACATTCCAATCAACCATGATGTCCCATCACAGGTGCTTAATATTGGATCACAACTTAACCCTTCAATAATTGAGGATCTTACCAATTTCCTCCGAGCGAATCTAGAAGTTTTCACTTGGACGCACTTCGATATGTGCAGGATTTCTCCCGCCATTGCAAGTCATATGTTGAACATTGATCAAAAATATGTACCAGTGAAGCAATAGAGGAGGGCATGGACCTGGAGAGATCTGCTGCTTTCAAAGAGGAGGTGGATACATTCAAAGCCAATGGGTTCATCCACGACGCCCTCTATCCTGAATGGGTATCTAATACCGTACTAGTGAGGAAAGCAAATGAGAAGTGGAGGACCTATGTTGATTACTCGGACTTGAACAAGCCGTGCCCTAAGGACAGTTTTCCTTTGCCCAGAATTGATTAGTTGGTCGACTCGACAGCAAGGAACGAATTATTATCATTCATGGATGTGTATTCGGGATACAACCAAATCCCGATGCATATTCCGGATCCGGAGCACACCAGTTTCGTCACAGAAGTTGGACTGTACTGTTATGTGGTGATGCCTTTTGGATAAAAGCACGCGGGGGAAACTTATCAGCGTCTGGTGAATCGGATGTTTAAAGACCAGATTGGTAGAATGATGGAAGTCTATGTGGATGATATGCTCATGAAGTCACGACAATTAAACTATCACATTCGAGACATAGCGGAGATGTTTGGTATACTCAGGTACTACGGAATGAAAATCAATCCACTAAAATGTTCCTTCGGCATCACGTTGGGAAAGTTTTGGGGTTTTATTGTCAATGCATGGGGAATCGAGGCCAAACGAGAAAAGATTCAAGCTACTCGGGAGATACAAGCACACATGATAATATTGCAAGTACAAAGCCTGAATGGAAAAGTCGCCACGTTGAATCGATTTATATCCAGGGAAACCAACAAGTGTATTCCTTTTTTGATGCGATAAGAAAAGGGAAAACAAAATTTTGAATGGACGCCAGTTTGTGAGGATGCATTTTGAGCTCTTGTGAGACATTTGGAGAGGACCTCGGTTTTGTCAAAGCCTGTAAACCATGAGGAGTTGTATGTTTATTTAGCCATATCTCAAAATGCCATCAGTACAGCCTTGGTTCGTGAAGAGGACCGAGTCCAAAAGCCAGTGTACCATGTTAGTAAATGTTTAACGGGGGTAGAGAGAAATTATCCTATGATTGAGAAGCTATCCTCCTGTTTGGTGATCGCACCACGCAAGCTTAGTCCATATTTTCAAGCATACCCGATCAGTGTTTATACCGATAAACTTTATTGCAGAATTTATTGAGCTGAGTCAGTTTGATATCACTTACCTGCCACCGAGGGCTATCCATGGGCAAGCGCTGGCAGACTTTATTGCAGAATTCACCGTATCAGACAATTCAAGCGGTAGTGATGCAATCCCCGCTATTCGATGGAAGCTATATACCGATGGGGCATCCAATGACCGTTGTTCTGGGGCTGGTGTTATTCTTATAACTCCCAAAAACCGATCAACTTTTTATGCTTAGAAACTCGATTTCCTAGCTACGAAAAACGAAGTTGAATATGAAGCACTGATTGCCGGCTTAAAACTTACCAAGGAACTTGAAGTAAAATCAGTTGAAATCTTTTATGACTCATAATTGGTGGTGTACCAAGTATGTGGAGATTATCAGAAGAAGGGGCAAAGGCTTGCCCCATACCTTGCTCGGGTTCAAGAACTATTGGAAGACCTAGAATATTACGATATTTTGCATATCCTGCATGAATAAAATGGGGAACCCGACTCATTGGCAAAATTCACAAGTACGGGTGATGCACAACAGATGGGCTTAGTTCTCGTTGAAATCTCACATGTCCCAAGTATAAATGAAATGGAAGTAGATTTTGTATTAGGGACGGAAACCGAAAGGGAGTCATGGATGACCCTATTCAAAGAATACCTGTTACATGGGACTTTGCCTGAGAGAAAGAACGAAAGACGATAAGTCGTTCGTAAAACCTCGCGATATATAATGCAGGATGAAGTAATGTATGAGAAAGGATTCTCAATTCCCTTACTTTGATGCATCACCCCACTACAAGATAAAGTGGGTCTTGAAAGAAGTTCATGAAGGAGAATGTAGTGACCATACTGAAGGGCAGTCACTAGCCAAAAAGATCCTTCGCTATGAATGCTATTGGCCAACCGTGAATCGAGACGCCATGGACTATGTAAGAAGATGTGACAAATGTCAAAAGTACACAAAAATATCGAGATCCCCACTGATGGAACTCACGAAAATGATTAGTCTATGGCCATTTGCAATATGTGGGATCGATATAATCGGCTCCTTGTCGATCTTCAAAGTTGGTGCGAAATATGCAATTGTCGCGGTCGATTAATTCACCAAGTGGGCATAATCGGAGCCCTTAGCTACGATCACCACCAAAAAGGTCATTAATTTTGTTGTGCGAAACATTATATGCCATTTTGGCCTCCTACAAACTATCGTTACGGACAACGAAACTCAATTTGAGAGTAGGGAGTTCAAGGAATTCTGCCACAAATATTGGATTGAGAAAAGGTTTGCGGAAGTCGCTCACCCAAAAGCCAATGGATAAGTTGAAGCCATAAATAAAATAATCAAGTCCATATTGAAAAAACATTTGGAGAAGGCTAGAGGCAGGTGGGTGGATGAGCTTCCGACAACACTTTGGGATTACAGAACCACCCACAAGCCCGCGACTAGCCACACTCCGTTTACCTAGGCATACGACACTGAAGCTTTTATACCGGTGGAACTTGAAGTTCCCTCTCATCAAGGGACTCATTATGATTATGATCCTAGGACGAATCAGGATCTCTTACTGGAATCTTTGGGAGTTGTTGACAAAAATGTGAAGAAGCTGATTTGAAGGCCGATGCATATCGGCACCGAGTCGCTCGTATTATAATGAAAAAGTTCGACCGAGAAATTTTGATATGGGTGACCTTATTTTGAAGCGAGATTTTTTGGTCCCGTCACATATGAACCCCACTGAAGACCCATACATCATTGAACAAGATCTTGGAGAAAGAACATTTAAGTTAGCGACAGTTTATGGCATGACGCTACCTCGAGCATGAAATAGCGAGCATTTGCGTCGTTATTACACATAGTCTATTTCTTTTGCATTTTAGTAGCGATTGTTTCCAATATGTGTTTCTTTTGTTGTTCTTTGTTTATGACACGTACAAGATGATTCAGTTTGTCCCTATTTTTATAATCAATAAAGGCTTGAAGATGTTTTTCAATGAACTATTGATGTTTAGTGTTACAATTCCATGGCGAAATTAAATTTCATTGATCTATCTGGCATTTGAATGCACACATAAAATTAAAAGTAAATCAATAAACGATTCGAAAAATCTCTACGTCCCCGTAGCGGGGACTAGAGTACTCTGAGTCCCCGGAGTGCGGACTAAAGTATAAATGATTCAAAGAATCGTTGAGTCCTCAGAGCGCGGACTAAAGTATAAATGATTTAAAGAATCGCTAAGTCCTCGGAGCGTGGACTAGACTACTGTGAGTCCCCGGAGTGCAAACTGGAGTATAAACGATTCGAAAATTCTCTATGTCCCCGTAGCGCGGACTAGAGTACTCCGAGTCTCCGGAGTGCGGACTAGAATATAAACGATTCAAAGAATCTCTAAGTCCCCGGAGCGTGGACTCGAGTACTCTGAGTCCCCGGAGTGCAGACTAGAGTATAAACGATTCAAAGAATCTCTAAGTCCTTGAAGCATGGACTAGAATACTCTAAGTCCCCGGAGTGCGGATTGGTCTCTAAGTCCACAGAGCATAGACTAGAGTACTCTGAGTCCCAGGAGTGTGGACTGGAGTATAAATGATTCAAAGAATCTCTAAGTCCCCGAAGTGAGGACTGGCGTATAAATGATTCGAAAAATCTCTAAGTCCCAAAAGCGAGGACTAGAGTACTCTGAATCCTTGGAGTATAGACTGGAGTATAAACAATTTGAAAAATCTCTAAGTCCCCAGAGCATGGACGAGAGTACTTTGAGTCCCCGAAGTGCAGACTAGAGTATAAATGATTCAAAGAATCTCTAAGTCCTCGGAGCATGGAATATTGTAATATGAGTCCACGGAGTATGAGCTGGATTATAAACGATTTGAAAAATCTCTAATTCCCTAGAGCGCAGACTAGAGTACTCTGAGTCCCTGTAGTGCGGACTAGATTACAAACGATTCAAAGAATCTCTACGTCCCCGGCGCGCGGACTAGAGTACTCTAAGTCCCCGGAGTGCGTACTGGAGTATAAAAGATTCAAAAAATCTCGACTATAGTACTCTGAGTCCCCATAGTGTGGACTGGAGTATAAACGATTCGAAAGATCTCTAAGTCCCTGTAGTGTGGACTAGAATACTTTGAATCCTTAGAGTGTGGCTTAGAATATGAACGATTCGAAAAATCTCTAAGTCCTCGGAGCACAGACCGGAGTACTCTGAGTCCGCGTAGTGCAGACTAGATTATAAACGATTCAAAGAATCTCTAAGTCCTCGAAACGCGGACTAGAGTACTCTGAGTCCCTATAGTGTGGACTAGAGTATAAATGATTTAAAAAATATCTAAGTCCCCGGAGTGCAGACTAGAGCACTATGAGTCCCCGGAGTACGGACTAGATTATAAACGATTCAAAGAATCTCTAAGTCCCCGGAGCATGGACTAGAGTAAAAATGATTTAAAAAATCTTTAAGTCCACGGAGCGTAGGAAAAAGTAAAAATAATTTAGAAATTTCTAAGTCATGTGAGGGCGGACAGGCACTTGCGTGACCCGCGAGACTCTGAGTTTCAATTACAAGCTAGGCGATGAGCTAAACAATGAAAGTCGTGCAATACAAAGAAAAAATATTTTATTTACTAATCAAAAATTAAGTTCCACTACAATTACTACGAAGTCCAAAGCCAAAAGTCTATTCATAATGAGTGTTAAAAAAAGATAAGAAACAACTACATTATTTAGGTTTATTCAAGCTAAGTAATGTATGACCAAATGATAGCTACCTCTTTGACTTTTTCTCCTTTTTCGGTTTCTCCGAAGTTTCCTCCCCCAAATGTTTTCTCCTAGACCCCTTGCTTCCCAGTGAGGTGGTATTTGGAGGAGGAAAAGGAACCTCCAACGGTGTGGCCTTACCGGGGAGAATGACCTTCAAGGGCCTGTTTAGAGGATCATAAAGTTCCACAACCTAAGGTTCAATCTTAACTTGGTTTCCTTTTTCCCCTCTTCCATGATTTGCTCCTCCATGCTTAGTTTCGAAGTATGTTCGAAAGCACACATGATCTCGACCTCCTCATGTTCATCTACAAGCGAGGGGTTCTCAAGTTTGTCCTCATCTAGCGCCTCGATCACTTGAGCATCGGGTCCATAAGTATCCCCAGTGTGAAGTGCCTTTGCCATTTTATCTTCCCTCTCCATGGCGGCATCGCTCCTTAGAGTTGATTTTGGATCAGAATGGCCTACATGAAGTCATAAAAGACAAATATTAGAATACGTCTGCTACCCGCCAAAAGCGATGGTTTTTTGTTGAACTCTAGAAGGAAAAACTACATATCAGCTTCCGGTTGACTCTCAGAAGCCTTGGGAGTCTCGCCCTCTAGAATAGGGGATAGAATATGAACACCAAGCCTAAGCTTCTCAAGGTCATAACTATCATGCTGCTCGAGAGGATCGAGTGATGAGCTATCGACTGGTAGAGCGGGGTGAGGAACCAAAGGCTCGGTCCTAGATGGGCCAGCATTGTTGTCCTTCCCCTTTGATGAGGAGGAGTCACTTCCGAAGAGGGCTTTTCCCGTGGATAAGTCGGAAGGCTCGTTTCCTTGAAGCATTTCCTTCACAAGAGCTTCTTCGTCAACCTCTTCGGTGCCCATCTCAACTTTTTTAATTTTTATTAAAGTATCCCATGCTTCAGCCAATGATTCGAGGTAACCCTCACCTAGAAAAGATAGGTTACCATGCATGAGAACTCAAGCATTATACTTGGAAATGAGCGGATCAAATAAGCACTTAATTTCTTCCCTTCCGGCTTCAGCGGCTACCTCAAGGCGAGAATCAACTTCTATGAGCGCCATTCTTTTACCCTCCTCGCGAGCTATCTCCTTTAACTTTTCAACCTTAGAAAGTTCCTTGTCAAGCTTCGCCTTTAAAAGTCGTGTTGCGACAATTTCATCGCAATATCGTTGTGACTCTTCCTATGTAGCAACTTTCTCTTTTATCTCTTTAAGGAGCAGCTTCTCCAGCTCTTTAACTCATTGAGCGAGAATATCTTTATCTTTCTGGATGGAGTCTTTCCTAAAGCTAGAGCATTGCTACGTTGGATTTCCTCATCAAGTTCTTTTTTGTGAGTGGCCTCTAAATGACTAACTGCCTCGGCTGTATCCTTGGCTTTTTTTGGGCGGCCTCGAGTTGAGATTTATACAAGGATAGCTCTTCATCCTAGGCTTTAATGATATCTTTGTTGTGGATGGCTTCAAGTTTCAGGCGATCAAATTCGTGTTGACATTCCATAGAAACCTCTAAAATTTTCTCCGCCAAGTGAACGAACGCATCATGTTGGACATAGACATCGTTATTGTAGGTGATGATGCTTTGTTTGACATGTCTAAGAATAGGATGAATCGCAGGAAGAATTTTCAATCTGCCAAAGTATATCTTTAGGAATATGGCTTTGAGCTTGGCTAATTTTTCTATCATCGATGGATCGTGTGCGGAGGCTGGAGGAGTCTTCTTAGCTGGAGTCATAGACTTCTTATGGGGCCTACGAGGTTGCTTGGTGCTCGACAAGCCAGAGTGCTTGTTGTGAGGGGTTCGAATTGGATTTCCTTTTGGGCAGATTTCTCCCTACTGTGCTCTGGATGAGGGGGAGGAGCATTTGGATATGAGGAATGGCTATAAGTACTTCTTCGGGAAGATGATGAATCTCTAGGATGGTAGTCTCTGTCGTCGCTGTCTTCCCTCTCTCAACATCTGCCTAATCCTGAATCCCGACTGGAATGGTAGAAGATAGAAGATTCGCAAAGATGGTCAATGCCATGTGTACGCCACATATCCCCTGAACAGGAACCAAGTACGGACAAGTTAGTGGGAATCATATGATAACTAAAATTTAAGTGTAGGGTGAAGCATAAGTGTTTGTGTGTGTCCTAGTGCTTCCCTCCGATGGTCCAGTGTTTTTTTCTTTACTTATTGGAGTTTTCTCTCCTTAATAACGAGCCTGATTGCCTTTATCGCTTCTCGTGAGCAAGTTAAGTCCCATAGCCTCTGGGTCATTGAAGCTATAATTTAGTAAGTCGTCGGGGATGGTCAAGTCTGATAGACCTTTTAGTGGACCCTCTAAATTTTGGGGAGACGTCTCTTTCTCCACTAGAGTAATTGTAAATTTTAAAGTTCCACCTATTGTTTTTCGGCTTATAGGTTAGGCTCGTTTTCCTCTTTGAAGGTGGAGGCGGTTCATTGATGTCGGGTGTGTCTGTTATTGTTGCTAAGTCGGAACTTATATTCTCGTTAGTCGCTTCTGGCACCTCGGTCTCTTTAATTTCACCTTCCTTAGTTGTACCAGGGTCCCCTCCTATAGGGGCACCGAAGGTCTGGCCTGCTCTTTGCCTTTTTCTACAGCGGATTCGGTTACAATGGTGCCAATTGGAAGGTAGTTCGACCACCTTCCACCAATAATCCAAACTTCAAAAGCAATTCGTTGGAAATAACGAATTTAATGTCCTAATCTCTCACGGGAATAGCTCGAATGGCCTCGATGACCTCAGAATACCCAGTGCCTTCAGGTCGTGGGTGGATATGTATAAAAGTCGAAAGAAGTTTAGAAAGGATGCTCCTTGTGTTTTAAATAAATATTAATCTAGGAATGAAACTTACTCCCTTCCAGCCATCTTCTCGCAAAACCATAGGGTAGCATCCGTAAAACCAATCTTGCTTATACTACGAAAATTTACTCCATGCCCCTATTAGGATTTGACGTTTGGAAAGTGGCTCGAGAAATATAAAGGATGGACAGTCGGACCGTCTTTTGAAGCGGTAGATATAATAGATATCCTTGGAAGTGTGGAGTCTGAATAAGGAGCTCATAAAGATGATACAGGTGCCATGAATAAACATATGGCTATTAGGGTGTAGCTATGCCGGAGAATCTCTATATACTATAGCACTTCACGAAGAAATGAATTGAAAGGTGGCACTCTTTCGTCCTAGCACAAAAATTTGTTGCACGCTGTATACCCGGCTAAGGGTAGGTGAGGCCGATCTTGTCCCGACGGAGCTAAAACGTGCAGATGGATCCGGAATACCATGTGTAGAGGTTGTCGGTGGATTCAAAGTTTATTTTACTTCCTGCCGTGAATTGGCTCAAGCTTATCAGAAACTGTAGTAGAGCTTTGGACATCTCTAAAGAACGACGAATGTGAACAGATGCCAGTTTAAACTATACTTCAGATATAACAACAAAAATATTACCACCGCATGATGTGTGAGATAGTGCGACGATTCAAACATGAGTGCAAAGAACTTGAAATTTTAAAGACAAGCGTGACATGATAAAGCTTTAAATCGTTATCCTTGGGGACCGTCATCGTTGACTATCCCCGGCAGTTTTTCATATGATTAGTAGTAGAAGTCTTGGAATCATACATTGACATCATAAAGTGTGAAGCTTGTAATTCGCATTTGTTGGATTAAATCTGCATTTAAGATTGTTCAAAATATATGGGAGTTTGTATGAATTGGGTCCTTAGGTATGTATGCTTTATTGTTTGTCATTGTCCAATGTGTTATGTTTGGTTGTGAAGATAAGTCACCCAAACGTATGATATATCCAAGTTAAAATGATTTTGGTTGCCAGTACCAAGCTCAATGCCCAATATCGACCATCACCCAAAACATGGATACCGAGCCATACTATACCATTCGGTATCGAACCACTCTCCTCTGAATTACAGACCAACCCACTCACTTTCTATCTCCCACTCAAGTTTCCGACCCAGTCTTGCTTAGCCTATGCCCACTACACTTACAAACTCTTATCGACCCACTCGTTTTCTAGACTCCCACCAACATACACCACCTCATGGGATAACGATGCTCTCTCTCTCTCTCAGCAACGACCTCCTCACTAGCTCAAAACAACCACTGCCTACTCCTACACATCGTCGACCCCGCTTCCTAAAGCCGTCTATGACTGCTCCTCCCAAATTGAAATCTACTCAAACCAAAAACATTTCATGGTCGATGCTTTAATACTTATTCACTACTCTCCTCTCCTCTCATATTCACCCTGTTGAGCCATATTCCTATATGGCATGGCCCCCTAGCTTGGGTTCTAGAAGATATGGGTTAGAAATTTACAGTAATTCATGGAACCTCACCTACACGATAATTTAAGGACGAGACGAATGCTTTTTGAAACTTGGATTGAGATAGAGAGGCAACTCGGTGGAGAGGAGGGTTCTGAGTTGAGGGCTATGTTAGAAAAATAAAGATCAAGATCAAGAAGAAAAAACAAAAAGGCATGAAGCTTTTATACGGTAAGGGAGAAAATGAATGGGCTATTCTCGATGGAACCGGTCAATGAAACAAGTACCGATCGTATGGTTCAGTATTGGCATGTCGTTCCACCTTTTTGCCAAAGGAACTGAACGAGTGGTTCAGCCTCCTTATGCCAATCCAATTTTGTTTAAAAAAACAAACGAATGATGAATGATGAATGAATTGGCGAAAATAATAATCAAAATATAGAAAGGGTACACATGAGCGTATAAGCACATCATGGCGATGAAAGATGAGACTGTACGAGGGACAGATGTCATCGAGTCGGTTGAAAAATATTGGTTTATGGATTCTAGCATGGTTTAACCTTCAAAAGGTCGTATAGCTTCAGATTTTGGAGAAGTTAGAACAAGATTTCAAAAGCACGGATTGCTCAATGGTTCAAAGCGCATCATGTTGACTCACACGATGCACTTAAGGGGGAAAATGTTACCCGATACTTTGGCCCGGGTACATGGCAATAGTCGCAGGACAAATGGTTGGACCTAGACCAAACTCAAGCTAAGAGAGGCTTGAAAGTATGAGAGACCGATGTAACTTAAGTTTGGATCGACCTATACACGTGGATCGGTGTATATTTCGCTGGCTCGGCTAAGGTGGTTCGGCGTTGGAGTGTAGATATGGAGGACCGGCCATAAGTGGCTCAGCCAAGGTTGTTCGATCAAGGAGGCTTGGCCACTCATCGCTTGGCCTTTGAGAGAAGGTTAACATAGTTCGGCCATTCATCATTCGGTCAAGGAAGGAAAGCCAAAGCCACTTTGATCAATTGAGGCTTGGCATTGGAGGTTCAGCCTTAATGGTTCGGCATGTGTAGGTCGACGTAGCTGGATCGGTGGACCTTGAGGAAATTAACAAATTCTTTGACTTACAATAGAGTGACATGACAAACATTTCTTTGCTTCGAGTTATCAGCCGTTCACTTCGTTTCCCCTGAGAAGTTGCTTCAAGTTATTTATCAAGACGCTTCGGCTCGGCATACCAAGTTCGAATGACTTAAAATCATCATATGTGGGCCAAAATATCTTGGCCTCGGGCCTGCACAGGGGATCAGCTTATCTTCGTCTATAAATAGAGGGGCAGGGGTACAGTAGATAGGACCTTTTTTTGGGGAACTCCAGAGATACACTGCCATTTTTGTATTCATATCTTTTCTATTCAAACTTGCATTCAAGCTATTTGTTTACGGATCATATCTGTACTCAATTGATCAGTAAAGTAATAAAGATCATATTCAAAGTGGACTTAAGCAGTTACGCCGAACCACTATAAATCTGGTGTTTCTTTTTCTGTTTATTTTGCATTTAATTGTGTTATTTCTTCATTTCAATTTATTTTCTTCATTAATCTCTTTACACAACTCTATTCAAAGGTGTTAGCAACCAATTTTGGTGCTAACAAAAGGATTCATAGAAGGTTTTAGCGTCGATGATTTCTCATAAGAGAAAGTAGTCCCAATACATTAAGGTATAAAGCCTTAGGTGTAATAAGAAGTGTAATAATTAGAGACAGTGTTAGTTAGAAGAGATATTATAGAGTACCTCAGTAGGAAAGCTAAGCAATGGAAATTTCATATTTTCCATTGATTATGCGCATTTGTTGCTTGCCTTTGTAGAAAATACCCATTTGTAGTAAGTTAGAAACTCCTCCAAGGTTAGGTAATTGGAAGTGCAGGAAAGTTAAGGGATTTTTGATAAAATAATTGTTCTTATCTACTCCAGTTTTTGTAAATTTGTAAATCTACGAAATGAAGGTGTTTTGAAAATATGTGAGGACATTTTTGGAAGTCAAGAAAAGAAAATTGTTTTAAGAATAAGCAAGGCATTTTTTAAATAAAAATGGTTTGGTGAAAAAGTAAATAAGTTTTTGGAAGAGAAAAAATTAGTAAACAATTAAATTTAAAAAGTCCAAAATATCTTTAAGGAAAGCTATAAAGGTCTTTAAATGAAAGGGAGGAATAAGTTTTAAACTTAGAATCTGTTAGTGTTCTCCTCTAAGTTTGGGGAATTATTTAAATTCAAAAGGCTGTAAAGATACAAATCTAGAAAGATAAAATGTTAAGTAACCAAGTACCTTTGAATTTAAAGAAACTTCAAAGTAATACTTTTAAAGGCCTTTGGGATTTTATGTTTCAAAAATTTGGAAGCTTTTATTTTTTTAGATGAAATAATAAATACCAAACCAAACTTTTAAATATGGAGTAGATAGGAATCATTTTCTAGATATGAAGGGATATAGCACTGATTACTTTTAGTAGTTATAATAAAAGTTCTCGTAAGATGTATAGGACATTGGTGAGAACTTAAAAATGTTGCTTCTTGTGTATAAACTATAGAAGAATAGTGAAGTGATATTAGTAAGATAGTAAGACACACGTGGTTGGGATAGATAGACCTCAAATGGGGAAAATGAAAGGTAAATGCAAAGCGAAAATTTCCCCAAGCTTCGTTGCCTTTTTAGATAGAGACTACATAGATTGAAATCCTTATTCATTGCAGTAAATGTGACTTTGTTGTTCCATTTTGAGTATGGAATGGAAGAGATGAATAGATCTTATTCATAATGATTAATACAACATAAGTTAGTAAAAAGTAATAGGTGGTAGGAGGAGCATATGAGTTACTTGGATTCCTCGAGTAGGACCATTCTGTATCTAAGTGGACATGGTCCTAGGCCTCCTAGCCGTAGATGATAGCTATGTTTAGCTGTATATTAAAAGAAAACGTAAAAGCAGACAAAAATAACAAGAAAAATAGTAAGATCTAAAGAAAGCAATAGAAACGTCAATAGAAATAAATGAGAATTGCAAAAGAAAATATGTTTTTTCCCATAAATTAAGCTTAAAATTTGAAAAGGAAAGTTTTTCTTATGTAAACAGTGCTTGGGAAAGAAAATAGAGATTTTTATAGAACAGCAGCATAAGTTCCAAGTACGAGGAACAAGGTGCACAATTGTAAAACAGTAAACGTAAGGTTTTTCATTTTCTACTTTCTTTTTGACACAAGAAATCGAGTTCGAAATTTTTTTTTTTTGCAATTCGAATGTTTAAAATTGTGTGTTAGGATTTGGATGAAAAATTTGTTGAACTACACCTCTATTCAAAGGAGTGTAAGAAAAATTGGGTGAAAAATGTTTTAATTTTTCAAAAAAAAAAGTTGCATATAGAAATTGCAAGTATATTTAGGTTGTGTGCATCATGTTTTAAAAATGAATTTTTAAAAGTAAAAAGCATTCATATAGGAGGTACCGCTTAAAAATTTATATACATGCTTATATTTTGTCTTGAAAAGTACTTTTGCACGAAAACATGGATGGTTTAGAAATTGGATGAACACAAAATGGTTGTAATTAATGCGAGAGATTACATAAAATTTTACCATTGTCAAATTTCGGGGATGAAATTTCCTAAGGGTGGAAGAATGTAACACCTCTCATTTTTATATAGTTAAAATTTAGCGAATAACATAAGCAATGAAAATAAATATTTTGGAATTATCAGAATATGGCTTCGGAACTTGTACCATTGCATCCGGGGTAATTTTCTGATCAGTTTCCTTATATAACTTGTCAAAATTCGAGTCATTATGAAGAAGTTAGGAACGAAATGAGAACGAGTAAAAAAAGGAAGAAAAAAAATACATATATGATCTGACCAGGAGGTCTCCCAATTACCCCAACGGTCGACCGCACGGTCGACTGGTAGCTTTGGGTGGTCGACCGCCCGGTCTACTCGCATATACGTGCCAGTGACGTAATTTTTAATTTTTGAGGAATCTGAGTCATACATTCTTCACTCTGATGGCTTTAGATTGCCTTGTGACGTGGTAGCTCTGGATTCAATCCAAGAATCCAACGGTCCGAGATCCGCAAGATCCCCTATAAATAGAACCCTAGGTCTAGCACTTTTTTCACATTTAGATTTTCTCCCAATGGATCCGTGGCCTAAGGCTGAACCCTAAAAAGAAAATACATATTTGGGTCCTTAGCCAAAAGGCTGGACGCTAAAACGAGAATACTTCTAGGGAGAAGATCTTCTAGTTTAAATATTATGCATCTTGGAAGGAGATCCAAAAGGACGATGGAGCTAAACTAAGCACATGCAATGTTAAGGATAACAGGTAAGTGGATTTATTTATATATCTTTTAAGTTTAAGAAATATTATCATTAAATTTCTGTTTAGATAATTTTATTCAATAATTAATCCTATTAATTAAGTTATGCTGAACTATAAGGAATTTACAGTTTACTTACACTATTAATGTTTATTTACATTGTTTCTAAGTTTTGGATTTCTATGCAAGCGTCATTCTTCTTCTATTTTCTCCTCTTTCTTCGCGTATGGATTAGAATAGATTAAACATGAATATGAATTTGAAAAAAATAAGATGTAAAGTAATAAAAGTTGATGGAGCAATCCTTTACAAATGTGGCTATGGAACGCTCGTGGAGCAAGATGATGGAGTATCTGTATTGTAGGTCTTACGATGCAGTCCTTTACAGATATAGCTACGGAGCAAGACGATGGAGCAACTGTATTGCAGACCTTACGAGGCAGTCCTTTATACATGTAGTTACGTAACGCTCTCAAAGCAAGACGATAGAACCCTTTTCGAGGAGGATATGGAAGGTACCATGGGTGGTACCTAGGACCAATATGGTCATTGGGCATATAGCTACACACACACATGTTAGTCGTTAGGTTTTAGTCTACTATGGAGTAGATGGGCACAGTCCACGAATAGAGGCGAGAGTATTTTAACCTAATGAACCTAATGTAAGAGTAAATGGAAATAAAACGATATATATAGAATTAAGCCTAGACATATATAGTTTACTCGTTCATTAGAACTTTAGTCCTGGCCCACTTCTCATAACATCCTATATGTTAGGTAGATGGCAGAGACTTTCCAGATTTAAGACACTTGTTTAGAAAATGTTATTATATCTGTGAGTATTTACTTACTATTATATTTTAGTCAATTTTGCTGTGAGATATTTAATTGATCTCCGATATATTTGTCTTTGCCTATTTGCGGGATACCGGATTCCCAACTTGGGTATCAGTGGGCTCGGGTTTTAGCATTTTTGCACAAAATCCGAACCCGCTGGAATTCGGATTGTTATAAAATATGACAAAAGTTAGATATGGAAATTTTTCAAAAGTTGAAATTTGGTGACAGAAGTTATTTCATTGTATTCGTGGTGAAATTCTGATTTGTTTCTGTATATAATATACTAAAAACCGAGCTCAAACAAATAAGTTATAACCATTTGAAGTTCTCATATTTAAATTAATTTAGTTTGAATTCAAATTTATATGGGAAATAAAATTTAGGATTTAAATTTCAAAATTAGCTTGGAGGCTAAGTAAACGATTAATTAAGGCTTAACATTTAAAAGTTAATTTGGGAATAAAATAATATGGCAACGATAACAAAAATAAATGCTCCTGAATAAAAGAGCGGTCGACCTTAGCAATCTACCGGTCGCCCAAGAGCAGTTGACCGCTTGGCAACGATAGTTTTCATGGCGGCTAAGGTTTTATGTTATGTTCTTTTCGGTTGTGTGCTCCAAATTTATCCGTTTCCTACCTACTTCCATACTACGGTTCTAGTGCATTTTAACTCCTATAAATAGAACTTTATCCTCTCCACTTTTATTCATATTATTTTGGAGAATACGATAAAACTCTACCATTGCTATCTCTCTAATAAGATTCAGAAACTCTGTAGAGAATTCCGGTAAGGATTCAACCTATTTTCTATATGTTTCTTCTTCCTCTAATCTATTTTTATCCTATTCTTCTCCAGTTATTCCGAATCTAATGAATATATATTACTCTTCTCTATTGTGTATGTATATATCAAAAAGGCAGATTCTGGAAGAGATCAGAAGGCTACAAATCCATTTGAATAATGCTAAGGCTAATTTATGAGGGGAAACTTTTTTATTTCTTTTAAGCAATTGTTTAGTGTATTTCTTTTGAATTTGAATACACCTTAAGGATTTTGAGATTTTAAAAATATGATAGATAAAATCCTCCAAAACTCCTTTTTATTTCGAAATATCAATTTTATATTAAGATTCTCAATTATATATATTAATACGATGGAATTTGTTTCGTTTATGCAATTTTTGATAATTTTATAGTCTATTCCACTTCTTCTTTTTTGTGTCAAATTGCGATCCATCAATAAAATAAAAGGTTTAGATTACGAGTTCTATTCATAATCTACACCACTTATTCTGATTTATTTCTTTGTAAAAAGAGGAGTTGAGTAGAATATGAACTTTAGATTGCAATTCCTATTGTTTAAGATATTTCATTGAATTTGTATAATAAATTGAGTTTATATTTTAATAACAAGTCTATTGTTGCAATTTTGATTATGAATATTCATTCCCTGTTTTAGACATTTCAATTTCACAAAAACTTTGGAAATTGAAGAAAAAGGACTTATAATAATAATTGATTAGGGAATCGACATTTAATGCTAATTTAGAGCGTAAAATTACTGCGTTTAGAACTTATTAAGTGCAAATATTTATTTACTTCTATTTATGTAATCAACATATAACTATTGCGTATATGGCATAGTTAATTAGGCATATATTTACATTTATTTTCCCATATTAGGAAGGTAATTGATTTTGAGATGAAAATAAGAAGAAACTCATACATACCCTAATATTCTTTTAAGGTGTAATAAGGAAAATTCCTTATAAGGTCGATAGAGTTACATGACAGAAGTCTGCCCTCCACCATGAGGCTACCAGTAGTTATGTACACTTTTATTGATGTGAGATATCATTATGATAAACATTTGTAATGACACGAGGTTAGTTCGAAATTCTATAGGGGAAATCTGTTTAGCAAATCTGGCTATCGATTCCTTCGAATAACGAATTAATGTGAGATGTCATTATGGGTATGGGCCATAAGACGAAGGGCCTAGTTCGGGGTTTGAGGTGTTAAGTGGTTGGACCTGCCTTTTTTCACAGATAAGTATTCAACGACGAAGGAGTTACATTAGATGGTATCTCTATAGGATTCTGCTTCTAGAATTAGGCCTTAAATGATGAAGTGTGTCTATTTTCCACTTGGAAGTATTAAGTGGCCTATGAGATTCCATATGATGTCTGCTAAATAGTACCATTGAGGAGCATGAATTGGGAAATATGCCTTAAATGACAAGGTCTTCCAATTTTCTATGAAGATCCACCTCCTTGACCCTTAGAGATCGACATCCTTGGTATTCATGTGGTGTAAATTCAAGTGCCGAAGAGGCAGATTTTTATAGGGTAAAGAAAATAAAGATAGAAGATAAGATAATAATAAATTCTCACATCATATTTAACACATAATTATACGAATGAGTAGTACATGAAATTACTCCAAATTGCTCCATCAGAGTACTAGTACGTACTAATCCAGTGGGGATGTTATAACTGCCTATCCTCACAAGTACTGGCAAATACATCATACAAAATACAAATACAGCGGAAAGTGATAGATAATTTCTATAAAGAACCCAAAATGCTCCATGCTACATGTCTAATGCTCCAAGATAACCTAATTACTTGGCTGCCCAAAAAAATAGGGCACATAGAGTTTAAGGAAATAGAAAATAAACTCCAGGTCAGTCATGAGACTGGTGTAAGAAACTTAAAATATGGGTATTTGAAAACAAATGGTATTTCATAAGACTACGCTGCACATAAACTCGGAGTTAGTCCTTTCTTGAGCGGCTAGGTCTAATTAGTTCTTTCTTTAACAACTCATCAGTTTGGTTTGCAAACTCTATCTTTTCCTTCGGGGTCATCCTTCGAATAAGGTGAATAACACATCATGCACTGGGAATTAAGTTGATTCAGAACTCAATTTCCAGATGTGGGAGAAAACTTTTAACTTCCTCAAAAACGTACCTAAATTCTTTAACAATTAGTATTGTCTTCAAACCTTTTTGAGATGAGTCAAGTGCATACAAGAAACTATCCCTTGCTGAACTGGGTTCTTTACACAATGTTTCTATAAATTTTCTAAAGTAGGTCCATAAAGATACCATCATCCTAATGCAATCTATAATAGCTATATTCTTGGATAACCAATCCATACCAAGTATAACTCCAAACCCAATAAAGTCAAGGAAAAATAGGTCACATGAAAAATGACGTTGGGGGAGGGGTAAGGGATTTGGATATCCTCACAAATCATACAAATATTAGTCACGCTGTCTATGGGGTTGAACACATATATAGGGGTATCTATTATTTTTGTGATTAATTTTAATTTATCTACTAATCTCTTCACAATAAAACTATGGAAACCACTGTATCGAATAATACTCTAACTAAATCATTATAACATTGATGTTACTGTCAAGAATTCCTTTGCCAGCCGAAGAGGTAGAAGGCTCGCCTTTGATGGCATAGACCTTAAACTGCTAACCTTTATTCATTAATAGGCACTTGTTTTTCCAATAGCCGGATTCATGGCAATTACGGCAAAGACTTTCGTATACCATAGGAGAGACAGTTCATTGCTGCTGCCGTTGAACCTTAGGACTCCTGCAGTACTTTCAATAGCATTTCTTTCCATAGTAAAAACATTCAACATCTTTAAAATAGCTTTCCTAAGATCCTCCGAGCTTGCCTTTCCATGGCTTCTTTCTATTGTTATTGTACTTCCTCTTGTTGTTGTTGTTTTGGGTTGCGACCGGATTCTTCAGGTCCAAGGTTTCATAACGGAAACTTATATATATTAAACCCACAACGGTTCCTTTTACATGGGCGATCATCCTATGATGCTGCTCCATCGTCCCAGAAATGAACATCTCATATTTCTTAAAAGGTGTGTCTATCAATCCAGGCCCAAAGCGTGACAGTTCATTAAATTTGTGCAAATATTCTTCCACAGACATCGCTTCTTGTTTAAGAACCATGAAACTTCTATGGAGGCGAGATTTGCCACCGGCAGCATGTATTGTTCTTCAAAAACTTCTTTAAACCTTGCCCTAAAGAAATTATCTTTAGATTCATTAAGAGTAATGGAATCCAACCAAGATTGAGCCCCATCCTTCAATTGCCAAGAGGCAAGGAATCACTTTTGATTATCATCGACGTCTAATCCTTTAAAAAAATTCTCAAAAGATATGACCCAAGCTTGAACTTTGATGATAGATTTTGTGCCTTTGAATGGCTTTCCTCCCAACCTGGTATAATCTCTACAAAAAGCGGCAAAGTTAACTTGAGGTTGCACGGCAATCACCACTTCCTTAATTCCTGTAGCATTTGATTGACCACCCGTGGTCATAATGTTGCTACCTCCTTTCGTCATCTTCTATTACTCATCTCTTACTATCTCATATAGTAAAGGAACATCTTTAGAAATATATGCGAAATTATCTTAGGGAAAGGGTATAAATTGGAACATACTTATTTGGAAAAAATTTCCAATATGTATTTTCTCAAACTAAACTCATTCTAGAGTATTACTAAACCTATCTCTAATGAGTTGACCCATCTAGGCTTAGGTATTTTCTCAACCATAATATCTAATACCAATTTAGATGACCCACCTCCTCGACCCTCAGAGATCGACACTAATATATCCTAAGCATTCACATGTTGTAAATCTAAGCGCCAGAGAGGCAGATTATCAAGGGTAAAGAAAATAAAGATATATGATAGGACAATAATAAAATTTCACATCATATTTAACACATAATCAGACATATGAGTAGTGAATGCAATTGCTCCAAATTGGTACATCAGAGTACTAGTAGTACTAATCCAACTGGGATATTTATAACCGCCTATCATCACAAGTACTGGTAGATACATCATACAAAATATACATAGTTGAAAGTGATAACTTCTACAAAGAACCCAAACTACTCTATGCTTCATGCTTCATCCATGATGCTCCAAGATTACCTAACTACTTGGCTGCTTGGAAAAATAGGGCATCTAGAGTTTAAGGGGAATAGAAAATAAACTACGGTTCAGTCATAGGGATGGTGTGAGAAATTTAAAATACAGATATATGAAAACAAATGGTATCTCATAAGAACACGTCATACATAAAAATGAAACAAACTTTTATCTTATAATAACCAAAACATTTGCTACGCAAAATCTGAGAATATTATTTTTAATGACATTATTTGAAAAACATTTTTCATATAAACATATTAAAATAACCAAAATTGTTACATTGGTTAAATCTGATGGAATAATAGCAACTAAGTTCGAAGGCACTTATTGAAGAATGGATTCCATAGAATGATGCAGTAAGGGACTACCTTCCATACAATACATCTCTATAAACATGCACTGAGGCTCCAATCTCTACCAATACAGAGCCGACCTATCTTTACCATAGAGAGTATTGAATATGCCATCATCCGGTCATTCCTGACCTATATTGGACCCCAAAGCATACACAACATACTCGAAATATAGAGGGTGATCTAGAAAGTTGATGACTAATATCCTAGTGGAAGCGACCCACATATCCCTGCGCATCAACCCTTTTTTTGTCATTCCTAGATAGTAAGGCTCAAGTTAACGATTACCTTTCATATAGCACATTCCTCTTTGTACGCCACATTACCAATCCATGTTCATACAACTGATTTCTACAAACATATAACTCCTGAGCTCGTATGTCTCATGAAAGAGTGTTAAGCTAAGAGAATTTCCTTCTCCTCCACCAAACAGATGATGCGTTTATAGAGATCAACCACTGTGATTAGAGATGCATCGTCACACATTCGTCCATATAAGTTGTCTAGCAATAGGAAAAACTGAAGGAACTCTCCTACCGTCTCTTGTTAGGAAACTTCCCTAGGACTAGTAGCAAGAAGCCCTCGCATCGAAGATCAAATGAAGATACTACTGCAACATATATATGATGTGGGAAATTTCCCTGACGATCAGTGACAAGAAGCCATTCATTCATTTACTATGATCCATGTTTCTATTTCGAATACATAAATTGGTTCAAAGTGGTTTTTGGATAAGAATCACTCAAATCCGACCCTGGTTCTTTCAAATCAATCATCGATAAAAAGATGGGTAAATAGGTGCTTATCATTTGATTAATTTCTTCCTTTTTATCAAAATATCTTCTAGAGATATATATCTCTTAAACATTTCTTCTTGGTATATACGGAATCATTAAACCTCTCTTTAACTTTGGAAATACCAAACATTTTCATTAGTCATAATGGAAAACATTGTTTAGTTAAAAAGGGTGGATGCAAATTATGCTAATTCTACTCAACATCAATTTTCATATTCAACCTTTACTATCCAACGAATAATGGTGAAATCACCTTTTAAATTCACATGGATGGTATGGGTTACCTCCTCGGAATTTAATACCAAGTGTAAGAAGATTATCTCCATACAATCCAAGTTGTATCACATTTAATTTATAAATTCTGAATCTTTTATTCTGAATCTTTTATACTTGTCTCGTTTTCACCATTTCGACCTTATCTATACCTCGTCCAGGAAAGATTAAATCACTTGGTTTTAACAGCTTTTATTAAAATCATTTATTTAAACTCGTTTAGATAAATTATAAAACCTCCAGATCAACTTTAAAATATTCATGTAAGTCGTTATAAAACATATTTAAGTCATTTAAAACCGTTTTTTCATATTTTTAAATGGGGTTGATAAGACGTATACACTTTTGAATTTAAATAAGAAAGTGATTCCTTTTGTGAGTTTTCAAACATGTAATTTATCGTGCATTGTCATGATACCAAACCAAACGATCATTCATATCCATATAGCATCCAAACATGATATCAAACAATGATACAAACATTGCATTGCATATCATATTTTATGAAATAATTTATAAAGCACTTTATAGAGTAATTCTCACCAATAAGCTTTCCATCTCCTAACTTTTTGTCGACTATTTCCTACCCGAACTAGTCCTAAACGACCTCCATCCTTCCAAGTGGTGCATGGAGTAAACAAGGGAGGTGGTGGCCGACCGTTTTAATGGCGAAATGCATCTTGTAGCTCGGCCAAAAAGAAGAAATAAAGAAGAGAAATCATGTCAATCTTTCTTTGGTTTAAATGGTATAACTTTCCTTTTTTGTCGATTATTTTGCCATAACTTCATTATGACTTTGGAATTTTTAGAGAGGCATGGAAGCCATTATTGAAGAGAAGAAAGAAAGTGAAGAAATCTTAGAATTATGAGAAGTGTGAATAAAATGAGAGGGAGGCCTCTCCATTTATTGGCAATAGGTGGAAAAAATCTACAAGATCATCATTAACATTTCCATCACCACTATGTCACCTCAAATCACCCACCCCCTTCACATGGGTATGTAGGTCACCCTACAACCCCACCACATCACCACCTTGGGCTAAGGAACCTCCTTCCATTGGCTAATGGTTGATATTTTTAGGCTGATGTGTAGATATGTTATAATTATGTCTTTTAGAATATCATGATACTTTCTTCCTTTTATCTTATGTATATCTATTTGTGCATGTATTATGTATTATGTATATGTATATTTTTATGTATGTATGTGTATAAGATACACAAAAGTGTGCATGAGGTATATGTGCATGTGTGCACAAAGCAGACTATGACCTTGTGCAACTTCTACACGACAAACCGTTACCTATTTTAGTTCCGTTTTTTGATCACATTTTCCCTACTTGATTAATAAACATATATTGGTAATCAAAATTTAAATATAATATTTAATCCGTATATAAAATTAAAATTGCTTATTTAATATTTAAAATTATTATTAAATCATTTAAACTTAATTTATTTTCAAAATTAAATTATTCAAAATAGTGATATTATTAATGATATCATAAAGGGATTTAAATTTCACAAATAAAATAAATAATTTTATTACATGTTCTCACTCATATAGATAATTGAGTGTACATATCTAGCACTTCGTGCATGACGTCAGATAGCCTAAGAGTTGTTTATTGATAATGCGGTTTTTGGTTATTTTATCGATATATCTTCCAAAGTATATATTTTCTTCAAATATTTATTCAAAATAAGATTACCAACATTATCTATTGTTCAAAACATTATCATTTATTTTAAAATATGTTTATATTTCAATATTTCAAACAATTTCTGAAGTGATGAATTTGCGGGTCGTTACGTCCTTCCTCCGTTAAAGGAATTTCATCCTTGAAATTAAGGAAATGAATATATATATTTGACACTGTAAATATATACAAGATGTGACTACACCACGGGCGGTGAGTAAACTGTCTCGATACAACATCAATCCTAAACTCAGGATATACTTTTCTAATTCTATCTTCTATTTCCCAGGTGCAGTCTTCTACATCACCACTCCATTAGACCTTCACCAATCTCACAACTTTCCATCTCAATCATTTCTCTTCATGATCTATGATTTGAACTCGTAGTCTAATAACTGCCAAATTTGGTGCAACTTCTAAATCTTTTTCAACGGCTGTTTCTATAATCTGCTCTAGATACTGCACATATTTCCATAAATGGGATATGTGAAAGATATTATGCACACCAAACAACCTTTTGGGGAATTCCACACGATAAGCTAATGGGCCAATCCGCTCAAGAATGGGAAATGTTCTAATGAATTCGGATGCCAACTTTCGTGCCCGATCAAATCTTACCACTTCTTTCATCGGAGAGACTTTTAAGAATACAAAATCTCCAAATGAGAATTCCAAATTCCTACATCTTCGATTAGCGTAACTTTTGTGCCCACTCCAGGCTTCTTTCATCTTCTTTCTAATCCTGTTCACCTTTTCTGAAGCTTCTCTAATCATGTCAGGACCTAGTACCAACCAATCTTTGGTCTTGATCCAACATGTTGGGGATCTACACGAACGACCGTACAAAGCTTCATAAGGGGCCACGCCAAGTTATTGTAGAAGAATTCCACAAGATGAAGATTGTTTTCCTATGAACCTCCAAAATCTAAGATACAAGCTCTCTGGAGATCTTTCAATAGTCGATTTACTCTCTTAGTTTGCCAATATGTCTGGGGATGATACGTGGTGCTTATACTCAGCTTTGTTTCCAAAGCTGTTTGTAATGCCTCCCAGAACTTAATGGTAAAGATTAGGTCTCGATCACCGACTATACTGCTTGGGACACCATGCAATCGAACTATATTCCTCATATATACCTCTGCAAGACTTGTAGCCATTCTCGTTGGCTTTACTAGGATAAAATGTGCATTTTTGGTTAATCGACCTATGGTAACCTAAATGCCTTCATTTCTCTTTCTCAATCAATGTAAGCCATCGATGTAATCCATCGATATTTGGTTCCATTTCCAAGTCGGAATTACAAAAGGCTGGAGAAGTCCTGCAATCTTTTGTTGATCACTCTTGTCCTGTTGAAAATTTACACATCTAATCACGTGGATAGAAATGTCTCTCTTGATACCTCCCCACTAGAAATTCCTTTTTATGTCTCTATACATCTTTGTAACTCCAAAATGTATTGCAAGAAAAGAATTGTGACATTCGGTTAAAACTTCCCATCTAACCCCATCAACATTGGGAACACTTATCCTTTCATTCATAAGGTTCCCTACTCATCCACTTTGAATCTTATCCATCTTCTCGGTATTACATTTTACTCCAATTCCCTGGCTATTCTTGCAACGATAGGATTCTTGAGCTGAATCTCCTTTATAAAACAAATCATTGCTAGACGCACCACTAAATGAGCTACAATGGCATGCTTTAAACTTAGAGCATCTGCCACAACACTGGATTTTCCTAGTGTGTATAGAATATCCAAATCATATGATGCAAAGAATTCCAACCAACGTTGTTGCCTCATATTTAAGTCCTTGTGAGTGAAAAGATATTTCAAAGATTTGTGGTCTATGAAGAGCTCAAACTTTTCACCTGTTTTAAGAAGGAATATTATTTACTAGGTTAATCAAAGTTTATTTAAAATAAACTATAAGAAATTTGTACCAAGTAGATAATGTCTCTACATTTTTAATGTAAACACAATGGCTAATAGCTGCAAGTTGTGTGTTGCATAATTCCTTTCATGGAACTTCAATTGTTTGCTTGCATAAGCGATGACCTTTTCATGCTGCATCAAAAAAGCACCCACTCCTTCCCCACAAGCATTGGTATATATGGTTAATCCACTGCTTTCATCGGCAACTGCTAAAATGGGAGCAGTAGTTAACCTTTTCTAGAGTTCCAAAAATGCTTCTTCACATTTTTGTGTCCACTCGAATTTCATATCTTTCATAGTCGGCTTTGTTAAGTGAGAGGAAATTCTAGACAAATCCTGAATAAACCTCCACCAATATCCGGCTAATCCTAAGAAACTACGAACATCCTTTGTAGTCTGTGGTTGGCTCAATCTTGGATAGCTGAAATCTTGGCTGGATTTACCAAGATCTTTTCTCTTGACACAATTTTCCCAAGGAATCTTACTTCCTTCTCACAAAAGTGACATTTGAGAAATTAAGCTTTAAACGCATTTCTCCGTAATATTTCCAACACAATCTCTAAATGCCTTTCGTGTTCTTCCTCGGTTTTGGAATAGATAAGAATATCATTAATAAAAACTAATACGAATTTCTTTAGCACATCTTTGAATGCTCTGTTCATATGTGTACGAAGTAGGTGGACGCATTAGTCGGCCTAAAAGGCATAACTAATCATTCGTAAAAGCAATCTAGACCCTTGAATGCAGTTAATGGAATGCCATCCTCAACTATTCTTATTTGAAGGAATCATGTGGCTAAATCCATCTGGGAGAATACTCGGGAACCATGAAGTTGATCAAACAAGTCATCTATATGGAGTAGAGGTTACTTATTTTAATCATTTGCTTATTTAAGTCTCGATAGTCTACACAAAGCCTTAAGGAACCATCAGACTTTGCAATGAAAACTACCGCCGTGCCCCCAACTAGAGCGATTAGGTCTAATTAGTCCTTTCCTTAACAATTCATCGGTTTGGTTTGCCAAATCAATCTTTTCCTTTGAGGCCATCCTTCGAATAGGGTGGCTAACAAGTCATACAGCAGGAATTAAGTCAATTTAGAACTGAATTTCCCAATGTGGGGGTAAGCTTTTAACTTCCTCAAAAATGTCTTGAAATTTCTTGGCAATTAGTATTGTCTTTAAACCTTTTTGCGATGAGTCAAGTGCATATAAGAAACCATCCCTTATTGGACTAGGTTCTTTACACAAATTTCTATAAATTTTTCGAAGTTTGGCCCATAAAGATACCGTCCTTTCTTGATGAAATCTAGGATAGCTTTGTTCTTGGATAACCAGTCCATAACGAGTAAAACTTCAAACCCAATAAAGTCAAGGACAAATAGGTTACACGAAAAACAATGGGGAGGGTAAGTGATTTGGATATCCTAGCGAATCATACAAAAATTAGTCACATCGCCTATGGGGTTAGACACAAAAACAGGGGTATCTATTACTTTTGTGATTATTTTTAATTTTATCTACTAATCACTTTGCAATAAAACTATGGAAAGCCACTGTATCGAATAATACTCTAATTAAAGTATTATTAACATAGATGTTACTTTCAAGAACTCCCTTTCCCTTTACATCGGTAGAGGTTGAAGGCTCATCTTTGATAGCATAAAGGTCATCTTTGTGTTGCGACCAGATTCTTCATGTCCAAAGCTTTATAATGGAAACCCATATATATTAAATCCACAAAGGTTCCTTTACATGGACGATCATCCTATCTTGATACTGCTCCTTCATCCCAGAATTGAACATCTTATTTTTCTTCAATGGCGCGTCTATCAGTCTAGGCATAAAGCAAGACAATTCATTATATTTGTAAAAATACTCTTCCATGGACATTGCTTCTTGTTTAAGATTCATGAAACTTCTATAGAGGCGGCATTTACAGCGGTGGACATGTATTGTTCTTCAAAAAATTCTTTAAATCTTGCACAAGAGAAATTATCTTCAGATTCATTAAGAGTAATGGACTCCCACCAAGCTAGATCCCTATTCTTCAATTGCCAGGAGGCCAAGAGTCTCTTTTGATTATCATCGATGTCTAATCTTTTAAAGATTTTCTTACAGGAACTAAGCCAAGCTTGAACTTCAATAATAGATTCTGTGCCTTTGAATGGCTTTCCTCCCAAGCTGGTATAATCTTTGCAAAGAGCGAAAAATTTAACTTGAGGTTGCACAAGAAATACCACTTCCTTAATTAGTGTAGCATTTGGTCGACCGTTGGTGGTCGTAGTGTTGCTCCCTTCCCTTCGTCCTTTTCTATTACTCATCTCCTACTATCTACATATAGTAAGGGAACATCTTTAGAAATATAGATGAAATTATATTTGGGAATGGGTATAAACTTGAATATACTTATTTGGAAAAAAGTTCAAATATGCACTCTTTTAGACTAAACTCATTCTAGGGTATTACTATTCTTATATCTAACGAGTTGACCCCTTCTAGGCTTAGGTATTTACTCAACCATAAGCTCCGATACCAAATATGATGACCCACCTACTCGACCCACAGAGATAGACACTAATATATCCTTGGTACTCGGTGTCGTAAATTTAAGTGCCAGAGAGGAAGATTATCATTGTGTAAAGAAGAATAAAGATAGAAGATAAGATAATAGTAAAATCTCATGTCGTATTCAATTAATAATTATACAAATGAGTAGTACATGCAATTTCTCCAAATTGCTCCATCAGAGTACTAGTAGGTACTAATCCAGCCAGAATAGTTATAATAGCCTATCCTCACAAGTGTTGGTAGATACATCATACAAAATACAAACATGGTGGAAAGTTATAGATAACTTCTACAAAGAACCTAAATAGCTCCATGCTTCATTCTCCATCCATAATGCTCCAAGATTACCTAACACTTGGTTGTTTGGAAACATAGGGCATCCAGAGTTTAAGGGGAATAGAAAATAAACTCCGGGTCAATCATGGGATTGGTATGAGAAACTCAAAATATGGATATTTGAAAACAAATGGCATTTCATAAAACCACACATCACATAAATATGAAATGGGTTTTAACCTTATGATAACCAAAACATTTGCTACGCAATATCTGGGAATATTATTTTTAATAACATTCTTTGAAAAACATTTTTCAAATAAAAATATTAAAATAACCAAAATTGTCACATTGGTTAAATTTGACAACATAATAGGTTAAAATAAGTTCGAAGGTACTTATTGTAGAATGTATTTCATACAATGACAAAGTAAGGGACTACCTTCCGTACAGTACATCTCTAGAAAAATGCACCTGAGGCTCCAAGCTCTACCAACATAGAACGACCAACCTTTACCATAGATAGTACCGAATATACCAACACCCCGGTAGTTCCCGACCTATCATGGGACCCCAAAGCACACACAACATACTCGAAATGTATGTGGTGATCTAGAAAGGGATGACTACATCCTAATGGGAGTGACCCACATAGCCCTGCAGCATCTACCCTATTTTTGTCATTTTCGGGTAATGAGGCTCAAGGTAATCATTACCTTTCATATAGCACATTCCTCTTTGAATGCCACACTGCCAATCTGTGATAACGCAACTGATTTCTACAAACATACAATTTCTGAGCTTGTATGTCTCGGAAAAGAGTGTTAAGCTAAGAGAATTTGCCTTCTCTGCCACCAAACAGATGATATGTCTATAGATATCAATCAATGTGATTAGAAACACAATGTCAGATATTCTCTCCTACAAGCTGTCCAGGAACAGAACAAACCGAAGGAACTCTCCTACCATATCCTATCGGTAAACATCCCTAGGGCTAGTAGCGAGCAGCTCTTGTATCAAAGATCAAATGACGATACTACTACAACATATATATGATATGGGAAATTTACCCCGAGGGTCAGCGAAAAGCAGCCCATCATTCATTTACTATCATCCATGTAGAATACGTAAATTGGTTCGAAGTGGTTTTCGAATAGAATCACTCAAATTTGACCCTGGTTCCTTCGAACCAATCATCGATAAAAATATGTTACGTACATAGGAGCTTATCATTTGATTAATTACTTCCTTTTTATCAAAAACATCTTATATATATATATATATATATATATATAACAAATCTTCCTGGTATATACATAATCTTTAAACCTTTCTTTAACTTTAGAAATACCAAAACATTTCCATAAGTCATATTGGAAAACATTATTAAGTTAAAAAGGGTCGATAGAAATTATACCAATTCTACTCAACATCAATTTTTGTATTTAACCTTTAATATCCATCGAATAACGGTGAAATCACCTTTTCATTTAACATGGATAGTATGGGTTCCCTCCTTGGAATTTCATACCAAATATAAGAAGATTATCCCCATACAATCCAAGTTGTATCAAATTAAATTTATAAATTTTTAATCTTCTACAGTTGTCCCATTTCCGACATGTCGGCCTTATCTATCCATCGCCCGAGAAAAAGGCTAGGTAAGGCAGGACATTGGTTGCTCCTGAACATCTCCTTAGTTTAAGCATCCTACATCTAGATCTCAGAATAGAAAAATCCATTCTACTCATCGGCTTTTAGAGCCAAAATTAAATCACTTGTTTTAACAACTTTTAGTTAAATCATTTATTTAAACTCATTTTAATAAATTACAAAACCTCCAAATCAACTTTAAAATACTTATGTAAATCATTATAAAACATATTTAGGTCATTTAAAACCATTTTTTCATGTTTTTAAAAGAAGTTAATAAGTCATATACACTTTTGTATTAAATAAGGAAGTGATTCCTTTTATAATTTTTCGACATGTAATTTATCATGTATTGTCATAATACCAAACCAAACAATCATTCACATCCATATAGCATCCAAACATGATATCAAACAATCATATAAACATATCATCACCTATCGTATTTCTTAAAATAATTTATAAAACATTTTACGGAGTAATTCTCACTGATAAGCTTTCCGTCTTCCAACTTTTTGTTGATTATTTCCTACCTGAACTTATGCTAAATAACCTTGATCCTTCCTAGTGGTGCAAGGCCTGGATAAGGGAGGTGGTAGCTGACCTTTATGATGGTGAAATGCACCTTGTAGCTCGGCCAAGAAGATGAAAGGAAGAGGAGAAAGTGTGTTGATCTATCTTTGGTTTAAGTGTTATAACTTTCTATATTTGTCGACTATTTTACCACAACTTCATTACGACTTTGGAATATTTAGAGAGGAATGTAACCCATTATTGAAGAGAAGAAAGATGTAACATTCCGTATTTGGAGGCCTAAAACTAACTGTTACGAATGCTGCAGTCATCTATAGTTATTAATTCTCGGTTACCAAATGCAGTAATGTTGGATACGTCGATATACCAGAAACACATGAATATGAAAATTTTAAACTCAAATTGAAAAAGATTTTCTCATTTTATTACAAATAGTATTTCAGATTCATTGCATAATCCCATACGTTAGCCACGTTTAGAGAAATTAAAATTTATTACAAAATACGCCAAGTGCGACATATGAAGATGCCCCTTGGTTGATCAGAGATAAATATAGGCAATTAAAAAAATTTGCCCTTACATCAAAATAACACAGCGGACAATAGATGGAATCTCCTGAACAGCTAGCTTGCCTCCTGCATGTCTCCGAAAGCTTATTCGTCAACTACTAACTTGAGAAACCCTTATGCTCAGCTTACTCAAATTAATTTTTGAGCTCTTGAGAGTTTAAGGAGAAAAACATAAAAAACTTCGAGTCAGAAAAAAAGTCTGGTGTGAATACAAATATACCATCTCGAACCAAATAGATATCTAGCGAGACCACGCTGCTAAGCAGAATAGGTTTTTCCATCGCGGTACCTTAACCAAAAACTAATTAACCATATACCATGCACCTGCTTCCACAATGGTTAAAACATAACATATTATGATGAGATGCATCCATACAATATATCCTAGATTTCTTATCCCCATTCATTGGACTATCTGTTTCAAGTTATAGTTTCTAGGGTCACTGTTAACCTATTAGTTTTCATGGGCTAACTAATAACCTATTTCAAGCTTACAGACTATTTGCCTGGTTTAATAGTTTTCATGAGATTACCAAAAACCTATTGGCGTCTACCAATAACATCATCCAATCATAGTTTTCATGGGTTGATTATGAACCTATTGATCTCTACCGATATAGATACATTATAACTTGTATAACATTTTTAAACCATAATTCTCAACATAGAATTCAGTTTGAATTCTTGAATTTTAAATTCAAATCAAACTATTTAAATTTCAACTTCATTAAGTTATTTAAAATAACTTGTATCTTTGAAATTCCTTTTCAAAAGCTTTTCATATTAAATCCAATTCCAAAAACATTTGGATTCAAGATTTATCTTTTAAAACCATTTTAAAAATATGTGACTTAACCAATTTCCTCGTGCAATCCATATTTGTGTGTGTATGGTGTAGTCCAGGGGTTTTACACAATAGTGCAACAACATCAATCATCACAGATTCAAGCACATCAATAATGATAAGTGGTATAATCCTATAACGCTTATCTTCATTCACAGATTCACAGATAAATGTATCACAGAAAAAATAAATAAATAAATTACACACAGCTCAATTCATAGAATAGAATATTATAGTCCAGAGATAACAAAAAATTCAAGGTATTTTGATACAATACAAATAATCCAAGCATTCAATAATCATTTATAAGTAGGATTAATGAATTATTCAAATCCTAATTAATTCAATTTAATTTCCAATTAAATTAATTGCTCATGAATTAATTATCAAATCTTGATTGATTAATTACAAATCATTTGACATTAACTAATGTAATTAATCAACCTTAATTAACAAATGAATAAACTTTAATCATTAAATAATTAATCCTTAATTATTTAATTATTCTTTAGTTAATTATCCTTAATTAATTAATTAACTAACTCTTAACTAATTATCATTTAATTAAGTATCCTTAATTAATTATCATTTAATTAATTATCCTTATTTAATTTACCTTTTGATTAGTTATTCTTAATTAATTATAATAAGTGATTATACTAATCACTTATATAAATAAATTACAAATCAATCTTAATCACCATGATTAATTAACTTAAATCATTAGTTAATTATTTTTTGATTAAGTAATTATCTTTAAGTAATTAATTACCATTTAATAAATTCTCCTTAATTAATTATAGTAAGTGATGATCCTAATCACTTAATCAATTTTAACCATTAATTACTTTGAGTAATTATCTTTAAATTAATTACCTTAAGTAATCTTTAATTTATCACATAAATAGATTAATCACTTTGATTTATTTTTAATTAATCACATTAACTAATTACATTTGAAAAACTATTAGAAATCTAATATAAAATCTATTTCAAAACCACATCATATTATTTTTAAATCATATTTGAATTTAAAATTCAAGCTTGAAGCTTGTTTTAGAAAACTTATTAAAAATTTACTTTTAAAACTTAGTTTCTTTTTTCTTTTGAAAAACTTATCAGCTTGCGCAAGAAAAACGCGAGCCCACATACTTAATCCATAAGCTCAACCTCCAGATAACACCCGAGCTCCTTCTTTCTTTTATTTCTCTCAACTTTTTTTTATTTAAATTTTAAAATCCTGTTCCTCCAAACTCTCGCGTACCCACAATAATGCACTTGAGCCACTCCATTGTTTACTCAAGATTAAACCCGAGACCTTCTTCGATACCATCACTCCTTCTTCCTCAATCAACCAAACCAACACAAACCCAATCGTGCACACGTGTGCATGGTGCACGGTGCATGACGAACTGCTGGCCTCCGACCAACGCCATGATGATACCCATGTCAACAATCATCTCATCAACCAACCCAGACCTGAAGTTCGATGATTCAAACTTGAAATCGAAAATCAACCTATCCATCGCCTAAAACTCAAAAACCCAGTCGACTAAAATTCTTCAATCCATCGCCACCGAACACTAGCAACTTCGCCGTCTTGACCCAAGGTGCCTCGATGACCCATCAATTTTCCCCTGGGTCCGATCACTTGAATCGCCTTACGTGGACGCAGTTCCTCCGAGATCAGGCTCGACAAAAACCCAGTCTAAAACCCTAAAAAGCTACCGCGCCACCTCCACGGTGTACTAGAAATTCAGTGAGCATTTTTCCTTGATTCCCCTACTCGCGAACTATCTTCGGCATAAGGCTCGATCTACAAATCAACATTGTTGATCAGATATTGACGAAATAGAGTTTCCTGTTCAACTTGAAATTCCTCGATAACTACTAACTTGAAAATTATAATTTGATCACCAAAATTTATCATTTTCAATCAATAATCAAGTTATAAATTCAAAATGTGAATTTAAATCATTTGATTTTTAGACAATTTTTGACTTATCACTGTAACATCTAATTTTTAAAACAAACGCTTAAAATAACTGCTTAAAGTTATTTTTAAAATTTGTATTATACAATTATGATCAACTTTTATTCAACAACCATCACCTAATTCTACTTATATCCTGAGATACAAATTTTTTTTCTTATGAAGAATGTTATCTGAAGAATAATAGAGAGGGTAATGTAATATGCCCAGACACACATACTTATCTCTCTTTTTTATATACAGATATACATCACATTTCCTTTTGTTCAAACACAACATCATCACAGGCATAATAATTTATGCAGATCAGATTTAAAAAAAATGGTTTGCTCACCTATACTTGGAACAGAGAGGAACAAAGAAGTTTCTTTGAACTAGAAATGGTTTCTTGATTGATCTGCTACTTTTGCTTTGTTGATGTTACAGATTTGATCTGATCTTGATCAAATGGAGTTGATTAGTTGCTTTTGTAGTTGAATCTGAAACTTGCTTGTTTTAAATGTTTTCAGGTTTGTCTCCAGGCTAAAGTAATGAAGTTTGGTTTGATTTTCTTTTTGTAAGAGATTTTTCTTTTCTGGATTGAATTCTTTGAGTTGAGCTTTAAATTTTCCTAGTTGAATTTTTGCATGTTTCTCAGGCTTAAAATTTTGATCTGAATTTGCCTTGATCTCTTTTCTTTGTTCTAGATTTGAAAATTGCTTGCTTTGAATTAATGCATCTATGCTTCAGATTTTCATTTGTTTTACCTGATTTTACTTTCAGTTTGAAACAGCCTGAAGCTTTGATTTAAACTTGCTTCAAATTGGATTGGGTTGAAGAGTTGAATTTGATGAGATGAATTTGCACATGCTGCTTTTGGTTTGAAGCTGAAATTTTGTTTCAGGTTGTAGTTTTTTTTGAACTGAGAATTGTAGTATATTATTTTTTTCTATTCTTTTAATATATATCAATAAAAATTTAAGAGAATTAATTGCCACTTATTAATCTTGCATGCTAACTCACCTACACTTGTTTAATTCTTTGGTTAAGAAGATTATATTTGTTACTTACATAGTTTTATTGCTTTACAAATGTCACAAATAAGAAGTTTTATGTTTTAAACTGTGATGACCTGGAATTTTTGGTATTTGAAATTGGAATATTTAATTGATTTTAAATATTGGAAAGCTAGTTTAACTTGAATTTCAAATATCACTATTTATTTGGCAATTAAATTATTAAATTTTATTAATGGAAATTGGGAAAATTGTTGAATCTGGAATTTCAGGCTTGTTAAAAATAAATTGAAAATTTATAAAATTTATAATAGTGATATTAGAGATAACAGATGTGTTAAAACTGAATTTGAAAGTGTTCTGTTCAATCCTGAAAATTTTATAGTTTAAACTGAATTTAAAAATAGCCTTCCCAAGCACAATCTCAGAATTCGATGGAACCAATTCCATTGGATCCGCAATATTGTATAATTATCGGATTTCAATTTTCGCAATGTTTAGAGTGATCGTTTGTCCATACGGAAGATAAACGCGCTGAAATTTTTATCGAAAATATAATATAATAACTGGGTCAAAAAAGCTATCTTCTATATACGATCGAATTAGGACCCGAAACCTTTTTCATCTCGTTCGGAATAGAGGTATAACCTTATGAACGCCTAGCGGCATGCCTGGATTGGAGATTGAGATTGTGGATTACGATAACCATGACGATTTGAATTTAAATTTAAAATTTAAACATAAATAATGTCAATACACTGGGTACTGTAGCTAGCACTGACACGTATAATTTTTTTATCATGTGCACTATATCATTCAACACGCGGAAGAGGCAGTCTCGTTCAAACAAAAATTTAATAGCCGATCCAAATTTTTTTCCTTTTACTTCCCTATCTACAAATCGAAAACCAATGAAAAAAAAACCCTCTCGTTTGAGACTCAAGAATGGTCGCGTCAGTTGGTTCCAGTCGAGTTCAAACCCGAAGCTCCTACATTTGCTCGACTATTCAGTCGAGATCTGATGAGGACACACACGCGGAAGTGAGGTTTCGCTAGGGCTTGGTTTCGCTCGCCATAGGTTTGCATAGCAGATTAGAGGAAGGAGATTTGGGTACTGAGGTCGCCGATGTTGGGGCGTGCGTGTGTTGAAGGAGTGATGTTTGGCCGCGATTTCAAAATCGCGTAGAACTTCGCGTGGTATGGATGGGTCGAGGATGTATGACGGTGGCTCGTACTCGAGCAAGGTAGTGCCATGATTTTGGTGACGACGTTCGAGAAATTTGCACATAGGATTCGCGAGAGGCTGAGTTTGGAATTGAGGTATATTCGTGCAGATTTTTTTTATACAGAAATCAGAATAATATATTTACAGTAAGATATCAAACACGATTCTGTTTTAAGATTTAATATATACATACATATAAGTTGAAAGAAATTTTATTTTATTTAACGTAGGCATATATAGTTAAACAGAAATTTGTAGATAGGTAAGATATTGAAATGAAGGGATTTTATTAGATTGAATGTATATATAAACAGAAAATTAGTTTATATTGGCAAAGTTTGAAAGAAATAGGAATTTAAAAATTGTTATAGAGTTTATATAAAAAGTTAGATTTTTCAAATGCATATAGGGTAATTTTAGTATATGCAGTTTCAAGGGAAAATAATAAATACACATATATACATTTTAAATTTACTAGTTATTTTAAGTAAAGAATTGGGGTGATTAACCTGATTTATTTACTTATTTAATTTATTTTAGTTATTAAAATATTTTTAAAAGGGAAAGATTATTTAGTTAAAAACAAAATGTTAGTTAATTAAATCTATTAAAAAGGAAATTGATTGTTCGATGATTTCAGATATTAATAAACTATATAAATATTTATACAAGGTCTAAAATCATGAAGAAACAAGTCGAGATGGATTGGATGGCAATCTTAGGTCAAAGGTGAGTTAATCTCACTCATCTGGGTTTTATTTAAATTTAAATAGTTAAATTTAAAATTGTTGATTGTTTGCTTGGATGATAAACTATTATCAGTTATATTAGATTAGACCCTATGCACCGCACAATAGCGGATGATATTATATTAAACACATATACCGCGATATTCCACCTCGAAGTGGAATTGGTATTATATATGTATTTGGAGTGATTGATTTCCCGCATTATATAGCGGATGAGACCCTATGCGCCGCATAATAGCGGATGATATTATATTAATCTCATATGCCGTGATATTCCACCTTGAAGTGGAATTGGTATTTTATATTATGCTAACATCTGTAGATGCAGGGAAACAGGTTGGAGGGATCCAACAGGATTCGTTAGAATATTTTGATTTTTTTAACTATTTTGTGTTATGATTTATTGGATAATCTGTGATAGATTATGATGGCAATTGGAAATAATGGATGCTATCGTGTGCTTGAATATATTTGGGTACATGGAGTTACCAAGAATATATAGATTTGATTTTTGAAAAGAAAATTAAAAGAGAATATTTGTAAGTAAAATGATTTTAATGAATTTGGGATAAATTGAAGAATGGAAAAAGAAAAAAAAGTGAAAGTGAATTTTTAAATTCTAATAAATAAATTCCGAGTATGGGAAAGGAGATTTTGAATAAAAAGGAAAATAATGAATTTTAAAACCTAAGTAATTTTATTTAAAGAAATAAAGAATTTATTCTAAAATTCAAGGTTTAAATCTTTTGGAAAGGATAAAGAAGGAATTTGGAAAAGTATGAAATTGGTATTTCAGTTATATAAGATTTTAAATCATAATTTAAGAAGTAAAATCTGAAGTTATTGGGTATTGAAATAAAAATAGAGTAAGTAAAGGAATTTATTTTGAAATGGAGTAAAATATGAAAATCAATTTGGAAATTGATAAAGTATTTGAAAACTGTGATTTTAAAGGAATAAGACTATGGGACTTAATAAACCGGGTTTATAAAGCAAATTAAGATATAAGTGGATATTTTGGAAGTATAAATTTCACGATGGAAATTTATAGAGGATTGGGTAAGTTGTTTTAAAAATAAATATGGTTTATTTTTAAAAAGGCGTGAAAGAGAAATGGATTCCCTGAAAAGCCGAGTATGCTTTCAAAGCTAATTATTTAGTAATTTGAAAGTTTTAAAGTTATTTAAAGGAATGTTTTTAAGAAATTATTATTTAAGTTGTTAAAATTTTAAAAGGAAAATATTTATTAAATTTTATTATTAATATCAATATTTTATAAAGTAGTATTATTTTAAAGATAATTTGGTTAAAGTTTTATTTGAAAATTTGTATAAATTTCGAAAATTTTATTATAAATTTAGTTTGACTTTGCTTTTATTTTAGAAATTAGTTTTATATTTTACAAAGTAGTTTTATTTTAAATATTTTCAAACATATATTTTTGAATAAAAGTGTTTAAGTTGTTTAGTTTAAATGTTTTTAAGTATATTTTATAATAAAGTGTTTTAAACTATTTTAAAACCTAAAGTATTTTGTACTTGGTGATTTCGTGGGAATCGGGAATATTTGGGGAATTTATTCTGTGAGAGGAAAATGGTTTGAACTATTTTAAAAAAGGATTGAAAAGTGCGAAAATAACTTGCGAAGATATTTTGAGGTTAATAAATAATTTAGGAGAAATTATTATGGCTTGATGATTATTTGTGAATGTTATTTGATAGTTAAATAATCGACTATCAATATTGTCCAAATGCGCTGATCGTTTCGAAGAGACCGAGATCGGGATTAATTTCCGGAAAACCACTTCGATCCGGTTTGAACGTTTTCGTGAGGAAGAAAAAAGCTGGGAGTCGAAGGTGGAGCACTGAAGTGCAAGGGCTAGTCGCTACTAATCCTGAGGATGATTCCAAAATGGATGTAGTAGGAGTAGTGCCTTTGATTCCGTTCAAACCCAGGATGGACTTGTATGGATGAATGCTTTCAGAACATCATTAAGAGGACGATGAGCATTCTAAGTGATATGTTCTAAAAAGGTAACGCTTAGCCTCGAGCCTCATCAACCGGGAATGACTGAAAATCAGGGGTTATGCAACAAGGCTAAGTGGGTAGCACCCTTTAAGGTAAGGTCATTCCTGTCTAGATGTCCCTTTTATTTCGGTGTGTGGTGCAGTTGCTGATCCCAACCGTGGGGTGATCTTACTCGGGATTATCCAGTAAGGGGTAGTCCCGGTCTTGTGTTGCAGGGGTTCGGGAGGGATCCTCGGTACGGTAATCTAGGCCACATATTGTGACAGGTGGTACCCCAGTGCCTAGACATTAGTTGAAAATTCATTCTCCCTACGTGCTTTTTACGGTTTTTGTTTGTAGAACCCACTTTGTGGCTAGTATGCTGGAATTTAATCATGTAACAATTTTAGCTATTTGAAAAAGTATTTGTATATGGACCCCGATTATAGTATCAGAGGATTTTATAAGAAATGTTTTAGCTATCGTAAGGTAAAAACTCGGCATGTTTATTTGTGGCGTGGTCTTACGAGATGCTTTTGATTTTCAAAGGCTTTTTGAAACTTTGATAATCAATTTGAGTGTGATTTCTCACGTTGGTTTTCCAGATTGACTCGGGTATTATTTAACTATAATGCTCGGGTCAGACCGAGTATTGTAGAATATAGGATATGATGTTGTGGAGCTTCGGAGACGAGCTGGATGGCGAGATGTGCATCCATATTTGATTATTATTCCACTGTGTATTCTGTTATGTGGACGAATTTATATAACTGTCCAGTATTTGGATATTGATTGTGTGAATTAATTTGAGTTGTACTCTGATGATGTAATGTATAAAAAAGATATAGTTTTCTTTTATGTAAAGATTGGTTATTATCTATTATATTTTATTCCGCTGCGTTGGTAAGATTCTGATATTGTTTCTATTTCTTCTTCTACATTCTTCTCCTTTAAACCCTAATGGTTCGATTTTTCAGGCATCGAAAAATTGGGTCGTTACACTTGGTATCAGAGCTGAAGGTTAAGCGAGAACCTTGGCTCTGGTGGGGATTACTCATTAGAAATAGAGTCCATCGTACTCTAAAATGAGTTTGAGAGTATTAATAGATATGAGCGCGTATTTGTTAGTGAATATAAAAATTGTTTTTATATTATGCTGACTTATCGGTTGATTATTTATAGATTCTGGTCGATATATGGGACGCCATTTTATCGATAGAAGTTTTTAAACTCTTAAACAAGATAAACCGACACAGTATTATTTTAAAATAGGGTAAATGAAATAATTTTATCCAAAATATTTTTGTATATAAAGGAAATAATTTTCTGTAAGTTATTATAGATATATATGGTTGCTGGATTGTTAGGAGATGATAATATTAAATTATTATCATTGTTAAGTGAAAGTTGAATAAAGGATTAAAATTTCAACCAAAAGGTTAAGGAATAAATTTATATAACAAAATGAAATTTATAAATGTGAATTACAAAAATGATTCATAATTGAAATGGTACAAAATTCCAGAGTAATGTTTGAATGTAGATTAAAAGAATTTGGAATTTGGAACTTTGGGGAAAGTTTAAATTCCTTGAGTTTGAAAATAATTTTCAAAGGTTTTGGAGGAATAATGGTGATATTATTTGAGAAACATTTTTAAATCGGATATGAAATCTGTTGAGATTTGGAATTTAAAAATATTTGAAAATGTTTTAGAGAGATGAAAGCATTTAACTCTTTTCGGTCGTTGGAAAATAACTTCGGTGATGACTACATCATCATCGATGTTCATTTTCGAGTTTCCAAGAAAGGGATTACTATCCGAATGATTTAATTTGGAGTTGTTTGCAAAAACTGGATTGGTTCTAAAAATTCAAGGAATAATTGGATATGCAATTGAATTATGGATTTCAAAAATGAGTTTTGAAATATTGAAGTTTTGGTTTGGTAAAACCTTTTGATTTTTAAATTCAAAGGGTAATTTGATACCAAAGGATTTTGGATATAATTGATTTCAAAATGATTTTGAAATACTTAAATGATTGTTGAAAACTCTGGAATCTTATTTAAAATGTTTATGGAATTTAAATAAGTTAGAAACTTAAGAAAATTTAAAATTTGAATGGAAATGGAAGATAATTGAATCTAGTTAAATAAAAGTGAATTTGAGGAAAAGCCTAGTAGACTAGACAAAATGAAACGACTATTAAAATAAAAATTTATTGAGTAAGAAATAAATCTGTGAAGAAACAAATGAATTTACATTTAAATGAAATTGAAAATGAATGTTGAAATTCATTTGGAATTTGTAAGTAAATGGAAAATTAGTCAAGATTGGACTAAACAAAACAATGGATTGAAAATGAAATTAGTAAATAGACTAATTGATTTAATTGGGTAAGCGAATGAATTGAAAATTTTAGCCTTGGAATCAATTTGAATTATGTTAAGTGAAATTGAGAAATATAGTTTAAATGGACTAAAAGAACAAATTTCTAAGAGTTTAAAATTTTATTAGAAGTAAATTTGTGGGAGATCAAATTTATTTAAATTTGTAAGTAATAGAACTAGAATTAAAGTTTGGAAATAAACCTTTTATTTGAAACCTGAAATTGTGGGATAAGATTCAACTTGAAAGGGTCAAATAAGGGCAAGTGTGACTAGAGAATAAAGTTATAAAGATAAGCCAAATAAAAAAAAGGGTTGGTAAATGGAGTGGAAATAAATTTATGGGTAGACAAATGAATTTGCATTTGTAAAAATATAGAATTTAAAACTGAATATTGGAAATTAATTTAAACTGTGTGTAATGGAATTTAGTCAAGATTTGGCTAAATAAAATAAAGGACTGAAATAAAATTAATGAGTAAACTAATTGATTCAAGTGAATAAGCAAATGTATGGAATTATATATTGGATAATTCTTAATTTAAAATGTGTAAAATAAAGTGAAGTTATAGAATTAATTCATAGTGAACCAAAATAAATTAGTAAGTGAAACTAATTTAAATAATGATATGAACCAGTTGTGTATGGAAAATAGTTGATAAAATTCAATATTCAGAATTTGAAGATGACTGAATTCAAGAAGAATTGAAGATGAAAATCTGGATGAAAATTGAGAATAGAAGTGTTTATGATTTGAATAAATTAGTGGTGAGACTAATTAAAGAAATGATTAATTGAATATGGTTTGAGATAAAGGTAAATAGAATTCAATATTTAAAATGAAAGGTAAATTGAATTAATATGGAAATTGGAGATTTAATTTGAATAGAAGTAGATATAAACCAAAGTGGTGAGATAAAAATAAATATTTAAAGTGTGTAAGATATTTATATTGGACTTAAGAAATGGATGATGAAATTCTTAAGTAAATTTGGTATTGGAATATACTAAGTTAATATCTTAATAAAGTTAATGAGGGTGTGAAAAATGGGATGGTTGTAAATAAGTGAGTAGAAATCAAAATAATGTGAATAAAATAAAATTTGATATAGTTAATAATCAATTGGGGCAAATACGTAAGATGTACGTATATTGTTTTATTCGCATGGCGATTTGATCCAGATTCGAGCACATAATTTCGTAGTAGTTATACCGATCTGAGTTAAGATTTTTCACTCGATTTTCAATGGAGAACTCTGGATATGGATTTTTGATAGATTTTGGAAATTCTCTATCATAGTTTGTGGCTATGCAAGGAGAATGACAGTTTTTGATCAAGAAATCAGATCTGAGTCCGCACTAGGAAGTCGGGTGGACGATACTAGTTCGGAAGTGGAATTGTATGATCGAGCGAACGATCGAAATTTGATATTGCGTACGGATGATATATGTACATCGTACGGGCTTGAATGAAATAGATATTGAAGTTATTGAAAGAAATGTATAAAATGGTTTTCGGATGCTGTGATTGGATGTTATTGCTAAGTAGGCTATTCAGGTGTTGAAAAGCAAAAGGGAATTGGGATTTTTGATTTTTTTAAGATAAATAGAAATTTGCTCGCAAAGGTATGTGTTTAAATTTCTATATGAAATTTGATGATTTTCTAGTCTTGCCACTTGACATTTTGTTTTCTTTTGAAATCTGAGAGCACGTAGAGGCATTTTGTAGTTGTACCCAGCTAGCCGTGCAAAGGAGACGCTGACAAAAAATTTCGAAAATTTAGCGAGTTAGAAAATTTTTGATAACTTAAAATTTGGATTTAAATTTAAATTTGAATTGTAAAGTAAGTAATGTTGTTTGAAAATATGAAAGAGATTGGAAAGTTAGTAAGTGTGATTGAATCTTTAATGAAAGATTGTTTTGGATATTGTTAAAAACTGTTTGGTTTTAGGAAGTTAATAAAAACTATTAGGATTGGAAAATTAGTTAATGGGTTAAGGATCATTTCTCTTAACTAGTGATTTCGGGGACGAAATCCTTATAAGGGGGGAGGAATGTGACGACCCAGAATTTTTGGTATTTGAAATTGGAATATTTAATTGATTTGAAATATTTGAAAGCTAGTTTAATTTGAATTTCAAATATCACTATTTATTTGGCAATTAAATTATTAAATTTCATTAGTGGAAATTGGGAAAATTGTTGAATCTGGAATTTCAGGCTTGTTAAAAATAAATTGAAAGTTTATAAAATTTATAATAGTGATATAGAGATAACAGATATGTTAAAACTGAATTTGAAAGTATTCTGTTAAGTCTTGAAAATTTTATAGTTTAAATTAAATTTAAAAATAGCCTTCCGAGGCGCAGTCTCGGAAATCGACGAAACCAATTCCATTGGATCCGTAATATTGTATTATTATCGGATTTCAATTTTCGTAGCGTTTGGAGTGATCATTTGGCCGTACGGAAGATAAACGCGCTGAAATTTTTATCGAAAATATAATATAATAACAGGGTCCAAAAAGCTATCTTCTCCATACGATCGAATTAGGACGCGAAACCTTTTTCATCGCATTCGGAATAGGGGTATAACCTTACTAACTCCTAGTAGCACGCCTCGATTGGAGATCGAGATTGTGAGTTACGATAACCATGATGATTTGAATTTAATTTAAAATTTAATCATAAATAATGTCAATACACTGGGTACTGTAGCTAGCATTGACACGTATAAATTTTTTAGCACGTGTACTATATCATTCAACACGCGTTGGATTTTAAGAAAAATATGATAAGCAACAGCCGAGTCTTTCTCTAAAAAAAAAAGAAGAGGCAGTCTCGTTCAAACAAAAATTTAATGGCCGATCCAATTTTTTCCCTTTTACTTCCCTCTCTACAAATCGAAAACCAACGGAAAAAAACCCTCTCGTTCGAAACTCAAGAATGGCCGCATCAGTTGGTTCCAGTCGAGTTCAAACCCGAAGCTCCTACATTTGCTCGACTATTCAGTCGAGATCTGATGGGGACGCACGCGCGGAAGCGTGGGTTCGCTAGGGCTTAGTTTCGCTCGCCCTAGGTTTGCGTAGCAGATCAGATGAAGGAAATTTGGGTACTGAGGTCGCCGATGTTGGGGCGCGCGTGTGTTGAAGGAGAGATGTTTGGCCGTGATTTCGAAATCGTGTAGAACTTCGCGTGGTGTGGATGGGTCGAGAATGTACGAGGGTGGCTCGTACTCGAGCAGGGCAGTCCGTGATTTTGGTGACGGCGTTCGAGAAATTTGCAGATAGGATTCGCGAGAGGCTGGATTTGGAATTGAGGTACATTCGCGCATATTTTTTCATACAGAAATCGGAATAATATTTTTTTACAGTAAGATATCAAACACAATTCTGTTTTAAGATTTAATATATACATACATACAAGTTGAAAGAAATTTTATTTTATTTAATGTAGGCATATATAGTAAAATAGAAATTTGTAGATAGGTAAGATATTGAAATGAAGGGATTTTATTGGATTGAATGTATATATAAACAGAAAATTAGTTTATATTGGCAAAGTTTGAAAGAAATAGAAATTTAAAAATTGTTATAGAGTTTATATAAAAAGTTAGATTTTTCAAATGCATATAGGTTAATTTTAGTATATGTATTTTGGGAGAAATTATTATGGCTTGATGATTGTTTGTGAATGTTATTTGATAGTTAAATAACCAACTATCAATATTGGCCAAATCCGCTGATCATTTCGAAGAGACCGGTATCGGGATTAATTTCCTGAAAACCACTTCAATCCGATTTGAACGTTTTCATGAGGAAGATAAGAGCTGGTAGTCGAAGGTGGAGTAGTGAAGTGTAAGGGCTAGTCGCTACTAATCATGAGCATGATTATAAAATGGATGTAGTAGGAGTAGTGCCTTCGGTTCCGTTCGAACCCGGGACGGACTTGTATGGATGTATGCTTTTAGAACATCGTCAGGAGGACAATGAGCATTTTAAGTGATATGTTCTAAAAAGATAACGCTTAGCCTCGAGCCTCATCAACCGAGAATAACTGAAAATCAGGGGTTATGCAGCAAGGCTAAGTGGGTAGCCCACGTTAGGGTAAGGTCATCCCTGTCTAGATGTCCATTTTATTTCGGCTGTGTGCTGCGGTTGCTGATCCCAACCGTGGGGTGATCTTACTCGGGATTATCCAGTAAGGGGTAGTCCTGGCCTTGTGTTGTAGCGGATCGAGGGGGATCCTTGGTACGGTGATTTAGGCAACGTACTGTGACAGGTGGTACCCCAGTGCCTAGTCATTAGTTGGAAATCCATTCTCCCTACGTGCCTTTTACGATTTTTGTTTGTAGAACCCACTTTGTGGATAATATGTTGGAATTTAATCATGTAACAATTTTAGCTATTTGAATAAGTATTTGTATATAGACCCTATTATAATACAGAGGATTTTATAAGAAATGTTTTAGCTATCGTAAGGTAAAAACCAGACATGTTTATTTGTGGCGTGGTCTTACAGGATGCTTTTGATTTTCAAAGGATTTTTGAAACTTTAATAATCAATTTGAGTGTGATTTCTCACGCTGGTTTTCCAGACTGACTCGGGTATTATTTAACTATGATGCTCGGGTCAGACCGAGTATTATAGAATACAGGATATGATGCTGTGGAGCTCAGGAGACGAGCTGGATGGCGAGACGTACATCCGTATTTGATTATTATTCTGCTGTGTATTCTGTTATGTGGACGAGTTTATATAACTGTCCAGCATTTGGATATTCATTGTGTGAATTAATTTGAGTTGTACTCTGATGATGTAATGTATAAAACAGATATAGTTTTCTTTTATGTAAAGATCAGTTATTATCTATTATATTTTAATCCACTGCGTTGGTAAGATACTGATATTGTTTATATTTCTTCTTCTGCATTCTTCTCCTTTAAACCCTAATGGTTCGATTTTTCGGGCATCAAAAAATCGAGTTGCTACATAAACCCTTTTCTTTAATTTATTTATAAATATGTTTTAAAGTCCTTACTTTTTTTTTAATTTAAAACTTTGTTTTAAACCGCTTTTAGTTTTATTAATTACTTAACTCTTTTATGTTTATATCCTAAACATTTTAAATAATATTTAAAATATGACTTTCTATTATATTTCCTATTAAATAAATACATGTTCTTTATTTATCATTTATATAATCTTTTAAAGAAAAAGGGTTTTAAAATTTAATTATACATGAACAAATATTTTATAATTTAGTTCTTAATTAACTTTTGAAAAATTTATTATATTAAAATCAAAATACATTTTCAAACCAAAATACATGTTTAATAAAATTAGAAAACAAATTTCTATCAATTTCAAAATCTAAATTTTAAATTCAATTTATTCTCTAACATTTTTATTATTGAATTTCCAATACAACTTTCAAAATATATATTACATATTTTATTCAAATCATAATTTATTTATCTTATTTAATTTAGGAAAATCCAAATACCATTTTATTTTCTAAGATATTTGAATTTGAATTTAAAATTTTCAAATTCTATTTTAAATCTATTTTATATACATATTCATTCCCAAATATTCAAATTAATTCTCTATTAATTCATAATTTAACCAAAATTTTATATTAATTTCCAAATTAGTTAGGCTTAGAAATCAGGAATGTTACATAAATAAGAAACACTTGGGAAAAATGCCAAAGATTCACCAAAACTCTAAAATAATATTTTCTTTTCTATATTAAAATTTCAGGTCAAAATTCATTATTTTATTATTTTTAATAATTATAACCCGAAATAAATGCCCTTTTCACTTAGGAAATTCATAAAATATTCCTATTAATTCTAAAAATTATGAAACAAGTCATTTGGAGGTCAGTCGCTAAGGTTTTTCCCTCGAAACCTATCATAATAATTTCATAAAAGTTATAATAAATCACCATTTGTGGAAACAAGGGTAAAATCAATTATATCATCATCAAACGATGCAGAATACATCAAAAATACAAAATTTAATACATATGAATGAGATGGATACTATTATTCACCTTGTTTTGAGAGAAAAAGTTGAGATTTGAGTTTTTGATTTGATTGCCCTTAGCTTTAACTTGGTTCTCATACTTTTCTTCCTTCACAAGCTTTAGCAATGGCCTCTACTTTGTTTGTGTTTTATATGGATGTAAAAATGAATGAGGATATGAGGGTGGAAGGATTTATGTTTAAAAAATGAAGCTTATTCCTGTTTTTCCCCTCTCAAAAATCCTCCTACTTTTGTTTAAGTTAAAACGATCTTACATTTTGATTAGTTAAGGCCTAACCCAATTAGTTATCAAATCACATCTCCTTCTTACGCCATACATTATTCTGTTCATTAATCTAATTAAATCTTCTGAATAATGTTAAAGAAAAATTAAAGGTGTTATAGGCTTCCCTCCTTAAAGTATTTCGTCCTCGAAATTTAGTAAGGACTAGAAACAAGCCTATTAATCATGCTAATAAAGCTAGTATATACCACGAGCGAAAAGTCTATATAAAAAAATATATAACATACACTCATAACAGCTTAGGATAAGTACCCTTAATCTTATCTTCTGTTTTCCAAGTACGGTCCTTCTCGTTGTCGCTCCACTAAACTTTTGCCAACTCGACTATCTTGTTCTTAACCTCTTCTCATCTCTCATGACAACTCTAACTGGTTGCCTAACAAAAGTTAGATCTGTTTCTACTATTAAGTCTCCCAATGCAGTCGAAGGGATAGTAGTCTCTAGATCTTGTACATACTTATAAAGATAAGACACATAAAACACTATGGACACCTGCCAAACTGCTCGATAACTCTACTCTATATGCAAGCATTTTGATCCTATCTATCACTAGGAACAGTCCAACATATCTCTTTCCAGTTTTGCTGACTTTCCAAATCATACCATACCCTTCATCGGTGATAATTTAATGAAAACCATATCTCCAACTAAGAACTTTAGATCCTTACACCTCTTATCTGCATAACTCTTTTGTCTAGACTGAGATTCCTTCGTCCTACTCTGGATCAACTCTATCTTCTATGTTGCTTCTCTCACTATATCCGTTCGAAGGACCAATCTATCTACGGTCTCTAACTAACACCCAGGTGATTTGCATGGCCTTCCATATAGAGCTTCGAAAGGTGCCATCCCTATACTATCCTGGTAGCTACTATTATAGGAAAACTCAACCAAGTGCAAATGGTCTTCCCACAACTCACCAAAATCTAATACATAAGCTCTTAATAGATCCTCGAGTACCTTATTAACTTTCTCTATCGGCCCATCCCTCTATGGGTGATAAGTGGTACTTATCTTAAGCTCGGTTTCCAACATTCCTTGTAGACTCTTCCAGAATTCACTAGTGAACAAGGCATCTTTGTCTCGACTATGCTCTTAGGAATCATGTAGTCTAATTATGTTCTTTATAAATAATTTAGCTAGGAGAGGTGTCTTCCTGGTTAATTTGATTGGAATGAAATGGGCACTCTTGGTCGACCTGTCCACTATGACCCACATACTTTCATTTTCCTGGTTCGACCTTGGAAACCCACCTATAAAATCTATAGATATCTAATCCCATTTTCAAACTAGGATCTCCAAAGGTTGAAACAACCCACTCAGCTTCTGATGTTCGATCTTCACTTGTTGACAATTCACATACTGTTTTACCCACAAGCCAACATCCCTCTTCATATCTTCCCAGAATAATCTCCTCTTTATATCCTAATACATCTTAGTCCACCTAGGATGAATCGTAAATTTTTATCGATGACATTCTCTAAGGAGCTCCTTCCTTAGTTTTCTACCTTCGGGATACACAATTTTCCCTTCTTTCTAAATCGCCCTCTCCGGTCAAGATTAAAACCCTTCAGATCATCAATCGCGATTCCGGCCTCTAGCCTTCTAATCTTCTCAGCTAACACTGGGTCATCTTTCTGCTTAGATGTAATCCTTTCGTTCAATCTCGGTTGAACCTCCAATCAGGACAACGTTTTAGTGCTCTGACTAGAACTAGCAGTAGAACTTAATTGCACACTGCACGTAGTCTATGCCTCAAGATCCTTCCATTCGGCCAACATGGATAACACCACATTTTGAAATTTCCTACTAAGTGCATCTGCAACCTTGTTACGTTTCCCCAGCATGTACTCTATACCAAAGTCATAAGATGCTACAAACTCAGCCCCTCTGTTGTCTCATATTTAAATCCTTCTGAGAGAATAAGTATCTTAAGGACTTATGATCGGTGTATAACTCGAATCAAACTCCCAAGAGATAGTGTGTCCATATTTTCAACATGAAGATTACCACTACCAACTCTAAATCACGATTAGGGTATCTTACTTCATGGGATCTAAGCTGTCAAGAAGCATAGGCAATGACATTACCCTTCTGCATCAACACATCTCCTAATCCGGTTCCACATGCATCGATATATACTATTAATCCTTGATTCTCGTATGGAACTATTAATACATATGAATCGGTAAATAAATTCTTTAACTTAAGAAACGCTGCCTCACATTTGCGAGACTAAGTAAACTTCACATCCGTCCTGGTTAGCCTAGTCAAAGGTGCTACTATCTGTGAGAAATCCTTAATGAACCTTCGGTAGTAACCACCAAGCCTAAGGAAACTTCCGATCTAAGTCACCATCTCTGGTCTTTTCCAGTTGTTAACAGCTTCGATCTTATCCGGATCAACTGACAAATCCTTCTCTGAAATTATGTGACTAAGAAACTTTACTTCTTTTTTCCAGAAATGACACTTTGAAAACTTCGCTTTTAGTTGATGCTGCCTTAGCATCTCAAGCACCACTCTAAGATGATCTTCATGCTCTCTATCATCCTTAGAGTATATTAAGATATCATCTACGAATACCAACGAACCTATCCAAGTGCTCTTGAAAAACGTGGTTCATCAAATTCACAAAGAAAGCTGACGCATTCGTCAACCCGAATGGCATCACCAACCACTCATATAACCCTATCTGGACCTGAACGCTGTTAACTGAATACTTTCCTCCACCACTCTTAGCTAGTGGAACCCTGTTGCAAAATCCAACTGGGAGAACACTCTAGCTCCATTCAAGTGATCGAACAAATTATCGATTATCGGCGAAGGATACTTATTCTTGATTATCCTTTCATTTTAACTTGTGGTAGTCAATACACAACCTGAGAGAACCATCTAGCTTCTTCATGAATACCGTGGCTTCTCCCCAAGGAGAATACTTAGTCTAATAAAGCTCTTTCCTTCCAAGTCCACTAGCTGCGCCTTCAACTCTCTCATCTCAGTAGGTGTCATCTGGCTAGGTGGTTTTCTTAGGTTCTGCGTCCAACACAAGATCTACCCGAAACTCGATAGCTCACGTTAGCGGTAGCCCTGAGGCTGGCTCAAAAACATCTGCAAACTCTTTTTCTACCAACATCTGGTCTAGTTCTTCTTTCGCTTCCATTGCATTCAGCAAAACACAAGCCTTTGAGTCTGACTTCTCCACCAAGTATATAATTCGATAACGACAGTTAGGGTGTCACAATGATATTTCCCTATCCCGGCAAAATATTCTGGCATTATATCTATCTAACCAATCCATACCAATATGATCCCAAAACATCGAAAATCAAAAACGTACAGACTGCATGCAAACTTATGACCTAACAAGCCAAGTTCTAACCGATGACATCTCATTTCCAAAGTTGCATAGCCTCTTATTGGATTCGCAACCCTTAAGGAATTAAGTATGCATGATAGTTCTAAACATAATTTATCTACCAAACACTAAGATATTAATGAATGCGATGCACCAATATCAAATAATACCCTAATTGGTATATATGGATCACCATCACAGATTTTCCCTTCTCGATTGTTGTTGGTCTAGAACAAGATGGTTCCAAGGTAAAAACTTTTCCCTTTTCTGCTCTAACCGATTCTAGACACCGATTCTTGTATCTAGTCATAGTTAAAGTACTTCACTCATTCCTCATCTGTAACCTTCTTCCCTTTCCAGTTCGATAGTCATGAGAAAAGTGTCATTTCTTATCACATTTATAGTAAACTACATCAGCCTTTCCTTTTTTGATGCTCCTTTTTCTAAGCTACTTTTTTTTAAAGAACTTTCACTTCTTTCCTTGGGGAGCATAAACCGCAACTGACTTCCCTTTACTAAACATAGAGAGCATCTCTTCATTCCTGATGGCCATCTCCACTACAATATTTCTTGGGTCATAGAGGTGTGGCATGGTTGTCCTGTCAATTCTGGCTTCAACCTCGAATAAACTTTTCATTTCTCTTGATGACGGTTCCAATCATGGCATATCTATATCTAGACAGCTCATCAAATTTCATGGCATATTCGATTGCCGATGTTTCCACCTGCCTTAATCCTTAAACTTCCTCATCAATGCCGACTTGGCCACTTCGGATAGAAACCTCTCTTCGAATCTTCTTCAAAACTCAGGCCAAGTTAATTCTTCTTTAGGTACTCCAACAGTAACCCTATTCCAGCATTTATAATGCTGCTCCCTGCAACTGTCTGGAAGAAATTCTTCTCTTCTTTTCATCATCTAATCCTAAGTCAGTGTAAATTCTTTCATAGTGCAATAATTAGTTTTCCACTTCGACGGCATCCTTTGTTCCCGTATACCGCTTTCCACCAAGACTGGTGTAATGCCTGCTCAGCTTAGCACGGTTATTGCTAACGGGAGCCGTATGATTTTCTCCCCCAACAGTCGCAGCATTTCTCCCAATTACTCATGTATTAATCCAACTTCCATCAGATTGATGATGAACTGATACATCATCCCTGTATCTACGAGCGGGGTTCCAACACCTATGTTGGCATTTGCATTTGGATTAGCGTTTGCCTACTGACCCAAGTTCCTCCTAGTATTGAGTCGAGCATTTCCAGTAGTTGTGGTGCTTCCTCCACATAGATTACTTCCTCTGTTTCCTGCTTCCATATCTTCCTTTCTCGTATATCAACATACGAGCCATAATAAGATATAGAAGAACATTCTAAGAGAAAGAGAAGATGTGTGTGTGTATAACAAATGCAAATACGTTACTATAGTGCCAAACCAAACCCTAATCTAATTCTCTTATTCATTGGGTTATGTTTTGAAAATCTTTTAGGTTTAGATTTCTTTTAAATTAACATAAACCTATGCTCTGATACCAACTTGTAACATCCCCAATTTGAAGGCTCAAAACTAACTGTTGCGGATGCTACAGTCATCCATAGTTATAAATTCTTGATGACTAAATGTGTAATGTTAGAACATCGATATACCAGAAACACATGAATATGAAAATTTTTAAACTCAATTTAAAACAAATTTCTCATTTCATTACAAACAGTATTTCAGATTCATTGCATAATCCAATATGTAAGCCACATTCAGAGAAATTGCAATTTATTACATAATACACCAAGAGTGACATATGAAGATGCCCCTTTGGTTGATCAATGTCAAAATATATGCAATTAAATTTTTTTCCCGTTACATCCAAATAACACAGCGGACAATAGATGGAATCTCCTAAGTAGATAGTTTGCCTCCTGCATGTCTTTGAAAGCTTATTTGTCAACTAAAAACCTAAAAAAAAATTACCCTCAGCCGACTCAAATTAATTTTTGAGCATCCGAGAGCTTAAGAGGAAAGCATAAACGTTGAGTCAGATAAAAAAATCTGGTGTGAATAATAATATACCATCTCAAACCAAATAGATATAGCGAGACCATGCTGTAGAGCGGGATGGGTTTTCCCCTCGCTAGTACCTTAACTAGAAACTGATTAACCATCTACTGTGCAACTGCATTCACAATGGTTAAAACATAACATATTAGATAATATGCTATTATACAATATATCCTGGATTTCCCATCCTCATTCATTAGACTACCTATCTCAAGTTATATTTTCTAATGTCACTATTAACCTATTAGTTTTCATGGGCTAACTAATAACCTATTTCACGCTTACGGACTATCAATCTAGTTTCATAGTTTTCATGGGATTATCAAGGACCTATTAGTGTCTACCAATAACATCATCAAATCATAGTTTTCATGGACTGATTATGAACCTACTGGATTCTCCAATAACATCTCCAAGGACATAGTTTTCATGGGATGACTATGAACCTAATGTTCTCTATCAATTACCTATTCCAAACATAGTTTTCATGGGATCACTAAAAATCTATTGGCTCTTCCAAAAGTATTTCTTAAGGCATATATTTCATGGGCTACAACTTATTATAGGTGTAGAATTAGGGTCTCTAACCTATTCCATTGCTTCCAAATGATGGTTTCTTTTTTCGCCGAGTGGTCATAATAGAGAAATGACTATGAAAGTTGAAGTTACTATTGCATGGCTTCGGAAGTTGAAGTTACTATAGCATGGCTTCGAAAGCATTGGCACTGTAGCATGGCTTCGGAAGATAACGTTATTGTAGCGTGGCTACGAAAGCATTGGTATTGTAGCATGGCTTCAAAAGCTAAAGTTATTGTAGCATGACTATGAAAGTATTGGTACTGTAGCATGGCTTTGAAGTAGTGGCACTGTAGCATGGCTTCAAAAGCTAAAGGGTACTATAGCATGGCAACGAAAGCTAAAAGGTACTGTAGCAATATGAAAGCAAATGGGTTCTGTAGCATGGCTTTGAAAGCTAAAAGGCACTATAGCAATACGAAGCAAAGTGACAAAGAGGTACAGTGGCATACTCGTAATAAACGTAAAAACTGCTATTTTGCTAAATAAAGTATATTCTTTTCACCGACTCTTATTATTTGTCAAATTCCGATTGGATAGAAATATACTTTATCAATTTCTTTATCGAGAAATTGTTATAATCAGATTTCTTAATTTCCAAAATTATTTTCAAATCATTGAGTTATATTAATACTTTAATATAATCATTAAGTCTTTCTGGCTTAGAAATTCATAATAAATCAAAAACATTAGGAAAAAATCCTAAAAATTCACCAAAAATCTAAAATAACATTTTCTTTTCTATATAAAAAATTTGTAATACATCATCAAACAATGGTAAAATTAAACATATCATCATCAAACAGTTCAGAATACTTTAAAAATCCAAAACTTAATACATATGAATGAGATGGATACTATTATTCACCTTGTTTTGAGAAAAATAGTTGATATTTGAGTTGTTAATTTGATTCTCCTTAACTTCAACTTGATTCTCTAACTTTTCTTCCTTTAAAGCTTTAACAATTGCCATTACTTTGTTTGTGTTTTGTACGGATGTAAAAATGAATGAGGATATAAGGGTGGAAGGGTTTATGTTTAGAAAATGAAGTCTATTTCTGTTTTGCCCCTCTCATAAAACCTCATACTTATGTTTAAATTAAACAATCTTCTATGTTGATTAATTAAGGCCTAACCCAATTAATCATCAAATCTCATCTCCTTCTCATGACACACATTATTCTTTTTAATTAATCTAATTAAATCTCCTAAATAACGTTAAAGAAAATTTAGGGGTGTTACAAAAGAAAGTGAAAAAATCTTAGAATTACGAGAAGAAGTTGAATAAAATGAAAGGGATGCCTCTCCTTTTGTAGGAAAAATTGGAAAAAAAATCTAAAGACATCATCACTAACATTTCCATCATCACTTTATCTTCTCAAATCACCCACCCCTCCTCACATGGCATGTTGGTCACCCTACACCCTCGCCACATCATCACCTTGTGCTAAGGAACTTCCACCCATTGGCTAATTGTTTATGTATTTAGATTAATGATAGATATGTTATAATTATGTCTTTTAAAATATCATGATACTTTCTTCCTTTTGTCTTGTCTATATATATTTGTATATGTGTATGTATATTTGTATGTATGTACGTGTATATGAAACATAAAAGTGTGCATGAGGTATATGTGCATGTGTGCACAAAACAGACTACGACCTTGTGCAAATTCTATGCGACAAATCGTTACGTATTTTAGTTCCGTTTTCGATCATGTTTTCCCTACTTGATTAATACACGTATATTAGTAAACAAAATTTAAATACAATATTTCTATGATCATAAAATAATTAAAATGGCATATTTAATATTAAAATAATTCTTAAGTCAATTAAACTCAATTTATTTTCAAAATTAAATTATCCAAAATAGTAATATTATTAATGATGCCATAAAGGGATTTAAATTTCAAACATAAAATAAATAATTTTATTACATATTTTCACTTATATAGATAATCGAACGTATGTATCCAGCTCCGTGCACGATGTCAGGTGGTCTAAGAGCTATTTGTTGATAAAACAGATTTTGATCATTTTATCGATATATCTTCCAAAGTATATATTTTTGTAAATATTTATTAAAAATAAGATTACCAACATTACTTATTATTCAAAACATTAACATTTATGTTAAAATATCTTATATTTGAATATTTCAAAAAAAATTCCGAAGTGATTATTTGCGGGTCGGTATGTTTTCCACTTAGAAGTATCAAGTGGCATAAGTACCATCTCTCACATTATTAGCTATCTATGATGTATGATTTTGTTATAGGAACCACTTTTGAAATGGAAGGTATTAAGTGGTTGGACCCGCCTCCTTTCCTTATAAAGAAGTATTAAATTATTTTAATAGTTTTATGTTCATAGACATATTCTTATTTCAAAATATACTGCCTATGTATTGAAAGGTAAGAGTCGAGGTTTTTATTCACCAGACACTTATTGTTCTAATTCCATCCTCATTACAACACAGGTTAAGGATGCAGTATTGGTGGTGGTGACGCTTAAGGATGTAGAAGCTTGGCTAGCGGCAATATTTATTATTATATGCTTTCATATGTACCCATGGATTTAAACAATTGTTGCAACGGATATTATATTATGGTTTTTACGGGATTTTGCGTTATGATATATTTCTAGTTTTGAAATAAATAGGTACACTTTACTATTATATTTTGTTCCATCCGCCGTGAGTTCTGAATGTTTACTTATGGCTCTACAATGTTAATGTTTTAACTACCAACAGCTTACCTTAGAATCGATCTATGTTTCGATGGGCCTTTTATAGGTCAAAATTTAGGCTTATTCCGAGGTGCGCTGTTACATCCTAGGCTAAGGAGTTGGTATATTGTGTGAGTTAAAAGACTGTATGTAATAATTATTCGTAAGGGATCTTATAGAGTCTTCTCAAAAAGGAATTTGGGAATAGTTGTTACTGGATGACTAACTTATGTTCTGACCATAAGTATCGTAAACTAAAACCAAATCAATTTTATATTTAAGGAAATTCATATAATGTTTACAAGTACCTATTTTGTTGCACTAGGAAACAAAAATTGTTTTAAGAAATACCAACTTTGTAGCAAAGGAGTTTCTTTGAAAAATTATTAGTAGTTAAATGGACTTGGATATGATCCAATGATAAAATTAATTACATGGGATGAAATGAAATTAACTTAACCTAACCAATATACTGTATTAGAGTGTCTAATTAGTATTCTCATACATTGAAGAGAAACTATGAATTTCTTATCAATGTCGAGAATAGATAATACTCGGTTGTCAATTGAGCCATTAAGAGTATTGACTCTACAATAAAGTATGATGCATAAATCTAAAAATGATTTCAAGTATGTTATCAAAATGTGATTTTAATAATAAACCCGAAGGGATATGATCCATTGGCCATGAATGAGTCTTCAAGATCAAGAAAAAATCAGTTGGAATATAATGAGCAATGTTAATAAGAATGCCATCGTAAATGTACAATTGTCAAAATTGACATAATATATTCGTTATTCAATGGATTCATGTTAATTTGGATTTACTTAAAAAAATATCCATTTGTAAGGCCTTGTGTCTAATACATATGTTTTGAAATGGAAAATACTAAACAATGATTTAGAATGGACTGTTTGCACATAACAACCAAAGTATCTTGAAGTCAGTGGGACTGATATTGAGTTTGTGAGTTTTAAGATATGATCTATTTCGTATCATTTTATAAGCATCAGAATTGAAACAGTAATATAATAGAACTATTGAATAGTTTGATTTTCAATCAAAATGCACAAGAAGCATGTGTCCATAATAAAGAACTACTAAATGAAACATAGATATTTCTAGACTATAAGTAAACAACATACTGTTGATTGTTAATGATGTGCTTTTGTCAAAATCAGTAATACTTCTATTTGTTTAATACTTGATATTGGATTTGTAAATTGTATCTTTAATATTAAGTACAAAGGATATTAGGAATCCCCCAAATGATATGCAAAGATTCCTTATCAAAATGTTTAATAAGGAACATGTAAGATAGATTGCTTATGCTTTAGTAATAGAAATTATTATACATGTTGTATTGTCTACAATATCGTAATTTTCCTATGTATTTAATAGATGAAGCCAATATCAAATCCAAATTAAGATCACCAAATGATCGTTCAGAGTATTCTTGAGAATTTAAGAAATACTAGAGAAGTGTTTATAGAAACGACGGACTCCTTATCAAGGGTGTACGAACTTAAACTTCAGGACTAATATTGAGTACAATACGTCAATATTAATTTCATGTTTGAACCTTAATTAAGACACTTTAAGCTATAAATGTTCCAAACAAAACATTACGGCTAGTTCAACGAAAAGGTTAGGTACATCGCCTTAAATAGCGCCAACATAAAAGCAATGTATACACAAAATTGCATAAATTTACAACTGAGCCATGGGTGATCCCAAGTACTAAGAATACTAATCACTGTTATGTGATAATAATGTAATAGTAAGAGCTTGCTAGAGGTTAAGAAATGAACTATGAATAGTTCCTTCTGTTAAAGGTAGTTTATCAACATCAGAGAGAGTAGATTGATAGAGTAGATAACTAAACAACATAGGAAATCCATTCACGAAGTACCTAACTCAATCAATTCTCATCAAATTAATCGAAAGGATGAAATTGAGAATCTATAATTGATTCCAAGTGCAAGTAGCAGATTGGTAGAGCTAAGGGTATGCCTTGGGGCAATTATGTAATTATTACATATATCTAACTCAATAACATATATTTTTCGAAATAAAAAGTGTTTTTCTTTCTATTATATGCTTAATATAATGTGCTATATTAATTAATTAATTTAACTAAAAATATATTTAGTAGACAATCCATAAATGGTATGTTTTGTGATAGTAGTTACAAACTGCTGTAACCATAAATAATTTACCACAACGAAATTAAGCATGCGATTTTAAACATTCCTAGTCAATATGCATCGAGATTGGATATCAATATATCCTTTGAGACTAGAGTATGCAATGCTCTCTAAATGTTGAGCAGTGTATTAACCATGTCATATGCTGGCTCTAAAAACTTATATCTCGGATCTACATACCAATGTATTATCCACATTTGATGATTATATATATATAAATTGTATACGTATATAATAACATACCGTACACAGCTAGTAATTTAAAAATTATATTTAAATAACATTAAAAAATTGATTTTTTGCAAAGATTGATTTTAGAACACATGCATAATTTTATAAAATATATGTATACTTATTTTATTAATATATATACATTATAATTTTTAAAATAAATAAATTTTTTTTTTTTGAAAATGATAAAAAATTAAATATATATAAATCTGTATATGGATATTACATATATATAATTCATACAGTTACTATACTTAATTCTATATATTGCAAACACGCACACACACACGTTGTATAATATATAAATATAAGTATTTAATAAAATTATAGATATGTATTAAATAGTTTTCAAATATTTTTAAGACTTTCGTACATAAACCTTAATAAAAAACGTTTTTTTTAAAACAATAAACTAACTAAAAATAAAAAATTATTTTTTGGGCCATGTATAGTTGTTTACATTTTGTTAATTATCTATTCATACTGTAGCTTATACATATATACACACACACACACATATATATATTCAAAAATATTAATATATATATATAAATAAATATGTATGTAAATTAAAATAATAATAATTATTTTAATGTATACATATATATTTAACATTAATATATTTATATGAATGGGAAATATATAGAGATTTTACTATACAGATCTTGACCTAAAATTCGAAATTTGAAATTAAAATTTGATGTTATATTCAATTCACTTGTAATAATATTTACAATTACTTATATTATAATTTTGATTATACATATATGCATGCACATAAATATATAGATATATGCACACACATTCATATTTTATAAACATTATTTAATATTATTTATAAAACTATATATATATATATATATATATATATTAGGCATCACATATGTATATGGAGGGGCTAATATGTCAAAATCTCAAAATCTATACATGGGCATGTCAAACCATCCACACGACTTATGTAGCACTTGCATGTACACACATATGTGCATATGATACATATATTATGCTATATAATATACAAACATAATGATAATTTAAAATTTATTTATAAATAAAATAAAATATTGATTTTATTTAAACTAAATTTAGACTGTGTAGACCCTATTAGATCCAAATAGAATAAATTTTTCAAAATTTACCCAGTGCACGCTAGCATAGTTTCAACGTCAATAATGTAATGGTCCGTAATTTTTGATAATTAAAAGTAGTTAAGTTAATAAGGTTTTGTGATTTAATGTTGGAAGAATTAAAAATTTATGATTTAATAATAAGAACATAACTGGAATGAAATGTAATAGTATTAATTTAATATGATCGATAACTGCTTTAAACGTAATTCTAAGTAATTAAAATGATTAAAAGTAATAATTGGTTATAAATGGTAAATTAATTATAATAATGTGCGTATTAATCGATGATTGGATTTAAGAGTAATTAATAATTTAAATGCTGGATTGATTAATAAAATAGTAAGTAATAAATTGTAATTGAAAAAAATCAGTGTTGTATAAATAACAATAACATTTGTGTGTAGATAACAAACATACAAATGTGAATAAATATAGAAATGGTGACAACTATTATTTGTTACCAATTTATTTGATCAATCATAATTAAATGAAATTAAATGTTACGTAAATGAGTTAAGATGATAACTGTAAAAGTTGAATGAAATAAAATGTACAGAAATTTCAATTATATTCATAAGGCAATAATTGATTTGAGTAAAAGATTAAAACCAAGGTAAGTTAATTTATTGGGATTTTAAATTTTAATAAAATTGACGAAAATTCAGTGTAACTGAAATATTGCAACTAATATGGTAAAAGAACGATAAAAGAAGAATATTAATTTAATAAAATATAAACCAATGTTAACTATGCCCATAGAGTAATAATTGATTTAATAAAAGGTTAAAATCAAATTAAATCAAAATTATTGGAATTAAATTATAATTTATTGGATTTAATTATAGTTGAATTGAACATTGTAATTAGTGAAATAATTAACATTGAATTGATATGTAAATTTGTATTAAACTAGTATAAATGTCTAAGTGATCAAAAATAATAAAATTTGTTAGTTATTAAAAGTGGAATTCATAAGGTGATTTAATCAATTTAATTTATTTAATTAACGTGAAAATAGCCATTTTGGCAACTGACTCGGATTTCGACGAAATTAGTTTCATCAGATCCATAACAGTGAATTATTGTATGGTTTCAAGTTTCGTAGCGATCGGACTTGTCAATTGATCGTACGAGCTTGAAACGCGTAGAAACCAATTTAATTAAAATCTGTTGAAATCAATTTAAAATAGGATGATTTTAAGCTAAATTCTTCACATAATGGAATTAGGACTTGAAACCTATTCCATTGAGTTTAAGACTATCGAAAACATCTATTTTGATATATGGGACGACACACTTTCGTTTCGGAAGGGAAAGGGCTTTTTGGGTCGCTATTCGACGTACGTACAAATTCGATATGTGTATACTTTCTTATCGGGCTTTATTATTATAAATAGTTTTTCTCTCAAAACCTAGCGGTTATTTTCTCATTTCAGTACGTATAATTCTATCTGCTTCTCTCTTATCAATGGCAGAAACCAATTCAAAATCAGTCTCTAAAATCCAATTTCAAATTAATTTCAAAAATTTAGACTCCTCCAAACCCTATCATATTATATACCGATTCGAAGCCTTCGATCAGTGCAAGACAAAGCTGCTATTTTTTTTCAATTTGGGTTCCTATGTGGCTAGAGTTGGGTGATCAATTCTCAGCCATTCGTTGTGTCGTGATCAATTTCGATGGATCGTCGAATTGATGATATGGATGCGTGGAGATTTGCGAGTGGAGTTCATCGGCGTTGGTTGTGTGGTGTGATGATGGCCAGATCATCGCTTAAAATTTAATTAGGGTTTGAAATGTTCGAACGGTGGCCGGAGCTTTTGCACGTCGATCGACATGGCCGGGGGGTCGTCGATGGTGGAGGGGATTCAAGCAAGGTCTGCGCTCTATTTGGTGGTGGCCTCGGTGGCCAGCGACAGTCAAAGGGAAGCGGCATGGTGGCGGCTACCAGTTGCGTACACATGTAGTAGGGTTTTCCTGGGATGTAGAAGATGGCGACGTGGAAGGTAACAATTGGTTACAAAGTTGTTTTATTTATTTATTTAATTTAAATCGTATAATGATCGAATGTGTATAACTTTTGCATACGAGGTCGGATTCACGTGCGGTTTCTTGCATTGCGATTGTATCGAAATTCCAGACACTTTTATGCAGGTTTGGTCGAATTCTTAGACTGTTCAAATTTGGATCTTCATTTTGGATTACAAATCGATTTGAAATCAAAAGGTGAGTGTTTTGATCCACTCACGGCTACTATATTATATTATGTTAGTTGAATTAAATTTATGATGTGATTAGAAATTAATTGACTGATGCTTAAATTGTCATTCTAGTTAAAATGGACTTTTATTGCATTTAGTCATAGTTTAATTTAATATTAAATTTGATTCTTAATTTAATACATGTTAATGATAATCAGTTATTTATTAATGTGTATTGGTTTATTTGGATGATGATTGTGATGTATGTTTGGTTGTTGATATTGGATGACTGGATGTTATAATCTATATTGTTATAAAACTGCAAGTTCCCTATGGGTTGAAATGATACATACCCGAACAATCTATAAATTAGGGAAAAATCATTATGGGTCAAAATGGTAGACTCGAGCGAGTTTATCGATTTTTATTTAATTCGCGATTGCAGTTTGAAATGATATATAACCGTAAAAATTTAAATTGCAGAATGAAATGATAAATATCCGTATCACTTGACCATAGGGTAGAAAATTATATACGGACACTGGATTGGTTAAATTAAATGATTTTTTAGTTCTTTAAATTTTGAATTCAGTTAACCGCCTTTTGAAATAGGAATTGATTTATATAAACTGAATTATTTTCGATAATCCAAACTTTAATGATGAAATTGGAATTGATTTAATGAATTGTTCAAAGGATTTAAATTGGAATTTCAAAGTTGAAGTGTCAAATATAAATGAATTTATCAGAATTAAGTTATTGAAAATGTTTGGATATAACATTGAAATCCATTTTAAATTAATTTAAACTATTTTAATGAACTTAAATTATTTTAATCGATATAAAATTATTTTTATTTATTTTAATCTATTATAACCTATTTAATCCAATTTAATCTATTTTAAACTAATTAAATTTATTTTCTATATTTTAAATCTATTTAATATAATTTAAATTATTTTAATCTATTTTAAATTTATTTAATCTATTAAAAATCTATTTAATATAATTTTAATCTATTTTAAATCTATTTAAATCATTTGAAATCTAATTAAATCAAATTTAAACCTATTTAAACTATTTTTACTATTTAAACTATTTTAAACTATTTTAAAACTATTAAAACTATTCATGGCTATCTAAACTATTTTCAAAAAATTAATACTACGTAAAGTTGAAGTATTTATACTTAACCCTTTTGTTATCCCATTTTTGGTCAAAACTGGAATATCAACAAATTGGCAAGGGATGATGAATATCGGGGTTGGAAATCAGTTGGAATCAAGGCTACGATCAATATCGTCAAAATTTGGTTGAGCCCTGATCGGGACCAAATTGATTGGAAATGATGATGAGGACTAGGAAAGGCTATGTTTCAAATTTCAGGTTAATCGGAGTTCATATGAAGGAGTTATGATCGATGCAAGGTAGGAAAGTTATGCTGTTCGAATCCATCAAGGGGTCAAGGTGGTGCTCGTTTCGAATCCATCGGATTCGAACCCATCAGGTTCGCATCGATCGAAGGCACGGCGCAAGGATGGTTCGAATCGATGCACCTCGTATCGATCATGAAGTGATGGCTTCGAATCGATACCTTTCGTATCGATCAGCTTGCACACGGCTCGATGGTCTTCATATCGATCAGATGAGAAGGACAGGTGGACTTCGACTCGATGGCAGCATGGATCTCCTTCTTATCCATAAGGTGTACACAGGTTAGTTCATATCGATGGTGGTTCGAGTCGATAGGATTCTGGGTTCGTACCTATCGATAAGAAGAGAGCGTTCGAGAAGGATACGAGAGGAGTCGACTTCATGGATTCGAAGGACTTAGGGGCAATTTCGAAGCGATCGATACGAACCAGGGAAGAAACGTTCAACGCGGCGACAAAGGTGGATCGACCCGGAAAATTCGTGACACATCATCGATGCGCACGCGCTTTGGATGGAGTCGAAGGGGATGGATTCGAAGCATGGGTTCGAACCAGGCAGAGCGCACGAAGCCTTGATCTTGAATCGATCATATCTTCCAAACCGTTGATCCAAATGCAATGAAATTTTTACAGGAGCTCGTGTACGCATAGAAGAATGTTCATGCCAAGTTTCACCACGATTGGACATTTCCTTGATCGATTCGGACCAAGGGTCGAATCGATCTTGATGTGGGCCCGGACCTCCAGATTTCGGGCGTATGGGCCCCCTCACGTGCCAGAAGCGGTCTACCGGGTTTTTAGGAGAAATATCAGCCTTCTACGCCTATAAATGGAGCCCATGGTCATCCAGAAAAGGGGTCAGAGAATTTGGAGAGAAGAAGCACGCCTGGACGCTGCCAGAATCATTCCATATCGTCATTTCTACCATTGATTTCGAATTTGGGCTTTGTAATTGCTGTAATCACTTGTAACCAATAAGGATAATTAATAAAAAGGATAAAACTTTGGAGTGGACGTAGGCCGGAGATAGCCGAACCACTATAAAACTTGTGTCTCTGTCCATTATTTCGGATTTGTTGCTTGTCATTTGCTGAGATCTGTTATTTTTGTTTGAATATTGTTGATTTGTATTCATACACTGGTGCTTTCATGGTATTTGGGGTTTGTGACCAACTTTGGCGCAAACACTTTGGTGCTTTCACTAAGAGCGACTAGCACCCGCTACATCGGATTTGAAGTGCAGATTCGGAGATTTTAAGGAGTTTTGGGTTTGAAGACAATGACTAGGCAAAATAGTAGAAGGCAAAGGGCTGAGAGAAGCCAACAGAAAGGAAGTCAACAAGCATCCTCCGGAGCTGGGGAAGAACAGGCTTCAATCTACATAACCCGGGATGAAATGGAGGCTATGGCAAATTCTTTGCAGGAAAGATTGTTGAAGAGTCCACAGGAAATGATGCAGACTTTCTTTGAGCAAATGAGAGCTACAGGGATGCAGAACCTAGGAACAGCTACGGTGGCTGTGGATGCAGGACAAGGGACAAGGGTCGTAGAGCCCAATGGAGGACAGGATACAGAGCCGGAAGGCAATCACCAAGGGCTTGGGGGCAGGCCCACTGTATCCAACACAGGAGGACCTTTGGAAGGAGTTCAACAGGCCAGGGCTAACATTGCTGCTAGTGAGCCACACGAAGAGTATGTGCCGGAGTTCCCTCGAGGGCATGCGGGGCAGCCCCCAACAGACAATACTGGATTAGTGGAAATCGTTAGAAGAACTGTGCGAGGTGGTTCGACCAACAGAGACTTGGAAGGAGTGAATAGGAGTCCGTTCGCTCGGGAGATAAGGATGGCTCAGAATCCACCTAAGTTCAAGCTACCTAGCGTGGAGGTATATGATGGTAAGGCGGACCCAACTGATCACTTGATGAGGTACACCAGACACATGGAGGTGCTGGGGGCATCGGAAGAAGTGATGGCCCGATGTTTCCCTTTGTATTTAGCGGACTTAGCTGCGATGTGGTTTAGGCAGCTGGGAGAAGGATCTATAAGGACTTGGAGGGAATTGGTAGAAAAGTTTTTGGGACAATTTCGGGTTCACGTCAAGAGGCCGAAGAATGTGATGACATTAACATCGGTGAAGCAAAGGATGGATGAATCGCTTAGAGCTTTTCTAACTCGATTCAGTGCGGCAGTCGCTTCGGTGGATCGGCCTGATCCATCAATGGTTTTAATGGCAGCAGTATCAGGAGTCAGGGAGGACTCGGATTTTAAGGTGTCTCTGATACGAGATCCCCCACAGGATCTCGACGAATTCTTTCATGAGGCAGAAAGGTTCCTCCGGCAAGAAGACGCGAGTATGGATTTAAAGGTGAAAGGGGTTAATGCAACTCAGGATGTAGGACCATCCAGCAATAGTTTGGATAAAGACAAAGGGAAAAGAAAGTTGGACGATGATTCTGGAAACGCTAGGAAGCGATGGAAGGATCCAAAGTTTTCCACATATACAGGATTGAGCGAGACGCTGGAGTGGATATACCTGGATACTCGGAATCTCCTTCCCTACCGAAGGCCGGCTAGGAGAGAACCATCAGAACGGGAAAGGACATCAGGAAGGCACTGCCTCTTCCATGATTTAGACGGACATGATACCAATAGCTGTAGGCACTTAAAGGATATAATCGAGGAGCATGTAAGGAATGGACAGTTACAGCAATATGTCGAGACTCGGAATGCAACGGTGGAGCAGGAGCAACCACCGACCACCTCACGCCGTGATGATGTGAGGCCCAAGGATGATGGTCGATTGATCATCCACTGATCAGGATAATGTGAAATAAGTAGCGAACTACTGGCAAGCAACCAAGTCAATTACACATGTATGGGGACGGAGATAGCCCCTAGGCATGCTCTGAATGATGATGAACTGCGATGCTCTGGTTTGTAAAATTTACCTTTTTCTTTTTGATTGGACACTGCTTTTCTTTTTGGATTTGGTTTTGGAGTTCGAATCGAACTCCTGGTTTTGCTTACTTTTTGATTCGGATTTTCCATTGGATGATTGTTTTTGGTTCTGGATGCTGGTTTGGATTTCTGATTCTTTAATTTTGATTTGGATTTTTGGGATTTGGATTCTAGATTGGATTTTGATTGGATTTTTATCTGGTTTTTGATGCATGGTCGTCGGGTATGGACGATGCTCGGCAAGGGTCCGGAGTGACCAGGATTCGGCCTAGGACTTAGGCCCCATATTATCGATTATTGTTTCAGGTCGTTGAGTATGGACCATGCTCAACAAGGGTCCGAAGAGACCAGGATTCGACTTAGGACTTAAGCCATGGCATTGTACAGCGTCCAACGACACTGGACCAAGGTCGTCAATTGTGGATTACGCTTGGCAAGAACCTGGAGAGGTTAGCTCAACGTCCAGGGACACTGGACCAAGGTCATCAAGTGTGGATTACGCTTGGCAAGAACCCAAAGAGGTTAGCTCAACGTCCAGGGACACTGGACCAAGGTCATCAAGTGTGGATTACGCTTGGCAAGAGCCCGGAGGGGTTATGGATTCAGATATTGACCCGGAGGGTTCTAGAATTTGGTTATTGAGTAAGGATGGATTAGGACTCGGTTGTTGAGTTCGAATGGATATGGAATTGGCTAAGGCTTTGGTTATTGGATTTGGAATTGGACATCGACTCGGAGCAGTCAAGGATGATATACTCTGGCAATATGGCTACAGACTTCGGATATTGGATTCGGAACTATTCAAAACACGCCTTGTTATCACAAGACATGTTTTGGGGGGCAAAGTGTTATCCCATTTTTGGTCAAAACAGGAATATCAACAAATTGGCAAGGGATGATGAATATCGGGGTTGGAAATCAGTTGGAATCAAGGCTACGATCGATATCGTCAAAATTTGGTTGAGCTCCGATCGGGACGAAATTGATTGGAAATGATGATGAGGACTAGGAAAGGCTATGTTTCAAATTTCAGGTTAATCGGAATTCATATGAAGGAGTTATGATCGATGCAAGGTAGGAAAGTTATGCTGTTCGAATCCATCAAGGGGTCAAGGTGGTGCTCGTTTCGAATCCATCGGATTCGAACCCATCAGGTTCGCATCGATCGAAGGCACGGTTATGTTTTGTGTTATACCTATGGGGTACCCTCTGATAACCACCAGTTTACGGTGGGGCTTACGGTGCTGTATAGACTATGGCATTATAAAAATGTGTTAAGGGGGATTATGGTAACGCCTTAACGCTATTTTGATATTTTATATTACTGATAGGCATTATCTACTTAGCGTACATTACTACATAGTAGATAGTTTAACGGATCCTTAAGAGATGGAAAATCCCGCAACATCTCTTAAGTTATTGCACGCACGTTGACACTGGATATGAGATGTCAAACCCCGTAAACATCTCTGACGCCGTTACACTCATATTTTTTTACGATTGATTTAACTTTCATAAGGATATTTTAGTCCTGACTTGAGTGTTTTGTCTTTTCATTACGCTCGGGTCAGTCCTGAGTTTTTCAGATTTTTGAAGATCTATTCTGAAGGATGAAGACGAAGATTTGGTATACTATTGCTATTATTATCTTTGCATCATGTTGTCTGCTGCATTATTTTATTTGTTCTGTTGTATATGTATAACTCTGATAAATGTTGTATATATAATTGTCAAAGTATAGTAAACAGCTTCATGAACTGTTTATTTGACTATTATATTTATCGTTCCGCTGCGAGATTCTGTGTCGTTTCATTTCCTTTATTTCTCTTTCTTTTCTTTTCTTATTTACCCCAATAACCATCTGCCCTTTTGAATGGTTTAGAATTGACATGTGTATCTGATCATCGGTTTAAACTGTCCAAAAAGGCGGATCGTTACAAAGATAAACTTGTGTAACTTTCAATTGCATTCTTAAGACATATATAACTCACCAAAATGTTAAAAATTGTAATATTAATAAGAATATGTAATGGAATATTATACAAGTAAAACTTGAATAATGAAAATGTTCAATTTAATTATGTATTAAAGGGTGAATTAAGATGTATAAGCTTATTGCAAACCTAAGTAAATAATTTGAATGCTACTAATTAAAGTGATAAAAAAGGTGAACATTGTAAGTAGATAATTATAAACTTAATTTGATGTTTAAGAAATTTATAATTAAAATGAGTATTCGTTGATTGAATGGTTATAACTTCAAAAACGTTGAAATGATTTAGAAATGGATTTAATAATCAATAATACTATACATGAAAGAATGAATGTGAAAAAGAAATAATTCATTAATGGTGAATTAAATCGTAAAGAGACTTACATAATAATGGATAATCTAAATAATTGAAATGAAAATAATACATGTAAGAAATTAGGTGTAAAGTAGTGAAAGAAAAATGTTAGTATGTAAATGAATGAAAAATAAATTTTGTAAGTGGTAAACATAAAGTAATTAAATAAGCATTGTATGAACACATGAAATGAATAGTGAATAATGTGAAAAAGAAAGAGTAATAAGAATAAAACTTAAATATTATTTGAAATTATTGTTGTTTGGCTTATGGATTGGTTTGGAAAGGATACTTCTAACTGTATAAAAATGTGTAAATAATCTATTGGGCTTTATCTAAGACTATTGACTGTATGGTATAAATAATAGTTTGCTTATCATTTTATTCGATTGAAAGTTTCTAAAACCGAACAAACCCTTTGTTTTGATTTCTATGGATGGATGGTTGATTGTTTTGATTGCATGTGATGATTGTATAGTTTTGTTGCTTATGACTATTGTATATTGTGTTGAGTTGGCTACGACTAATAGAGATAACACAAATATTCTCTTTTATATAATTATTAACTCTTTTGGATTATATAAGTGAAATACAGGTTATAGAAGCAATAGCTACTGCTTTTGGTTTCATAAATTAAGCGTTGTTTGCTCGATAAATAGGTACATTCACGGATTATGGTTTTTTAGCAATATTATATTGTTTTCCCGTGGTTTGGGATATTTATTTTGAAGTATGATATATATATATATATATCATCACTTAATACTATTATTTCTCCTACACCTCTCCGTACAAAGGAGACTCTGCCGAAATTTTCAATGAATTTTTGACTTAGAAAATTTTATGAAGTGTTTTCCAAACTTTTATTTACTTCAATAAAAAGGGTTTAATTGTTTATAAATTGATATTTATTTCAATCATTTAATTATGTAAATTAATTTTTTATAAATTTAATAGTTTGAATAAGATATATTAATTACTTAATTCCTCCTTTTCCTTCTTTTCCTTTTTGGGGACGAAAAGTTTTGAGTGGAGGAGAGTGTAACGACCCGTAATTTTCGATAATTAAAAGTAGTTAATTTGATAAGGTTTTGTGATTTAATGTTGGAAGAAATAAAAATTTACGATTTAATAATAAGAATATAACTAGAATGAAACAAAATAGTATTAATTTAAGATAATTGATAGCTGCTTTAAATGTAATTACAAGTAATTAAAATGATTAAAAGTTATACTTGGTTATAGATGATAAATTAATTGTAATAATGTGTATTAATTGATACTTGGATTTAAGAGTAATTGACAATTTAAATGCTGGATTGATTAATAAAATAGTAAGTAATAAATTTTAATTAAATAAAATTAGCATTGTGTAAATAATTATAACATTTGTGTGTAGATAACAAACATGCAAATGTGATTAAATATAGAAATGGTGAAAAATGTTATTTGTTACCAATTTATTTAATCAATCATAATTAAATGAAATTAAATGTTACGTAAAATGAGTTAAGATGATACTGTAAAAGTTGAATGAGATTAAATGTACAGAAATTTCAAATATATTCATAAGGCAATAACTGATTTAAATAAAAGATTAAAACTAAGGTAGGTTAATTTATTGGGATTTTAAATTTTAATAAAATTTACAAAAAATCAACATAATTGAAATATTGCAACTAATATGGTAAATGAATGATAAAAGAAGAATATAAATTTAACAAAATATAAACCAGTGTTGACTATACGCATAGAGTAATAATTGATTTAATAAAAGATTGTAATCAAATTTATTGGAATTAAATTAGAATTAATTTGATTTTATTACATTGAAATTGAACGCTGTAATTAATGAAATAATTAACAAGGAATTGATATGTAAATTTGTATTAAACTAGTATAAATGTCTAAGTAATCAAAAATGATAAAATTTGTTAGTTATTAAAAGTGGAATTTAAAAAGTGATTTAATCAATTTAATTTATTTAATTAACGTGAAAATAGCCATTTTGGCCACTGACTCGTATTTCGACGAAACCAGTTTCATCGGATCTGTAATAGTGAATTATTGTCAGGTTTTATTTTTCGCAACGATCAGACTTGTCGTTTAATCGTACGGGCTCGAAACGCGTAGAAATCGATTTAATTAAAATCTATTGAAATCAATTTGAAATAAGCTAATTTTAAGCTAACTTCTTCATACAATAGAATTAGAACATGAAACCTATTCCAGTGAGTTTAAAATTATCGAAAACATCTATTTTGATATATGGGATGACCCACTTTAGTTTTGGAAGCGAAATGGGATTTTTGGGTCGTTATTCGCTGTACGTACAAATTCTACATGTGTATACTTTCTTATCGGGCTTTGTTAATATAAATAGTTTTTCTCTCAAACCCTAGCAGTCATATTCTCATTTTTAGTATGTACAATTCTATCTGCTTCTCTCTGGTCAATGGCAGAAATCAATTCAAACCCAAACCCTAAAATCCAATTTCAAATCAATTTCAAAAATTCAAACTCCTCTAAACCCTATCATATTATATACCGATTCGAAGCCCACGACGAGCATAAGACAAATATGCATTTTTTTTCGATTCGGGTTTCTACATGGCCAGAATTGGGTGATTAATTCTCAGGCGTTTGTTGTGCCGTGATCAACTTCAACGGATCGTCGGATCGATGACATGGATGCGTGGAGATTTGCGAGTGGAGTTCATCGGCGTTGGTTGTATGATGTGATGATGGTCGGATCGTCGCCTAAAATTTGACTAGGGTTTGAAAGGCTTGACGGCGGCTGGAGCTTTCGCACGTCGATCGACATGGCGTGGGGTCGTCGATGGTGGAGGGGATTCAGCCGAGGTCGGCGCTCCATCTAATGGTGGCTGTGGTGGCCATCGGCAGGTGCAGGGAAGCGGCATGGCAGCAGCTAGCAGTTGTGTACGCATGTAATAGGGTTTGCCTGCAATGTAGAAGATGGCGACGTTGAAGGTAACGATTGGTTACAAGGTTGTTTTATTTATAATTTAAATCGTATAGTGATCAAATGTGTATAAATTTTGCATACGAGGTCGGATTCATATGCCGTTTCTTGCATTGCGATCGTATCCAAATTCCAGACACTTTAACGCTTATTTGGAAAAATCCTAAGACAGTTCAAATTTGGGTCTTTATTTTCGATTTCAAATCGACGTGAAATCAAAAGGTGAGTATTCTGACCCACTCACAACTACTAGATTATCTTATGTTAGTTAAATTAAATTTATGATGTGATCAGAAATTAATTGATTGATGTTTGGTATGTTTAAATTGTCATTCTAGTTAAATTGGACTTTTATTGCATTTAATCATAGTTTAATTTAATATTAAATTTAATTGTCAATTTAACACCCGTTAATGGTATTCAATTATTTATCAATGTTTATTGGTTGAATTGGATGATGATTGTGATGTATGTTTGATTGTTGATATAGGATGACTGGATGTTGTATTTTTGTACTGTTATGACACTGCAAGTTCCCTATGGATTGAATGGTACATACTCGAATGATCTATAAATTAGGGAAAAATCGCTATGGGTTGAAATGATAGACTCGAGCGATTTTATGAATTTTTATTTACTTCGGGATTGCAATTTGAAATGATATATGATCGTAAAAATTTAAATTGCAGATTAAAATAATAAATATCTGTATCACTTAACCATAGGGTAGAAAATTATATATACAGACGCTGGATTGGTTAAATTAAATGATTTATTTATTCTCTAAATTTTGAATTCAGTTAAATGGCATTTTGAGATAGAAATTGAGTTATATAAAATGAATTATTTTCGACAATCCAAGCGTTAATGGTGAAATTGGAAATGATTTAATGAATTGTTCAAAGGATTTAAATTGGAATTTCAAAGTTGAGGTGTCAAATATAAATGAATTTATCGGAATTGAATTATTGAAAATGTTTGGATATTAATTTAAAATCTATTTTAAATTAATTTAAACTATTTAAATGAATTTAAATTACTTTAATCAATTTAAAACTATTTTAATTTATTTTAATCTATTATAACCTATTTAATCCAATTTAATCTATTTTACCCTTTTAAACTAGTTAAATTTATTTAACCTATTTTAAATCCATTTAATATAATTTAAATCTGTTTAATCTATTTTAAATCTATTTAATCTATTTAATATAAATTAAATCTTATTAAATCAAATTTAAACCTATATTTTTACTATTTAAACTATTTTAATCTATTTTAAACTATTTTAAAAATACTAAAACTATTCATAACTATCTAAACTATTTTTTAAAATTTCAGACTGTGTAAAGTTGAAGTATTTATATTTAAACCCTTGATTATGATACAGCCTAAGTTGGAATTTGGAATTGATACCCTTTTTGTGAAATGACATATTTGAGTAAATATGATGGTTTTGGAATGAGGATTTAAGTAAACTATCTTATCGAAAGTGAATATGATTTTGAAAGTAAATATGATTTTGAAGGTGAATATTATTTTGAATGTAATTATGATTTTGGGAGTGATATGGTTTGAATTGAATATGATATTTTGATATCAATATGAAATGGTTTTGGAAATGTAAAAGAACCAACCGGTGTGTAAATAAGCTGTTGATTGTTAAAGAGACCAGGATCGGATATTGTCATACTCTCTGCAAATACCAAAAACCACTTTAACAACCGTGCACGTGGTGGACGTTCCACAAATGAAGTAGGGCGGTTTGGTGTATGATTCTGTATGAGGTATTTACGTGACCCTGACTCCCATGAGTCAGCTTAGATGTGACTAAAACAGGAGCCATGTAACGACCTGGAATTTTCGATCCCGAAAATTTCAAATAGTTAGGAAAAAGAAGAAAGTGATAGAAGAATAAGAAGAACAGAATCACCAACATCTCACATTCGCAGCGGATAAAATATAATAACAAATAATAACAATTATACAAAGGAAACTGTACTTGTCAAATTTCACTTTAATACATCAGGGTTATACATATATACAAACACTGGATATACAACAATACAATACTGTGCAAACTCTCCGTATGTTCTTGCCATCCAGCTTGCCTCCTGAGCTCCAGAACGTCCTTACCTAAAAATCTGTAATACTCGGTCTGACCCGAGCATTACATCAAAGTAACACCCGGGTCAGGCTAGAAACCAGCGTGAGTAAATCCATCTAACATGAACTACAAAAGCATATAACTATATATAACCCGGGGTAACTTGTATCAGGTTACAACTTCACAAGTTGTTATAAACATTACTTATTTCACACATCAATTGTCTAAGTATCAAAAATTTAGATTAAATAGTCCAATTCACTTAAATCATTTCATTCCAGCCTATTTATTCCACATGCCAATCTATAGAAATTCGAAGTGGGTTCGGATATTTACTAATATCCGACCCCGGTCTCTTCGAATTTAATACCATCTTAACCCAAGTTATTCAAATGAACACAATTCATCCTTTAAATACAAGATGTCATTTTTTATACAGTAATTCATCATCAATAGATAATTATAATATCATAGTTCTCCCAAGCATATCATACCACAAAACATTTCATATCAGAGATCTCAACCAATGCAAGGCATTTAACATCATTAAATCATCATAAGCAAAAATTGATCACTTTCAAAATTAATTTAATTAATCTCTAATTAAATTAATTACTAATCTTTAACTACTTAGATTATCCTTACTTAACCTTAACTAATTACAAACAAATTAATTAATCATTTTTAATTATCCATCTTATTAATTATCCTTGATTAATTATAATTTAATTACAATAAGTAATTAACTCTCTATTAATTAAAAAATTAATTGACTTTCACGCATTCTCATTAATTACTCAAATTAATTATCCTTTAATCACTTCCATTGATTACTTATCCTACAATAAATCACACTCATGCTTAATTAACCCTTAATAAATTATCTTATTTAATCCATACTTTAATTAATTACACAAAGAAATTAATTCTCAATTACTTTTATTAAGTAATTTATCATTTAAGTAGTTAACTGATCTCTAATTACCAAATAATTATTCTTAATTAATTATATTCCCTTAATTAATTAACTAATTATCAATCATTAATTAATTAATTAATTACTCTTTAATAACTTATAAATTAAGTTCTAAAAACAACTTAAGAATTTACTTCATTAATTAAAGTTAAAATAAATTACCCAATTTTAAACAATTACTATTTAGAATAATAGTTAGGGTAATTTAAACTTGATTTTGGTTAACAATTAAACTTGACAACCTCTTATCATTTAACTCAAGTAAAACCCGACCAATTCCACACTCAAACCCGAGCCTTCCTCTTTTAAGTTAAAAACCAATTTTAATTTAACCACCTTAAAATAAATCATCCTTACATTTGAATTTGAAAATATATTAAAATAAAATATCGTTAAAATTTTGAATTCCATTTGTTTTGAATACTTGTATTAAAATTTAGAACCTTGATTTCATATTACAAACTTTACTTAAACTTGATTTCTTTTTTACAAAACCTTAGTTTGCTTAACCCAGATTTACAAAACTGAACATAATTCGAGTCAACCCTTCAGCAACCGGATACTTGCCTCGAGACAACCAACTCAATACAAAAACTTCGAGTCATCTCCTCACACGCACGAGCTCCCACCCGAGCTAACACTAAAGCCTAACGACCCAAACACGACGTGCACATGGTGCACATTCACCAGCGACTTCAACCTTGGGTGGTCATCGCGGCGTCACGCTACACACCGAACCCATGCGAACTCACATTCGAACCCAGATCGAACGAAAACCAAGCGAATCGAAAATGAGATATCTCGACCAAACAGGAAAACCACCATGGCCAGAAACTCTCGTCTTCCCAACGCCTCCGACCACGAGACCACTGGCCCACTTCACCCAAGCTACATCACATCTTCCAGCAGCCATTCCTACCATTGCGACCCTCTCCGATCACGTCACAATGTCGAAACCTTCGCTGAAACCATGGCGACAAAACCTGGAACAAAACCCTACTTAAACTATTTCCCATCGCCACAACAAACTAAAAATTTTAAGACCATTTTTGCTGACATCGACCATCATTAGACTTGCTTCGCTCCAAAATTCGCCATTCCAGAATTCTCCAATCAACAGAAACACTCGAAACCCATTTTCTGTCCAACATGGCATAGCTCATGATTTAAAAGTCTAAAAAATATTGAATAAGATTTTAAAAATCCTAATCTTCAATGACAAACAGATAATACACCTGAACCAACCCCTTATTGTGATCGAGATTTTAATATGGTTAAAATATTACTGTTCTTCTTCTTTTTTTGAAATCTGCTTCAGAATTTACTTTGAAATATTTTTTTTTTTAAAATTTTCACTATGCCATAACAAACAAAATTGGTTTATACTTTTATGTTTAAATGAATTAGAGAAAGAGATATTTGAATTTAAATCAGGTTTGAAACCTGGATAACAAGAATAGAGCCAAAGTTCTATATACACACAAGCACATCCATATATCCAGAGATATATATACGGTTCATATCAAAAAAAAAATCATGCAAACAGTTTACACACTTTACTTTCAAATTTTTATTGCATGCCTCAGATTCTAACAGATTCATATTTTAAAAATAAAATGTTTACTCACCTATTGTTTTCTCTCTTTTTTTCTTTTTTGAACAGAGCAGATATATTCCTCTTTCTGAACTGTTCTTCTTCTTGGCTTGATGTTGATCATCTCATGTTTAGTGGTCTTGTTTGTCTTAAGTTGAGAAATAAAAGAAATATTTTCTGTTTAGTTTAGCTTCGAATGCAGCAGAGTGTGAAACAAGGTAGCGATGGATATATGTATATATACATAGAATAGAGGTGTGTAGAAGAAGCTAGGCTGAGGTCCTTTTGTTTACAGTCTTTTGCATTTTTTTATTTGATCAGAGATTTTTTTCCCTCGTATTTGACCTTGATAATATGGCTTGTGTGCTTGCACTAAATACTTGTCTCCTCTCTTGTTTACATATGTTTTCATGTGAGTTAATATATGTATATTCTTTGTTTGTGTGTAGATATTTCATATGTAGATATTATTTTTTCTTGCATTGCTTACGCATATAAATTTTCATAGTATATTACTATAATAACCATATGTATTTATTTATGTTTTCATAGAACCATAAAATTTTACCTTATATATTTATTTCTAACATAAATCCTTGTTTTTGTTTCTATTTTAGGCTTAAACTACTAAATTTATATTAATATATTCTTATACTTATATTTTTGAACGATTTGACTTTGAATTTTCAAATCAAAGCTTCCGTTACAATACATACATACATACATATATATATATATATAGTAAATGGAAAAAAGTCTTATTTGTTTTTAGAATGACAAGTTTGTATTTCATTTAATTAGATTAAATGCTTATTAAAATAATATTGCCAAAATCCGGGTCGTCACAAGGCATGCCGGGCCAAGTAAGGTTGCACCTTCGATCGGACGCATTTCTTCAATACCATATTATGACTTTTTGATGATTTGGTGGCCACCCCTTGATTTTATATTATGGGAGTGTGTTTTAAGGTGGGCGTAGTAGCTACTATGCATTACCACTAGCCCAGATCCACAATTGGTATATCAACCTTGGCATTGCTTCGAGTGCCGTGTCCATATGCCCTATTGTGCCTTTTACGACTTTTTTTGTACCATAGCTATGGAGTGCCCTCTGAGTAAACCTCATGGAGGAACTTACTGTACTGTATAAACTATGGAATATATAAAATGTGTTAAGGGGGAAATGGGTAATACCTTAACGATATTTTATTATTTTACTTTACTGTAGACACTATTATAATAGTATACCGTACTACATATTACATTGTTTAATGGATCCTTAGGAGATGGTAATCCCGAATATCTCTTAAGTTATCGCGCCCATGTTAAATACTGGATAGAAGATGTCAAACTCCGTAAACATCTCCGACGCAGTTACACTCATATTTATTTACTGATGATTTAACTTACATACGATCTTTTAGTTTTGACTCAAGTGTTTTGTCTTTTCAATTCGCTCGGGTCAGTCTAAACTTTTCAATGTATCGAATATTACTTTTGGAAGACAAAGACAAAGACTTAGTACTATTATTATTTATTTTATTTATTCCGCTGCATTATATTGTTCTAATGCAATATTTATTTACTATTGTTGTATGTACCCTGATTCTGTAGTGTAAATGTATAATCAAATGTTATTTTTAAAACAGCTTCATAAACTGTTTATTTGATTATTATATTTTGTCATTCCGCAGCGAGATTCTGTATTTGTTTTTTTTTCTTTTTCTGGTTTTTCTTATTTACTCTATAACAATCTGCCATTTTGTATGGTTTGAGTCTGACGCGTGTGGCTTATCATCGATTTAAACCGTCCAAAAATACAGGTCGTTACAAATAAGAACTCTGATTTTACCTTTAATTTAGGTTCCCAAAATAAAAGTAGTATTTTGGTCCTCTAGGACATTAATACATATTAAAACATCGTTATTTACAAAACTTAGAAATATATTACGAGTCTAGTACAAAATAAAGTGGGCCTAGTTTTCTATTATACATTCATATGCGCACAAAACCTACCAAAAAAGATAACATATTCATGGGACTACAATAAAATTAGGCTAAGATCTTTAATCTACCTTGAGGGGCAGTAGGTCGCTTTAATACAATTCTCTATGGCCAAGACAAAACTAACAATGGAAACTTATATATGAATCCAAACATGGATTTTATTGATTGTATAAGAGCTTTAGATTTTCTCGAACCACTATGTTTAGGTGATTATTTCACATGAAGGGGAGATTTTGATATGTCCGTGCATAATAAAATTAATAGGCTATTCATCAATAGGGAATGCTACAACAAATTCCCAAACTTTTGTGTCTTTTTTACGAGCCATTCAATGAGGCACCACACCCCAAAAATCTTTAACATTGCGGTCTTGTTGTTAAGTAGAAAAGGAACATACTTCAAATATAACAATTTGTGGCATTGTAGAAAAGATTACTAGGATATAATTCAATCAATCTGCAGAGAATGTAGTGTAGGAAATCCTTTATTTCAATTAGTTATAAAACTGAACAAAACGAAGGAATTACTCTGAATTTCGAGTAAAGATCATAATAGCAAGGAATAAATAGCTGAAAAAATGAGATGAGGGATAAATGTGCATTGCAAAAATTTAATTAATCAACAAACTTACCTGCAGACGCTGAATCTTTATAAGCAAAAAGTAGATCAACTTTCAAATCTTCTCCAAAGGCAAGCCACAGAAAACAAACAACGCTCAAAGTTAAAATGGCTCACACACGGAGAAAGAACTACTCAAATTTTCACTCTTTAAGTTTGTTGAAACAAAACTAAAAGCAACATACAGGCTGATGGTGAATGAGAAGGGTAATTTGGTTGATTTAAAAGGATATTCGAACAAGGAAGCTTTACAATACTTCATAAATTCATTCAATTCTTCTAACATAAATACCAATTTATCACATATTACGCTTACAAAATGCTTTTAGATAATAAAAGAACAGCAATGGAAGACCATTTGAGATGAAGGAAGTCAAAAAGGCAGTATTTTAAATTGATGAAAACAACACTCCTGATCCAAACAAGTTCAATTCAAAGTTTTACAAGTTGCATTAGGACCTTATTAAAAATGACCTGTTACAAGCAATGCTACTCATTCAATAACCAGTTAAGATTATTAAGGAAATTAATCGTACCATTCTCTGTTAAAAAACTATAAACCCATAGACTCTTTCTTTCAGATTACAAGCCAATTTCTTTATGCAATGTAATCTATAAAATTTTGGCTAATCTTTAAAATGAAGCACTAGCTTAACAATTTAATATCAATAAACAAAAATGCTGCATTTTGATAAGAAACATAATCGAAAACTCTCTTTTAGCATTATGGTGAGGAGTTCAATAGGAAGATAACTAATAATATGTACACGAAAATAAATCTACATAAAGAATATGACAATATAAGTGGGGAATTCATGTCTCCTATGTTAATGTGTATGGGGTTCTCCAAAAAAATTGCACTTTTGATATATGAATGCTTATATGCTACCTCATTTTCAGTTCTCATAGATGGCAACCATATATGATTCTTCAGTAGTAATAGAGGCATAAGATAGGGAGACCCTCTATTACCTCTGTTGTTTTCCATAGCAATGGAATATCTCACAATCCTTCCTATTGAACTAGTTCTCACACATTTATTATACGCTGATGATATAATAGTATTTAAAAAAGCTAATAATAAAAATGTAGAGACTTTAGGCAAAATAATGAAAATAATCAAAGAGTTTGAGGTTTTGAAATGAATGAATAGAAAACTACACCTTACTTTAGAAACGGGCAAAATGCTAAAATCAAATCCTCAACAAAATAAATGTCCAATAAAGGAACCTCGGAGTTACATATTTTCAAATTCCCCTATCTTACAGCGAGCTGAAATATAGAGATTTCAGTGTTAATAGATAAAATTCACAAAAAATTCAACAACTGGAAAAATAGGATGTTGAATGTAGCTATCGGAATTGAACTAATCAAAACTATTATTTATCAAATGATAACGTCTTGGATTCAACTCTACCGGTTACTAGTATCAATCATAAACAAAATCAACGCAATATGTGCAAACTTTCTTTGGAAAAGAAGTTCATAACATGTGTCGGGACGACTTATGCCGACCTAAATTCAAGGGAAATGTAACGCCCCGATATTTTATAGGAAATATAATTTAAAAGAAATTAAAAACGCATTTAGTACAGTGGTAAAGGCGCATGTTACTTCCTTAGTTACCAGGGATTGAGTCCCGTTGTCGTCCAAAATCTGGTGCGATGTTTTTTTTAACTTGTTCATTTCCAGCGATTTTTCTATGTATTTCAGCATGGTTTCTGACTTGCGGTGGCTTCTTGTTCGCTTCAGTGATGTAATAGGATGAGATGACTAATTTTATTGGTTGAGTGATGTGTATGTGCTAGAATGGATAGTCATTAAGTGTATGAAAGAAATAGATATAATCTAATATAATCTAAAATAATCTAATGAATTATATTCACGTAAACAATCTATAAATAAACCATCTAACCTAAACTTAATCTCTTATTCAGCCGTCGCCATAATTCTATAGTAAAATTAATGTATTATTCTTCCTTCTTTTCTCTACTAAATAAACAAATCTCTAACAATTTAAATTATCTTTATATATTCAAGCAATTTCGGGAGTATAAAAGAATCAAAGAGATAAAGATTAAAGCAAAGCTTTTTCAAACTTATACAAGCTCAAGTGCCAGGTGAGTGAGAATTAATATGAAATAGAAAAATAAAGTAGTTCAATTTCAGTTCTTTTTTGGCATGGAGTATGAATTAATTTCTGTTATTAATTGAGAATAGATGTAAATTGATACAACTTCTTCTTCTTTCACTTCTCAAATCTAATCCATGTTTGGTTTAAAATATGGGAATATAAATTGTCTATTCACGTTTTATGGCATAAATAAGATTAGAATTTATGTAAATTATTATATCTTCTCCTTCTACCAGTTCTCAATTCTAATTCATGTTTGGGTTGAAATTTGGAACCAACAAATTGTTATTAACATTTCATGGCGTAAATAAGATTTGTTTAATTAAATTGAACTAGAATTGTTATTCAATTTCTAATGGTATTAGTTGAATAAATTCAGAATATGTTAATTAAATAAAATTGTGCTTTTGATTGATATAGTTACATAATTTTGAACATGGTTTTGAAACAAAATTGAGAAGTCTAATTGGCATAATTGTTTGTTTCATATGTGCCTAAAAATATAAAAGTGGAATTTTGTGTAATTAAATGGTTTGTGGCTATTAGATAAAAAATTTGTACAGATTAAATCTCTAAAAGGAGAATGTAAATTAGGGTGGAAAAAATGTAAACTAAATGGACCCTAAAGGCTAATGTAAATCTATAACAAAATGGTATAAAAATTACAGACAAACCATACGGATTGAACGGACGTGAAATTGAAACACCATTTATGTAAGACAAAGAGAAATTGTGAAATAAACAAGTCGGACGTAAAAATGGCCTAAAGAAGATTAATGGAAATAAACAATATGTAAACTGTAACGGTAAAATTAATTAATCTGGAAGCGATTCAGTAGGCAGACCTTGTAAAGGTCTGGATATGTGTTTCATGCAGTTAAGACCAAAATATAGTTTTGGCTGTACGTATTAGGAGCGGACAAGTAGGTTTGCAAGGATGTTTGTTACCTTTCATAGGTTTCTAGTATGTAGGATAGAACACATCCGTAATCGTAGGGTTCTTCAAGAAGATCGACACAGATGGAATATGACAAATCTGCTCTGACGTAAGCTTCTTTAGGATGATCATTGGAGGATTTTGCACAGCCGACCCAGCCGTGGGTGCTCTTTCGGTGGACCGACAGTTTGGATAGGGGCAAGTCCACGTTGGTGACCGAGGAGACTGGAGGATAGGAATCCAGTTTGGCGGAGCCTGAGCGCAACTTTGGGATCCTGCGAGGTTGTTTAAGTCGGCACTGGTCAAACGTAAGAGGCTTTTAGTCACAATGCACGGGTGAAGAGCATGGCTTTCACGCTGTAGCACATGGATAGGTAAAGACAGCAGGTCCGATAGGCCGATTGACATTTAGTATTACTGCATGGTTAACTTCTCTATGGTGACCATGGACTTTGGCTTCTTAGGAACTATTTCTTAGAAGGATTCGCTGCATTATATTATTCACCCTCTGCGATATCTAGGGAAGACCTGCAATTAAACTGTTTTATTCTTTCTGCTTCATCATATTTCTCATTCACCAAACTTTATGTCCGACCCATTCCTATTTTTTCTATTTTCCCCAAATCACAGGAGGGTAGGTCTAGATTGTAGTTCTTTGCAGCTTGGAGGGTCATTGAAGTAGTTGTTATCTTCAGCTTTTGTTTATTTTTTTCCATGTACTTCGTTTCTCTTTTCAATACTTTACTCTATATGTGGGGACCTATATTGTGAACTTTGTCATGTTTTATGTTTTAGTGGAGACTACTTGATACTTTTGGTTTTAGAAATAATTTTGGGATAATATTGTTTTTAATGAAGCTGTTTTGCTATTAATTTATAATTAGTGAAAGTTTTCTTCCGCTTTAATATTTTAATCATTTTATGATGTTGGCTTAGTCTCTGTGCTATGTTATGGATTTTTATTTCACCCGACAACCCGTGCTTTTAGTCATGTCCGATTTTCGGGGTACCTAGAGGTGTTGGGTGTCACAGTATCAGAGCTAAAGTTTCGTTAATCCTAAAAATATTTTAAAAATATAAAGGTTTTCGAATAACATTTAAAGGATATTCCAAATAATACTTTTAAAAGTATATGTATTTGTGGAGTACCTAAGGATATGACAAATAAAGAAAAGATAAACCCTAAAGTTTATGGAGTACCTTAGGTATTTGTGGAGTACCTAAGTATATGTATTTAAAGGATATTCTAAATAAAGAAAAGAAATTTAAGAAATGGGTCCCTCATATCTCTTCTTCCCTATCTATTGAACTATTTGTGGAGTACCTAATCCCATTTTTTAATATCCACAGATAGAAATGTCTGAACCGCAAGATAAACCCTAAAGTTCCAGGCCTTTATATGCCTACTTTATTCAGACGTTATTTGCAGGCTACTGCACGAGCAGAGCTAGTAGCTAGGGATGCTGCTTTGATGGAAGGGGCTGCAGCCCGTCCACCAGGCATTCCTTATTTTCCCAAGTTATGCAAGGACTACACCAGCTTAGAAGGAAAGCCTTTTCTTAGCATCGAGTCATATACTGAGGCGAGAGCTTGGATCCCTAGTTGTAAGGGGATATTTGGAACTATGGAACCAGAGGACTTAGCTTGGAGGCAGTTAGCTTCATGGCAGTTGCAAAGAGAGGCTCTTTATTGGTGGGAGATTGTGGGGGTTAAGGCTGATAATTTGACGTGGGTGGATTTTCGTACCGGGTTTGAGAGGAAATTCTTATAGGCTGAAGAGGGAGTGCCGGTAGAGAAATTTATACAGCTCAAACAAGGGGATATGACAGTTAAGGAATATGTTACAATTCAATGAGCTTGCCAGATTTGGACTAGACCTGATCAATACTTCTCACAAGAAGGCGCTGAAGTTCGCTAAGGGTTTGAGTCGTCCACTGTAGAGTTTGGCGGTGAGCCACATTTCGATGGGAGCCACTTTTGAAGGATTTATAGAGATGGCATTACTTGCTGATACTGAGAAGAAAGGAGATGTGGCGCAGAAGAGTGATGGGAATAAGCAGTGGAAAGGAAAGCGGAGAGGAGGAGGAGAGTCAGGTGGAAAAAGGAAAGTTACAAGGAAGGAATGGAAGTGCAATACTTGTGGAAAACTAGGTCATCTTGCTAAGGATTATAGAGGGGAAGGAAAGCGACCGAGACTGTGGTGCTATCTTTGTGATCAGGTGGGGCATATGAAGAAGGATGTCCGTCGAAGCCCAAGGATAGATCACAGACACCTTCACAGCCTGCTCAGGATTATGCTTTAGAGGCAGCTCCTTCCTCTAGTGCTTATCCGGTTGTGGACAAGGGAAAGAAGGTGATTATTGAAGGTGTGTTATCTATCTGATTTTCATGTTCGTAACCTATTAAATTCTATAGCTTTGCACTCTTTTATGTCTTGTACTCTTGTAGAGAGTCTTGGTCTTGATGCTTGCTTAGTGACCGACCCGGTAATAGTACCAAATCCTATAAGAGGATCGGCTTATTTTTCCATGTTATGTCGAGATTTGAAATTGTTTACTTTAGGGGTTGAGTTTGACTGCTGTTCTTGATTGCGATAAGAGGGTGGTGAGGTTAGGCACTTGTAGTGGACGTACCTTGGAGGTATCTTGTGATCCTAGAGGATTAGTCACATTGAGCTACCTTTATTCTCTTGACTTATCGCCCAATAGTTTGAGTTCGGTACCCATTGTTAGAGACTTTCCAGATGTATTGGAGGAGGTTGTTGGCCTTCCACCTGAAAGAGAGATCAAGTTTAAGATTTATCTTATCGATAATGCCAAACCGGTTGCTTTACCAGTAAGGCATATACCTCTTAAGGAACCTCATGAGTTGAGCAAGTAGAGTGGAGAGCTTTTGGAGAAGGGCTTCATTCGTAGAAGCATTTCTGAGTGGGGCGCACCCATCATCTTTGCCACTAAGGCAGATGGTTTTCTAAGACTTTACGTGAATTATAGGAAGCTTAATAAGTCGACGAAGAAGAATCATTATCCTCTTTCTCGTACAGACGATCTCTTCGACCAGCTAGTAGAAGCCAAGGTATTTTCGTAGCTCGATTTAGCCGCGGGATTTCATCAATTGCATGTGGCGGAGGATAGCATCGAGAAGACTGCATTTAGGACTCTAGATGGGTTATTTGAGTGGTTAGTCATGCCATTTGGGCTATACAATGCTCCGACATATTCTGTGGACCTGATGGGTCGAGTATTTCGCGAATCGTTGAACAAGTTTGTGGTGGTGTTCGTCGATGACATTTGGTTTATTCCCGTAGCAAGGAGGAGCATACTATTCAGTTGGAAGAAGTGCTTAGGGCCCTGCAAGCACATAAGTTGAAGGCGAAGTTCTCTAAGTGCCACTTTTGGAGGGATGACGTTCGCTTTTTAGGACACATCATTTCGGAGGATGGACTTGTAGTAGACCCGACGAAAGTGGAAGCAATACCGAATTGGCAGACCCCTATGAATGCCATGGACATAAGGAGTTTCCATGGTCTTGCAGGCTATTATAGGAAGTTCATTAAGGACTTCGCTAGGATATCGCTCCACTTACCCACCTTACTAAGAAATACTCAGCTTTTGTTTTGGATGCCAAGTATGAGGATACCTTTGGTCGATTGAAGGAAGCTTTGACTACTGTGCCCGTATTGGTATTACCGGATGGAACCAAGTCATTCTCAGTTTATATGGATGCTTATGGTATGGGGCTAGGGGCGGTACTGATGCAAGTGGGTTAGGTAGTGTGTTATGCGAGTAGACATTTGAAAACACATGAGAACAGCTACCCGACGCTTGATCTTGAGTTGGCCGCTATAGTTTTTGCTCTCAAGTCTTGAAGGCACTATCTCTTAGGAGAAAGATTTGAGCTTTTCCGGGATCATAAATCTTTGAAGTATCTATTCTCTTAGAAAGACTTGAATTTGAGACAGTAAAGATGGATGGAGTTTTTAGCCTCTTATGACTTTGAGATTTCCTATAACCCTGGCAAGGGTAATGTAATGACAGATGCGTTGAGCAGATGCAAAGTGGTTTTAAGTCCTCTATTTTTGGAATGGACGCATTTGGAGCACATTACTACCTTTGATTTTAGACCTCCATCGAATTTAGCTCCAGGGTTGTTAGCAGCCCTCGACGTCCAGCCTACTTTGATGGAGCAGATTGAAGTAAGGCAAGGTGAGGACGAAGAGTTAAAGGACATTTTAGATAAGCTTGGTAGAGGAGAGTCATTACCACATCTTAGACGCTATACCATGGACACTAGGGGATGACTTAGAATGGATAATAGACTTTGTGTTCCCCGTAGAGAGGATTTAGTAGATGTGGTGTTGGCCAAGTCACATCATTCTAGGATGACAGTGCACGTCGGTGGTGATAAGATGTACCAGGATATGAAGAGGGCATTCTACTGGCCTGGAATGAAGAAGAGGGTGGTGGAGTATGTATCGAAGTGCATCACTTGCCAAAGGGTAAAGGTGGAACAAAAGAAGTACGGAGGACTGTTGTAGCCTTGGATATTTTATGATGGAAATGGGTGAGCATCACTATGGACTTTATGGATGGATTACTGGGGTCATTGAGAGGGAACATGAGCATTTGGGTCATTATGGCTAGACTGACGAAGAGCGCTCATTTTATGCCCATTAAGAGTAATATGATGGCAGCTTCTTTGGCGACTCTTTCTGTAACGGAGATAGTTAGGCTTCAAGGAGTTCTTGCCAGCATTATGAGCGACAAAGATCCATTATTCACCATCGAGTTTTGGAGGAGCCTTCAACAAGCCTTAGGAATGGAATTGAATCTGAGCATGGCATATCACCCTTAGAGAGATGGACAGACTAAGTTGGTAAATAGGGTGTTGGAAGATTTGTTCAGATTTTGCACCATTGACTTCGGAGGCTCTTGGGAAGACCACCTACCTTTGGTGGAATTCGCGTATAATAATAATTATTAAGCAAGCATTGGGATGGCACCGTTCGAGGCCCTCTATGGCATACCATTTAGATCACCAGCCTGTTGGTGGGATACCACCAATAGGATCTTGCTTGGACCAGACTTGGTGAGGGAAACTTCCAAGAAGGTGGATTTGATTCGCAAGAGATTTAAGACTGCACAAGATAGACAAAAGTCATATGCTGATAGAAGACGTTCAGATTTGGAGTTTAAGTTTGGAGATATGGTTTTTGTCAAAATTTCTCCTTTGGGAAACGTTATGAGATTTGGCTCAGTGGGTATGTTGGCACTGAGATTTGTAGGACTCTTCCCTATTACCGCACAGATTCAAAAAGTGGCATACAAAGGTAGTCTTCTCGATAAGTTGGTACGAGTTCATGATGTTTTTCATGCTTCACATCTGAGGAAGTGTCTACATGATTCCGTAGTAGTAGTAGAACCCGATCAGCTAAGAGAAGTAGAGGTAGAGCGCGAATCACTTGGGCGTCGTACACCCACCCGTATATTGGAACACATCATCAAGAGATTACGTAACAAGGAAGTTCGTCAAGTGAAGGTTCAATGGGGAGATGACCCCAAAGAGTGCACATGGGAATTTGAAGAGAGACTTCAAACTTCTTATCCTTTTCTATTTGAAGGTACACTTCAAATATCCTATCTTTGATCTTTCCACAGTTATGGTCTTTTCAGTAATCTTTAGGTGAAACTTGGTAGCGTGGTTGTAAAAATGTCATTAGGGCATGTTATGTTTGATGGACGAAAATGATTAGAAGTGGATGCCAATGTTTGCAAATGGATGCATTAGGTGCACTAGATAGATATTTATTAGGATAATCGGCCAACTAGGTACCTGCATATGCGTGTCTGTTATCCATTGCATTTGCACATGGTTTTGTGTGTGTGTGTGTGTGTATGTATATATAAATGGATGTTGCATATGGATGATGCATTCGGGTGAATGATTGAAACATACATATAAAATTATCAATTATACTAGAGTAATTGGATATATTTGGTTGCATAGCATAATCATACTTTCATTACAAGAGGTTAACTAAATCAGTACATCGACTACATTTTCGCATTAGGTAAGTTCATATGCATTTCAGTTCGCATAAATCACAAATTGCATTCGTTAAAAATAAGGACAATGGTGGAGTAGATGGATGTTGTCCTTAGATGCTGGTTGTTAGTTACGTTCTTCTGTCTTTGGAGATTCCGAGGATGAAATGCTTTTGGGAGGAGAATTTAACACCCCGATATTTTATAAGAAATATAATTAAAAAGAAATTAAAAGCTCACATGGTACAGTGGTAAAGGCGCATGTTGACTTCTTTAATGACCAAGGATCAAGTCGCATTGTCGCCCAAAATCTGGAGCGATGTTTTTTTAGCTAGTTCGTTTCCAGCGATTTTCCTACGTATTTCAGTGTTGTTTACGACATGTGGCGGCTTTTCATTCGCTCCAGTGATGTAATAGGATCAGCTGGCTAAAATTTATTGGTTCAGTGATGTGTATAAGCTAGAATGGGTAACCATTAAGTATATGAAAGAACCAGATTTAATCTAAAATAATTTAATGGATTATATTCACTCAAACAATTTATAAATAAACCATCTAATTTAAACCTAATATCTTATTCAGCCATAATTCTACAGTAAAATTATTGTGCATTATTCTTCCTCCTTTTCTCTACTAAATAAACAAATCACTACCAAATTATATTATCTATATATATCAGGCAATTTAGGGAATTTAGAAGAATCAAAGGGAGAAAGACTAATGTAAAGCTTTTTCAAATTTATACAAGCGCAAGTGTCAGGTAAGTTAGAATTAATATGAAATAGAAAAATAAAGTAGTTCAATTTCAATTCTTTTCTGGCATGTTAATATGAATTAATTTCTGTTATTAATTGAGAGTAGATGTAAATTTGTGCAACGCCTTCTTCTTCTTTCACTTCTCAAATCTAATCCATGTTTGGTTTAAAATACGAGACATATAAATTGTCTATTCACATTTTATTGCATAAATAAGATTGAAATTTATGTAAATTATTTTATCTTCTCCTTCTACCACTTCTCAATTCTAATTCATGTTTAGGTTGAAATTTGAAAAAACAAATTTTTATTCATGTTTCACGGCGTAATAAGATTGAGTTAATTAAATTGAATTAGAATTGTTATTTAATTTCTAATGGTAGAACATGTTAGTTGGATAAATTCAGAATATGTTACTTGAATAAAATTGTGGTTTTGATTGATATAATTACATAATTCTGAATATGGTTTTGAAATAAAAGTAGAAAGTCTAATTGGCATAATTGTTTGTTTCATATGTGGCTTAAAAATGTAAAAAATGAAATATTGTGCAATTAAATAGTTTATGGCTATTAGATAAAAAATTTGTACATATTAAATCTCTAAAAGGGGAACGTATATTAGGGTGGAAAAAAATTATAAATTAAATAGACCTTAAAGGCTAGTGTAAATCTGTAACAAAATGGTATAAAAATTATAAACAAATCATACGGATTGAACGGACGTGAAATTGAAACACCATTTATGTAAGCAAAAGGGAAATTGTGAAATAACCAAATCAGATGTAAAAATGGCCTAAAACAAATTAATGGAAATAAATAATATGTAAACTGTAATGGTAAAATTAATTAATATGGAAGCGATTTGTTAGGCAGGCCTTGTAAAGGTCAGGATAGGTGTTTCATGCAGTTAAGACCAAAATATAGTTTTGGTTGTACGTATTAGGAGCGGGCAAGTAGGTTCGCAAGGATGTTTCTTACCTTTCATAGGTTGTTAGTATGTAAGATAGATAGCATCCGCAATCGTAGGCTTCTTCAGATGGATCGACGCGGACGGAACATGACAAGTGTGCTACGACATAGACTTTTTAAGCAGATCATTGGAGGATTTTCACAGCTGACCCAGCTGCGGACGCTCTTTCGGAAGACCAAAACTTTGGATAGGGAAAAGTCCATGTTGATGACGAGGAGACAGGAGGATAGGAGTCTAGTTTGGCAGAGCCTGAGCGCAACTTCAGGGTCATTCGATGTTGTTTGGGTCGGCGTCAGTCATACGTAAGAGGCATTTAGTCACAATGCACAGGTACAGAGTACGACTTTCATGCTGTAGCATGTGAATAGGTAAGGACAGTAGGTCCGACAGGCCAATTGACATTTAGTATTACTGCATGGTTGACTTTCCTAAAGTGACCATGGACTTTGACTTCTTAGGAACTATATCTAAGAAGGATTCACTAATTATATTATTCACCCTCTGCGATATCCGAGGAAAATCTGGAATTAGACTGTTTTATTCTTTCTACTTTATCTTATTTCTCATTCATCGGACTTTATGTCTGACCCATTCCTATTTTCACCAAAGCACAGGAGGGCAGGTCTAGGTTGCAGTTATTTGCCGTTTGGAGGTCATTGGTGCAGTTGATATCTTCAGCTTTTGTTTCTTTTGTTTCATGTACTTTGTTTCTCTTTTCCATACTTTACTCTATATATGGGGACGTATATTGTGAACTTTGTCATGTTTTACATTTTAGTGGAGACTACTTGGTACTATTGATTTCAGAAATAAATTTTGAATAATATTGTTTTTGATGAAGCTGTTTTGTTATTAATTTATAATTAGGTAAAGTTTTATTCCGCTATAATATTTTAATCATTTTATGATGTTGTCTTAGTCTTGTGCTATGATATGGATTTTTATTTCATCCGATCATCTGTGCTTCTAATCATGTCTGATTTTCGAAGTGTCTAGAGGTGCGGGGCGTCACAGGAAGCCTGGGTTTGAGAAAGCTGCAAGGTTTGATGAAGGTAACCGCATTAAAGCTCATATGGATATTCATACAGGGCAGCGGTCTACGGTCTCAGCGGATGAGAAATTGGACGGTAAGAATAAAAACTTTTGGACCATTAATGAAAACAAAAATGCATCATACACATGGAAATTACTGCTCAACACATGACGAAGGGTCAAGGATACCATTGAAAGGAAAGTCGCTAGTAGGTATGATCCATGGAATGACGGTTAGTCACTAGTAGATTTGATGGAAGAGGATTATTTGTCGATCATAGGTGGCCAAATGTGTCTTCTTTCATCTTCGATGGATGATGTAGAGAAAATAACGACTATTTGTTTCCTTATAATTACCGAAAGATTAGTAGGATTAGATTAAGCTGCAGTAGTTTAGAAGACTATTGGTAATGAAAACTAAAAATAATGAGGAGTTATCCTTATACATAGCATGGAATCAGGTCAGAGAGGGGAACATCAAGATAAATGGTGTATAGTACCTGGAATACAACGTGTGCACTAAAATTGTCCATTTGCGCATTACTATTAAAAACCAACAAATTACATACTAAAGATAGAATATCAAGATGGAATAATTCAGTCGACACGCACTGTGTCACATGCAAACAGGAACCAGAATCTCCCACCTATTTATTCTTAATTGCACGTATCCTTACATAATCAAATTGAAACCACCAGATTTTTGCATATATAAGACAAAAAGTAGGTATTCTAAGTAGTGTTCAACAGAAGCACATGCAATAAATCATGCAACAAACTGGTAGATGTATTAGTTAAAGAAATAATTTGGTGCATATGGTCGGAACGCAACGTAGATTAGATCAAAGCAAATAATGACGGACTATAAACAACTACAGAAAGGAACAAATCTATAATCTATAATAGAAAACAGGAAACCACTCCTGCTGAGTTGGACATCCTGCAATCAGTTCTTTCTACCCTTTCTGCTCTTTTACGTTTCTCTCTTTTTCTCTTTTCTTTTTTACTTCCCCCTCATCGTTTTTGCATTGACCCGTTCAAAATACTACTTTTTTACGCGATTTTTTTTTCCGCTTCACTACCCTTCCAGCCGTTCACCCCATATTCCACCCACGTTCACCGCACTATTCTCAGCTTCTTTCCGTTTCAATTTATCTTCTTCCCCTCAACCGAAAAGTTTATTACTGCCCTTCCAATCTTCATCGCATCGTCACTGATTAATTTCCTCACCTGTTACTGCTATCGGAGCAATTAAGTTTCAGAAACTCTCCAACTACACCCAAAGGTTGTTCATTTTTTCACTCTTCTACTTTTTAATTTTAATAATTTACGTGCTGTAATTGATGAGTTATCCTATTCAACATAGCAGATTGAGCTCGATTTGTCCCACCATCCACCTTTGTTCAGCTGTGTCAAGACCTAGAAATTATGAGGTAAAGTCGACAAAATCAAGTTTTCCGTCCTCTATTCAGTTATTACAAAAAATATCAAATCTTTTGATCAAATCAGATTAAATAAAAGCCATGCTGATCTTTGTTCAATGACTTCCCAAAATAGATTGACTCGATTTACAGTAGCTTGGACCTTTCTTCACCTGCATCGGAAACGACAATTCTGAGGTACGCTCGAAATTCATTTTTTTTTCGCATTAGAATCTTCGAACAGTGTATTTTTGAAAGTCATGGTGTGCTTGAGTATTATGTGGTTGGTCTGCATATATTCACCTCGATTTACAGAAGGATATTTTCTGTTTGACTATATTGATAAAGGCGTTGATCAGTAACAGTGTTTTTGCATGTATGTATACCTCTACTAAACTAAACAGTCAGATATCAGATGCAACTGTCGCCCTCTACTCTCAACCAGCCGATTTCCTGTATTGAATTTTTTTTCAGACAAGGCAGTTAACCAGCATGTTGAAATGTCGGAACGACATAACTCTTTCAATTTAGATTCGTTTTACTGCGAAAATTTTTATAAACATTTACCAACTTCTGTTCTTTCATGCCTGTGCATTAGTTACTATGGTTACTGGACTTTGCCTATCCACTGTATCGTGTACAAAAAAAATGATATATGCAACTATGCATGGGAAAAGATCATATTACACAATCAACATATATCTTGGAACTTTGATAAAAAATATGATGACCTTTGTTATCTATGTGCCTATTCTATATTAATTAAACATTTGATCTTTCTATCCTGGTTTTATTTTTTCGGTTTGAACTGTTTTACAGTACTTTTCGTTGGTCCAAAATCTCATTTGACAACTGTTCTTCCGTAGTAATAATGCGCAAGATATGTGTGATTAGCTACTATACATGGTTATACTACGCAGTACACAATTTTTCCGATACGTATCCTGCAGTGAGTACAACGTTCCACATTCATTACCTTACCAATTTTAAAAAATGACTACCCTATAAGCCAACGCCATCAACTGGCTGTTGCTCCAATTGTTAAAAATGTAAATGGGTGATATTTTTAGCTGTTTTCAGTTCCACGACAACTTAGCAGACATTGGCGTGCTCCAAGTGTTAAAAAGCGTGATAGGTGGTAATGGTACCCGAACTGTTTGACAGTACTTTTCATTGGTCCAAAATCTCATTTGACAACCGCTCTTCCGTAGTAATAATACGTAAGATATGTGTGATCAGCTACTATACATTGTTTTGCTACGCAGTACACAATTTTTCCGACACGTATCCTGCAGTGAGTAGAACGTTCCACATTCATTACCTTACCAATTTTGCCGAGACAGTAAAAAAAATGACTACCCTATAAGCCAACGCCATCAACTGGCTGTTGCTCCAATTGTTAAAAATGTAAATGGGTGATATTTGTAGCTGTTTTCAGTTCCACGACAACTTAGCAGACATTGGCGTGCTCCAAGTGTTAAAAAGCGTGATAGGTGGTAATGGTACGCATTATATCGCTTCATGTGCAGACTCCAATCTGTTATACTCAATTACTACCACAGGCTGTCACCCTACTAAATTACCGATAGTATTACGGTATCATTTTATCTATTGGTATTCAAGGTAATAGCATGTTTACTATGAGGCACTGTAAAACAAAGATACTACATTCAAATTATGCTAAATGAGCATGGGAATAGAGTTAATATAACACATTAACTCATGGTGCATCCTGCGGTCTTATATCAAACATACACATGCAGTCTCCATTTAAGTTTCAGCTTCTAACTTACGGGATTAATTGGTAATATATTTGTTAAAATTGTAGTCATTTCCAACCTTCAACTGACCTATGCAATTTAGATAGATATCCATATGCAGCACAACATGCAGTAAGTGGGCGTCCTTAAAGTGTTATAGACTATACTTGAAATATCCTTAACTTATTTTATATTTATAAAGATAGTTTGACATTTTTTACTTATTACTGATACCAAGAGTGTAATGCGGTTGTCACTTTGCCACCAATCCATAATGTATATGTTTACCTAATTTTAAAACAGGCTACCGTTCATTGCAGGTTCGTTGGAAGGGGGAATTTGGTGGAGTTAGGCAAGCGACTTGGGTCAACTTTATCCAGTAGAGAGAGTGGGGTTAAAGACAGGTAAAAAGCTAAAACCAAGTTAACTACCTTTTGATGTACATAACCTTTAATTAAGTACATCTAAATCCAAACCGCACACAGAAGTCTGGTCTTTTTGTCCAATTTGTAAGTGAATATTCATAACAAATGCACACTTAGTATTCAGCAGACTTTGATTACTGTGATGCTATTATGGTTACCCCTACTAAATGCTCTTGAAAATTGTTTGCTCAGAACCATTGATCGAGTTATCATCGATGAAACAAATTCCAGTACAATTATTTTTTCCCTCTATTTCGCTAATGACTGTTTACGAGCGGGTCACAGTCTAAACTGGATGTTTAAAGATCTCTAATTCTGATAGTTTTACGTGCTTCAATTGCACGACATGTTTGATATATGGTCTGTACGTACTATTCTGCGTTGCGAATTTATTTAGATAACCTATTGATTCATGTAAAAATAAAATTACATGGTTTATGACCAAATTGGGTATTGACTACCGTTTGTAGGTTATGAAAATAGTTGAACTGCATATTCAACAAAACATTGACCACATTTAATTGCAGACATTAACAATTTTATTCTGAGAACCCTAAGTAAATTCAGTTGATTATATTTGAACAAGAAATAAATGGATACCAAGTTTAACCAATAAAAATGCGTATTACATTCAGATTGATATAGCATGTATGACTGTATAATGTCAGATACACCCTCATCAAAGCCTACAGACTACTTGATGATCAACCAACAGGTTAAGTTAGGTTAAGACGTAAATTTAATGCCAAACTCCCTACAAAAGAGTTGCGACAGGTGTAAAAAACCTATTTTGAATCAAATCAATTAGCGGACAGAATCAGGGGAAAAAAGAATAAGATGTACGATTCAAAGCGCAAGTAGTTGTACGAAAGTTATTCCTCGGCCTTCATAGCAACGCTAAACTTGCTTAAATCGCATTATATGAGTATAAATGGAAGAATGTTAATTTACCTCTATTAGTAAAAAAAGAAGACAAATGCTTTGTTGTTGATAAACCATTATTTCTCACCGCTATTAGGAACTGTCATACCTTTGTCCATGGAAGTGTTACATGAGCTAAATGAACATTTATTACACAGGCTTCAAAGAAATTTTGTCCAGTATTTAAACTCAGCGTGCCGCAACTGTCACCATTGGGTCTTTTTTTTGTTAGGTTTATGCAATTATGTTTAACTACTTACGGAAAGGATCTGGTTCGACATTCTTTACAGTCTGCCTATCCATTTACTGTAATTCTATTCATACCTACCCAAACATGCGTATAAAGGAAAGAAAAACATATACGCAGAATGGTAGCAGCAGGTTTGTTCATATGATTCTCTGTCGATGTGGTATGCAATATGAATAAATGAATAGTGTACAATGTACAAACATTACCAGTAAGCAGCCATCTGCCTATAAATAGGATTACTGCACAGATTTTATGTACAGAAAGCAGTTGTCTGCATACTTTGTTTATGATACAGTTTCGTTTCAGTTAATCATGTTTTGGGGAATATTATTCTAACCAAATATCTGTGCATTTTGTTGATTTTTTCTCCACTGTCTACTACGTTTCATTTACCCTTTCTCAGCCTTGTGCTTTTAACCACATGCAACCATTTTTTATTTTTAACAGTGCTTTTACTTTCTCCGGCCAGTTGTCGTCGACTCAGAGCACTCTTCGTACCCAAATTCAGTGGTCCGGGTGGTTGATTTTCATGTGGGACAGCGTACTATCACACATGCATACATGTCAGCAGCCGGTACACTTATTTTGTTCATGCTCTTAATAAAAAGTGCACTAACATGTACAACTCTATACATGAAACGTAGATGTTATTTTTGGGTTACAGAAGGATATTTTCTATTTACATTGTTGCAAAAAATCTCAAATCTTTTGATAAAATCAAATTAAATAAAAGTGATGTTTATCTTTGTTCATCGTCTTCCCAAAACAGATATGGACATTTCTTTACATACATCGGAAACTTTAATTCAGTTGTTTGTTTTACTTCATACTATAAGTTTTTGGTAATCATCATGCCAAGCTCACAGGTCCCAGTTGAATGTATTCTTTCCAAACTGTTTTATAGTGACAGTAATGGTATCAACTTGCAGGGCAATTTTCTTTTTTTGCTCGAACCTTTACACAAGTTTCAATAAATGTATTACACTGACTGCTAAAATTACCTAACTCTCTTCTTTTTTGTACGATCGCTCATTTGTCCACAGATTGCCGTAAGCAACAGTCAGTTCTAATACAAATTTCTTGGTGTTCATTTCACTGTGTGTACACTGTACAAATGACAAGAAGGCAAGCGTATTCAGTTCACGAGCGGAACTGCCATTTGTCGGTAAGAACATAACTTCCTAAATTTACCCAGTTAAAATGAAGCACACCTTTTGATTTTCTACATTTACTATGTTTTGGCTTTTAACACTACTTGAAAGCAATTAACAAATTTATTCACATAAAGCGTGTAGATACGTTAAAAAAAGTGTTGCAGAAGATTAGACCACAACATGCATATATTACTAATAAATTGAGATTTCAAAAAGAGTTGTAATACAAAATTATATATGGAAAAGCCTTAAACCATTGATGTAGATATGAGCTAACCACCCTTTCGAATAAGATGTAGTAATAATTGTACCATTTTTATTTTAATATGAATATAGTTAATCTGTTACCTTTGAAACCAACTACCATAATATCCACCAAAATACTTGAGTTCAAACAGTTATTATTCCAGCAGGGATTAACATTGTTAATTAGGATTGTTACTTCATAATATAAGTTTTTGGCAATCATTAGCGATGTTTTAATCTAGCATCAGGAACTTTTAATATGCTCAAGCTACATAGATCCACTGCCTTTTGTAAAATTCATTTAATTCAAGCTAAGGTTGCAGCATTCATCTTCAATATCTTCATGCCAATAGTGCGTTCTTTTTTGGAGTTCTTTATTCCACTCACAGTGACTTATTAGATTTATAGACCAACCATGAACACGTCGAACTGAGAACATACAAATAAAATATGCCACTTTAGTCCTAAAAATACTGATTTGCTTCGTAACTTAAGTTATATGACTTACCTCATCTTCATGTTCATCTAAAGTTTTACACTCTTCATTTTACTATCTGCAGCATTGTCGGCTGTTCCGTGCGAAGCGAAAAATGATACTGAGGGAAAAAAGAGTCAGACAAGAAGCGTGCAAAACCTGGTTTAATTGTACAGCTTGCTCCTATAACTCTCTTACTATTGGCTTATCTGAGTGCAAAAGCTATCTGTGCATAATTCATAGAGAAGCCTTGGTACGCATTTTCTGCCAACTAGAGAAACATAAAAGAGCAGGCGAGTATTACTTTTTTCTTTTCCTCGCTTCTACTGGATGACTGCGATGTGTTTGACTATTTGCTTTTGTAGTATGCAGAGTTAACCACCACTTTAGGTACTCACATGTCAAACATCGACGACACACGAACTCTCTAGGTATTTTATCTTCTACCACTTATGTTATATAAGTGGTACATTGTAATTTTTTATGTCTGCATGTGCACTATTAAAGTTCGATAACATGGAACACCATAATTATCCTCTTTAACAGACTCATCTACACTCATGTTCAACCTGTTATTAGTTCTATAGCGTATGGAACAATAGCATACCTTGCATTATGTGTTCAATCATAGTTCATGTAATAGTACCATTTAACTATGAAAATTACTAAACAATACTGATTGGCTGTTGGGATAAAAAAACATTTTACTTGCTCAATGTTTATTTATCACCTACTATACATTTTCATTTTCAACCAAAAAGGCAGTGACTATTTTCCTCCATGTCGCTTAGCTGGTGATCCTACGATGATTGTATGCCCTAAATTGTCCATCCCTTTATTTCATTTCGGCTCCATCAACTTCAACCCTCACTGTCAGGATCGTATTTCTTCCCAAACAAGTTCTTCCATTGGTGGGCATCTGACAGTTCGTATATTGAACCTGCTGTTACTTTACTGCTTTCTTTTTTGCTGTTTCTGCCCTATGCTGAATGTACTATTTCTGTATCAGGAAAAATGTTTTCTGCGCAAAACCTAGGGCCTCCTGCCTGTACATGCAGCCAGTGTGGTGTAGTTTTGTGGTTTCACGAAAGGGTTAAAAAAGGAAGCACGATTTCTACTCCCTTATTCTCTATTTGCTGCCGAAAAGGAAAAGTTCAACTCCCACTATATCAGGCCTGCCCACAGTATTTGATGAATTTAGTACGGTACAACAGTGGCCAACGTTGTAGAAAGTTCAGGGAGAACATTTGAACTTACAACTCTATATTTGCTTTCACGTCAATGGGTGGGCACGTTGACAATTCTATAAACAACGGTCGATCAGCATACATTTTTCGTATAAACGGTCAAAATTACCACAGAGTAGGATCGTTGTTGCCCACGACTGGTAAACCTAAATTTGCGCAACTATATTTTTATGACACTGAAAACGAAGTTGAGAATAGATTAACAGCACCTGGTGCGAATGCAAAAGATAGACTGGATGTAGAAATTGTTAATAATTTAATACGCATGTTTGACCATTGCAATGTGCTAGCACAAGTTTTCAGAATGGCAAGGGATTGATTTCATAACACCGAATACCAACCAATATGTTTGACGCTGAGTGAGAGAAGACATAGGGATGGTAGACAATATATTCTTCCCACTTCATCCGAGATTGCAGCATTAACTGACATTGCAAATGTTGACTCCTGTGGGCACAGAGACATTATTATAGAGGAGCGAAGCGGTTTATTAAAGCGAATAAATGAGAAGCATCCTTCTTTTATGGCTATGCAGTATCCTATTTTATTTCCATATGGTGAAGATGGTTTTCGACCTGATATACAGTATAGGGCTTGTGATAACAGTAGAGAAATGAAGCGGTTGACGGTTACAATGCGAGAGTACTATGCTTATCGCCTTCACCACAGAAATGAAGATGGATCTATATTGTTGATGGGTGGACGACTTTTCCAGCAGTTTATTGTTGACGCATATACATGTATTGAAGAAGACAGATTGTCATGGGTAAGAGGTCATCAGGGCAAGCTAAGATGTGAAGTTTATAGTGGTTTGCATGACGCAATAGGCATTGGTGACACATCTGCATATTGCATAGGGAAAAAGATTATACTACCATCTTCTTTCACCGGTGGTCCTAGGTACATGGTGCAAAACTATCAGGATGCAATGGCAATTTATCGGTGGGCTGGTTCTCCCGATTATTTTTTAACATTTACCTGTAATCCGAAATGGCCAGAAATTGAAAGTGCGTTGGAACTTATTCCTGGTCAGCGAACATAAGACAGACCTGATATAGTTTCCCGTGTGTTTCATATAAAGCTGATGGAGCTGATGAATGACATAAAGGAGAAACAACACTTCGGTAAAATAAAATCAGGTAAATTTTATTTTCTCCATAACATTATTTTTTATGTATACGTACTATTTTTTTTCTCCTTTGTAGTAATCTACACCATAGGATTTCAAAAGAGAGGACTTCCACATGCTCATGTGCTTATATTTGTAACTGCGAATGAGAGGCCAAAGACGGTTGCAGATGTAGATGGAGTTGTTTCCGCCGAAATTCCTGATATAAATTCTGATCCTTTTGCTTATCAATCGGTATGTCAGTATATGATTCATGGGCCCTGTGGAGAGGTAAATCCTAATTGTCCATGTATGGTTAGTGGGAGTTGTTCAAAGCATTACCCAAAAAAATATTGTGAGCAAACAACTTTTGACAAAAAAGGTTACCCTTTATACCGTCGTAGAAATAATGGTAGGTACACCCCTGTTGCTAATGATTTTCGTCAAGACAAAAGTTGGGTTATTCCACACAATGTTGATTTGGTGGTGAAATATCAAGCTCACATTAATATTGAAATATGCAACAGGGCACGATCGGTTAAGTATTTGTTCAAATATATTAACAAGGGTCACGACAGAGCTAGCGTAATCATAGATAACAATGTTAACAGTGGTAAAACTTTTGTTCGTGAGGTTGATGAAGTTAAGACATATCTTGATTGTAGATACGTGTCAGCTTCTGAACCAACTTGGAGGATTTTTAAGTTTGACATTCAGTATCGAACACCAGCCGTTGAGAGACTAATGTTTCACCTTCCTGGTGAGCAAACTGTGTTTTTCAACGATACGGATGATTTGATTGATTTGCAAAACAGGCCTAATTTGGAGAAATCAATGTTTACCGAATGGATGCAAACAAATAGGTCTTGTGACAGTGCTCGTGAGCTTATGTACATTGAATTTCCTACAAAGTGGGTATGGGATAAAGCCAAAAAGGAATGGAAAGTAAGGCAGAAAGGAGACATGATAGGACGTATATATTATGCTCATCCTACATCCGGAGAGAGGTTTTACCTTCGTATGTTACTAAACATAGTTAAGGGTCCTACTTCCTTTGAAGATATTCGGACAGTTGACGGTGTGTTGTATGATAACTTCAAAAATGCTTGCGTTGCTCGTGGATTATTGGAAGACGACAATGAGTGGGATGAAGCACTAAATCAAGCAGCTATATGGGCGTCGCCATCATCGTTGCGTGATATGTTTGTGATGATGCTTATGTTCTGTGAGGTATCCAAACCTGAAGAGTTGTGGGAAAAACATTGGGAAACTTTATCATGGAAAGAGCAAGAAAAGTTAGGTAACACTACTACCCTGCATGGCGCCCATTATTTCAAATCTGCATCGCTTATTGAACTTGACAGAATATTACATAGAAGCGGTAGAACTATTACAGAGTTTTGGAATGTTGACTTGGAATATATTTTAACGGAGCAACATAAAGATAATGCTTTAATAAATGAGGAAGAGGGATATGATTCTCTGTTATTGAACGAGGAAGCTAACAACCTATTACCCTGTTTAAACATTGATCAAAAAAATGTATTTGATGTTGTTTGTGCTGCAGTTCGTATGTCGTTGGGTGGTTTTTTCTTTGTTTATGGAAGTGGAGGTACTGGAAGAACCTTTTTATGGAAGACTATTATAGCTTGCTTACGAGCGGAGGGGAGAATTGTACTAGCAGTTGCTTCATCTGGCATTGCATCCTTGCTTCTTCCAGGTGGAAGGACTGCACACTCTAAATTCAAAATTCCTATTAATTTAGATGACTCCTCAACATGTGACATTTCAAAGCAATCTTCTCTTGCCGATCTTTTGCGTAAAGCTGATTTAATTATATGGGATGAAGCTCCCATGATACACCGTAATGCATTAGAGGCTTTCGAGAAAAGTCTTAGGGATATTTTAAGCACTGACTCAACTGTTCCTAACAAAAATATTTTTGGAGGTAAGACTATCTTGCTTGGAGGAGATTTTAGACAGACATTACCCGTTGTTCGTAAAGGATCTAGACAAATGATTGTGCGTTCTGCTATTAACCAATCTCATTTGTGGAGCCAATGTAAAGTTTTCACATTAACAGTCAACATGCGGTTGTACCGTGGTAATTTAACTAAAACCGAAATTGATGACCTCAGCAAATTTTCGCAATGGATTCTGGATTTGGGCAATGGTAAAATACCTACTTTTTCTTTGGTTGATGGTGAAGAGCCAAATTGGATTGTAATCCCTCCTACACATCTTCTATCTTCCAGCGGAAATGGAGTAAAGGATATAGTTGACAGCATTTACCCTAATTTAAATAATAATAATATACTGAACCATGCGTACCTAAGAGATAGGTGTATACTGGCACCTACCAATGATTGTGTGGAGGAAATTAATTCTTATGTGATGAATGTTTGTGGTGGGTGTCTCACAAGCTATTTAAGTGCAGATTCAATTAGTTCAATTTCTGATTCACATGAAGATATGCACAATCTATATCCAACTGAGTTCTTAAACAGTCTTAAAATTTCAGGTCTTCCTAATCATGAACTTCGTTTGAAAATTGGTTTTCCAATATTGTTTCTTCGCAATTTAAATCATAATTTGGGTTTGTGTAATGGTACAAGACTTATTGTCACCCAACTGTCAAAAAGGGTTATAGAAGAGGAGATCGTGACTGGGACCAATATTGGCAATAAAGTTTTGATCCCGCAAATTGTTCTTACATCAACTGATACAAAATGGCCTTTCATTTTAGGACGTAGACAATTTCCAGTAAGGGTTTGTTTTGCGATGACGATCAACAAAAGTCAGGGTCAGACTTTAAAACATGTCGGAATATATCTGCCCCGTCCAGTATTTACGCATGGGCAACTATATGTTGCCATATCCAGGACAACTTCTGCACAGGGTTTAAAAATATTACTGGGGCAGCACACCAATGAGCGTAGAAACTACACACAGAATGTAGTGTACAAAGAGGTCTTCGACAACCTGACAGGTCTGGTTTCTATCTATCTTATTACACTAAGTAATTGAATCCCCATTTCAGTTATGTTTTTCTTATGTGTGTGTATGCAGATCTGCCTCATACAGAAGACTATGCACAACAAAATGAGCAACCTTAGCAATTCGCATACGATATCCACGCCCGTCTTTGTCTTTCGAGTTTCTTATGGTATGAAACCGATGACTTTTACTGTGAACTGCATTTTTTACTGCTTATGTTTGTACATTTTAATATTTTCTGCATAGCACACAATGGGTAGAAAGTCCTTTTTTGGTTTTGTAAATTTCATTCTTTTCTTTGGATGCCGGTTGCTTGACAGTTGACAGAGTATTTTGTTGACTTAACTAATCATCTATTTGGACTATCACTACAATACTATCACTTTTTCCATTACCCGTTTGTTGGATTCTAAACAAAATTCTGCATATTACTGTAATCCAGATTACTGTCCATCCTAATTTACGAACTGCTTGATGTCTGTGTTTATGCAACAAATACATGTGCCGAGTTGTTCTAATTTTTCTTAGCTGTCCCTGTATTTTTGTTAAAATTATGCTTCTGCTACCATTTTTTTCCCTCATATTTGACATATACCCAAACCTGGTGGTTACTATATGTGTCTTTTTACGTCAAATTTACATTTTGAAATAGTATCATTCAATCCTCAATGCATTTCCTGCATACAAATTACAAAAGGTTTTATTTCTTATCGACATTAAGGTGGAAACTGCCATGAATATTGGGTATTTACTACATAACAATATTGGATTCGCTTTACTATGAAAACAATACATTTCAATTCAAGTTGATTTGATTGGTTATTTTCTAGATAATAACTAGAATAATCTCAATTCTTACCATTTACAGCTGGATTCTAAAGCAAATTCAGTTGTAAACCCTATTTTATGAACTGCTTGACGTCCTCCCGCACTAACATATATGTGTACTGCCATTCTAACTTTTTTTGAAATCGTTCCAATATTTTGGTTAACAATGTGCTTCTTTTGGTAGTGGAAAAGTTTGATATTGGATGTACCGACCAATTTACATCATAACTTTAATATACCCAGACATGGCGGCTGTATCCTTTTTTACTTTAAATATACTTTTTGCCACAGCATTGTTCAATCCTCACTGCATTTTTTGAAGACAAATTCCCAATTGCGTGCTTTAGTTTATTGAAATGAGGATTAAAATATTGTTTTGATTCATTATTAACCATGTATCTAATATCCCCATACGTAAGCTTTACTTTTTAGTTTTATCATTTTCATAATTTTTTTATTAGTTTCAAAATTTAGCTTAATTAGCAAGGACATGCAGTATAATATGGAAGTCTTACTGAAATAAATTTCAAACCATTGTTTGCATCTCCCAGAGAGCGTCGATAATTTAGTTCTGTTCTTATAACCTTCTATAAAATAAAACTGTTAAGTTGAGCTACAAATATAAACTTCTATAAAATAATTTAGTTCTGTTCTTTCAAACCATTAGGTATGCTGCTATTTTTTCCGTTTGGTTGGAAACAAGTGGTCATTACCGATCACCATTAAGGGTTAATAAAAGTTAGTTTACACACTACCAGATTTGCATGTAGTATGCTTGCACAATAAATGAAACAAATTACAGTTACCTTGGAATCACCAGAAATTTTAACATTGGAGAAAGAGGATATGGGTAACTTGGTACGCAAGTTGTAAGGTATAATATTGTTAACTCTAATGCCTTCTCATGTTGATAATTTTCATGAATCAGTGGCAGAGGTCAAAGAGAGTACAATGGGTGCAGTGGACAAGACAGAACAGAAGGCATCAGACATCAAAGAGGGTGCAAACAGTTCTATACCAAACACGGTTGAAACTACAGAAGGAACAGTTAGAAATGCAGCAACAATAACGAAAAAAGCTGGAGAAAACATAGCAGGAAACTGATGGGAGCAGTATATTGCTGATAGAATAATGTTTGTTCAACTGTACGAACATATCATCATAATTGTAGACGTTGTATTTAAATTTTGGCCCGTAATGCTATCATCTGTTTTTACAAGGTAAATAAAATTGGTGACAAATATTGGTTAGACAAGTCTGTTGAATATATTAATGTAAAATTTGATCATTTTGTTCTATATGCGTTTGCACCATTACTTAATTAGGCAATACTGAATACTGTGCTGAATATGGTTTCCATTTTCAAAAATAAATAAATATGCTGCAAAACAGTCTACAGAGATCTACATCACAACCCATTACTGTTTGACCGTACTACTTTACATAAGTCCATGTCATAATTGTCTGCACTCACTGAAACGTTCACAACTTCTACTATTTTCCCTAATTTATATTTGTTTTATTTTGGTAATTTCGTAAATCAGTTCCACCAGTATGTGATTTTGAAGTATTTTCCGATTTGCAACCTTAATTATACATAATAGCTTACTTAAAGTAATTAAAAATATATCGATTAATCAAGGTCTCATCTAACTCATAAAAGCATCATCATAATAATTTTACAGTACAAGACAATAATACAAGCACATGCACATTTGTCATATTTTTATGTGGTACTTTATCATATGTACAGTTGGCTGATGTCAACATTTACATCACGTACAAACCTGTGGTATACAGGCGGAAAACACAATTGCTACTAAACAACGTATAACATATTTTATAACAGATAATAATTACAAGTAGGAATAAATTATGTCCATACAATAAATCAGAACTAGCCACATGGCATACAATGAGAACAACTTTTCAAAACAGACGTTTTGTATACGTTATAATAATTGGTCATCCTTATTTTCGCTACTGCACTAACGTTTAATAATTGTTCAGCCTGTTTTTCGTTACTGCATAACTGTTTTTTTTCTGTACGCAGTATAATTTTATACATACATTTTACCGTTGTACGGGTGATATCCACCTTTATATCTACTTCATTTCTGTCCGCCGTTCCACTCATATCAAACTGCCAATCAGCTTTCTAGGTACATAATTTTTCTTCTTTCTTGTTTGCACGCTTATTTTTTTACGGCATGCTACCAAAGAAATTGATAAATTGCTAACTATCATTGCTATGTTTTCTTTATGAAGATACAATGGACGATAATTTTCAATTGCTTTCCAACTTAGTCTATGGCACCAACTGGAACACAATCAAAGTTCGAGTAGGAAGACTTTGGATTTTGGTTAGCCAAAAGACAAACGAATCGTACTCTCTAAACTTGCAACTTCTAGACAGAGAGGTAAAATATCCATCTACATTTATTAACACCCAACCTATCTGTTCATTTATGTGTTTATACGGACTGTCTTCTACAGGGGAATGAGGAAATGGCAGTTGTACGTAAGTACAGTTTGCATCGTTTTGAAAATATGTTCGAGGAGCAGTCCGTATATGAGATTACCAGGTTCAACGTACAAGACTCGGATACAAATTTCAAGGCTATTGACGAGCCATTAACTATTGTCATTAGGGTGGACACTCAAGTAAGGAAGGTACATGAAGATACCAACAACATTCCTCGCTACAAATTTGGATTTGTGGATGATGACACACTTAACAAGAAGGGTCAGCTTACAGGTTTGTCTACAATATTTTTGTTTCAAACTCTCTTAACTCACCATTTGTCCATTGTAGTATTACCTAACCAATGTTTTAACCGGATTAGACGTAGGAGACATTCTTTGTGCTATTACCCCTGTTCTTCAGATTACTAGACAAGATGGAACTCAATCAGTCAAAAGACAACTTCACCTTGAATTAACAAGGTTTTATACAGCTATCTACCTACAATACAGTTTATCCAACATCCAACATCGTTTTTTTAAAATATCATCTTACTTATAAATAATTTATGTTCCTTTATATGCTCAGTGGGAAATCATCAATTGTATCTCTTTGGTTTGAAAATAAAATTTTGGTTGATGAGTCATTGCTTCAAACATACTCCCATCCCATACCAATAGTTGTTACATCTACTTCAGTTTCTATTTACGCAGGTAAGTACTTATTTATTTAATCATTCATATAATAATTATTTGTTCACTGCTATCGTTTTTATGATTATTTCATATCTACTGCCTTTAATTGCAGGATCAATAGTTTATGACTCCACTAAATCAACCAAGATATACACTAATGTAAAAGTATCCCCCGTCTATGAATATTTTGAGAGGTATTTGCTTAAACCTTAATTATACTCTTACTGTACTTACTGTATTAGTTCTATTTATAATTTTTTGTCTGCTTTTAATTTCCTCCCTCGGTACACAGTATGCCATCAACAAAAAACTTCTTCTTCTTAATAAGACTCCTTCTATCGACGAGACCGCTGATTTAGAAACTGTTCACTCCACTATAGCACATCTTCAACAAGAGGTTAGAGTTGCAAATTGTCGGGTATGTTTTTTTCTTCATCCAAACCCAACATTACGTTCATGATTACAATCACATTTGGCTGTTTTAATGATGCAATTTACACGACCATAATACTATTCCTGTTTCCTACATATTACTCCCTCCCGTACTTTTTTACACAATTATAATTTTTTTTATATACCTTTCCGTTCTATTGTATGTTGACAGTTGGTAATTTTAAACTCTTTCTTATGTTTTTCCCTTTACTTTCATTCTAACTAACTTTTTCATTACATTTTAATATTCGATCCTTTTGCCTATTTGTTAATGTACTGTCATATATTTTTAGGGAAAAAAATACGATGTTCATGCTACGATCACTAAATTGAGGACCTCTTCACCTTGGTTTTACAAGTCATGCATGATGTGTAAAGGATCTGCATATCTGGAAGGAACACAATACTTATGTTCCAAATGCCACCAACCGGTCACAGAACCTCTTAATAGGTTGATATCTCTTTACCTTAGCCAAACTATCATGATTATATATTTTAATTAACTATTCTACTGCAGGTATCATTTGAACATCGATATTGTTGATGGTACTACCTCATCAACTGTGACCGCGTTCGACAAAGAGGCGGAGAAACTTCTTGATGTCAACGTGGATGAAATGATCAAAATCTCAAAGATGGTTAAACAGATTCAGAAATTATTATTATCTTTACCTTTACGTTTTCACCATATGTTCATTCCCTTTACTACTTTTGTTTTTCTCCGCTTCAGGAAAACGGAGATAAGAAGGTGGAAAACATTTTTCAACAACCGGTAGGAATAGACGCTATTTTTGAATTTAGGCCGAACAACTACAAAATGAATAACAAAGATACAATCCTCACAGCTCGAAAAATAACAAAGAAAATCGTGTCTTCTCAGTTATCTTCTTCGGCGTCACAGGTAAAATTTTCGCGCAATTATATGTGCAATGATATTTGCATATAGTTAAATTGTTAAAACACCTAACTTTTTTTGCAAATTTTCTTTTAAAATTTGTGTATCATATTTTAGATCACAACCTTGACTGCACAAAATACAAACGTTGATAATGGTGCAACCAAATCCACCTACACCACTTCAACTACGTCTGGTTACAAAGGAAAGAAACCGGTAATAAAACATTTGACTACTCTAACTATGTGGTTGAAATTGTTTACTGAAACTGCTTATATTCAACATTATTTTAAACTTCATACAGGTCGTTCATGATATTCTCAATGAAAGTATTGAAAGCAGTCCTACTTCATCAACTACAAAAAAGGGTGGAAGAAGAGAACTTGACATAGCTGTACGTCTGCTTACACATTTTGCATTCAATTCTACCATTTACATAGTTTTAGTTTATTATAATATTGTACAAGTCCACATTAACCTTCCCCTTTCTATTATAAAACTTTCTTGATCTTTTTTTTTCTATAACTATAACTACTGGTACCAACCTAATCAATGGTACTAAACAAAATTAATTTTTTCCTAGGATGAAGATAATGTTGGCAGTGGACTAGACTCTGTCCGCACTCAATGTGGAGAAAAGCATAGGAAGAAATAACTGTTACCACCCAATAACCAAGTTGGAGAAAAGCACTGGACAAATAATACATAATTCCATTCTCACATAATAAACTTGCTACTCTTCCTTCTGTATTTATATTTTGCTTTTTTCTTCCCTGTTCTTTATTACTATGTACTCTTCCTTTGTCTTTTAATAACATTCATGTACTTATTGCTACTCATTTAGTAATTTTCCAACATGAATTTTTACTATCATAGTTACAAAAATCAAATATATTCCAATTGCTGCATTGCAATCATACTAAATAACATATACCTTATTATTTAGCTTTGCATCATACCAAAACAAATACAAGACAACAACAACAAGAATTCACATATTACATACCTCAAACGTACCCGTGTGCGAAGCATATAAACAACTACAGAAAGGAACAAATATTTGGGAAGAAGAAAAATAGGGAACGGGAACTTTTCTTTAAAGATTTTGGTCACATCCCATCACCGTCACCTCGAGCTGCTAGATGGACTAGACGAGATTCGATTCAAAACTGTAGATGAACCGCACATACTGGAAGCACCATAAATCGAATTGCGACATTTACTCAGTAGCGAAATATCTAGAATGATGTTAATAGGCCTGTCAATGGTACGGTTTTCAATCCGACCATGTCATATTAATATTGATAAACCTTTTGCATTTTACTACCCAAACCCGACAGGGGCCCGATCCAAGTCGGGTACGGTTTTATCAAAACCCGACCCGGTTAGGGTTAGATCTGACTATTATTTTTCTAACGTACCAAAACAGGAGTGTGTATGTTATTTATTTATCATTTTGTTTGTTTACATGTACATATTTTTGCGTACTTTTGTTGTTAACTTGACTACATCACCGTCCACTTTATATGTTAACATTGTTTATATACAAATTTTACCAAAATTGCAGTTTTAAAATATATATTTAACATATATTTATGAGTTAGATATACTGTTATTACCCAGCAGGCCTAATAAGCCGATGGGCTGGGCTCAGATATTGGGTTGAAATACCCTACGGGTTCAGGATAGGGTCGGATTTTAATTATTGTAAAAGGACTCGGGTCTGGCTTTTATAATACTCGCACTGAACCCGACCCATTGACAGACCTAGATGTTAAGATGAGTGTCTCGCCATAAATCTACGGATACAAGTGGAATCCATAAATAAGTTTACTAAATCAAATACAAAAGGAAGTTAACGACGAATTAGGCAGATATAGTATTTATTTTTATTGGGCTGTTTTAGTTTTTAGACCTCGGCATTTTAGGCACTATAGTAGCTTTTGAGTTGTTCAAACATGTTGTGATACTCTTTAAACAATTTGTTTCCTAGATGATCACACATGATCACATTTCTGTACCTTCTTTCATTTTAGTAAATAAAGAACCTGGTTCAAAAAAGTTCATATTTAATTATTTATTCAAATGTATACATTGAATATATTACATATATTCTTAAGCTACAAATAACATATAATAAATAAAGCATGTGTATAACCATAATATATATACATATATATACATTTAGGTATCAAGATAATGCCTGGTTCAAGATAACACGTGCTCCCTTAAAGTATGCATTCATTAAAATGAAGCCTTCTTTTGATCAAGACAAGCACCCGAATTCAATCTGCAATGATGTCTCCATTGTCTGAATTATTGTCATGAAGTGTTATATCAACTCTGAGAATGTCAGCATATTTCTTCATAGAACCATTGAGTCGCACCCTTTCCATAGATATAAAATTTGAATTTTTCATCTAAATCCTTCGATCCTTTATGAGAATTTGCTGAAAGCTACTTCAACTTTAGTAAGGTAGATTTCCTCTGTTCGTTTAAATCAGACCATTCGATACCTACCATTTTTGTTCACTACTTCAACATCGACACTTTGGGAATTCCACCCCTTTGGAACTCAAATTTGTATATCATGCTCCTATAGTTCTACAAAGAAAGGCTCCATGTTGCTCTGGATAATAATTTCATTATTGTAAACTCTATGATAGTAGGTAAAATCTGACATGCAGTTCCATTGCGTGCCACAGCTCATTTGCCAGCACAAGCAGATTACATACACAATTATACACTATGTCGGGGACTTAGTATACACACTATAACAAATCATACCTCCATGGGCCTAAATTTCCACAAAAATCGCAACCCAAGTCCAAGCTCCTGTGACCTATTCCTTTAAATATATCTTGTAGGTTGTAATAAGAAGCGGTCAAAACAACATTTTGGCGACTGGAATTATAAACTGTCCGTAACAAAAATTTATACTGGTTGTTTTCCAATTAATTCTTATGTCCATTAAGGTTAACAATTCTAATCCAACATTGCATTGCACACTCAGTTACTTACTTACCCCTTCCCGTTGTGCAAAATACTGATGAAGCCTTATCAACCACACAATACTTCCAAACCCAAGTGTAACTTAAAACTTTTAATAAGAGAAATGGGAAGATTCTTCCATTGGAGACCTTAATCAAGGCAGACCCCGTCATTTAAAAACTATTTCCAAAGTGGTTTTCTAACAATGTTGTCAATGGTCAGTGGGTTCTAACTACAAAGACCTCTAACAACTATTTAAGGCTTCCGACATTTAACGTCTAACTATTACCACATCCATCGCTGATTAAATTGTAGCCATGTAATACCCAAGCCACTTAATACATTTTATTGAAAAATAGGCAGACTCTAGTCATCTAATACCTTAATTAAGGCATACCCTATTATTTAATACATATTTTCAAGGCATGCTCCTTAATGGTACTATCAATATATGACCTTAGCAATGTGAGAGACGGTACCCAAGCCACTTAATACCACATTAATAAGGACTAGTGTAACGATCCGTAAATTTTATTGATTTTATTATTATATTTAATAGAAATTTTATGAAATTTTAAATAATAAAATTTTGAAATAAAAATTTAATATTTGGAATACGTCTATTTGAACATAGCAAATGGTAAATTTTCATCTGTTAATATGGAAGTTTATTTTGTTGAGTAATTTTATTTAAATTTAAATCAGTTAATATTTGATTATGATAAAATATTTTCCAAACCTGAATATTTTTATATATTAAATTTGTAAATCTTCTGAGTGGGACGTCATATTTCATTTCTTCAAATTTGGACTACTATTTCTTCGTTTATCTTAGTTCTTGCAGAATAGCAGCATTTTCGGTACCGATTAGTACCGATTATTGACTTTTGATAAGATGATCGTATCACTATTATCTATATATCATTCTGATCATCTCGTCCTACTGATCTCTACGGTATATTCAATTCTGTGTTTTGAAGTCCGATTCACGGCGGAATCCACGAAAACGATAACCGTATCGGTACAGGTTTTGTGTCTTTTGGTTTTTAGATGACGTTTCGTTAATCCACTTTTGTAACTGATTGGTCACCGTTCTTTTATATTCTCAATTTATTTTTAAACCTTTGTTATTCCATCTTTTCACTCATATTGCTATTTCATCTTTTATTTTATCGGTTTGTTCATATCTTTGTTCTCCCTACTTTTCTTTCTCTGTTCAACTTTTCCTCTCATATATTTCTATCCCTACCTATCTTCTATCTTCTTGAACTTGCTGTGCCTCCTCGACCCTGTGCTCCACCCTTAACATAACCCAAAGCCTCCGCTTCCTCCTTCCCTTCTCAAGTGAATCTAAGCACGTGCCTTCCCTCCTTTTAGCTCCACCACTTTTCTCACCTGGCCGTGCTTCCCTCCGCCTACCACACGATCGCCATCTCAAAAACCCATCGTATACTCACTGCTTGTCGTGCCACCATGTTTTCGTGCACCACTCCTCTATATTTTAAAAAAAGGTAAACAAAGTCTTTTATGTTTGAATGTATATACACACACACATATATATGGCCTGTCCTTATATATTTTATATAAGATACATATATTTTATATTAGATTTCCCGGCAATACTTGAGTCTTGGTCGTTCGTATATATATATATATATATATATATATATAGTTTGATGTATGGTTCTTATATCTATGTGTATTTATATGCTTGTAGTCTTGTTTAAACGTATGTTTATATATATATGTTACTTAGCTACAATATATTTATAATGTTCAGTCGTATAATTTAGTCTATATATATAGGGTTTGTGGTATGATAAAGTTATGTATAAATTTCTATAAAATTAGTTGACTTGATTTTAACAAATGCTTGTTTGTTTATATGTCTAATAAGTAAAACTGTTGATATATATTGGTTATAAAGTAGGTATATATATATGATTTAATGTATATTTTTATAGGTCCACATATATTTGTTCAGTTCTATTTTGTTTTACGTCAATTTTTATTACATATATGTATTGATATATTTTGTTTATATTGTGAGTATATATACATAGTTACAGGGTTACATATGTTTACAGCTGCGAATATTAGGCATAAATATTTATGTATATATTATTTGATATAAAGTTGGTGTGCATATTTATTTTTACGTGTATATATATATATATATATATTTCGGTTGCAGTTGTTTAAAGCATATATGGTACAAGCTATAGTAGTATATAAATGTATGTTTAAGTATTTTAAATATTCAATTTTAAAACATAAAATATTAGTTTATCTATTTTGTTTATGAGGTATGTATATTAGCTTGTATATGTATATAGTTATTTAAAAGATGGAAACTATGTTGTCTATAATGGTTTTGGTAATACTTTAGCAAGTAAAATAATACTTTTAAGTATCTTATAAATATAATACTGGTTCAAGTATAAGTTATTGGCAGCTTCCAGATTTTTGTTATGATAAAGTATAGTGTGTCAGTTCCTTTTTTTGCAGTAGACAGGATATATTTATATCATATTTATAGTGGCGCTTTTACATATTTTGTTTAGTGAATGATGATATTAGATTTTGCGGTTCTGTTATATATATGTTCGATTTTAAATATATGTTTAGATAATTGCAATTGAACATACTTTATATATGTAAGTATTTTTCATTTTATTAAGTATATATGTGTGTGTGTTTACTTTAAATTATATTAGGTAGATATGTTTGTTTTATTTTTTGTGTTTTTATTTAAACAATGATTTTGGAATACATATTTAGTCAAATTTAAAATGGGTTTTGAATTTAGAATACGATTTCATATATGGGTTAAGAAAATAATATGGTAGAATAATATATATATATATATATATATACATATATATATATATATATGTATATTTCATTTCAGTCTACATCAAGCAATTTCTGATTTATTTTCTTCGACTCTTTATATATGAGCTTGTCCATCAAATTCGTGCCAATCTAGCTTTGATTTGTAATTCGTGCTTGGATTCGTAACTCGTTTCATTGGTCCAATCTATAGCCTCGAAAGGTGAACAATCGCTCATGATTAACGTTCTTATATTTATTTTTAATTTCAACTGAAAAGACAATTGAAATATGCTGCTGTTAGTTATTTACATTGCTATATATATGCTATCTTTTCACCTGTGACATCTGACACCATTATCTGTTATTTATATTGATGATATATGACTTTTGTTATATTATTATCATATCAGTTATCACTCTGCAAGTTTCCTGTTAGTATAGAATTCACTATGAGTTTAAATGATACATACGCGAATGATCTGTAGAATAAGAGAAAATTTTATGGGTTGAAATGATAAACCCAAGCGATTTTAAATGATATATACCCGTATATATTTAAATTGCGGACTAAAATGATAAATATCCGTATCACCTGACCATATGATAGAAAATTATATACAAACACCGTTGGTCAATATATATATATGTGTGTGTGTGTGTGTGTGTGTGTGTGTGTGTGTGTGTGTGTATTTTGAAATGATTTCCAAGGTTTTAAAACTGAATTTGTTTAAGAATTTTACTCAAATAAATTGATTGGAAATTTATTAAATTTGTGATTTTAAAGATATGATATTATAACTTGATTTTTGATTAAAAGTGATATAAGTGAATATTTCAAATTTACATAAATTGAAATGGTATATTAGTTCATTTAAATTTGAAATTTGAAGTTTTGTTTAAATGTTATTTGAATGATTAAGTAAATAATACAAAATAAGTAATAGTGTATATATGTATATATATTACCCAATGGCTTGACCAGGCAACATGAGACTTGATGTTGAAGGCTCGTTCGGCATAAAGGGCCATTCGGCATGTCTATGTCTTTCGGCATTTCATATCGTTCGGCAAGGAAGCCCCAACCAGCATCCAGCCTCGTTCGGGAGAGAAGTCTCAACCGGCATCCAGCACCGACCGGCTCCAGCATTGTTCGGCATAGAGCCTCGTTCGACATAGCAGGGTCGATCGGCATCCATCCTCGTCCGGCATTCCAGCCTCGTTCGGCATTCATGCCTCGTTCGGCATTCATGTCTCGTTCGGCATTCATGTCTCGTTTGGCATGACAGCCTCATTCGGCATGAAGCCTCGTTCGGTATTCATGTCCCATTTGGCATAGCAGCCTCATTGGGCATGAAGCCTCGCTCGGCATTCCAGCCTCGTTCGGCATAGCAGGGTCGATCGACATCTATCCTCGTTTGGCATTCCAGCCTCGTTTGGCATTCATGCCTCGTTCGGCATTCATGCCTCGTTCGGCATTCATGCCTCGTTTGGCAATCATGTCTCGTTCGGCATGACAGCCTCGTTCGGCATGAAGCCTCATTTGGCATTCCAGCCTCGTTCGACATTCCAGCCTCGTTCGGCTTTCAAGCCTCGTTTGGCATTCATGTCTCACTAGGCATAACAGCCTCGTTCGGCATGAGGCCTCGCTTGGCATTCTAGCCTCGTTCGGCATTGCAGGGTCGATCGACATCTATCCTCATTCGACATTCCAGTCTCGTTCGGTATTCATGCCTCGTTCGGCATTCATGTTTCATTCGACATACCAACCTCGTTCGGCATGAAGACTCGCATGGCATTTCTCCTCGTAGAGCATAGCAAGGTCATTCGACATTTATGGCTCGACACGCAAAAGTCACTCGCCACGGGCTGAGGTATCTCACTCCTAGGCCCAAGAGGGAAGTCCAACCCATCTTCGTCTATAAATAGAAGGGCAGGGGCGCAGTGAAAGGGACCTTTTTTCAAGAACACCGGAGAGACTCTGCCGCTTTCAAGACTCACTTTATTTCATTTAGCATTTGTATTCAAGTCTTTATAGTACAGATTGTATCTGTATTCAGTCACTTGTGAAAGCAATAAAGATCGAAACTTAAAGTGGACAAAGGCAATTACGCTGAACCACTATAAATCCGGTGTTCTTATTTTCTGCATTTTACTTAGTATACAGTTCTCTGTTTTAATTTACTTTCTTCATTAATCTCTCTACACAACCTTTCTAAAGGGTGTTAGCGACCAATTCTGGTGCTTTCACTGAGAATCGAATTATCAGGCCGATAGGATCTACTTTGTAGCTACTGGATTGAATAAATCCCCCGAAGGAGATCCAACCTACTCATAGGACGTCCGTTGAATGTACTCAGAGTTTCAACCAACAACTCTACTATGGGAAGACCACGTATCCGATCAACCTCTCACAATGCGGACATCATCGAGACTGCTAGCATGCAACAAGTTGGACCTAGCAATCAACAAGAAAATTTAGGTGCAGGGACTTCCGCCCAAAATCAAACGGAAGTCATCACCAGGACGGTGTTCAATGACTTAATGAGGGAAGTTAGGAAAAGTAGAAGGAAACTTGCTAAGCAGATTCAGGCCAACGCTAATCTCATTACTCAGCTTACTCAGCAGCAGCAGCATCAGAATGCTAGAGGTAGCCCTTATTCTTCATAATAGCTCGACTTCAGCCGATGAACCTCCCAGGCATAGACGCCGTAAGACTGAAATTGCACAGCAGGTGCCACTGATCGATCAACCAGGGATCAAGCACGTGAGGAGACCGGATGCCCGGCTCACCAAGATCCTAATGAAGCTAGCTTTCAAGATGCACGTTTGGCCGATCGCCAGCAGAGGAGACATCAACCTGAGCATTCCCGTAGAACAGAACCCAACTTTCCATCCTCCACACAAACTCCAGACTTAACAGCTATGGTCAGACAGTTGATGAGAGAGAACCAAGGCTTGACCAATGAAGATTGGGGAGTATCCAGGAGTCATAATCCCTTCACAGATACTATCCTGCAGGCCGAGTATCCCAGAAAGTTTAGTATGCCAGCTATATCGGCCTACGAAGGGAAGACTGATCCCAGACAGCATGTAATGAGGTATGAATGATGATGGATTCTGCCAGAGCAAATGATGCGACCAAGTGTAGGTGCTTCCTAATCACTTTATCTGGAATCGCCACTATGTGGTTTACTCGACTTCCGCCACGGTCTATATCCAGATTTGACGAATTGGCAATGAAATTTGTAGAACAATTCAGGATACATGCTACTCGTCCAAAGGATGTGATGTCCTTATCAAGCGTAATCCAGGCTCTGGGAGAGTCATTGAAAGCGTACTTGCAAAGATTTCACGTTGCGGCCACTGAAGTTAGTAACCCTAACGACCACGTAATATTGATGGCGGTAATGCAAAGGGTAGATCCGGATTCAGAATTTGAAGATTGGTTGGCGGGAAAGCCCCTAACTACATTGGAGCATTTCTCTTCGAATGCTCATCAATTCATAAGGAGGGAGGAAGCTCAATGGACAAGGCGAGATAAGGCACCAGGGCCTGTTCAGGAGACTGTGAAAAGAAACATCGCCGTAAAGAAATCCGGTGACAACTCGGGAAAGGTTCAAGTCAACGTCCAGAACAAGCCTGGGCAATCTAAAGGGTCCGGAGGAGGAAATCTTGGAAAGAAAAGAGAAGCAGGGAAATGGAAGCCAAGGATTTCAACCTACAACGAATACACCCCCTGAATGCGTCTCTTAAAAATATTTATCAGTCAACCTGTAACACTTTTCAATACAGAAAGGCACGCCCAAAGGAGTCCACAGAAGAACAGAAGCGGACAGGAAAGTACTGTCGCTTCCATGAGTCTTACGGACACAATACAGAGGAGTGTACACACCTCCATGACACCATAGAAAAGTTGATCAGATAGAAAAAGCTACAGAAATTTGTTAAGAACCCACAAGGAGGTAGGCAAGGAACATCAGACCCCGGACGCGGGCTGGCTCCACGCCATCCAGTGGAACCTGTCCGAACCGTGGGTAGATTGATCATAAACACTATAGTTAGAGGACCTTACCCTGTAGACAAGAATTGGTAGGAGATGGAACGATGCTACCTCCTTAAGGCATGCGAATTATGAATGTTGTTCGAACGTGGAAGATGGAACCCCCGCAAAACAACAACGCATAATGACAGACGATATAGTGTTTAGGAGCCGAGATGCAGGATGGAGGCTCCTACCATCGACCCGATGGTCATATCTGCGACGATCGGGCCATCAAACGTCAAAAGAATTTTAATTGATTGTGGAAGCTCCGTCAACATCATCTTCAAAAAGGCATATGACCAAATGAAGATGGAGACAAAAGATTTAAAGCCATCTAAAGCCCGTATCCATGGCTTTAATGGTGCAGCGACTGACGCGATGGGGTATGTTGAGTTGCCAGTTGAACCGGGAGAAGGTGAGAATAGGAGGGTGCGAATCCTACCGTTCATAGTGTTGGATGTAGATTCTCCATATAATGTGTTTCTGGAATCATATGTTAAAGGTATGTTAATGAACATTTTTGAATGTTAAAATATGATTTTATAATGTTTAAAGGGTTTAAATTGAAATTTATTTTTTGCTGGAAATACACTAAAATCTGGAAAATACTTTTAATAACATTTAGAAATGCTATGTTTTCTGTAAATGAACTAAAAACCTAATAAAAAGGCTATTACAGCAGTTCTGAAATGCTATAGTTGCTGAAGTAAACTAAAAGGCTAAAACTTTATAAAGGCCTATTACAGCAGTTCTGTAAATGCTGTAGTGGTCTACTGTCTTTACTGAAATTAATAAAAACCTTTAATTTGAAATCTGAGCTATTACAGCATTTCCGGAAATGCTGTCTTTGCTGTTTTAAACTAAAAATTCAACTAAAATGAGAGTTAACGGTAGTTTTAGATGCTGTCTTTTCTGAATTAAAATGTTTTTAAGTATAAGTTGTAACAGTTTATTCTAAATGCTGTAAAAAGCTGAAAATTTCGATGTTTATGGTTTTTAACTAAGTAAATGATCTCAGAATGCTCTGAAACTTTGGATATTGAATACTTGACTTGAAAGAATAATAACTTCACTTTTAAATGATTTAAATGAATAAATTTAATTGGAAAATAAATCATTTTAAAGGTGATTTGAAAACATAATAAATGAATGTTATCTTGAACTTAGAAGGTATTTAAAGTTGAATATTTGGATTTGAACTTATATAATGATTTGAAAATGAAGTTCTGAAAGATATGATATTTTGATATTAAAATGATTTGAAAATGAAGTTTTGAAAGACATGATATTTTGATATTAAAAGGATTTGGAAATGAAGCTTTGAAAGGATATGATTTTTTAATGTTTTAAAATGATTCGAAAGGTAGTTTTGAAAGGATATGATAATTTAATATATTGAAATGGTTAGAAATGACTTGATATTTATTTTGATAAATATTTGAATTTAAAAGATATGGTATGTTGATATATTAAAAAGGTTTGGAAATGATTTAATCTTTATTTTGATAAAAATTTGGATTGAATGATATTTTATTTTAAAGTATAAAATATTATTTTAAAGTTATAACCATGGGTTAATATAACGATTGGTTGGCAAAGAGATCAGGATCGGATATGGACATATTATCTGTCGATACCGAAAACCACTTTGACAACCGTGTACACGGTGAAGATTCCAAAATGAAGTAGGACGGTGGCGGCGTTCTTGAGGTATATTACGTGGACCCAACTCCCGTGAGTTGGCATAAGGTGGCAAAAACAAGAGCGGTCTCGGGCCAAAAGGGGTAGCTCCTCTGGTCGAACGTATTTCTTCGATACCATTCTATTGCTTTTGTGATTGTTTGGGCGCCCCTCCGATTTTGGGAATTTGTTCCGAGGTGAGCGTGTGTGGCTGTTGTGTTACCACCAGCCCGAGTGTCTTAATTGGTATATCTACCCTGGCATTGCCTAGTGTGCCGTGTCACCTACCCTATCGAGCCTTTACTACGAGTTTGGTTTTCTCCCATAGCCCATGCGTATCTTCTCGTAGTCTCCCAATCAGGAGATATGCAGATATTGGATGGACTACTGGGACTATTACGTGTTAAGGTGGCAAATGTAAAGCCTTAATGCTATTTAAAAGCAAGTTTATTTTACTATTAGACATTATTATAATAGCGCAATATTACTACATAGTAAGTTGTTTGACGGATCCTTAGAGGATGGGCGGTCCCAAGCATCCTTTAAGTTACTTGTACCTTTACTACAATTCACTTGAGTTGGTTTACATTGTATAAGTATGTATGTCCTGACTCGAGTGTTTGTATTTTTTATTTACGCTCGGGTCAGCCTGAGTATTCACAGATTTGGATTTCCACTCTTTGGAGATTTGGAATTGCTGGAGATTATCTACTTGTCTAATTTTATCTTTTTCAGTCTATTGTTCTAATTCAGCTCTTATATTAGTAGACTTCTGTGTATTGAGACTTCTGTTGTATTCTATTTCTTCTGTTGTATCTTATGTAACTTTGATATATTTATATAGTAGCTTCATGAACTACTATTTTTTTTACTTCCACTGCATTATTAAGTACTCTGTGTCTGTAATCTGTGATTTTTATTTACTGTATATTCTGAGATTTGCCGAATTTTTATTTACAACGCGGTATTTTGAGCAATTCAAGTCCGACATATGCGGATGCGAATGGTTGAAAGTACCGGGTGTTATAGAGAGTGTGGTGACCATACTGGGGGGTAGACGTTAGCAAAGAAAATCCTCCGCTATGGATACTATTGGCTGACTGTAAATCGGGATGCCGCAGACTATATAAGAAGATGTGACAAATGCCAGAAATATGCAAAAATCCCGAGTGCTCCGCCGACGTAACTCACACAAATGGTTAGTCCCTGGCCGTTAGTCGGTTCCTTACCCATATCCAAAGGTGGTGCGAAATATGCAATAATTACGGTTGATGACTTTACCAAGTGGGCAGAAGCAGAGCCTTTGGCCATTATCACCACCAAAAAGGTAATTAATTTCGTTGTATGAAATATTAAATGTCGTTTTGTCCTTCCACGGACCATCATTACAGACAACGGAACTCAATTCGAAAGCAAAGAGTTCAAAGAGTTTGCCAAAAATATGTTATTGAGAAAAAGTTTGCAGCGGTTGCTCATCCGAAAGCCAATGGACAAGTGGAAGCCGTGAATAAAATAACCAAGTCCACCTTGAAAAAGCGTTTGGAAAAGGCTAGAGGCCAACAGGTGGATGAACTTCCAACAACACTTTGGGCTTATAGAACCACCCATAAGTCCGCGACTGGCCACACACCATCCGCATTGGCATACGGCATGAAGGCTGTTATACCCGTAGAACTTGAAGTTCCATCACATCGGGTAACTTATTATGACTCTGAGTCGAATCAGGATCTTTTGCCGGAATCACTGGACTTCACTGATGAAAAACGCGAAAAAGCTAATTTAAGAGCGGCCGCTTACAGACACCGAGTCGCTCGATATTATAATGAAAAGGTCCGATCGAGAATCTTTGATGTAGGTGACCTCGTTTTGAAATGAGTTTTCCCAGTCCCATCACATATGAACCCAGCATGGGAAGGTCCATACGTCATTTAATGGAAGCTTAGAGAAGGAACTTTCAAGCTAGCGACCGTGTGCGACACTTCCCTGAGCATGGAATAGTAAGCATTTGCAGCATTATTATACTTAGTTCATTTCTTTCATATTTTTGTTGTAATTATTTATAACATGTTTTTATTTCGTTGAATTTTAGTTTACGGCATGTAATAAGACAATTTAATAAAGGCTTGAAGCCGTTTTTTCCATGGATTGTTGATGTTTCTATGTATGATAACTCTATGGCAAACAACTAAGAGATACATTATTCTGTCTGACACACGAACGCATACGAGCACTCAAAATCTCCAAGTCCCCTGAGTGCGGACTGGAGTACTCTGAGTCCCCTGAGTGGGGACCAGATTATAAACGACTCAAAATCTCCAAGTCCCCTGAGTGCGGACTGGAGTCTTCTGATTCCCTTAAGTGCGGACTAGAGTATAAACGACTAAAAATCTCCAAGTCCCCTGAGTGCGGACTGGAGTACTCTGAGTTCCCTGAGTGCGGACCAGAGTATAAACGACTCAAAATCTCCAAGTCCCCTGAGTGCGGACTGGAATACTCAGAGTCCCCTGAGTGCGGATCAGAATATAAACGACTCAAAATCTCCAAGTCCCCTGAGTGCGGACTGGAGTACTCTGAGTCCCCTGATTGCGGACCAGCGTATAAATGACTCAAAATCTCCAAGTCCCCTGAGTGCGGACTAGAGTACTCTAAGTCCCCTGAGTGCGGATCAGAGTATAAACGACTCAAAATCTCCTAGCCCCCTGAGTGCGTACTGGAGTACTCTGAGTCCCCTGAGTGCGGACCAGAGTATAGAGGACTCAAAATCTCCAAGTCCCCTCAGTGTGGACTGGAGTGCTCTGAGTCCCCTGTGTACGGACCAGAGTATAAATGACTCAAAATCTCCAAGTCCCCTGAGTGTGGACTGGAGTAATCTGAGTCCCCTGAGTGCGGACCAGATTATGAACGACTCAAAATATCCAAGTCCCCTGAGTGCGGACTGGAGTGCTCTGAGTCCCCTGAGTGTGGACCGGAGTATGAACGGTTTAAAATTCCTTAAGTCCCCGGGGTGTGAACAAGGACACAAATGACTTGAAGTCATCAAGTCCCCAGCATACGGACTAAAAATTATTCTAAGTACGCGAAGCGTGGAATGAAGGATATAGAATTTCAAAGAGTTTCCAACTTATATCAAGACGAAGTAAAAAGTTTATGTAACTCACAGTAGCTTGGGTTTCGACCACAATCATACAGAAAGCTGAACGATAAAAGTCTTTTGAAAGACAAAAGAACTAAGCTTTATTTATTCGAAAATAAGTTTCTACTACAACTCCTCCAAAACTTGGAGTCAAAAGTTTATTTACATAGACTACGAAAATAAATGAAAATAATTACATAATCTAAACTAACTCTTGTTGAACAAGAGTAAGAATTACTTCTTCGACTTCTTCCCCTCCTTCATCTTCTCAGACAACTCCTCTCCCATGCGTTTTCCCTTGGAAGTTTTCTTTGACGGGGAGGAAACAACCGAGGATGTACGAGGAACCTCTAGTGGCTTGGACCCACAAGGAAGGATGACCTTCAACGGCTTGTTCAGAGGATCTTCTAGGTCCACGACTTGAGGCTCGACTTTGAGTTCGATCGTTGTTTTCTTTTCCTCCACGAGCTGCTCCTTCATGCTCATTTAAGAAGTATGTTCAGAGGCGTTTTTAATCTTGATTTCATAACTCCCATCGATGGGAGATGAAGTCTCAGACTTATCCTCATCAAAGGCCCCAATCACCTGAGCATCTGTGCCGGGAGTCTCTCCTGCGTGAGTAGCCTCACTTGTTTTCCCATTCACCTCCTTGGCATCATCGCTCCTCGGAGTGGGCCCGAGGTCAGAACGGCCTGCGCAAAATCACAAAAAACAAACATTAGAATACAATAATCTTACGCCAAAAACGATGGCTCTTTGAACTCGAAAAAAAAGAGTTATGTACTGGTTTCTTGTTGGGTCTCGACTGTCCGGGGAGTCTCACCCTACGCAATAGGAGAAAGAATGTGAATGTCGAGGCCAGGGTCCTCCGGATCATAACCAACATGTTGCTCAAATGGATCAAGTACCGGTCGATCAGCCGACTGAGTAGGAGCATGAGCTGGAGCTCCGGTTCCAGATGGACCAGCTATAACGTCTTTCCCTTTCGATGAGGAGGAGCTTTTGCAGTAGAGAGCCTTTGCAGCAGACACATCCGAAGGCTCATTCCACTTAAGAAATTCTTATTAAAGCATCTTCATCGACCTCCTCGGTGCCAAGTTTGACCTTCCTGATTTTTATTAAAGTCTCCCACGCCTCAGTTAGGGATTCAAGGTAGCCCTCGCCCAGGAAAGTTAGGTCCCGATGCATGGGGACACGGGCGTCGAATTCTGCAACCAGTGGGTCGAACATGCATTTAACCTCCCCCCACCAGCCTCTTTAGCCGCCTCAAGGCGAGAGTCAATCTCCGCAAATGCTATTTTCTTGCCCTCTTCACGGGCTTCATCCTTCAATATCCCGACTTTAGAAAGCTCATCGTCGATTTTCGCCTTCAGAAGTCGCGTAGCAACGATCTCGTCGCAATATCGTTGTGACTCTTCTTGGGCAGCAGTCTTCTCTTCTCTTTCTTTGCGGAGTTGATCCTCCAGCTGTTTGACTCGGAGGGAAAAAGCATCCCTCTCCTTCTGCACTGAGTCCTTCTCTAAAGCCAGGGCCCCACAGCGTTGGACTGCCTCGTGAATTTCTTTTTTATGAGTTGCCTCCAAGCGATTGACAACTTCCGCCGTATCTTTAGCGCTTTGTTGGGCGGCTTCAAGCTGAGACTTGTAAGAAGAAAGCTCTTCGTCCTGAGTTTTAATGATATCTTTATCATGGATAGCTTCGAGCTTCAGACGATCAATTTCATGCTGACGCTTAATGGAGACCTCTAAAACTTTTTGGCTAAGTGCACGAATGCATCGTGATGAACATAGATATCATTAGTGCAAGCAATAGCACTTTGCTTGACATGCCCTGGAATCTGGTGAATCGCTGGAAGAAATTTTAAGCTATCGAAGCATATCTTTGGAAATGAGGCTTTAAGCTCAGCAAGTCGTTCTGCTACTGATGGATCAGGTAAAGGAGTGAGAGGAGTCTGCTTGAAGACTACAGGTGTTCTATGGGGATCTCGAGATTGCCCGGTACTTGATGAACTGGAGTGTTGATCCCGATGGGCCTCAGGCTGGGACCCCTTAGGTGTAGGTTTCTCTTTGTTGTGCTCTGGTTGAAAAGAAGGATCGCGAGGATGTGAGGGCTGACTATAAGTTTTTCTTCGGTATGACGATTCTCGGCAGTAGTAGTCTCGATCGTCGGAGTCATCTCTATCTCGACGGTTGCCGGAACCCGAATCTCGGCCGGGTTGGTGAAAAATCGATGAACCGCGAAGGCGGTCAAGTCCATGTGTATGCCCCATGTCACCTACACAGAATTTAAATAACGACGAGTTAGGAAAAAATAGATTGATGGCAGAAAGTTAAGTGCAAGGTGAAGTGCATGTGTTTGTGTGTGTCCTAGTGTTTCCCCCCGACGGACCAGTTTCTTTACTAATAGGAGTTTTTTCTCCCTGATTTTGGGCTTGAGCGCTTGTATCGCCTCTCACGGGTGAATGAAGCTTAAGGGCCTCTGGATCGTCGAAACCATAGTTGAGCAGATCATCAGGTATGGTGAGGTTCGACAGGCCTTTCAGAGAACTTTCTAAGTGCTGCGAGGAAGCTTCTTTCTCCATTGGAATCAGGGTAACTTTAGGAGTTCCGCCCATTGTTTTCTTCCTCAGCTTGTATGTCAGTTTCTTCTTCCTCTTCGAAAGGGAAGGTGTAGTTTCAATGTCATGAACTTCGATTATCGGGTCCCGAGACGGACTAACATTTTCGCCCTTACTTCGGGCGTTTCGGCTTCTTTAGTCTCCCCCTCCTCTAGTGTATCAAGGGCGTTACGTGCTGAAGACTCGGCCTTATTTTTTCCTTTTCCCGAAGCAGGCCTGGTTATGGTAACACCTTCGGGATGCTTATTCTGCGACATTCCGCCAGCAACCCGAATTTTATGAGCGAATCATTCGAAATGAGAGTTCTGATGTCCCGGTCTTCGACGGGAATGGCTCGGATAGCTTCGATAGCTTCAGAATATCCGGAGCCCTCAGGATGTGGGTTAATACCTGAAAAGATAGAGGAAGAGTTAGAAAAGAAACAGCTTCGACCAAACATGAACATTAGTCCGGGAAAAGGACTTACTTCCTTCTACCCATCTTCTCACAAAGCCGCGAGGACAGCGCACATAAAACCACTCCTGTTTATACTGGGCAAACTTGCTCCATTCCCCTGTTAAGATTTGACACTTGCTGTACAGTTCGAGGAACACGAAAGATGGGCTATCCGACCATTTCTTGATGCGATAGATATAGTGGATATCTCCCAGAGTCGAAAGCCTGAAGAGGACACTCATGAAGAGGATGCAAGTGCCGTACATGAATGCGTGGCTGTTCGGGTGCAATTGCGATGAGGGGATCTCAATATACTACAACATGTCTCGAAGAAAGGAGTTGAATGGCAGCACGTTGCCGACCCAACACATAAATCTGTTGCAAGCTATATATTCGACTAGGGGCAAATGAGGACGATCCTGCCCCGATGGAACTAACACATCTTCTAAGGGGATCCCGTGGACTGAGCAAACCCGACGGAGCATACTTTCGTTAATCTTTGAGGCTTGGGAATCGATTGGATTGTCTAAGAAGATCACTGCCTCCAGGGCATCGGGAGCCAAGTCGCAGATGCTGTCGCAGGGCTCGAAAAGTCTTGTGTGGGAGTAGTTGATGGATTTGAAGTTTCTACTACTTCTTGTCGAGAGGATGGCCCGGGTCTGTTCGAGATCGTAGCAGAGCTAGATTTCCTAGACATCTCTAATGAAGATTGAATCTGACCAAACACCTGTTTGAACTATACTTGAAAAGCAATCGACGTTAGACTTAACAACATAAATATTCCCCTCATGTAATGTGTGAACTAGTGCGATCATTCGAATGTAAGTGCCAAGAAATTAAAAGTCACTGGGTTGGCGAAATAAAGTTAGGATTCGAACTATCGTCTTCGAAGACCGTCATCTCTAACCGTCTACGAGAGCTTATCGTAAGATAGTTAATGTTTTGAACTCGGCATCTACACGACATATGAAAGGTTATTGATGGTTAAGCAAATTAAGTTCAAGTTTAAATCTGTATAAACACGAGAGTTATCAGTCCGGATTGTCCGATATGTAGGATCTAGATTAACTCTAGAGGGGGGGGTGAATAGGGTTATAGCAAATTTTCTCGAATTAAACACAGAAACAAACTGCAGAAAAGTAAATATGCTGAAAAGTAAATCACACACAAAATTTACCCAGCTTCGGCAACCCCTGCCTACTGCTGCATTCCCAGATTTCTATTAGAATTAAATAGTCTCACGCTTACAAACACTCTGACAAACTCGCAAACCCTTGCTCCCACTCACAAACACTCTAATAGATTCGCAACCCCTGCTCCCGCCTATAGAGTTTCGCAAACTCGCAAACTCTGCTCCCGCCTGTAGAGTTTTGCAAACTCGCAACCACTGCTCACTGAACTAATTCTAACTAGACAATCTGACACAACCTAGAACGTAGGTGGTGATTTACCAAATTTTGACTTGAAAAGAAAAACAGACTTCAAAATAAAAAACCGGAGCAAAAATTAAAACACTAACTTGACTCTATGATTTTTGCTCAAGATAAAAACTCGTTTAAAAGATTAAACTCTAAAAACAACTAACCCTTTTAAAAAAAAACTTAACCCTAATTTTACTTTTAACCCTTAAAAACAACTATGCCCTAATTAACAAGAAGGCGGCCAACTTTATTCTTTTGTCCCGATTCTTCTTTTCACTGGAAAGTAAAAAATGGTGGTATCGTCTTCGTGACTGGATTAGGGCTTTGAGATCTGGATTCCTTTTGCTCTGCGAATTTGGGGCTTTCGCTCCTTGCGCTCTTTGTTCCAAATTAGGGCTTTTGCGAAGCTCCGATACTAATTCGATCGTTGTTGGTTGTGCGCGATTTAGCCTGGCTCGATCGATTTCGTGTTGCTTTCTTCGGTTGCTTCGATGAGTTCGATTATTGCTTCGGTAAGAATTTTTGCTCTGATGCTTTTTTTTGATTTTTGTAGTCCAACTCTTATGTTTATGCCGATGATGATTGGGGCATTTTATAGGGTTCGTTACCCTTATTTTCCGTTCGTCTGATTGCTTCAAAATTAGTTGCTTTGGCCGTTCGATTATTGTTGGATGATTGTGATTTATTTTGACTAGTTCACAATCGTATATACTTGAAATGCTCGGTCAACTTGATTTGTAATTCTTGGCTTGAATTTTGAGATGTTTTGATTTCCATCGGCTTTGAATTGGTTTAAAATACTTCGATGTTGATTACTTTTGTGATGATATTTGACCGTGGCTTCTGATTTTGAACTGGTCGTTGATCATGTTGACTTGGCTTGACACCTTGATTACCACGGCATTGATTTTGATCCTCTGGACCCTGTGAGCTTTGTCTCTGGCCATCTTTACTGCGCATGTAGTTGCACTACTTTATGTTGTTACTGATGTTGTGATGTTTTGCTTGATGGTTTTGTAGTTGTTTGTGTCAGTTGCATCGAGTTGGTATTTGTATTTCTCTGGTCTCTTCATTGTAGTTAGCTTGTGGTCTGTACTAGGTTTGGTTGTAGCCTGGTTGCTTGGTACATTCCTGTAGCTCCATCTTGACTTGGGCTGTTGATTCATCTCTCTGCATTTGGTCTGATTGCTTGTGGTCTTTGACAAGTCATCTGAATTGTGTTCCATTGTTCCCAGCTGCATTGTTGTGTTTGCCTGTTGCACTCTAGTTTCATTTTGTTGTACACTACTCTTCATTCACTTCAGCGTTCTTCACTGTTGTGTATGTTGATTCCTTTACTGCTGTTGCATGCACTCTTATGTTGTTTGCTTGTATTACTGATCATGGTAGTCTGATCATTGATTGCTTGTGACATGTGTTCCCTGTTGAGTCTTTGGTGGTGCTTCCACTTTGAATTTGCTTGCAAACTGTCTTGTAATCTGCATCCATGTTGATAATATGTATGACCTGTTTGCATCAAGTCGGTTTGAATTTTCTTTTTCAATTTTTCTACGTTTGAAAATATTTTTGCAGATCACTCAGATGTTGGAATCAGACTGAAATTCAGTTGAAGACAAAATACAAGTGTGAGTGATATGTAGTGAGGATAATGACGTAAATCAGAAAGTTGTATTGCATTCAAAAATTGTACAATTATAGTGAGAGAATTTGTACTATTCAAATTTGTAATAAAAAATTGTTTGAATAAAATTTCTGTTTGAATTCAAATTCTGTGCTGATAAAATTTTATTCAGTATATGTTCATTTGATCTGTAAGAAATGAAATAGTACAATATCAAATACATTTATACGAATATATATGTTTATTATCATCAAACAAAAAACATATAACGATCATATAATCGCATATTCCACAATCTCCCCCTTTTGATGATAACAAACATATACTTAAGATTTTGAATATCTGAAATGTATTTGATCATTCAATTTGCTCCCCCTATTTGAATGCTTCCTCTTTTCTCAAAAAAAACCCCCCCTTCATCAATGCATAGTCAAATAAATAGACAAATGAAATTTGACTTCTTTGCTTGATTTTATTTGACAAAATCTTAACTTTTCTCTCCCCCTTTTGTTATCAGCAAAAGAATAACAGTGTTATAAAAATAGGGATGAAGTGACAGACATCAATCCAACATTTAACTCAATTGAATATAAATATCAAATTTCAATAAAACTCAAACAAAAATCATAATTACCCTTGTCAGGCGCATATTCCACTTTCAGAAGTGATGGGGATAAAATCATCAAAAATCATACAGTTCTGTCTATTTGTGGTATATTTATTTCAGGAAATTTGAATATCTACTAACCATGCATAACCGTTAGGTCTTTTAAATGAGATTAGTAGTATTCACAATTTTTATTTAAAAATAATTCAAGTATCTTCTAACCACGCATAACCGTGAGGACTCTTAAATGGGATTAGAATCAACTTGTCTGTTTTAAAAGCTCAATTTTGATATACGTTCCATACATGCATAACCGTGAGGACATTTAAATGAGTATGGAAGCACATATCCAAAAATCCAAGTAATTCACCCATGCATAATCGTGAGGACTTTTAAATGAGAGTGAATACTTTGGATATTTATTTTTATTGAAAAATATAATAAAATGAAGCACAGATAATTTCCTTTATAAATCTGAAGATATAATAAATTGAAGAACGAATAATTTCCTTTGTAAACTACCACAAATTTACATACTATATATGATTTTGATGAGTGATGGTCGATAGAAAGATGATAGAAATAGAAATGATCATGGAATTTTTACCCAACAAAAAGTTTTTATAACTCTTGTTATGAAATTCTAAAGAAATTTTTCTAAATATACTGTCTTGAGTAATGTATGACAAATATCGACACTCATCACTTTTTCAATCACTATTGATCTTTTCGATAATCATTAGGGAAACATACAAGTTAAAATAGTCATTTAAAATCAAATTCAAGAAATGATTATAAAATCAAATTTTCAAAATGACTGATCTGAAAATATGAAAAGAAATGATTTTCTCAAAGGGGTTTTATAAGAGAAAGATCTGCTAAAAATAAAAAATTATTTCAAGTGGAAAAAATATGCAGATATTTTCGTGAAAGAAATGATGCAATTAATAAGAACCACTTTCAACTCATACATTTTCTATCAACTAGATTACTAGTGATCTTCATCCGATATTTTTCATTTATTCCAAATTATCACAAATTCATTTTGATAGATCGGACCATAAAGTATGTACCAAAACAGTGTTAGCAACATTTTTGCATTTGAATTGAAGCAGTGTAAATAATTGAAACTCATGAATAAGGCCAAAATCAAAAGTATTATCATCCAAAGAGTTTAATCCAGAAAGAATTTTCAAGCATAGTGTTATTGACATAATTGGTCAACAATTTTGAACAAATCAGTGTCAAAAATCATTATCTCAATATTGACTGATTTTAATTCAAAATTGTGGTGCAGATGATCACATTGGTAAATATACCAATACCTGTTTTACCTTTACGATATTTTTCAATGTTGTTCATTGTGATTCTGTCACCTTTATACTAGGCTGAGGAACTTGCTTTGTCGTCCGTTGTGTCCTTGGAACAGTCAGAATCCAAGTAACACTATTATTGTTCCTCAACCTGCCTCCTCACCTACACGAAAAAGATTTATGTGACCTATATAGGTCCATGGTTGTTAGTAGCAGAAAAATTTAAAGAATAGTGTTGTGGAGACCCATTTGAACAAGTAAATTTTGAATAATCAAAAAACATTCACACTTTTTGGCTAAGAAATAAACCCATGTAAATCTAGAAAAATCATCAACCAACAATAACGAATTCCATTCAAGCTTGCAAATTCATTTGGTCCAATTAATTCAAGAACCCTCGAGGTGTTATCAATGTTTTTAGAAGATTTATCAATGATTTTTCAAGTATCATCATCGAAAAAACATTCATACCTTAGTCACATAGTTGGCTAATAGAGATGAGATTGTGATGCAAATTATCAAAGTATATAACATTGGTCAAAAAAAACGTTACCTTTACCAATTATCTTATACTTGCTGTTGTCTCCCATGATCACAATTCTACCTTTAAAATTTTCTAGGCTAAGGAGCTTCGATTTATCACCTATCATATGTCTAGAATAGCCTGAATCTAGAAATCATTCTAGTTGCTCCTTAGCCCGCCAACAAATCTACATAAAAAGAGAGAGGGAGGACCTAGAGAAATTCTTAGGTCCGGTGATATTAGTAACTGAAGCATTGTGAATAAACACTCCCTTTGGAACTAAAACTTGTTTTGTACTTTCATTCTTGTTCGAATAGACATGAAATTCTTTTGTAGAATTCTTAGGAACCCAAACTTGTATAAATTTTATGTTCTTGTTCCTATGACCATAATTTTCAACCCGATGTCCAATTATTTTACTTCTAGCAAAGATACTCCTACCTTTTGCATTATCATCAACTTGTATTTTCCCAAACCTAGTCCTTTTCTGTCGTTAGCAAAGAGTTGATTTCCCAATAACATGTTAAATGATTTTTCTCCTCTTGAAAAGTTGTTCAGAGATTTCTCAAGATTTTGGACTTTGGTTTTAAGTGATGTGTTTTCAGTTACAAGTGAGGTGCATCGATTTATAAAATCCTTTTTCCTAGTGTCGATAGTTTCCTTAAGATTCAAGTTTTCTTTTTCAAGATTCTCAAAGTTATTCCTAAGTTTTGATAATTCTGAATCTAAAATCTTAAAATTTTTACAGTCTAGGTTTTAAATGTTTTCAAGTTCAGTTCCTAACCTAAAATTTTCATGGGCGAGTTTCCTCCTTTCAGATTTCAGTTTTTCAATTTTTGATTCAAGACTATCAATTGTTTTAGTAAGATCTAAGCACATAAAAACAAGATCTCTATAGGAATACTCACCCGCCTCACTAGATTCCTCGGAGCTTGCTTCTGATTCTGATTTTGCCATACAACACAAGTTAGCCTCCTTTGAGCTGCTATCCGAAACTTCCTCTCCTTCTTCATCATCCCAAATCGCTGCAAAGGCCTTCTTCTTCTTTTTCTTTCCTTTGTTGTTTTTGAGAAGTGGTCATTTTTGTATGAAGTGTCCGGGCTTCTTGCAGTTAAAGCACGTTAATTCATTATCGGAATTGTCAGAATGTTTTGACCTATTACTACTTGTTTTCTTCTTGCGTGGCTTGAATCTGATGAGTTTCTAAGTTTATTGACAGCCATTGCAAGCTCTTCAATTGGATCTACTTCATCTTGATCGCTCTCTTCTTTGCTCTTTAAGGCAATCGTCTTCTTCTTTGATTCGGAGTTGTTGCGTTCCTCCTTTGCTTTTAGCTCAAGCTCATATGTCATCAAATTGCCAATAAACTCCTCCATGCTTAGTTTACTCAAATCTTTTGATTCTTGTATTGCCGTGACTTTTGCCTCAAAGTTCATCGATAAGACTCGTAGTATCTTCCGCACAAGCTCTACCTCAGTGAAGACCTTCCCAAGTGCTCTAGCATTGTACACCAAAGTTGAAAAACGTCCAAACATATCCTTTATGCTCTCGCCTTTGTCCATCACAAAGTTTTCGTATTCATTGCTGAATAGGGCTAGACGAGACTCCTTGACTTGAGAAGTTCCTTCATGTGTCACCTCCAAAGTGTGCCAAATTTCCTGTGCTTTTGTACAATGAGAAATTCTATTAAATTCATTTTTATCAAGAGCACATATCAAAGCGTTCATTGCTTTGGCATTTGTAGTTTTTAATTTCTTATCTTTAGCATCCCACCTATCCTTAGGTATAGGAATCTCAGTACCACCAATAGTTATAGTGGGAGGTTTATAGCCAGTTTCAATGATGTCCCATACATCATAATCAACAGAACTAAGATAAATACCCATCCTAACTTTCCAATACGCATAGTCGTTCCCATTAAACATGGATGGCCTAGCAAAAGATTGCCCCTCAGAAAAAGCAGATATTGAAGAATTCATAACTCTAGAGTTAAAGTAAAATACCGGACTTTGATACCACTTGTAGGATCTAGATTAACCCTAGATGGGGGGTGAATAGGGTTATAGCAAATTTTCTCGAATTAAACACAGAAACAAACTGCAGAAAAGTAAATATGCTGAAAAGTAAATCACACACAAAATTTACCCAGCTTCGGCAACCCCTGCCTACTGCTGCATTCCCAGATTTCTATTAGAATTAAACAGTCTCATGCTTACAAACACTCTGACAAACTCGCAAACCCTTTCTCCTGCTCACAAACACTCTAATAGACTCGCAACCCCTGCTCCCGCCTATAGAGTTTCGCAAACTCGCTAACTCTGTTCCCGCCTGTAGAGTTTTGCAAACTCGCAACCCCTGCTCACTGAACTAATTCTAACTAGACAATCTGACACAACCTAGAACGTAGGTGGCGATTTACCAAATTTTGACTTGAAAAGAAAAACAGACTTCAAAATAAAAAACCGGAGCAAAAATTAAAACACTAACTTGACTCTATGATTTTTGCTCAAGATAAAAACTCGTTTAAATGATTAAACTCTAAAAACAACTAACCCTTTTTAAAAAATAAACTTAACCCTAATTTTACTTTTAACCCTTAAAAACAACTATGCCCTAATTAACAAGAAGGCGGCCGGCTTTATTCTTTTGTCCTGATTCCTCTTTTCTCTGGAAAGTAAAAAATGGCAGTATCGTCTTCGTGACAGGATTAGGGCTTTGAGATCTGGATTCCTTTTGCTCTGAGAATTTGGGGCTTTCGCTCCTTGCGCTCTTTGTTCCAAATTAGGGCTTTTGCGAAGCTCCGATACTAATTCGATCGTTGTTGGTTGTGCGCGATTTAGCCTGGCTCGATCGATTTCGTGTTGCTTTCTTCGGTTGCTTCGATGAGTTCGATTATTGCTTCGGTAAGAATTTTTGCTCTGATGCTTTTTTATTATTTTTGTATTCGAACTCTTAGGTTTATGCCGATGATGATTGGGGCATTTTATAGGGTTCGTTACCCTTATTTTCCGTTGGTCTGATTGCTTCAAAATTTGTTGCTTTGGCCATTCGATTATTGTTGGATGATTGTGATTTATTCTGACTAGTTCACAATCGTATATACTTGAAATGCTCGGTCAACTTGATTTGTAATTCTCGGCTTGAATTTTGAGATGTTTTGATTTCCACCGGCTTTGACTTGGTTTTAAAATACTTCGATGTTGATTACTTTGTGATGATATTTGACTGTGGCTTCTGATTTTGAACTGGTCGTTGATCATATCGACTTGGCTTGACACCTTGATTACCACAGCATTGATTTTGATCCTCTGGCCCCTGTGAGCTTTGTCTCTGGCCATCTTTACTACGCGTGCAGTTGCACTGCTTTATGTTGTTACTGATGTTGTGATGTTTTGCTTGATGGTTTTGTAGTTGTTTGTGTCAGTTGCATCGAGTTGGTATTTGTATTTCTCTGGTCTCTTCATTGTAGTTAGCTTGTGGTCCGTACTAGGTTTGGTTGTAGCCTGGTTGCTTGGTACATTCCTGTAGCTCCATCTTGACTTGGGCTGTTGATTCATCTCTCTGCATTTGATCTGATTGCTTGTGGTCTTTGACAAGTCATCTGAATTGTGTTCCATTGTTCTCAGCTGCATTGTTGTATTTGCCTGTTGCACTCTAATTTCATTTTGTTGTACACTACTCTTCATTCACTTCAGCATTCTTCACTGTTGTATATGTTGATTCCTTTACTGCTGTTGCATGCGCTCTTATGCTGTTTGCTTGTATTACTGATCATGGTAGTCTGATCATTGATTGCTTGTGACATGTGTTCCCTGTTGAGTCTTTGGTGGTGCTTCCACTTTGATTTTTCTTGCAAACTGTCTTGTAATCTGCATCCATGTTGATAATATGTATGACCTGTTTGCATCAAGTCATTTTGAATTTTCTTTTTCAATTTTTCTGCGTTTGAAAATATTTTTGCAGATCACTCAGATGCTGGAATCAGACTGAAATTCAGTTGAAGACAAAATACGAGTGTGAGTGATATGTAGTGAGGATAATGACGTAAATCAGAAAGTTGTATTGCATTCAAAAATTGTACACTTATAGTGAGAGAATTTGTACTATTCAAATTTGTAATAAAAAATTGTTTGAATAAAATTCTGTATGAATTCAAATTCTGTGCTGATAAAATTTTATTCAGTATATGTTCATTTGATCTGTAAGAAATGAAATAGTACAATATCAAATACATTTATACGAATATATATGTTTATTATCATCAAACAAAAAACATATAACGATCATATAATCGCATATTCCACACGATATGCTTAGTTGTGTAAGTCTGTCATTGTCCATTATCATATATTCAGGCATGAGATGTGTTGAGTCAACTATGCATTAGGTTCGACTAGTGTTGCCGTTGTACACAACTCTCTCACCTATCCTCTCCACCGTTCGACATTCGGCTAGTTATTCCAAACCACAACCATGCCGAGCCGCCTCGCTCGGCACTTCACCCACAACACCAACACTCTTCTACCTATCCACTGTTTGATGTGATTTTTTGTTTGATGATAACAAAATATATATCAATATATATATGTGTTTGCAGTTTGGACTATATACAGAAAGGAAGAAATATTCATATTGAATAATTATACTATTGCACAGAATTTATATAATTCAACCAGTATTTTTTATTCAATATAATATTTTATTACAACACTTAAACAATACAAAGTTTTCAGCTCTCTCTATATATACATACACCAGTTCATACATTTTACATTTCTCACTACAACACTCAACACTCAGTTTTTTACTCTGTCTGCACATCTGCATCTATCTGCATTATCCAGCTCCACTTCTTGTCCTGTCTCCTGTGTACCTGTATATTTAGCAACTACAACAGTAATCTAAAAACAAACAAATTTGAATTTTCAAAAATAGAAATTTGTTTGTGTCTCAGATACATGGGTTATTGTCATCATCTTTGATTGTGTAATATCTGTGCATATCAGTGTTCTTACAGGTAATCGTGAGTGGCTGCAATACACACGTGTACATTTATACACGTGTGCACTGCCTCGCCAACTCGTGTGCGTTATCAACAAAAGCAATCAATACTTCAATGAATTCAACATGAAGCAGTGCAAACTCCCGAAGATACAACAGTGAAGGAAACTGCATCACAACAGCATGAAAAAGTGTATACAACATCAAGATACACAAAATATGGAAACTGCACCAATGCAAATCAAAACAGAGAGTATATATATAGTGATGCATAGCAACTGCATAGCAGTTACACAACAAAGCAATGACCAGAACACAAGTACAAGCAAATAAATGCAATTTGAAGTGATATAACAGCAATTACAGGTACTCAACAAGGTGAAGCAGTAGTAAATCAAAGTGTGCAACTCAAGAATGGATACAAGTGACTCAGACCAAATGCAGTGACATACTGCAACAAACAAAGTCTCGACCAAAATCAGTGACTCAATGCAAAAACAACAACAGAGCACAATGCACAAAAATCACAAACAAGGTCAAACCCAGGATAGGTTCAACTCAAGGCAACTTGAAGCATACGAGGTCAGACAAATCACTGCAACAGCAAACACAGTGAAGCCAAAGTGCAGTGCAACTACAAAGAAGTCAGTGGCAAGCTACAAACACCAAGTGCAACAGCAAACACATCATGAAGGACCACAAAATGCTACCAAGCAAACAAAGACCAAACAGTACAGCATGTACAAGGATCAATGAATTGAATGAACTCGACCAGACACATATGAACAGAACATCAACTGGGCAGAGACAAAACAACACAGTCAAGTCACAATGAAACTGCAGTAGACAAGTACACAACAAACCCGAATGTCACAAAGCATAAAAACATGTATGCAACATGGTGAGCAACACAAGGGCAGTACAATGCAACACAGTGAGCTACATGAACAAATGCAACAGTGAAACTCGAGACCAAATGCAGCTACATGAACAACAGAGAAGATGGTCAGTAGACACAGTGAGCTCAACAGTTATGCAAACATGTCCAAAGTCAAAGAAAAAAAAATGGGGTTGAATTTAAAAATAAACATCGGGTTTTAATTGAGTCAAAGAAATCTAATTTGGAAAGAAATCTCTGCATCAAATTTCTCGAACACATATATGGTCAGTGTTAATTCAAATAGGGGTCGAGACAACAAATATAGGAAGAAATCTTCGAATTAATTAATTCGAAAACAAATATGGACAGCAATAATTCAAAATTAAATCAAGAAAGGAATACTCCAAATCCAGAACAAATTCAGGAAAAATAATCAACGACGTGTAGAAATCAAATCTGACAGTGGTTATTAGGGTTTCAACCCTATAAATAAACCCCAAGAAATCATCATAGAACACAGAACAATCGAGTTAAAAAAGCAAGCAATCAAACAAGCAACAAAAGAAATTACATACCGAACCATCAACAACTCGATCATCAGAGAGCGAGCGCGAACACGAGCATCAAAAATCAGTCAAAGCCCCAATTTGGATCGCAAGGGAAAGAAGCCCTAATTCAGATCGAATAAACAGAGGGCCGCCATTTTTTTTTCACAAACAAAAGACAAAGGACCGGGTGAAATAAGATAAGAGGGAAGTGACCGCGTTTGTTTTGGGTTAGGGTGTTTTTTATTTTTTTTATATTTAAGGGCAAGATAATTTAAATTGTTTTTAAATTTAGTGCTTGCTCTTATAATTTGTTTTATTTGTCTGTTCTTTTCAAAACAAAACATGGTAAATCATCACCTAGGGTTTATGTGTTGTCAGATTGTCTAGTTAGAGTTAGTCCAGTTAGCAGGGTTTGCAAGTTTGCTAAACACTATAGGCGGTAGCAGGGTTCGCAAGTCTGTTAGAGTGTTTGTAAGCGGGAAACTGTTTAATTCTAATAGAAATCTGGGAATGCAGCAGTAGGCAGGGGTTGCCGAAGCTGGGTGAATTTTGTGTGTGATTTATTTTTCAACATATTTATTTCTGCAGTTTGCTTCTGTGTTTAATTCGGAAAAATTTGCTATAACCCTATTCACCCCCCTCTAGGGTTAACCTAGATCCTACAAGTGGTATCAGAGCAAGGTATTTTACTTTAACTCTAGAGTCATGAATCCACCAAATAATGCTTTTTCTGAGGGGCAATCTATTGCTAGGCCACCCACGTTTAATGGGAATGATTATGCTTATTGGAAAGTTAGGATGAGTATTTATCTTAGTTCTGTCGATTATGATGTTTGGGATATTATTGAAACTGGCTATAAATCTCCCACTATAGTTATTGGTGATACTGAGATTCCTAAACCTAAGGATAGGTGGGATTCTAACGATAAGAAATTAAAAACTACAAATGCCAAAGCAATGAACGCTTTGATCTGTGCTCTTGATAAAAATGAGTTTAATAGAATTTCTCATTGTACAACAGCACAGGAAATTTGGCACACTTTGGAGGTGACACACGAAGGAACTTCTCAAGTCAAGGAGTCACGTCTAGCTCTATTTAGCAATGAATACGAAAACTTTGTGATGGAAAAGGCGAGAGCATAAAGGATATGTTTGGACATTTTTCAACTTTGGTGTACAATGCTAGAGCACTTGGGAAGGTCTTCACTGAAGTAGAGCTTGTGCGGAAAATACTGCGAGTCTTACCAATGAACTTTGAGGCAAAAGTCACGGCAATACAAGAATCGAAAGATCTGAGTAAACTAAGCATGGAGGAGTTGATCGGAAACTTGATGACATATGAGCTTGAGCTAAAGGCAAAGGAGGAACGTAACAACTCCGAATCAAAAAAGAAGACAATTGCCTTAAGGAGAAAAGAAGAAAGCGATGAAGAAGAAGAAGATCCAATTGAAGAGCTTGCGATGGCTGTCAATAATCTTAGAAAATGGTCAAAATTCAGGCCACGCAAGAAGAAAACAAGTGGTAATAGGTCAAAAGATTCTGACGATTCCGATAATGAATTGACATGCTTTAACTGCAAAAAGCCTGGCCACTTCAAACAAAAATGCCCACTTCTCAAAAACAACAAAGGAAAGAAAAAGAAGAAGAAGGCCTTTGCAGCAACTTGGGATGATGAAGAAGGAGAAGAAGTTTTGGATAATAGCTCAGAAGAGGCTAACTTGTGCCTTATGGCAAAATCAGATTCAGAAACAAGTTCAGAGGAATCCAGTGAGGTACGGGACTATTCTTATAAAGAACTTGTTTTGATGTGTTATGATCTTACTAATACAATTGATACTCTTGAAACTAAAATCGAAAAATTGAAGTCTGACAGGAGAGAACTCGTTCATGAGAATACTAGGTTAGAAACTGAACTTGAAAATATTCAAAATCTAGACTGTAAAAAATGTAAAATTTTAGATTCAGAAATATCAAGACTTAAGAATAGCTTTGATAATCTTGAAAAAGAAAACTCGAGTCTTAAGGAAACCATTGACACTAGGAAAAAGGATTTTATAAATAGATGCACCACACTTGTAACTGAAAACACAACACTAAAAACCAAAGTCCAAAATCTTGAGAAATCTCTGAATAACTTTTCAAGAGGAGAAAAATCATTTAACATGTTATTGGGAAATCAACTCTTTGCTAATAACAGAAAAGGACTAGGTTTTGGGAAAACACAGGTTGATGATTATGCAAAAGGTAAGAGTGTCTTTGTTAGAAGTGAAATTGGACATCGTGTTGAAAATTGTAGTCATAGGAACAAGAACACAAAATTTATACAAGTTTGGGTTCCTAAGAATTCTACAAACAAATTCCATGTCTATAGGAACAAATATGAAAGGACAAAACAAGTTTGGGTTCCAAAGGGATTGTTTGTTCACAATGCTTCAGTTACTAATATCATTGGACCTAAGAGTTTCTCCAGGTCATCCTCCTATCTCTTTATGTAGGTCTGTTGGCGGGCTAAGGAGCAACAAGAATGGTTTCTAGATTCAGGTTGTTCTAGACATATGACAGGTGATAAATCTAAGTTCCTTAGCCTAGAGAATTTTAGAGGTGGAAATGTGATCATGGGAGACAATAGCAAGTGTAAGATTATTGGGAAAGGTGAAGTAAGTAACGGTATTTTTTCCTTGACTAATGTTTTATACGTTGATAATTTGCATCACAATCTCATTTCTATTAGCCAACTATGTGACAAAGGTATGAATGTGGTTTTTGATAGTGATACTTGCAAGATCATTGATAAAACTTCTAATAACATAGTTTTTATGGGCAAAAGAAAAGGAAATGTTTACTCGCTTTCGTTTGACAATCTAAATCTTTCCAGATGTTTGGTAGCCACTGACGAAGAGGCATATTTATGGCATAGGAGACTTGGACATGCTAGCATGAGTCTCTTAAAAAATCTTGAAACGAAAGAATTAGTCAGAGGGTTACCACATCAGAAATTTAAAGATAACAAAGTGTGTAAAGCATGTTCCTTGGGCAAGCTTAGTCGATCATCATTTCGCCCTAAAAACATTGTTAGCACATCAAGGGTCCTCGAATTAATTCATATGGACTTATTTGGACCAAATGAAATTGCAAGCTTGAATGGAAAACATTATTGTTATGTATTGGTTGACGATTATTCTTGATTTACATGGGTTTATTTCTTAGCCAAAAAGTCTGAATCTTTTGATTATTTTTCAAAATTTGCTAAACTTGTTCAAAATGAAAAAGGAGTTTCAATTAAAACTTTAAGAAGTGATCATGGAGGCAAATTTGAAAATTCGGAATTTGAAAACTTTTGTGAAGAAAATGGTTTAAAACATGAATTTTCTGCTCCACGAACACCTCAACAAAATGGGGTGGTTGAAAGGAAAAATCGTACATTGCAAGAATTGGCTAGATCCATGTTGAGTGGGTATAAACTACCTCTAACCTTTTGGACAGAGGCGGTGAATACTTCGTGCTACGTAAAGAATAGAGTAATGATTAGACCAATACTTGGCAAAACGGCTTATGAAGTGTGGCATGAAAGGAAACCTAACATCTCTTACTTTCGTGTTTTTGGATGCCCTTGTTTCATTCTTAACACAGGTGATCAACTTGGAAAATTTGAATCAAAGGCCGATGAGGGAATTTTCATGGGCTATTCAACCAGGAGCAAGGCTTACAGGATATACAACAAACGAACAAAGACAATTGTTGAATCAATCAATGTGAAATTTGATGAATCTGATCTGGAAAGGACGACTGAAAAAACGGTTGATGATGGGGTAGATCATGAAGGCATTAAAGAAGGGACATCTAGTGAGAAAGATGAAAGTAGGACTGTTGATGCTGATAGATTGAAGTTCAAATCCAATCATCCTCCTGAATTGGTTATAGGAGATCCTACGGAAGGTATACGCACTCGCTCTTCATTTGATAAAAATTTGTGTGCGTTTTGTTGTCATAGTGGTTTTATTTCTGAAATTGAACCTGATTCTGTTGAAATGGCTCTTAATGATGAAAGTTGGATTCTAGCAATGCAAGATGAACTTAATCAATTTGAGAGAAATAAAGTTTGGAAATTAGTTCCTAGGCCAAATGACTATCCAATTGTAGGAACTAAATGGGTGTTCAAAAACAAACTTGATGAATCAGGAAATGTAATTAGAAACAAAGCTAGGTTGGTCGCAAAAGGATATAACCAAATAGAAGGCATAGATTTTGATGAAACATTTGCTCCAGTTGCTAGGTTAGAAGCCATTAGGATTTTGCTAAGCTTTGCTTGTTATAAAGGTTTCAAACTTAAACAAATGGATGTAAAAAGTGCTTTTCTAAATGGTGATTTGAAAGAAGAGGTTTTGTTGAACAACCCCCCGGTTTTGAAAATCACGATTTTCCAAATCATGTGTATAAACTTGAAAAAGCATTATATGGTCTTAAGCAAGCTCCTAGAGCTTGGTATGACTGCCTTTGTACATATCTTTTGGAAAATGGCTTTAAAAAGGGAAGTGCTGCCACGACACTGTTTCTATTACATAAAGGAAGTGATTTTTTGATTGTTCAGATTTATGTAGATGATATCATTTATGGTGAAATTTGAACAAGTCATGCAGGCTAAATTCGAGATGAGCTTGGTTGGAGAATTGAAATATTTTCTTGGATTTCAAATCAAGCAAAGCAGTGATGGCATTTTCATTTCACAATCCAAGTATGTGTTGGAACTGTTGAAGAAATTTGGAGTTGAGAACTCCAAACCATTGAGAACTCCTATGAGCCCATCAACAAAGTTGGACAAAGACGAGAAAGGAAGTGCTGTTGATTAGAAGAAATATCGAGGGATAATTGGTTCACTTCTCTATCTTACTGCTTCTAGACCTGATATTATGTTTTCTGTGTGTCTGTGTGCACGTTTTCAATCTAATCCTAAAGAATCTCATTTGAAAGCCACTAAACGAATTTTGAGATATCTTTCACACACAAACAAACTTGGGTTATGGTATCCTTCTTGTGAAAATTTTGATTTAGTTGGCTATTCTGATGCTGATTATGCTGGTTCATTGGTTGACAGGAAAAGCACTAGTGGAACATGCTTTATGCTAGGACACTCGTTAGTTTCATGGTCAAGTAGAAAACAGAACTGTGTTGCATTATCCACCACTGAAGCAGAATATATTGCTTTAGGGAGTTGTTGTGCTCAAATTTTATGGATGATGCAAACTCTTTCTGATTTTGGCTTAGTTTATAAACAAGTTCCATTAAAATGTGACAGTAAGAGTGCAATAGACTTATCAAATAATCCTGTTCATCATTCACGCACAAAACACATTGATGTGAGACACCACTTTCTTAGAGATCACATTGCCAAGGAAGACATTTGCATTGAATATATTTCAACTGAGACTCAACTTGCTGATATTTTCACAAAACCCCTCCCAGAAGAAAGATTTTCCAGATTACGTTTGGATTTGGGGATTAGAGAAATTGACTAACCATTTTTCATTTATTTTGTTGTTGAAATATTCTTGGATATATACTATCAACTTCAATTTCTAGGATTCAAACCAGTTTTGGATATTATCCAAAGATTGATTCGAATATGGTATTCAGTACTGGATATTACATAATATAATTAACTTGGTAACTTATTCCACGATCATTTCTATTTCGACCATCTTTCTATTGTTCATAATGGTTTTGTAAAATAAGAAGAGTGAATTATTTTTAAATAAATAAATAAATAAATAAAAAATTATAATCATAAATAATAATAACTCTCATGCATCCATTCTCATTTGAACGTCCTTATGGTTATGCATGGATGAAGCATGTGAGTGAATTATTTTTATCATTACTCCATTCTCATTTAAAAGTCCTTATGGTTATGCATGGATGGAGTATGGTAACTAAGTATTCTGGTCTCACTTAAAAGTCCGGATGCTTAGACTAATAAGTAACTGCTAATCCCATTTAAAGCCCCTTATGGTTATGCGTGGTTAGTAAGTGCTTATTTTTTTTGTTGTTTTTTTTGGTGCTTAAATGTCAAATTAATGTTAAAATATCTCTCTTCTTAAACCGATTATCGATCCATTCTCTACAATGTGGAAGTTGTTATCTCGTTATGATATATTATTTTTTGTTCCTACTGTTCCATTGTTTTTTTGTCAGTCTTTTCATAATGCCAAAAGGGGGAGAAAAGAACTAGATTTTGATAAGGAAGTAAATATTTTTTGGAATACTTCAAAAAATATTTGTTTAATGTTGTTAGATAATTTTCCTTAGTTCTTTTATTCATCAGTAATTTTTGTTATCTTCTAAATAGGGAGTGGTCTTGGTTGTGGGGGGAGCATTCAAATAGGGGGAGCTAAACATTTCATGCTCAAATACATGTATTAGCATTTCAAAATCTTTAATATATATGTTTGTCATCATCAAAAGGGGGAGATTGTTTGATGTGATTTTTTGTTTGATGATAACAAAATATATATCAATATATATATGTGTTTGCAGTTTGGAGTATATACAGAAAGGAAGAAATATTCATATTGAATAATTATACTATTGCACAGAATTTATATATTTCAACCAGTATTTTTTATTCAATATAATATTTTATTACAACACTTAAACAATACAAAGTTTTCAGCTCTCTCTATATATACATACACCAGTTCATACATTTTACATTTCTCACTACAACACTCAACACTCAGTTTTTTACTCTGTCTGCACATCTGCATCTATCTGCATTATCCAGCTCCACTTCTTGTCCTGTCTCCTGTGTACCTGTATAATTAGCAACTACAACAGTAATCTGAAAACAAACAAATTTGAATTTGCAAAAATAGAAATTTGTTTGTGTCTCAGATACATGGGTTATTGTCATCATCTTTGATTGTGTAATATCTGTGCATATCAGTGTTCTTACAGGTAATCGTGAGTGGCTGCAATACACACGTGTACATTTATACACGTGTGCACTGCCTCGCCAACTCGTGTGTGTTATCAACAAAAGCAATCAATACTTCAATGAATTCAACATGAAGCAGTGCAAACTCCCAAAGATACAACAGTGAAGGAAACTGCATCACAGCAGCATGAAAAAGTGTATACAACATCAAGATACACAAAATATGGAAACTGCACCAATGCAAATCAAAACAGAGAGTATATATATAGTGATGCATAGCAACTGCATAGCATCTACACAACAAAGCAATGACCAGAACACAAGTACAAGCAAATAAATGCAATTTGAAGTGATATAACAGCAATTACAGGTACTCAACAAGGTGAAGCAGTAGTAAATCAAAGTGTGCAACTCAAGAATGGATACAAGTGACTCAGACCAAATGCAGTGACATACTGCAACAAACAAAGTCTCGACCAAAATCAGTGACTCAATGCAAAAACAACAACAGAGCACAATGCACAAAAATCACAAACAAGGTCAAACCCAGGATAGGTTCAACTCAAGGCAACTTAAAGCATACGAGGTCAGACAAATCACTGCAACAGCAAACACAGTGAAGCCAAAGTGCAGTGCAACTACAAAGAAGTCAGTGGCAAGCTACAAACACCAAGTGCAACAGCAAACACATCATGAAGGACCACAAAATGCTACCAAGCAAACAAAGACCAGACAGTACAGCATGTACAAGGATCAATGAATTGAATGAACTCGACCAGACACACATGAACAGAACATCAACTGGGCAGAGACAAAACAACACAGTCAAGTCATAATGAAACTGCAGTAGACAAGTACACAACAAACCCGAATGTCACAAAGCATAAAAACATGTATGCAACATGGTGAGCAACACAAGGGAAGTACAATGCAACACAGTGAGCTACATGAAAAAATGCAACAGTGAAACTCGAGACCAAATGCAGCTACATGAACAACAGAGAAGATGGTCAGTAGACACAGTGAGCTCAACAGTTATGCAAACATGTCCAAAGTCAAAGAAAAAAAAATGGGGTTGAATTTAAAAATAAACATCGGGTTTTAATTGAGTCAAAGAAATCTAATTTGGAAAGAAATCTCTGCATCAAATTTCTCGAACACATATATGGTCAGTGTTAATTCAAATAGGGGCCGAGACAACAAATATAGGAAGAAATCTTCGAATTAATTAATTCGAAAACAAATATGGACAACAATAATTCGAAATTAAATCAAGAAAGGAATACTCCAAATCCAGAACAAATTCAGGAAAAATAATCAACGACGTGTAGAAATCAAATCTGACAGTGGTTATTAGGGTTTCAACCCTATAAATAAACCTCAAGAAATCATCATAGAACACAGAACAATCGAGTTAAAAAAGCAAGCAATCAAACAAGCAACAAAAGAAATTACATACCGAACCATCAACAACTCGATCATCAGAGAGCGAGCGCGAACACGAGCATCAAAAATCAGTCAAAGCCCCAATTTGGATCGCAAGGGAAAGAAGCCCTAATTCAGATCGAATAAACAGAGGGCCGCCATTTTTTTTTCACAAACAAAAGACAAAGGACCGGGTGAAATAAGATAAGAGGGAAGTGACCGCGTTTGTTTTGGGTTATGGTGTTTTTTATTTTTTATATATTTAAGGGCAAGATAATTTAAATTGTTTTTAAATTTAGTGCTTGCTCTTATAATTTGTTTTATTTGTCTGTTCTTTTCAAAACAAAACATGGTAAATCATCACCTAGGGTTTAGGTGTTGTCAGATTGTCTAGTTAGAGTTAGTCCAGTTAGCAGGGTTTGCGAGTTTGCTAAAGTCTATAGGTGGTAGAAGGGTTTGCAAGTCTGTTAGAGTGTTTGTAAGCGGGAAACTGTTTAATTCTAATAGAAATCTGGGAATGCAACAGTAGGCAGGGGTTGCCGAAGCTGGGTAAATTTTGTGTGTGATTTATTTTTCAGCATATTTATTTCTGCAGTTTGCTTCTGTGTTTAATTCGGAAAAATTTGCTATAACCCTATTCACCCCCCTCTAGGGTTAATCTAGATCCTACATCCACTTCATCGTTCGGCATTCGTCTAGTCATGCCGAACCGTAATCACACCGAGCTGCTTCGCTCGGCATTTTTCCTAGCTCCTACTTTCTTCCAACACATCCTCCCTACCATTCGGCACGGACAATTTGTTCAATAAGTTATGCTGAGCCGCTTTGTTCGACACTCTTCCTACCTTTCATTTTTCACCTGCACTCCCACTAACATCGTCCGGCATAAAAGAATCATGCCGAGCAGTGATTGTGCCGGGCCACATCGCTCGACACGCTGGACCTAACTACGACTTCACTCCAGTGCTTCTTCTCCAACCTCGTTCGGCATGAGGAAGTCATGCCGAGCCACATCAACACGTCGCCCTCTTCCATCCTCCACTCCACCTAATCCAAAGGCAAACGTTTTCTTCCATATTCCTCTCTATTCTACACGACTTCACCTTCATAATCTACACAACTCTCATCGTTCGTAGGTAAGAGGAAGGGCTTAGATTCAAGTCTTGTCTTAAATCCCTAATCAGGGAGAGTCAAGCGAGCAAAGGGTTAATACCTAGAATAGGGGGCAAAGTCTGATGGAATGCTCGAATTGGAAGTAGTGATCTACTCGGGCTTACTGTTGAAGGCAATCGAGAAATAGCCAAGAAGACTCGGGGGCTAGAGGAGTTGATGAAGTTTGGAAGAGGTACGGAAAGAGGCAAGTTCGTAAGTCCTGAAAAAGCAGAGGTAAAAGTAAAAGGGAAGGGAGATAGAGATATCGCCTTATATAGAGAGAAGAGAAGTCGAAGGGGCAGCGACCGGTAGAACCGGTCAAAGCACCTCCCTCATTCGGCATTAATGTCATTCAGCATTAATGCCGTTCGGCATTTGTATGTCGCTCGGCATTAGCTAAGCCGTTCGGCAATCGTATGTCGTTCGGCATTAGCATGTCGTTCCGCATACAATGCCTCGATCGGCATTCAGGAGAAACACTATCGAGAAGACAAAGCCAGGGCTTTAAGAGAAACATGAAGCGCCGATGGTTCAAAGCGCATCATGTTCATCCACATGATGCACTTTAGGGGGAAAGTGTTACCCAGTGGCTTGACCAGGCAACAAGAGACTTGCTTTAGAAGGATCGTTCAGCATAAAGGGACATTCGGCACGGCTATGTCGTTTGGCATTTCATATCGTTCAGCAAGGAAGCCCCGACCAACATCCAGCCTCGTTCGGTAGAGAAGTCTCGACCGACATCCATCATTGTTCGGCATAAAGCCTCATTCGGCATAATCGGGTCGATCGATATCTATCCTCGTTCAGCATTCCAGCCTCGTTCGGCGTTCATGCCTCGTTTGGCATTCATGCCTCATTCGGCATGACAGCCTCGTTCGGCATAATAGCCTCTCGTTCGGCATTCCAGCCTCGTTCAGCATTCCAGCCTCGTTCGGCATTCATGTCTCGTTCGGCATGAAGCCTCGTTCGGCATAGCAGGGTCGATCGGCATCTATCCTCGTTCGGCATTCCAGCCTCGTTCGACGCTCATGCCTCATTTGGCATTCATGTCTCATTCGGCGTTCCAGCCTCGTTCGGCATTCATGCCTCGTTCGGCATTCATGTCTCGTTTGGCATGACATCCTCGTTCGGCATGAAGTCTCGTTCGGCATTCCAGCCTCGATTGGCATTCATGCCTCATTCGACATTCATGCCTCGTTCGGCATAATAGCCACGTTCGGCATGAAGCCTCGCTCGTCATCCCAGCCTCGTTCGGCATAGCAGGGTTGATCGGCATCTATCCTCGCTCGGCATTCCAGCCTCGTTCGGCATTCATGTCTCGTACGGCATACCATCCTTGTTCGGCATGACTCCTCGCTCGGCATTTCTCCTCATAGAGCATGGTAAGGTCGTTCTGCATTTATGGCTCGGCACGCAGAAGTCACTCGCCATGGGCCGAGGTATCTCACTCCTAGGCCCAAGAGGGAAGTCCAACCCATCTTCGTCTATAAATAGAAGGGCAGGGGCACAGTGAAAGGGACCTTTTTTCGAGAACATCGGGGAGACTCTGCCACTTTCAAGACTCACTTTATTTCATTTAGCATTTGTGTTCAAGTCTTTATAGTACGGATTGTATCTGTACTCAGTAACTTGTGAAAGCAGTAAAGATCGAAACTTAAAGTGGATGTAGGCAATTATCCTGATCCACTATAAATTCTATGTTCTTGTTTTCTGCATTTAACTTCGTATACAGTTCTCTGTTTTAATTTGCTTTCTTTATTAATCTCTCTATACAACCTTTCTAAAGGATGTTAGTAACCAACTCTGGTGCTAACAATATATATATATATATATATACACGAAATTATCGAATCTAGTTTGAAATGTTTGAATGTTTAAACTTTGAAAATATTGAAATTGAAATGGTTTATTTTATGGTTAAAAATCTGTATTTGAAATCTATATAATTTGAAATGGTGTATTGGAAAACTGAAAAAAATTGAAGCTGATAATTGGAGATTTGATTAAACTTGAATTTTTGAATCCGAATTGATTTGGAATCGATTTGTGAAATTTGAGTAAACTATTTTATTATATAAAGTATTTTTGAATTATATTTAAAATTATTTTGATATAAATCATCTTTAATATAAACTATTTTTAATACAAACTATTTTAATATGACTATTTCAACTTATAACTCTTTTATATAAACTATTTTACTTTATAAACTATTTATTTTATATACTATTTTAATATAAGTAGTGGAAGTTATGTTTTCAAAGTTATGAATTTCAAAGTATTATGTTTGAAAGTGTTATAATTTCATGTGTTGGTTTCGAAAGTTCTATAACTTTGAAAGTACTATGATTTCAGAAGTGAATATAATTGAAATGAAATGATATCGTATTTGGTTTTGAATGGAAATGATATCGATTGATATGGTTTTGAAATGGCAATGATATCAATTGATATGGTTTTGAAATGGCAATTATATTTTGGTTTTCGAAGTATAAACTATTTTGAAATGACCGCGGTGATATAATAACGTTTGGTTGTTAAAGAGACCGGGATCGGAAGTTGTCATACTCTCTGCCAACTTCGAAAACCAATTTAACAACTGTGTACACGATGGAGATTCCAGAATGAAGTAGGATGGTGGTGACGTCCTATTGAGGTATATATGTGGACCCAACTCCCGTGAGTTGGCATAAGGTGGCTAAAACAGGAGCAATCGACGGGCCAAGTGAGGTAGCTCCTTCCATCGGACACATTCCTTCGATACTATATTCTAACTTTGTGATTGTTTTGGTGGCCACACTTGATTTTTTGAAGTGTGTTCCAAGGTGGGCGGTAGTGGCTGCTATGCGTTACCACCAGCCCGGAAGTGTAATTGGTATATCTACCCTGGCATTACCTAGTTGTGTCGTGTCACCTACCCTAGCGAGACCACTACGAGTTTGTTTTGTGTCGTACCTATGGAGTATCCTCTAGTAGCCTCTCGATCTGGAGGTATTACGGTACTATATAGACTATTGGCATTATAAAATGTGTTAAGGTGGAAAATGTAAAGACTTAACGCTATTTTTAAATAGTATACTTTACTTTAGACATTATTATAACAACGTATATTAGTACATAGTAGATAGTTTAACGGATCCTCAGAGGATGGTTATCCCAAACATCCTTTGAGCTACTTGTATTTCAGTTATTATTTCCCTTGAGTTGGATTTATCGATACAAGAATGTTAATATTGATTCGAGTGTTTTGTGTTTATCTTTATGCTCGGGTCAGACTGAGTGTACCTATATTCGAGACTCACCTTTGGAGTTGGAGCTTCGCTTGGAGATTCATCTATCGATTCTGCTTTCGGTTATTTAGTTGATTCCAGTGATGCATTCAGATTTTGTATTTGACTATTGTATTGAGACATCTATTGTATTTGATACTTTTGTTTTATCTTATTTGACTCTGTTATATATATGGCAGCTTCATGAACTACTATTCTTTTGTTTCCGCTGCATTATTGTATATTACTCCGTGTTTGTGATTTTTTGATAATTTTATTTACTGTATATGCCGAGTTTTGCCAAATATAAATTAACAATCTGGTATTTTGAACAATTCAAATCCAGCATGTGTGGATGCGAATGGTTGAAAATATCAGGATGTTACATGTGGTATTATAGCTTTGGTTTTAGGCAAAACTTAGAGTGAATTTAATTACAGAATCACTTTCGTTCGAGCTTGAATTCCTTTCTCTTTGACTCGGTTTCCTTTGAATTTCAGAATTTCAAAACTCTCCCATTCGTTCTGAAATTCATTCTTGTCTCTCCCTATTCGTATTCTGGAGTATCCCATAACTCCACTTCGAATAATCTCTATAATAAATCGGGGGTCTCGCCAATCTTTGAATTATTGTAGAGGGGTGAAACTCCTTTACAACAGACATCGATTCGCCGGTGATTTCTATATCCTCGATTTACAATGCTGCTACATTTTGCTATACCCAAATTCTATCTCTGACGAGCGAATGTCAATTTGCCTCAGAATTCTGCATCGATCAAATTTTTGAAGTCTCGGTTTACCTGGTTAAGGTTGCCCGAGATTTATATAAGTCTATCCACCATCCTTGTTTCAAATTCAATCATCTTACCTCCCTATCGAGTCTATCTTCTAGTAGGAATTCTTTTGATTAGAATCTCTCTAATGTGAATCTCTATCCTTGTTTTGAAATTCATTTTGTATTATCGAGTGAGGGAGTACATTTGTAATTAATATTAAATATTTTATAATGTGTTGTTTGAGTTGTTGATGTTGATTTGGGCTTTCAATTGATTCGTCTGATCAATGCTATCGATAGGATTTCCAAAACACTTGAACAGAGCAAACTGACACAATTGTTTTCAAAATTTAATAATTTTGTATGATTATATTATATATATTGATATAAGTAAAATTTCTAAAATTTAATAGTTAAATAAATTGGATGTTTAAAATGATAATATTTGGTTTTCATTTATTATTTTATAAACCATAGATTTTTCCAACATATAAATAAATGAATTTATAAAATATGGTTTATAATTTGATTTGGAATTTAAATGAATTTAAATTAAGAATTTGAGAATTTAATTTTCAGTGATTTCAATACATTTGTTTTAAAATTTTTAAAGCGTATATTATCTAAAAGTATTTTTTAATATAAATCGGCTCCAAAGAATTTCAATGAAATAAGACGGTACCCTCCTCTTTTGTCGCCGGAAAATAATTTCGGTGATGACTGCAGCATCATCGACATTCATTTTCGAGTTTCAGGGTGGAGAGGCCATTTGGTAGCTTTGCTACACTTTTGTTTTGGATTTTAAATTGTTTTGAATTTCTAAAGTATGACTTGATTTGTATATATATTATAAATAGGTACATGATAATAGAGTTGGTTTGATATATATAGAATATGTTTTTGTGTGTGTGTAACGACCCAGAATTTTGAACAATTTAAATTGAAAATATTTAATTAATTTTAAATATTTAAATGATGGTTTAGATTGAAATTTCAATATAACTTTGAATTTGGCGATTAAATTCTAAGATTTAATCTATTGAAGTTGAATAAAAATTTGAATCTTCAATCTTAAGCTGATTAAAAATATTTCAAAGGCTTAGAAAATCCATATTGATAATACTAAAGAAAATAGAAGCTTCAGAATTGTAATTGAAAGTGATTTGATCAGTTTTAAAATATATCGTTTGAATCGATATTTAAAAATAGCCTTCCAAGGCACAGTCTCGGAATTCGACGAAACCAGATCCATTGGGTCCGTAATATTGAATTATTACCGGATTTCAAGTTTCGTATTTTTCGGAGCTGTTATGTGAGCACACGGTGAGTAAACGCGTTGAAAATTGTATTGAAACAAATTTAATTTAAATTTAAATCTAAAATTTTATTACAGACAGCATCCCTAGATTCTTGCCTAAAATCACGTTATCTCCTATAATCGTGCCGAGAATCTTGAAATGATCATGCCTCCTTCACGTTTAAATGTCCCTCTCCCTTATCATTCAAAACAAAGAGAAGAAAAAATGGCCTTCAGCTGAATCAAATCGAGATCCCCTCTTTTCCCATTCAAAATTCACGGCCCCCTTCCTCTTTCAAATTCATTCCAACGACCTTAAAATAAATCGAAAGCTTCAAAACAACAATGGCCGCGTCCATTTCCCTCTCCTCCAAATCAAAACAAAAATCGAATCGCACGCGAGGTCGGATTTTGGACCTGGAAACGGTGAAATGTGGATTGGGTCATGTGCTCGAGTAAGCCACAGGGTGGGGTTGTGCGTGAGACGTCGACGGCAGGTCGCGATGGCAAGGGCGCAGTGGGGACTCGCGGCATTTTCGAGGTCCCATAGAAGTTTCAAGCAGCAACAAATGGAGATTGAAGGGGTTGAAGTGGCGTTCGAGTAGATGGAGGCTCGGTCGATTTATGTTGGAGGTGATTTAGAGGTGGGATCGCGATGTTGGCAGTCGCGGTGGTAAGCCTGTGATGGCAGCGACGACTTGATTTAATCGGACGCGAGGGCGGCTGCAAGTTATTGACGCAGGGCGGCTCGATGATGGAGGCTCGTGGTATCGAGCAAGGCAGTGTGCTTGATGGTTTCAGGTTGGTGATGCCGGCAGCTTCGCGGTGGAGATGGGATCATTCCCGTGAACGAACTCGTCTATGAGGTATAAATCAAGAAAATCGAGTCAAGATGGAAATGGATTGCAAAATAAAAGCTAAGGTGATAACTTCTCACTCGGAAATTTGTTATATTTTTAAATTTTAAATAGTTAAATTTAAAATTGTTTGACTGTGTTGATTGAATGCTTGAATGATGATTGTTATATATATATATATATATATATATATATATATATATATATATATATTGGATGTGAATAGACCCTATACGCCGTTAGTAAGCGGATGTTATTTATTACACACATATACCGCGATATTCCACCTTGAAGTGGAATTTTTATATATGTAGCAATATATATATATATTGGCATATGTATATATTGCAGTTGATTGATTTCCCGCATTGTATAGCGGATGAGACCCTATTGCGCCGTCTATTAAGCGGATAATATTTTAAATCCCATATACCGTGATAATTCCGTACTGGAGTGGAATTGGTATTGTGCTAATGTTTGTGGATGCAGGAAAACAGGTTGGAGGGATCCAGTTGGATTCCTCAACAGTATTTATTTGATTTCAGATATTTTGATATTTAATGGATTATCACATACGATATATGATGTCGTTGTAGTCGTGATTGACTATTTGGTGTGTAGCATCATTGGACCAAGTTTTGGAATTTTAAAGTGATTTTTAAAGTGATTTCTGAAGAGTATACGTTTATAAAATATTTTTGGAATTGATCCATTTTAAATAAATAACGTTATAATTTTAATGTTATAAAAATTATGATTTTTGAGAAATATGGTTAAAAGTTGATTTTTGAAAATATAGGTTAATGATTTTATAAAATAGTTAAATTGGGATTTTTGAATTTATTGTGAAAAGTTTAAAAATAGGATTTGTAAAATTTAATTATTTTATAAATCAGAATGATGAAATTATAAAGCGGATTAAAGATGTTTTAAAAGAATAATAGTATAAATTGATTTATATAAAAGATTTATAAATTGATAATTTGTAAATTAAAATATTGGAATTATAAAACGAGTTTTTATAAGTGTTAGAATGAATTGTGAATGAATTTCATAAATGAATGAAATTTATAGAATTATAAACGGTGAAGTTATAAATGGAATTTTATAAGCAGTAGGTTTATAAAATTTGTAAAAGTTATTAAAAGAATAAGTTTTGAGTAAATAAATGAATCTTATAAGTTATAAGATTTATAATTTGGGAAGTTAAAGGAACGATCTTGTAAACAAATAAATCATAAGTGTTTAACTTATAATGTGAACCTTTGGTTTATAATTGAGTTATAAATCGAATAGGTTAATAAAGGAGATTTATAAAGGAAGTAGTTATAAAACAAATAGAAATAGAATTTATAAATGTTGTTTTATAAATTCGCAAACAACTTATTTTGATAAGTAAATTGTTATAACTTATTTATGGAGTTATATTCATGTTTTAGACAGTGAATAATCCTTAAAATAAAATGAATAGAAATGATGAAATTGGTTAACAAGGTATATTCACGTTTTTGAATATTGAACATATGCTAAAGAAATTGTTTTGAATGTGGTGTTTTAAATAGAATTAAGACGATCTAACGATGTTTTAAATGTGTTAAGATTCGAAACCATAGATTTCAACATTCATTGTTGAAATAGACGTTTTCGAGAAATAGAAGGAAATGGTGGACTATAACACTGTTGTTATAGTAAATGATTTCCGAAAGGAAATGTTTTGTATAGTATTGGGATTTATATATCTATTTAAATTTCGAATCCCTATACTAGTGATTTTGGGTTGTCGTAACGATATTTTACGCAACATTCGTTTTGGCCCAAATAAATATGTTTAAGAGAATGATTTCCTTAAAGAATGAAATATATACTTAATTTCGATTCAAGTATATTGAATATTTTCCAAGTGTAGAAAATAAATAAAAATTGTGAATTACTTATGAATAAATAAGTATGGAAATGTTTTTCCAATGTGAAATGAAACGTTTTGAGAATTTATCTTTTTGAAGATAAATTGAAATGAATAATTGAAATCGTATATGCATGGATATTTTGGAATGAAAATTCACTATGGAATTTATAAAAGAAAGTATAATTTGTTTAAAAATAAATATTGATTTATTTTTGACATATTGAAATTTTATATCTTGTAAAGATATTTTTGGAAAATAAATAATTTGGAAAATTATTTGGAATCTGGTGATGTTGTGCATATCCATTGATAGTTCAATAACCGACTATCAATATTCACCTTTGAAAGGTATTTGTTGTGATTTGCTGAATTTGAATGCTACACTTATTTCTAAATTATTGCGCTCGTTATTCGAATTACCCATTCCGAATAGTGATACGACGTAATGGATAGCATTGATGACCGGTGTTGAAGACCGGATATTTTTGAAAGCGAAAGGACAACTCGTCGATTGTCTTTGCACCGAGTAGCTACGGTATAGAGACTCCCTATGTGATGGGAAGTCCGGACGTGATTAGAGATTATCCGGATTGCAAGGACTTCTTTGTAAGTGCCTTCGGTTCTGTTCGAGTCCGGAACAGACTTGTGTGGATTGTATGTCTGACGTTACAAATTGAGATATAAAGCCGATTTCTTTCAAATATATTTCTGTTGGTGGCGGAGAATTTATTCTTTTAGCTTAACACCCTTCTCTGAGACGTACGAGCTCAGAGGTTATGTAGTTGAAGGTTTTTAGCAATATATTCCCAATTTGGTAATGTGACATGCTGAGTGTTGCTGTGAAATGAATATTGTGTCGATCATTTGTGATAGGATCATTTATTTGATCGTTTATCTTGGTGATCATTTCTATGATCATTTGTTGACCCAAAGCATGGCTTTTGTATAAAGTATGTTTTTGTGGATGTGACTTCGTCGAGCCTCACACCCCGGAATGGTCAAAACAGGAAAGATGCAGCAAGGTTATGAGGGGTAGCTCCCTTTAGGGTATGTGCATTTCCTTCTGGAAAAGGGTGGTATCATGGTATGGAGCCCAGATACTTACTCATGTTGAAACACTTTATTTATGATTGTGTGATGTTGGTGACGAGCGCTCGGTTAAAGGTCCCAAAGGACTGGGGGATGGCATACTCGTGTCAGTTGTTACCCAATTAGGGGTAACCCGGCCTTGTGTTGGCAGAGATCCGGTTTGGTTCTCGGGGACGTCCTTCCAGAGGCGTTCTCATGTGGCAATGGGAAGTTCCTTGGCCTGACCATTCGTTGGAAATCCAAAGAAACAATACGAAACTCTGTACGGCTTTAGTTGTAGAACCTGCCATTTACTTATGGTGGTCACCACTGTTTAGATGGTAGCTATAGTAGGCATAGTTCGAAATGTCTATGTTGGCTAAGATTTATATTCTACTTTCGAAATGATTTGTTCTACACTATGCACTAATAATAATATCAAATGTTTCTTTTTAATACGTATCAAGCATCTTTGACTATCATAAGGAGAAATCTCCTCCGATTCTGCGTTTGCATGTGTGTGTGTGCGGGAGGCCTTATGGTAGTCTCATTTTTAAAAGCATTGCGAATTGACTTTAAAAATATTCCTCTATTTTGATTTTAAAGATAAATAAACTGTTTTGAGTTCTCACACCAGTCACATGACTGACTCGGAGTTTATTGTTTTCCTTCCTAAACTCTGGGTGCCCACCAATTTCCACACGGGCAGTCAAGAGTTAGGTTTATCCGAATATTCTGGAGTTGCTGGAGGCAAGCTGGATGACATGGCGTATTATTAGTATATAGTATTTCTTTTCCGCTGCATTGTTTGTTGTTGTTTGATGTTGTACACTCTGATGTAATGTAATGTAATGTAATGTATGTAATGTAATAACTGATATAGTTCTTTGTTTAAAGATTATTCATTTATTTATTATATGTTGTTCCGCTGCGATTGTGAGATTCTGATATTGTTATGCTGTTTTCTTTCCGTTCTATTTTCTATTTTCTTCTGCTCTATTTTTCTACCTTTTCCTCTCTTCTTCTGTCCTTTTCTTTTTCTTAAACATTGAGAATTCGTATTTCTGTTCATCTTGAGTTAATCTATGGAGATTAGTGTATATTCAAGGAGTACGGATTTGCGGACCCTCACAGGTGGTATCAGAGCATATGGTTAAGCGACAACCATGGCTCTGTTGGGTATTACTCATTAGAGATAGAGTCAGTAGTACTCTAGAATGAGTTGAGTGTAACATACGAGTGCGTATTTGTTAGTGAATATAAAATTGTTTTATATTGTGATGATTGGTTTGTTGAGTGGCATATGAACCTTCGTCAGCACGGTCTGGACAACTATGCCGAAGGTGTTTATAAACACTTGTATAGAACAATTCGATATGATATTGTTTTAAATTGGGTAAATGAAATAATTTTACCTTGATTATATTTTATATATAAAGGAATAATTTTTTAGAATTATTAAAGTGTATATAAGTAGATTGCTTAGTTGTTTGAATAATCTAAATTAAAGAATAATTGTATAAGCAAAAGAATTATAAGAATTGAATTATAATTAAAGTAATTTATAATTGTGAAATAAACTTATATATATAAGAAGTGAAACTATATGAATATATTTATGAATATGAGTTGTAAATAAAAATAAATTTAAAGTTAAATGGAAATTTACTTTAGAATTGGAATCTGAATTGATTTATAAGTGGGAATTTAAGTTATGTAAAACCAAGTGATGTTTGTAAAATGGCTTAAGAGATATTGAATGAAGTTGATATTGGTATCAAAGTAAATTAATAAAGTTAAGTGATAGATATGAACTTGAGTTATGTAATGAAATTCAACTTTTGTAATTGAATTGAATGAATGGATTAAATGTTAATCAATTGAATGTGAATAATTGGTATGAAATAATGAATGTAAGTATTAATTCATTAAAATCTTAGGTTACTAGAAATTGAATAGTTGAATGAAAATCAATTTAATTAAACCAATTGAAAGCAAAGGAATTTGGTTGTAATTAATATACATTGGTTGTTATATGATTGTTAGTTGATTGTATATAATTCATTAAGTATTAATGAAATTGAATTAGCGAAAATTTAAAGCTAAAGTAATTGAAATCAATTGGAAGTTAAGTAAATCTTAAATAGAATAGAATTGATTTGGATTGAATTCAAGTAAAATTAACTTGATAATTTATTAATTTGTGAAATAATTTCAAATGGAATGAATATGAATATGAATTGTAAACCATTGAATTGAATAAAAGTGATATGTGAATTGGTCGTAAGCAATTTAATTTGTATTGAAACTTTATAATTGCAAATGGAAGTAAATTGTGAATGAATAAACAAAATTTGCAATTGAATAAAAAAATATGAGATTGAATGTTGAAATTCATTTTAAATTTGTGAGCAATAGGATTGAATTGAATAATTATAAATGAAAGATGAATTAAAGTTCATACTGGATTTGAAATCCAGTTTAAATATGAATGGTTATAAACCAAAATAGTGAATTGAAAATAAAAATGGTTAGGAATTAAAACTGGAATTGAAACTAAATGTTGAAAACAAATTTTTATAAAGGAATGGAAATTTGTAATGAATTAGTAATTGGAACTAATTTAAAATAGTGCAGTTGTAAATAAAAGTTAATAAATAAAATTCAATATTCAAAAGTTAAATTGAATTCAAATAGAATTGAAATTGTAAAAATTGAATTCAAATGAAATTGAAATGCAAAATTGATTGAAATGAATAAAATTGGATATGTAACTTCAATAGTAAAGCTAAAAATGCTATAAGAAGTAGATATTGAAAATTTTGTAATGAAAATGGCAAATTGGTTTGAATATTGTATTTGGAATTGGAAACTACTACTAGCAGGATATGCAGGTATATAAATGGAATTGGGATTTTTGATTTCAAAGATTAAAATAGAATTGCTTGGCAAAAAGGTACGTATTTCAATTTCAATATGGGATTTGATGACTTTCTTGTCTAGCCGCTTGGCTTTTTCTTTTTCTTTTTGAAATTGGGAGGCCGTAGAGCCATTTTGTAGTCGTACCGATCTAGCTGCGCAAAGGAGACGCTGGCGAAATTTGTCGAAAATTTAGGGTGTTAGAAAATTTTTGAGAAAATTTGAAAGTTTAAAACTTGAATTTAAATTTGAATTGTGAAGTAAACAACATTATTTGGAACTTATAATTGAAGTAGGAAATCTAGTTGAGATGATAATGAATTTCTAATAAAAAGACTTAGGTTAGTAAATTGATTAAACTATTGCATTGTGAAAAATAATAGACGAGTTAAGGACCATTCTTCCTAACTTGTAATTTCGGGACGAAATTCTTTTAAGGGGGAAAGATTGTAACGACCCAGAATTTTGAACAATTTAAATTGAAAATATTTAATTAATTTTAAATATTTAAATGATGGTTTAGATTGAAATTTCAATATGACTTTGAATTTGGCGATTAAATTCTAAGATTTAATCTATTGAAGTTGAATAAAAATTTGAATCTTCAATCTTAAGCTGATTAAAAATATTTCAAAGGTTTAGAAAATCCATATTGATAATACTGAAGAAAATAGAAGCTTTAGAATTGAAATTGAAAGTGATTTGATCAGTTTTAAAAATATATCGTTTGAATCAATATTTAAAAATAGCCTTCCGAGGCATAGTCTCGGAATTCGACGAAACCAGATCCATTGGGTCCGTAATATTGAATTATTACCGGATTTCAAGTTTCGTATTTTTCGGAGCTGTTATGTGAGCACACGGTGAGTAAACGCGTTGAAAATTGTATTGAAACAAATTTAATTTAAATTTAAATTTAAAATTTTATTACAAACAGCATCCCTAGATTCTTGCCTAAAATCACGTTATCTCCTATAATCGTGCCGAGAATCGTGAAATGATCATGCCTCCTTCACGTTTAAATGTCCCTCTCCCTTATCATTCAAAACAAAGAGAAGAAAAAATGGCCTTCAGCTGAATCAAATCGAGATCCCCTCTTTTCCCATTCAAAATTCACGGCCCCCTTCCTCTTTCAAATTCATTCCAACGACCTTAAAAAAAAATCGAAAGCTTCAAAACAACAATGGCCGCGTCCATTTCCCTCTCCCCCAAATCAAAATAAAAATCGAATCGCACGCGAGGTCGGATTTTGGACCTGGAAACGGCGAAATGTGGATTGGGTCGCGTGCTCGAGTAAGTCACAGGGTGGGGTTGTGCGCGAGACGTCGACGGCAGGTCGCGATGGCAAGGGCGCGGTGGGGACTCGCGGCATTGTCGAGGTCGCATAGAGGTTTCAAGCAGCAACAAATGGCGATTGAAGGGGTTGAAGTGGCGCTCGAGTAGATGGAGGCTCGGTCGATTTATGCTGGAGGTGATTTAGAGGTGGGATCGCGATGTTGGCAGTCGCGGTGGTAAGCCTGTGATGGCAGCGACGACTTGATTTAATCGGACGCGAGGGCGGCTGCAAGTTATTGACGCAAGGCGACTCGATGATGGAGGCTCGTGGTATCGAGCAAGGCAGTGTGCTCGATGGTTTCAGGTTGGTGATGCCGGTAGCTTCGCGATGGAGATGGGATCATTCTCGTGAACGAACTCGTCTGTGAGGTGTAAATCAAGAAAATCGAGTCAAGATGGAAATGGATTGCAAAATAAAAGCTAAGGTGAGAACTTCTCACTCGGAATTTTGTTGTATTTTTAAATTTTAAATAGTTAAATTTAAAATTGTTTGACTGTGTTGATTGAATGCTTGAATGATGATTGTTATATATATATATATATATATATATATATATATATATATATATATATATATATAGGATGTGAATAGACCCTATACGCCGTTAGTAAGCGGATGTTATTTATTACACACATATACCGCGATATTCCACCTTGAAGTGGAATTTTTATATATGTAGCAATATATATATTGGCATATGTATATATTGCAGTTGATTGATTTCCCGCATTGTGTAGCGGATGAGACCCTATTGCGCCGTCTATTAAGCGGATAATATTTTAAATCCCATATACCGCGATAATTCCGTACTGGAGCGGAATTGGTATTGTGTTAATGTTTGTGGATGCAGGAAAACAGGTTGGAGGGATCCAACTGGATTCCTCAACAGTATTTATTTGATTTCAGATATTTTGATATTTGATGGATTATCATATACGATATATGATGTCGTTGTAGTCGTGATTGACTATTTGGTGTGTAGCATCATTGGACCAAGTTTTGGAATTTTAAAGTGATTTTTAAAGTGATTTCTGAAGAGTATACGTTTATAAAATATTTTTGGAATTGATCCATTTTAAATAAATAACGTTATAATTTTAATGTTATAAAAATTATGATTTTTGAGAAATATGGTTAAAAGTTGATTTTTGAAAATATAGGTTAATGATTTTATAAAATAGTTAAATTGGGATTTTTGAATTTATTGTGAAAAGTTTAAAAATAGGATTTATAAAATTTAATTATTTTATAAATCAGAATGATGAAATTATAAAGCGGATTAAAGATGTTTTAAAAGAATAATAGTATAAATTGATTTATATAAAAGATTTATAAATTGATAATTTGTAAATTAAAATATTGGAATTATAAAACGAGTTTTTATAAGTGTTAGAATGAATTGTGAATGAATTTCATAAATGAATGAAATTTATAGAATTATAAACGGTGAAGTTATAAATGGAATTTTATAAGCAGTAGGTTTATAAAATTTGTAAAAGTTATTAAAAGAATAAGTTTTGGGTAAATAAATGAATCTTATAAGTTATAAGATTTATAATTTGGGAAGTTAAAGGAACGATCTTGTAAACAAATAAATCATAAGTGTTTAACTTATAATGTGGACCTTTGGTTTAAAATTGAGTTATAAATCGAATAGGTTAATAAAGGAGATTTATAAAGGAAGTAGTTATAAAACAAATAGAAATAGAATTTATAAACGTTGTTTTATAAATTCGCAAACAACTTATTTTGATAAGTAAATTGTTATAACTTATTTATGGAGTTATATTCATGTTTTAGACGGTGAATAATCCTTTAAAATAAAATGAATAGAAATGATGAAATTGGTTAACAAGGTATATTCACGTTTTTGAATAGTGAATAATATGTTAAAGAAATTGTTTTGAATGTGATGTTTTAAATAGAATTAAAACGATCTAACGATGTTTTAAATGTGTTAAGATTCGAAACCATAGATTTCCACATTCATTGTTGAAATAGACGTTTTCGAGAAATAGAAGGAAATGGTGGACTATAACACTGTTGTTATAGTAAATGATTTCCGAAAGGAAATGTTTTGTATAGTATTGGGATTTATATATCTATTTAAATTTCGAATCCCTATACTAGTGATTTTGGGTTGTCGTAACGATGTTTTACGCAACATTCGTTTTGGCCCAAATAAATATGTTTAAGAGAATGATTTCCTTAAAGAATGAAATATATACTTAATTTCGATTTAAGTATATTGAATATTTTCCAAGTGTAGAAAATAAATAAAAATTGTGAATTACTTATGAATAAATAAGTATGGAAATGTTTTTCCAATGTGAAATGAAAAGTTTTGAGAATTTATCTTTTTGAAGATAAATTGAAATGAATAATTGAAATCGTATATGCATGGATATTTTGGAATGAAAATTCACTATGGAATTTATAAAAGAAAGTATAATTTGTTTAAAAATAAATATTGATTTATTTTTGACATATTGAAATTTTATATCTTATAAAGATATTTTTGGAAAATAAATAATTTGGAAAATTATTTGGAATCTGGTGATGTTGTGCATATCCATTGATAGTTCAATAACCGACTATCAATATTTACCTTTGAAAGGTATTTGTTGTGATTTGCTGAATTTGAATGCTACACTTATTTTTAAATTATTGCGCTCGTTATTCGGATTACCCATTCCGAATAGTGATACGACGTAATGGATAGCATTGATGACCGGTGTTGAAGACCGGATATTTTTGAAAGCGAAAGGACAACTCGTCGATTGTCTTTGCACCGAGTAGCTACGGTATAGAGATTTCCTATGTGATGGGAAGTCCGGACGTGATTAGAGATTATCCGGATTGCAAGGACTTCTTTGTAAGTGCCTTCGGTTCTGTTCGAGCCCGGAACAGACTTGTATGGATTGTATGTCTGACGTTACAAATTGAGATATAAAGCCGATTTCTTTCAAATATATTTCTGTTGGTGGCGGAGAATTTATTCTTTTAGCTTAACACCCTTCTCTGAGACGTACGAGCTCAGAGGTTATGTAGTTGAAGGTTTTTGGCAATATATTCCCAATTTGGTAATGTGACATGCTGAGTGTTGCTGTGAAATGATCATTGTGTTGATCATTTGTGATAGGATCATTTATTTGATCGTTTATCTTGGTGATCATTTCTATGATCATTTGTTGACCCAAAGCATGGCTTTTGTATAAAGTATGTTTTTGTGGATGTGACTTCGTCGAGCCTCACACCCCGGAATGGTCAAAACAGGAAAGATGCAGCAAAGTTATGAGGGGTAGCTCCCTTTAGGGTATGTGCATTTCCTTCTGGAAAAGGGTGGTATCATGGTATGGAGCCCAGATACTTACTCATGTTGAAACACTTTATTTATGATTGTGTGATGTTGGTCACGAGCGCTCGGTTAAAGGTCCCAAAGGACCGGGGATGGCATACTCGTGTCAGTTGTTACCCAGTTAGGGGTAACCCGGCCTTGTGTTGGCGGAGATCATGTTTGGTTCTCGGGGACGTCCTTCCAGAGGCGTTCTCATGTGGCAATGGGAAGTTCCTTGGCCTGACCATTCGTTGGAAATCCAAAGAAACAATACGAAACTCTGTACGGTTTTAGTTGTAGAACCTGCCATTTACTTATGGTGGTCACCACTGTTTAGATGGTAGCTATAGTAGGCATAGTTCGAAATGTCTATGTTAGCTAAGATTTATATTCTACTTTCGAAATGATTTGTTCTACACTATGCACTAATAATAATATCAAATGTTTCTTTTTAATACGTATCAAGCATCTTTGACTATCATAAGGAGAAATCTCCTCCGATTCTGTGTTTGCATGTGTGTGTGTGCGGGAGGCCTTATGGTAGTCTCATTTTTAAAAGCATTGCGAATTGACTTTAAAAATATTCCTCTATTTTGATTTTAAGGATAAATAAACTGTTTTGAGTTCTCACACCAGTCACATGACTGACTCGGAGTTTATTGTTTTCCTTCCTAAACTCTGGGTGCCCACCAATTTCCACACGGACAGTCAAGAGTTAGGTTTATCAGGATATTCTGGAGTTGCTGGAGGCAAGCTGGATGGCATGGCGTATTATTAGTATATAGTATTTCTTTTCCGCTGCATTGTTTGTTGTTGTTTGATGTTGTACACTCTGATGTAATGTAATGTATGTAATGTAATAACTGATATAGTTCTTTGTTTAAAGATTATTCATTTATTTATTATATGTTGTTCCGCTGCGATTGTGAGATTCTGATATTGTTATGCTGTTTTCTTTCCGTTCTATTTTCTTCTGCTCTATTTTTCTACCTTTTCCTCTCTTCTTCTGTCGTTTTCTTTTTCTTAAACATTGAGAATTCGTATTTCTGTTCATCTTGAGTTAATCTATGGAGATTAGTGTATATTCAAGGAGTACGGATTTGCGGGCCCTCACAGGTGGTATCAGAGCATATGGTTAAGCGACAACCATGGCTCTGTTGGGTATTACTCATTAGAGATAGAGTCAGTAGTACTCTAGAATGAGTTGAGTGTAATAATAGATACGAGTGCGTATTTGTTAGTGAATATAAAATTGTTTTATATTGTGATGATTGGTTTGTTGAGTGGCATATGAACCTTCGTCAGCACGGTCTGGACAACTATGCCGAAGGGGTTTATAAACACTTGTATAGAACAATTCGACATGATATTGTTTTAAATTGGGTAAATGAAATAATTTTACCTTGATTATATTTTATATATAAAGGAATAATTTTTTAGAATTATTAAAGTGTATATAAGTAGATTGCTTAGTTGTTTGAATAATCTAAATTAAAGAATAATTGTATAAGCAAAAGAATTATAAGAATTGAATTATAATTAAAGTAATTTATAATTGTGAAATAAACTTATATATATAAGAAGTGAAACTATATGAATATATTTGTGAATATGAGTTGTAAATAAAAATAAATTTAAAGTTAAATGGAAATTTACTTTAGAATTGGAATCTGAATTGATTTATAAGTGGGAATTTAAGTTATGTAAAACCAAGTGATGTTTGTAAAATGGCTTAAGAGATATTGAATGAAGTTGATATTGGTATCAAAGTAAATTAATAAAGTTAAGTGATAGATATGAACTTGAGTTATGTAATGAAATTCAACTTTTGTAATTGAATTGAATGAATGGATTAAATGTTAATCAATTGAATGTGAATAATTGTATGAAATAATGAATGTAAGTATTAATTCATTAAAATCTTAGGTTATTGGAAATTGAATAGTTGAATGAAAATCAATTTAATTAAACCAATTGAAAGCAAAGGAATTTGGTTGTAATTAATATACATTGGTTGTTATATGATTGTTAGTTGATTGTATATAATTCATTAAGTATTAATGAAATTGAATTAGCGAAAATTGAAAGCTAAAGTAATTGAAATCAATTGGAAGTTAAGTAAATCTTAAATAGAATAGAATTGATTTGGATTGAATTCAAGTAAAATTAACTTGATAATTTATTAATTTGTGAAATAATTTCAAATGGAATGAATATGAATATGAATTGTAAACCATTGAATTGAATAAAAATGATATGTGAATTGGTCGTAAGAAATTTAATTTGTATTGAAACTTTATAAATTGCAAATGGAAGTAAATTGTGAATGAATAAACAAAATTTGCAATTGAATAAAAAAATATGAGATTGAATGTTGAAATTCATTTTAAATTTGTGAGCAATAGGATTGAATTGAATAATTATAAATGAAAGATGAATTAAAGTTCATACTGGATTTGAAATCCAGTTTAAATATGAATGGTTATAAACCAAAATAGTGAATTGAAAATAAAAATGGTTAGGAATTAAAACTGGAATTGAAACTGAATGTTGAAAACAAATTTGAATAAAGGAATGGAAATTTGTAATGAATTAGTAATTGGAACTAATTTAAAATAGTGCAGTTGTAAATAAAAGTTAATAAATAAAATTCAATATTCAAAAGTTAAATTGAATTCAAATAGAATTGAAATTGTAAAAATTGAATTCAAATGAAATTGAAATGCAAAATTGATTGAAATGAATAAAATTGGATATGTAACTTCAATAGTAAAGCTAAAAATGATATAAGAAGTAGATATTGAAAATTTTGTAATGAAAATGGCAAATTGGTTTGAATATTGTATTTGGAATTGGAAACTACTACTAGCAGGATGTGCAGGTATATAAATGGAATTGGGATTTTTGATTTCAAAGATTAAAATAGAATTGCTCGGCAAAAAGGTACGTATTTCAATTTCAATATGGAATTTGATGACTTTCTTGTCTAGCCGCTTGGCTTTTTCTTTTTCTTTTTGAAATTGGGAGGCCGTAGAGCCATTTTGTAGTCGTACCGATCTAGCCGCGCAAAGGAGACGCTGGCGAAATTTTTCGAAAATTTAGGGTGTTAGAAAATTTTTGAGAAAATTTGAAAGTTTAAAACTTGAATTTAAATTTGAATTGTGAAGTAAACAACATTATTTGGAACTTATAATTGAAGTAGGAAATCTAGTTGAGATGATAATGAATCTCTAATAAAAAGACTTAGGTTAGTAAATTGATTAAACTATTGCATTGTGAAAAATAATAGACGAGTTAAGGACCATTCTTCCTAACTTGTAATTTCGGGACGAAATTCTTTTAAGAGGGAAAGATCGTAACGACCTAGAATTTTGAACAATTTAAATTGAAAATATTTAATTAATTTTAAATATTTAAATGATGGTTTAGATTGAAATTTCAATATAACTTTGAATTTGGCGATTAAATTCTAAGATTTAATCTATTGAAGTTGAATAAAAATTTGAATCTTCAATCTTAAGCTGATTAAAAATATTTCAAAGGCTTAGAAAATCCATATTGATAATACTGAAGAAAATAGAAGCTTCAGAATTGAAATTGAAAGTGATTTGTTCAGTTTTAAAAATATATCGTTTGAATCGATATTTAAAAATAGCCTTCCGAGGCACAGTCTCGTAATTCGACGAAACCAGATCCATTGGGTCCGTAATATTTAATTATTACCGGATTTCAAGTTTCGTATTTTTCGGAGCTGTTATGTGAGCACACGGTGAGTAAACGCGTTGAAAATTGTATTGAAACAAATTTAAATTTAAAATTTTATTACAGACAGCATCCCTAGATTCTTGCCTAAAATCACGTTATCTCCTATAATCGTGCCGAGAATCGTGAAATGATCATGCCTCCTTCACGTTTAAATATCCCTCTCCCTTATCATTCAAAACAAAGAGAAGAAAAAATGGCCTTCAGTTGAATCAAATCGAGATCCCCTCTTTTCCCATTCAAAATTCACGGCCCCCTTCCTCTTTCAAATTCATTCCAACGACCTTAAAAAAAATCGAAAGCTTCAAAACAACAATGGCCGCGTCCATTTCCCTCTCCCCCAAATCAAAATAAAAATCGAATCGCACGCGAGGTCGGATTTTGGACCTGGAAACGACGAAATGTGGATTGGGTCGCTTGCTCGAGTAAGTCACAGGGTGGGGTTGTGCGCGAGACGTCGACGGCAGGTCGCGACGGCAAGGGCGCAGTGGGGACTCGCGGCATTGTCGAGGTCGCATAGAGGTTTCAAGCAGCAACAAATGGCGATTGAAGGGGTTGAAGTGGCGCTCGAGTAGATGGAGGCTCGGTCGATTTATGCTGGAGGTGATTTAGAGGTGGGATCGCGATGTTGGCAGTCGCGGTGGTAAGCCTGTGGTGGCAGCGACGACTTGATTTAATCGGACGCGAGGGCGGCTGCAAGTTATTGACGCAAGGTGACTCGATGATGGAGGCTCGTGGTATCGAGCAAGGCAGTGTGCTCGATGGTTTCAGGTTGGTGATTCCAGCAGCTTCGCGATGGAGATGGGATCATTCCCGTGAACGAACTCGTCTGTGAGGTATAAATCAAGAAAATCGAGTCAAGATGGAAATGGATTGCAAAATAAAAGCTAAGGTGAGAACTTCTCACTCGGAATTTTGTTGTATTTTTAAATTTTAAATAGTTAAATTTAAAATTATTTGACTGTGTTGATTGAATGCTTGAATGATGATTGTTATATATATATATATATATATATATATATATATATATATATAGGATGTGAATAGACCCTATACGCCGTTAGTAAGCGGATGTTATTTATTACACACATATACCACGATGTTCCACCTTGAAGTGGAATTTTTATATATGTAGCAATATATATATATTGGCATATGTATATATTGCAGTTGATTAATTTCCCGCATTGTATAGCTGTGACGACCCGCGTTTCTACTATCAGAAAGACGTATCATCATTAAGAAAGAAAGGGATGAGAAAATAGAAAAGATATAGAAGAAAGAACAACATCATCAAATTCTCACAGCGGAATGGAACAAAATATAATATATCACTTAAATATTTAATAGTTTTACATATATCAGAGTTATACAGATAATACATCAATACTAGACAGTTATAAACACCTGTCTAGTTAATACAACCCAATACAATACAACTCAAACAATATGACTCAGAGATATCAACACAGCAGAACTATATATATATCCACAACGCTGAAGCCTCCTGCTCAATTGCTCCTCCAGAATTCGTCAAAGCTAACCTGAATCCCTTGGCTACCCATAAAAATTTGGGTACCCGAGAGTTTATGAAAACACAAAATATAAACTCTGGGTCAGACATGGGTCTGGTATGAGTAAACGGGTTAAAGTTGTTTAACTTTGAAAAACATTTGAAAATAAAGGTATCAAGTAAGACTCCCCATAAATAAATACGGGTAAGTTTTTACCTTACGCTAACCAAAACATTTCATAGGAAATCCAGTGATATTATAATAGTGTCTAGGGTTTTCAAGTAAATAGAAAATAGCCGAAATTGTTACATCTATTAAATTCCAGCTACTAGCCACAAAAGTGGGTAATAAAAATCAAAACCGTAGGGTCTCGTAGGGAAAATGGATTTCCAACAATAGCAGGGCTACTGGGGTACCGCCCGTCATAGTACGGGGCCTAGATCACCGTACCGAGGATTACTCCCTTCATCCCCTGCAACACAAGGCCGGAACCATTCCTTACTGAACAGTCCCGAACAAGATAAACCCAACGGTTGTAGCTAGCAACCGCCCACTAAGCCGAAATATAAAAAGGGACATCTAGACAGGGGAAATATCTCGTCCTGCTTGGGCATGACCCACCTAACCTTGCTGCATCTCCCCTGTTTTAGCCATTCCCGGTTGATGAGGCTTGAGGCAACGATTACCTTTATAGAACATATCACTTAGAATGCTCATCGTCCGCCTGACGATGTGCTGAAAGCATTCAATCCATACAAGTTCGTTCCGGGTTCGAACGAAACCGAAGGCATTATCTCGTTACACTCGTTTTGGAATCACCCTCAGAGTTAATGACGATAACCCTTGCATTCTGAAAACACCATCTCGACCTTCATTTCAGCAATCACGACCTAACGTTTAAATTGGATTGATGTGGTTTTCGGAGAATCAAATTTGATTCTTCCGATCCCGGTCTCATCAGATCCAAACGCCATTTTAAGGGCCAAGTTGTCTAATTAACTTAACAGTTTAAATAATTTAAAATCAACAATTGAATTAACATAGCATCTATCACAGATAAAAGATATACAAGCATCATAGATATAACATAACATATCACAGAACATCACAGAATATCATCAATTTAAACATCACAAATCAGATATTCTACTCAACCATCCACAAACAATTACTCTTAAATTCTATTTGTAATTAATTCAATTTAGAATGAATTACCCGAGAGTTAATCTCTTAACTCTTTTTATTAATTAACAATTTATTATCTATTTCATTTCAAATCATCTAATAAATGATTTCTTAATTAACTATTAAATCCTAATTACATAATTATTTATTTCACACTATCAATTACTTAATTTCTCCTTAATCCAGTTATTTACTTCAATTAATCATTTAATTAATAGTCTTATTTATTCCATTTAATTACTGCTAATTACTTACTTAACCATTTATTTACTCTTAATTAATTTACTCGACTGATCAACTATTAGTCATTCATAAAATCGACTTTAAGTAAATAATTTCCAAATTTACCCCTTCTCTTAATTATTTACTCGATCTTTGCCCGTGAAGCAATTACTCTCAATCAACTTCCACCAAGAATTAATCTACCGTTATTTTTAATTTAAAATTAATTGTTAATGATTTATTTATCTTATTGTTCAACTTCGTTAAATATGTAAAAGTCTTCTTTTAAATTGTATAATTAAATATAGTATTAACCACAACATTACTTTATTGGTTAACCCATTACTTAATTTAAATTAATTTCATGATTAAAATAGCAGCTAAGATTCTGAACCATTGTGAAACATTACTTCCACACTAAATCTCGTATCTAATTGTATCTAAATTTTGTTAAACACTTCCACAAAATACAACAGTTCAATGAACCCGAGACTTCCCTATCCTCGCTCGAGTGTTCCTTCGAGTTTCCCACGCAACTACCTGAGTCGTCTCTGTACAACATCTTCTTCTTCATTATATTTCTTCCTTCAGTAATTAAGTTCAGGAAAACCCAAAATAGCATTAGACCCTTACACTCGAACGCGAACCCGGAGCAACACTCAAAACTACACGCGCACAACTCGGGAAAGTGATCACGCGACCCTTATGGCACTTTAACTCGACATCCACCACCACCGTGCACGTGCACGGTGGTTCGCCTTGCCACCGGCGACCCACGACAGTCCCCACAAACCTCAAACCGACCTCTCATACGAATACGATACCCAAAACATCTCGATTCGGTCGAAGGCAAAGAATTGCCTGAAGCTCGACCATGCGGCACCAACCCCTTCCCAAAAACTTCCTCGTGCGGCCACCACCCATCACCGGAGGTGATGAAACCTCACCAGTACGTCGCTCACACCCCTACCTACCTCCACTAAAGCTCACGACCCACTCGATTCACCTATGATGCCGAAATCAATATTTTACAGAGCATCACAATTTTAAGCACTCAAACCCTATTAGCGATTCAAACTCAAAATTTAAGCATTTGAAAAATAAGTTGACATTTTTACTGAATCAAAGGGTTTACAAACCTGCTTCCTGTTAATTTAAAGAAACTAAAATTAGCTCGATCCCCTAAAATTGAAGAAAACCCATTTTTGATTCATTTTAAAACTGCTCTGTTGATTTTTGCTTAAAAATCAAGATTTTTTTGTTAAAAATCATAATTATGTTTATGTAAACTAAATATGTTATTGGATTTACAAATTTCATCATTTGAAATTGAAGCTTTGATTTCTCTTTTTACCTGTAGTTGAATAATACAGTATGTACTTACTGTTAACTTTAAAACATGTGTGCAGACTTTTGTTTAGGATAATCCAACTTGAAATAGCTCACTACCAAGATCAAACAATTAGCTGAATAGGTATTGGAAGTTTTCTGGCTTTACTTTGTTCAAACTTGAATTTACTGAAAACAAACTATAAAAGTTTCCAGTGCAAACCAATATATACACAGAGTAGTTTGCTTAAACTATATCAAGCAAAGATCATTCAAGAAGCAAATATTCAAGATTAAGTTTTGAAATCAGTTGTTTACTCACCTAAAAGAAACAGTTGAACAGCAAGCAAATGTTGAAGGCACTGCAGACATACCCTGAAACTCCACTTGTTCCTTTTCTCTGTTTTGAACTAATTTTGTTTGCAAAGCTAAAACAATGTTTTTCTCAAGTTTACTTTATAAGTTTTAATACTTCAGTTTGTAAATGAATTGAAATAGGGTGATATATAAATAGAAATGACTTTGTATAGGATATAACTGGACAGCCATCTTGTTTGACCAAGCAAGAATTTTGGTATTAAATTTACTGCAATATGAATGATATTGTGATCTCGGCTACATGTACTTTATTAAACAAGAAATTATGCTATTTAATGCTCATGCTCTTAATTATGATGACAAGTATTTAATGTTTTATTGATGCTTGCTCATTTTTGTACAAGACAATGATCTTCTCTTTTTATTTTTAAATTTCGAAGTGAAATCTTTTGTTTCTTATGTGTATAAAAATCTTTACTGCAGCCTATATGTTTCATTTGTTACTTAGTTAGTTTACAGGTAATTTATTAGCTGGAAGTTTACTTATCTCGGCTACATGTTCCTAGTGCAGAGATATTTTGTACTTGCTGTAAATGTTTTGTCTTCTTTTCATTATTCATGTGTATATGTGGGTTATAGTAATAATTCATCATCTTAGAATGGTTCATATGTAAATATAGTATGCAGTAATATAATTAGTTTATAGCTCCACAAATTTATTTTGTCTCATTTAAAAGGCTTGTGAATGAAGCTTCATGTATAAAGATTTTGTATTTAAATGTTATGAATATTTTTTTTTTCAGTACAAATCTTTTTTCATATGCATAGGTATATCTTGTAGTTCATTTATAAACTTTGACTTCTCTGCACACATGATTACACAGCAACTCTCGATCAAATATTTATATGAAGATATTTTATAAGTAATATTTGTTTTGTCATCATGTTATTTTCTAGTTTGCAAAAAGGTTCATACATATGTATCATATTTTACTTCACATTTATCTTTATCTATATTATGCTTTGTTCTTGTTCTACTCTTTGTTTACATAATTATTATTATGTTTATACTGTGTAGATATTGTATACAAAAGAACAGTTTCATTATTTGCTTACTTATTTATATTTGTATTTTATAATTTGATTATCAATATTTACATTATATTCTTAAGTTTTACTTATATGTAAGACTTATTTTTATATTTATTTCCAATTATACTTTATTCAGATTATACACATAAGTTTGACTCGTATTTTACATTTATATTTTATATTACTAGAATTTGATTTTAAATTTTAAACATTATCAAGCATATGGATTTATTAAACCAATGTTAACAATGTATAGCATTCTAATTTAATTATGAGTTCAGTTTTATTAATAATATTATTAAGAAACTTATTTTAGAATTTCAACATTATCATCTATATATATTATTTTATACTACATATAAACAATGTAAAGTATCTTAAGTAATTATATAATATAGATTGTTATTGGGCATATTATTGAAATACTTATTTCAATTTCCCAATTAATCTTCTTTTTCAAACACAGTTTAAATAAGTAAACAACAATAAATCCCAAGATCACATTCATTTTAATGTGATCAATTTACATTTCTAATTAATTAGATTAATCATTTATTAAAATAACCGGGGCCGAAATCCAGGGTCGTTACATTCCTTCCCCCTTAAAAGAATTTCGTCCCCGAAATTTAAAACAAAGATAAATTAAAAGCTATTATACCAACCATCCAAACATACATATCAGCCATACAATAACAAAATCAAACAGTCTTCTCTAACAAACATTACTAGTTATCCGAACATAAATCCGGATAAGCTTTCCTAAAATTATCGAGAGTTTGTCTCTCGATAATCAATAATCCAAACTGGATTCCTGACCACAATTAAATTCAACTCAGCTTCCAATTTCCTGAATTACTGGTTTAACAATTAATGATGAATCATGGACAAATTTCCTGAGATATATGGAATATACAATAAATTCCAGACATCCATTCTGGAAATTAAATTCTGAAATCTACAGTATTAACTTTTTCCAAATTTTATTGACCTCTTTTCAGAATTTCAATTCTTATTAAATCAAGCCTGTACGATGTACATATATCATTTGTACGCAGTATCAAATCCGATCGCTCGCTCGATCACAATTTCACTTCCGAACTAGTATTGTCCACTCGACTTCCTAGTACGGACTCAGATCTGGTTTCTCGATCAGACCTGTCATTCTCCTTGCACAGTCACAACTATGATAGAGAATTTCCAGAATCAATCAAAATCCAAATCCATGGTTCGTCGTCGAAAATCGAGTGAAAAATCCTAATCCGGATCGATATAACTATCTCGAAATTCTGTGCTCGAATCTGGATCTAATTGCTACATGAATAAAATCATATACGTACATACTACATATTTATTTTCATTGGTTACCAATCATATCAATTTTCTTTTATTCACATTATTTTGATTCTATCCACTTGGAATAATTTTTCTCTATATCAAATTTTACTTAAGAATTTCACCATTCATTTCTTAAGCTTAATATAAGCATTATATATACTTTTATATTATTACTCTATCACTATAACCTTTATATCCTCTTATATTCACTTGTTTTCAATTTCCTGTGAATTTCAATTTATTTCCAACTCTGAATATTGAACCTTTATTGACTATCTCCATTTAAAACTGATTCAGATTATTATTATTTTCAAATTAGTTTCTTTCATTAGTTTACTTTAAATTTCCAATTTGAAATTGTTTTGTTTCTAATTTTTTTTTTTATAGTTTTCAAATTCTGAAAAGCTTTGACATATTCTCCATTACATATTTTCATAAGCACATATGTAAGGTTCCAATCCTCAACACAATAAATTTCAATCAATTCTCAAACCATTCCCTTTTAATTAAAAGGAATTTACAACTTACTTGCAAAACAAACTCATATTCAAAATCATCTTATTTTGCTTCCAATAATTCATAGAATTTATCTAATTCTCATTTACTTCAAACAACCCATTTCCTTAGGCAATTTAACAATATCATTGTGAATAGATAATCACTTAAGCTTAATAACAAATCTTAAATTGATTTCAACTCAATTTATACTTGAGTCCATCACAATTAATTTATCCACAATCCTTTCGTTGCATTTTCTTTTTATTTCAAAAATTTGATTCCAGACCATTTTATTAAATTTGACAACCCATATTTTAAATTAATCATCTCACAATTTATTTAAGTCATTAACTATTTCACTTAATAACTTAAGTTCATTCTATTCTACCAACTTCCATTTTAAATCTTTGATTTGATTTTCTTTTAATCAAATCCCAACTACTTACTGATTAATTTATCCATTTTTAATTTACATTAACAATTCATTATTGAATTTATTCATAATAAGGTTATTCAATTTATACTTGAATTAGATTTGTTTACAACTCACACCATTTCTATTTCAATCCAATTCAATACTTACTTTGATTTACATTTACTTATTTACATAAGAATTTCATCTTATTAAATTTTATCAGTAACTCGATTGAATTCATTTAAATTCAGTTTTATTCTATTTCAACTTCAGTTAAATTTAATTACTTACCATTCCTTTAAATTTATTTCCTAATATATGAGCTCAAAAACTTATTTGTTTACCTTAAGGTTTATATTACTCATTTGGGTTATTTCATCTTATAATCACAATTCCAGATTATATATATATATATATATATATATATATATATAACACTTAGCATCTTAAAGTATCAATTTCCATCTCATAATTACAATCATTTTACCTTCAAACTTTATAGCCAATTAAGTTCATTTGGAACTGCAATTCCACTTATCTCAGGTTAAACTCCAGTATATTTTCTTATCTTCATTTTCTTAAGTTAAATATTAATTCCTGGATTAAAATTCCCAATTTTCATCTTGTTAATATCAATTTTACTTTATAAGTTCAATAGTTGATTCATTCAAACCTTTCACATTATTAAATAGAATTTCTTAGAATTCAGTTTCCCGGTTTTCATCTCTAAAACCATTTTGAAATGATAATCAAATTTCAAACACTTGTTCTCACCAAAACAAATTTTCTCTTTTGAAAATTCTTAAACAACTTGCATACCCAACAACCCCAAACAATATCATAACCAACTATCCTGGTAGCAATCCATCACTTTAGAAACTCAAAAATGAATACTGATGATGTGGCCGTCATCGTCAGGATTATTTTTCAGCGACTTAAAGTGAGTTCAGTGCTTCCTCGCTTTCACAAATTCTTCCCAACATAATTTCCATTCAACAGTATTCCCCAAAACAATATTCCATTATTGTCTTCAAATTTTTGGAAAAACATTTCAAACATTCCCAAGATTTTAAATTCCCAAATCCTTTTGTTTAAATTCATTTAAACACCTTTCAAATTCCCGAGACTTAAATTCTGGTTTATTCAAATGTTAATTATATTCCTTTTTATTTAAAATCATTCTTAAATAATTTTATTTGGTTATAAACCACTCACATTTAAATTTTTATTTGATTGTACTATTAACACCAAACATCCAAGTATATATAGTTATTTCAGAAAATATTTCTTTATATCAAAATATAATTTTGGGTAAAATTATTCCATTTACCCTACTTTAAAAACAATACAGTGTCAGTCTATCTTGTTTAAGAGTTTAGGAATCCCTATCGATGGAATGGCGTCCCACACATCGACCAGAATCCATAAACACTCAACAGATAAATCAACAATATAAAAACAATTTTTATATTCACTAAAAAATACGCGCTCATATCTATTTATACTCTTAAACTCATTTTAGAGTTCTACAAACTCTATTCCATGAGTAATTCCTACCAGAGCCAAGGTTATCACCAACCTATGCTCTGATACCAACTGTGACGACCCGCGTTTCTACTACCAGAAAGACGTATCATCATTAAGAAAGAAAGGGATGAGAAAATAGAAAAGATATAGAAGAAAGAACAACATCATCAGAATCTCACAGCGGAATGGAACAAAATATAATATATCACTTAAATATTTAATAGTTTTACATATATCAGAGTTATACAGATAATACATCAATACTAGACAGTTATAAACACCTGTCTAGTTAATACAACCCAATACAATACAACTCAAACAATATGACTCAGAGATATCAACACAGCAGAACTATATATATATATATCCACAACGCTGAAGCCTCCTGCTCCATTGCTCCTCCAGAATTCGTCAAAGCTAACCTGAATCCCTTGGCTACCCGTAAAAATTTGGGTACCCGAGAGTTTATGAAAACACAAAATATAAACTCCGGGTCAGACATGGGTCTGGTATGAGTAAACGGGTTAAATTTGTTTAACTTTGAAAAACATTTGAAAATAAAGGTATCACGTAAGACTCCCCACAAATAAATACGGGTAAGTTTTTACCTTACGCTAACCAAAACATTTCATAGGAAATCCAGTGATATTATAATAGTGTCTAGGGTTTTCAAGTAAATAGAAAATAGCCGAAATTGTTACATCTATTAAATTCCAGCTACTAGCCACAAAAGTGGGTAATACAAATCAAAACCGTAGGGTCTCGTAGGGAAAATGGATTTCCAACAATGGCAGGGCTACTGGGGTACCGCCCGTCACAGTACGGGGCCTAGATCACCGTACCGAGGATTACTCCCTTCATCCCCTGCAACACAAGGCCGGAACCATTCCTTACTGAACAGTCCCGAACAAGATAAACCCCGCGGTTGTAGCTAGCAACCGCCCACTAAGCCGAAATATAAAAAGGGACATCTAGACAGGGGAAATATCTCGTCCTGCTTGGGCATGACCCACCTAACCTTGCTGCATCTCCCCTGTTTTAGCCATTCCCGGTTGATGAGGCTTGAGGCAACGATTACCTTTATAGAACATATCACTTAGAATGCTCATCGTCTGCCTGATGATGTGTTGAAAGCATTCAATCCATACAAGTTCGTTCTGGGTTTGAACGAAACCGAAGGCATTATCTCGTTACACTCGTTTTGGAATCACCCTCAGAGTTAACGACGATAACCCTTGCATTCTGAAAACACCATCTCGACCTTCATTTCAGCAATCACGACCTAACGTTTAAATTGGATTGATGTGGTTTTCGGAGAATCAAATTTGATTCTTCCGATCCCGGTCTCATCAGATCCAAACGCCATTTTAAGGGCCAAGTTGTCTAATTAAATTAACAGTTTAAATAATTTAAAATCAACAATTGAATTAACATAGCATCTATCACAGATAAAACATATACAAGCATCATAGATATAACATAACATATCACAGAACATCACAGAATATCATCAATTTAAACATCACAAATCAGATATTCTACTCAACCATCCACAAACAATTACTCTTAAATTCTATTTCTAATTAATTCAATTTAGAATGAATTAACCGAGAGTTAATCTCTTAACTCTTTTTATTAATTAACAATTTATTATCTATTTCATTTCAAATCATCTAATAAATGATTTCTTAATTAACTATTAAATCCTAATTACATAATTATTTATTTCACACTATCAATTACTTAATTTCTCCTTAATCCAGTTATTTACTTCAATTAATCATTTAATTAATAGTCTTATTTATTCCATTTAATTACTGCTAATTACTTACTTAACCATTTATTTACTCTTAATTAATTTACTCGACTGATCCACTATTAGTCATTCATAAAATCGACTTTAAGTAAATAATTTCCAAATTTACCCCTTCTCTTAATTATTTACTTGATCTTTGCCCGTGAAGCAATTACTCTCAATCAACTTCCACCAAGAATTAATCTACCGTTATTTTTAATTTAAAAGTAATTGTTAATGATTTATTTATCTTATTGTTCAACTTCGTTAAATATGTAAAAGTCTTCTTTTAAATTGTATAATTAAATATAGTATTAACCACAACATTACTTTATTGATTAACCCATTACTTAATTTAAATTAATTTCATGATTAAAATAGCAGCTAAGATTCTGAACCATTGTGAAACATTACTTCCACACTAAATCTCGTATTTAATTGTATCTAAATTTTGTTAAACACTTCCACAAAATACAACAGTTCAATGAACCCGAGACTTCCCTATCCTCGCTCGAGTGTTCCTTCGAGTTTCCCACGCAACTACCTGAGTCGTCTCTGTACAACATCTTCTTCTTCATTATATTTCTTCCTTCAGTAATTAAGTTCAGGAAAACCCAAAATAGCATTAGACCCTTACACTCGAACGCGAACCCGGAGCAACACTCAAAACTACACGCGCACAACTCGGGAAAGTGATCACGCGACCCTTATGGCACTTTAACTCGACATCCACCACCACCGTGCACGTGCACGGTGGTTCGCCTTGCCACCGGCGACCCACGACAGTCCCCACAAACCTCAAACCGACCTCTCATACGAATACGATACCCAAAACATCTCGATTCGGTCGAAGGCAAAGAATTGCCTGAAGCTCGACCATGCGGCACCAACCCCTTCCCAAAAACTTCCTCGTGCGGCCACCACCCATCACCGGAGGTGATGAAACCTCACCAGTACGTCGCTCACACCCCTACCTACCTCCACTAAAGCTCACGACCCACTCGATTCACCTATGATGCCGAAATCAATATTTTACAGAGCATCACAATTTTAAGCACTCAAACCCTATTAGTGATTCAAACTCAAAATTTAAGCATTTGAAAAATAAGTTGACATTTTTCATGAATCAAAGGGTTTACAAACCTGCTTCCTGTTAATTTAAAGAAACTAAAACTAGCTCGATCCCCTAAAATTGAAGAAAACCCATTTTTGATTCATTTTAAAACTGCTCTGTTGATTTTTGCTTAAAAATCAAGATTTTTTTGTTAAAAATCATAATTATGTTTATGTAAACTAAATATGTTATTGGATTTACAAATTTCATCATTTGAAATTGAAGCTTTGATTTCTCTTTTTACCTGTAGTTGAATAATACAGTATATACTTACTGTTAACTTTAAAAAATGTGTGCAGACTTTTGTTTAGGATAATCCAACTTGAAATAGCTCACTACCAAGATCAAACAATTAGCTGAATAGGTATTGGAAGTTTTCTGGCTTTACTTTGTTCAAACTTGAATTTACTGAAAACAAACTATAAAAGTTTCCAGTGCAAACCAATATATACACAGAGTAGTTTGCTTAAACTATATCAAGCACAGATCATTCAAGAAGCAAATATTCAAGATTAAGTTTTGAAATCAGTTGTTTACTCACCTAAAAGAAACAGTTGAACAACAAGCAAATGTTGAAGGCACTGCAGACATACCCTGAAACTCCACTTGTTCCTTTTCTCTGTTTTGAACTAATTTTGTTTGCAAAGCTAAAACAATGTTTTTCTCAAGTTTACTTTATAAGTTTTAATACTTCAGTTTGTAAATGAATTGAATTAGGGTGATATATAAATAGAAATGACTTTGTATAGGATATAACTGGACAGCCACCTTGTTTGACCAAGCAAGAATTTTGGTATTAAATTTACTGCAATATGAATGATATTGTGATCTCGGCTACATGTACTTTATTAAACAAGAAATTATGCTATTTAATGCTCATGCTCTTAATTATGATGACAAGTATTTAATGTTTTACTGATGCTTGCTCATTTTTGTACAAGACAATGATCTTCTCTTTTTTTTTTAAATTTCGAAGTGAAATCTTTTGTTTCTTATGTCTATAAAAATCTTTACTGCAGCCTATATGTTTCATTTGTTACTTAGTTAGTTTACAGGTAATTTATTAGCTGGAAGTTTACTTATCTCGGCTACATGTTCCTAGTGCAGAGATATTTTGTACTTGCTGTAAATGTTTTGTCTTCTTTTCATTATTCATGTGTATATGTGGGTTATAGTAATAATTCATCATCTTAGAATGGTTCATATGTAAATGTAGTATGCAGTAACATAATTAGTTTATAGCTCCATAAATTTATTTTGTCTCATTTAAGAGGCTTGTGAATGAAGCTTCATGTATAAAGATTTTGTATTTAAATGTTATGAATATTTTTTTTTTCAGTACAAATCTTTTTGCATATGCATAGGTATATCTTGTAGTTCATTTATAAACTTTGACTTCTCTGCACACATGATTACACAGCAACTCTCGATCAAATATTTATATGAAGATATTTTTTAAGTAATATTTGTTTTGTCATCATGTTATTTTCTAGTTTGCAAAAAGGTTCATACATATGTATCATATTTTACTTCACATTTAACTTTATCTATATTATGCTTTGTTCTTGTTCTACTCTTTGTTTACATAATTATTATTATGTTTATACTGTGTAGATATTGTATACAAAAGAACAGTTTCATTATTTGCTTACTTATTTATATTTGTATTTTATAATTTGATTATCAATATTTATTGTTATCCCGCTTTTTGGCAAAGCCGCGATACCAAAAGATTGATCGAAAAACGAAGGACAGTTCGCCTCAGAGGTTGATCGTACTTCCTTTAGCCATGGATATCACTGAATTTTATCCGAGTCCAGAATGAGCCACAATTGATAGGACACGGCAAGAAAGGCTACAAGAGTCAGCATTTCAAATTTCAGGTCAATCCGAGGTCGTATGCTCAAGTTATGATGGATTCAAGTTGAGAAAGATGGACGTTGCTCTGTTCGAAACCATGACCCCACCTATGTTCGAACCCATCTGTTTCGAACCCAAGGAGTAAGGCAGCGCCTCGAACCCATGCACATATGCCAAAGTTCGAATCAATGAGTTCGCATCCATCGGTTCGACACCACTTCGAACCTAACTAATTCGAAACCACCACTTTCGAACCGATAAGAAGGGACGACTTTCGAACCCATCGACTTCGAACCCTTCGAACCCCCATGGGTTCGACTCCATCACCTTCAACTCCATTGTTTTCGAATCCATGTGCCTCGTATCCATGAAGGGGTTGCAGAGCTCATATGCATCCAAGGGACGTTTGTTCGAACCCATCACAGAAGCCCTGTTCGAACCCATCACAGAGCTATCTTCGAACCCATCACAGAGCCATGTTCGAACCCATCACAGAGCCTTGTTCGAACCCATCCTGTGTTGCCTTATTCGAACCCACTGGGTCAACCCACGTGTCTTCCATCGGTTCGAAATCACCGAGATACACGGAGTCGAAGCGGTCAACACGGAGAGAAGTCCGGATCGATTCGAAACTCGCGCTCCACGTCACCACGAGGTCGCGTGCCACACTGGTTTCGAAACCATCGTTTCGAGTAACAGGGGTTCGAACAAAACAGCCTTGCCGTGAAGTCCATTTCGAACCCAACATATCTCCTAACCTACTGATCCAAATGCAATGAAACTTTCACAGACGCTCGCATACATGTTGAAGAATGTCCACGCCAAATTTCACCTCGATTGGATGAATTCTTGATCGGTTCGAATGGAGTTCGAACCGATGCCAAAGTGGGCCCAAACTTCCCGAGACCGTACGTGTGGGCCCCCTCACGTGCCAGAAGTGGTCTCCCGAGTTTTCAGCGAGATACCAACAGCCTACACCTATAAATAGAGCCCCAGGGCCAACGAAAAAGGGATCTTCTGACTCTGAGACGCTGAGACTCTGCCGGATCAAGATCTCCATCATCCTACATCATAATTTCACTATCGATTTCGAATTTCCAGTTGTAACTTGCTGTGGATCGCTGTAACAACTTGTAATCATTGAAAGAGACTCAATAAAACATCAAAAAACTTCACAGTGGACGTAGGCAACACGCCGAACCACTATAAATCGCTTGTCTACGCATTTACTTTACTGTTGATTGGAGTTTTTGTTAGATAATATCTGTTTTGAACTTGCATTCTTGACTATTATCTCTTCAACGACTCCCGAAGAGTGTTGTGCCCAATTTTGACACAAACACTTTGGTGCTTTCACTGAGAAAACCCAGATTTTCTCCTGCTCGTTGGATCTGTCATCGATACCGGATTGAACAAATCTAAGAGAGAGATCCAGATTGTTAAATCCAACTTCCTTCCCTTCTATTCAGATTTGCATAAAGTCTAGGAAAGGAACTCAACTGTAAAAATGGTTAGCACAAGAACCACCTCGAACGCCGTCAATCAAGAAGGACAGGATAGACAGAATCCTGCCCCTCTGCCTCCACCTAATCAAGATGCCGCTGGGCACTCAGAACCGTCGGGTCCGGTTACCCGACAAGAATTGCAGTTGTTACTTCAAGAGCTGACCCAGAGTCGGCGACAACTAGAAGAACAGCTACGCGCCAACGCTGAGCTAATCAACCAGCTGGATCGCCAGAAACGAAAACGATCCACGAGAGATCGTGCTTATCGCTCTTCTAGCGAAAGTTCTTCATCTTCTGATTATCATAACCGACCTCCTCGACCCCGGTTAGATGAGGGTCGTATGCCATCCGCTGGAAACCAACCGATATTGACCGTTGGACAAATAAGAGTTGGTCCGTCAGCCAGCTTCCAAACCGGACCCTCCTCCCGAGGGGGTGCCATTCCTCACCACGCCGCTGAATACCGCACCGCTAGCGTTGCGGCTGAACCAGGGGTCGACGCTCGAGATCAGTCGGACCTGGACCGTCGTCAAAGCGGTCGTACTCCTGAACCGTACGTCCCAGAGGACTATGAGCCGAGAAGGCGAGATTTTGAACCGTCAACGATATCCGGTTCGAACCCAAAGTATGGAACGTGACCATACTCCGGTGCAAATGCCGGATCTATCAACTATGATACGACAGATGATTCGTGAGAGTCAGGGATTCACAAACGATGATTGGGGAGTTTCCCGAAGTCACACTCCCTTTACGGACGACATTCTTAATGCTGAACCCCCACGGCGATTCCGAATGCCCACTCTGCCCATGTATGAGGGAAACTCTGATCCCAATCAACATATTCTAAAATATGAATGGTCGATGACGGCTGCCAGAGCCGACGACGCTGTGAAATGTCGTAGTTTCCCCATATCCCTGGGGGGCATCGCCACCATGTGGTTCACCCGATTGCCTCCTCGATCCGTCTCCTCATTCGACCAGCTGGCCACAAAATTCGTTGAGCAATTCCGCATGCACGTCGCAAGGCCGAAAGATGTCAACACTCTATCCAGTGTCACGCAAGCTCCCGGAGAGACGCTCAGACACTACTTAGAAAGATTCCATACTGCATGTGCGGAGATTAGTAATCCAAATGATAACTCCATCCTTATGGCGTTAACCAAGGGGATCGACCCCGATTCTGAATTCGGCAATTGGCTAGCTGGAAAACCACCTGCGTCATTGGACCGTTTCCATGCCAAAGCAGCTCAATTCCTAAGACGGGAAGACGCGAGACAGTCTAGGAAGCAAACTGACGCAGGATCAAACGTGGGAGGAACCCAAAGCAATGTTGCAATAAAACAATCCGGTGAGAGCTCCGGAAAAGTTCAGTTGAACATTAAAAATAAACAAGCTCGGCGAAGAGAGAGCGTGAATCAAATTAAAAAACAAGATCAAAATAGCGGTCCGCAACGCAAAAATCCGAAGTTCGACAGTTATACTCCTTTGAATACTTCATTGGAGGACTTGTATTTACAAACCCGTAGTACAATTCAATATGAAAAACCTGCTCCGAGACCGTCGTCAGAGAGACAAATCCAAACAGGAAAATTTTGCAGGTTCCATGAAGGCTACGGACACGATACGAACGAGTGTCGTCACCTATAGGATCTTGTTGAAAGACTGATCAGGGAAAGGAGACTCGATCGATTTGTGCGGACACCGCAACCCAGGGAAGCAGGTCCATCAAATCAAATCAATGAACCCGATCAACCGAGGCATGAGGACTCCGATGGTCCTCGCGGGAGATTGGTGATAAACGCCATCAGTGGCGGACCGACTTTCTCAGGAGCCTGGAACGACGAGGATCTTCGTCATTGTCACACATGACAGGCTCATTCAATCTATGAATATTTTGCAATTTCATTTACATTCTGAAATTTAATTTTGTAATAAGGCACTGACTTTGCCATATTTTCTCATTTCAGCAATAAAACATTATCTCTTCAAGTTAAAGCTGTGATTCATCGAATACAACATTCAACGATCACGACACACGAAGAGCTAAGTTCCATCGAACAATGGAATTTATTCAAATAGCGAGTGACTGCGTTACAACCGGCCACTCACTAAGTGAAACCCCGGCTCGGGGGCAAGTCAACACATCGAAGGCTGAACCGGACCAACACACGACAGTCCATTTAACAATTCGTTCCCGGAGTGCGAACGGACTCCAACTTCCCACTGCGTGAATTGGAGTATAAACATTTAACAATTCGTTCCCGGAGTGCGAACGGACTCCAACTTCCCACCGCGTGGATTGGAGTATAAACATTTAACAATTCGTTCCCGGAGTGCGAACGGACTCCAACTTCCCACCGCGTGGATTGGAGTATAAACATTTAACAATTCGTTCCCGGAGTGCGAACGGACTCCAACTTCCCACCGCGTGGATTGGAGTATAAACACTTAACAATTCGTTCCCGGAGTGCGAACGGACTCCAACTTCCCACAGCGTGCATTGGAGTATAAACATTTAACAATTCGTTCCCGGAGTGCGAACGGACTCCAACTTCCCACTACGTGAATTGGAGTATAAACATTTAACAATTCGTTCCCGGAGTGCGAGCGGACTCCAACTTCCCGCAGCGTGAATTGGAGTATAAACATTTAATAATTCGTTCCCACTGCGTGAACCAACCCATCAATGCGGACTCTGAATCCCCAAAACATGAATTGGGGTATGAACATAAGCTACGGGTTCCCAGAGCGCGAACCGAAGCATCCGTGCAAACTCCATATTCCCGAAGTGCGAGTTAGGGTATAAATGTCAATTCCGGGTTCCTGAAGTACGAACCCAAACTTACATGTTTTATCCAAGCTCCCGGCGTGTGAATTGGAGCACCAACACCAAGTCAAAGTTCCCGTAGTGCGAACTAAAGCGTTAATACTAACTCCGAGTTAGTAGAGTGCAAGTTGGGATGTGAACACCATCCCCAAGTTCCCGGAGCGTGAACCATGTTACAAGTATCAATAACACTTGAACTCATAGAATGCAAACCAGGTTATCGATCTCAAATTACTCTAAGTCCCCGGACGGCGGACGTGTACTTAAGATTTGCAACAAGTGCAACCGGCTGCCAAAAATACAAGTGTTGTTCCCCAAGACTGGGGGGCACAAAAGCTAAGTGTCAACCACTCACCGAAGTGATACAACGTCCGAAGTTCAAATCATTCATCAATCACGACGTGTGACCAAGATCTTCAGACTTGAAAAATAAAAACGAACTCCACTTAAACGGTAAAAACACCACAAGTACACCGGACCGAAAACAAGGCATTGCAAGTACTTAAGAACAAATAAAGCAAGAGTTGAAACAAAGAAACTAAAGTTTATTTCAACTAACCAAAAATGGGGGCTTACATATGAAAAAGTTTTCCCAAAAACAATCCCTACTAGCAGGAGCCGAACCTGCATCTATACACGGCTTACTAATAAAAAACAAAAACAAGTACTTATCCACCAAAACATCTACTTGTAAAGCCGATCTACTTCTTCCTCTTCTTCGTCTTCCTTATTAGTGGTTCATCGTTATCAGAATCACTAGCGACAGAAATTCTTTTTGAGTGCCTCCTCTTCGGCGGTGACTCTTCGGCAGGGGGCATGATATCGATGTCCCCCTCAGAGCTCGAATCTACAGGGAGGCTTCCCGCCGGAGGAGTAGGGGGGACTGGATCTGTGACGGAAATTGAGATAGTGCCACCCGATGGTACTATCCTGGCAGGTGTTGAGCTATGCGCCGTCGCGCTGCCACCGGCGCTACCACTGTGCCCCGCAGCTTCTATTTCAGCGCTGATTTCAGCTAAAATTTCCTCTTCTCGAGTCGCTTGGGCTTGGCTGGGGGCATCCGCAACTTGCATCAAAGAGCTTGAGGTCGGCGGGGGATCACTGACGATGATAAACGGTAAGTCCGTGGAGAAACCGCCCGGCTCACCGAGCAGCTCGCTCACCATCTGTTCCTCGAGAGATAACCCACTCCCCTGTGCCACCTCGGTCGATATCGCAGCTACAGCAGTGGTCTCGGTGGCGATGGCCTTAACCTTTTGGCTTGGTTCTTGAGCCGTGACTATCGGCGCAACCTCCGTCACTAGGCAAAAACAATAAGTTATTAGTAACTCCTTCAAAACAAACTCTTTATTTAGAAAACACTTGAGATAATTTCGAAATACCTTCTCCAGTTTGACTCGCAGACGGCTGAACGACCTCGGAAGTGTGCTCATGGATAGGAGATAAGTGCGGCCGCTCCGGGTCATAAGCAGGAACAGGTGGCAAGATGACCGCAGACGCAGGCACGGACAAAGGCGATGTGGTGACTTCAGTGACATCCGCATGGTGCTCAACGCCCGATCCCTCTCCAACTTCCAGGGAGCGACCACCCACCATCTCCTTCTCATGAGCAATGATAGCATCGTGAAGGACCTTCTTTTCATCCTCAGTTAATAACCGGTTCTCAAGCTCAAATCGGTCAACCGATTCGCCCGGATGCGCTTCCCCCTCTTCCTCGACCAATCGCTCCCAAGCGCTGCGAAGGTGAACGGGATAATCTTGAAGCCAGGCTAAATTTTGGTGTTTTAACACGTTGGCGTTATAAGTTATAAGCAGATCTTCGATATCGGCCTCTAGCCTGGCCTCTGCTCGTTGAACTTTCTCCTCCACCTCTATCTCGACCGCTTGAACTTTCGCCACCGCAGCATCCCTTTCGGTGCGAAGCATCACAGCTTGTTCGCACGCCTCCTGAGCTGCGCTATTCGCATCATCCCTTTCCTTGGCAATTTCAGCAAATTTTGACTTAAGCTCATTCAACTCCTTCAGGGCAGCGTCCCTCTCTGCAGTAACCAATGTGTTTCGATGACCCATGTCCTCAACCGTGGCGTAGTGTTCGCGTTTCATCCTATCCATGATTGCCTGGGCTTCATCGGCTTTTTTAGTGGCCTCTATTTCAGATTTACGGGATGATTCAGCCTCAGTATTCAGCACTTGAATGATGCGATCTTTTTGTGCTAACTCGGCTTGCAATTTTTCAATGGTGGCTGCTCTTTCGAAGGCCAAGGCCGATGCTTTTTCGGCCGCTCTATACCACACTTTGTATTGTGCGTAGAAATCGTGCACATAATCAAGCGCCCACTGCTCGGCCTCCTGTGGGATTCTTTTCAAGTTCGGGGGGAATACGTAGTTGTCGAAGCATATATTCGGGAACTCCCTTTTCAATTGCGCGAGCCTGATTGCTCCTTCCCCCATGATTTCAGTAGGAGGTTCCTCCGCAGCCATCGGTGCCGTCACCTCAGATCTAGAAGCTTGAGAAACTGGCGCATGTCGAGAAGAGTCACGAGGAACATGAACGGGATGTTGTACGGGACCTCTGGAAGGAGGAGGGGTACGCGATCGCGATCGACGCCTATGGCCCTTGTCCGAATCGTATCTCTCATGACTAGAATATCCGGAACGTCCTTGGTCATAGTATCCAGGGCGTCCCTGATCATAATCTCTATCTCCCTCTCGCCTGCGCGAATCATAATAAGAAGACTTGCGAGCATGTCGAAGACTCCCAAGCATTGAACCCCGCTTTGACATAGTATCTGCAAAGCAAAGTAAAATCGAATCAATCACCCTTCGAAACAGATAATTTACAGTCAAAGTTTATGCAGTGTCGTGAAATGTGTATGAATATGCATTTCCCCCCGACCAACCAGAAATGTCGACCTCGCTAGTAATAAGAGGCTCGCTCAATTCTAGATTACGATGGAACTCCTCCAACCCGGCATCATGTTGAAAAGACACATCTTCCGGGATTGGAAGGTCGGCAAGCCCTTCGTAGAGACTTTCAGTACGCGGAGGAGACATCTCAGAGATTCTAACTCCGGAAGAGGGCCGGGCAATGACAACCGATTTCCGTCTCCCCCGCTTAGTTGACTTAACCATGGCAGCCTTGCCTTTTCTCTGCTCCGCGACATCCGAAGCTACATCCGTAGGCTCGATCAGCGGCTCGTCGTCAGTATGAGTTCTTTCAGAGTCAGCCTCCTCGGCTATGACAACTTCGGGCTTCTTATGTTTGACTCGTTTTTTAGGAACGATCCTTTGTGCCACCTCAAATCTTATACTCTGTCTTTGTTCAATCAGCCCATAGGTCCGGAGATTCCTATCGGTCAAAAGCAACTCGATGTCCCTATCTTCGCTCGGGACTTCTCGAAGTACTCGCACCATCTCCTTAAACTCTTCACCTTCGGGTCGCGGGATCGTTGCTGTAAAAAGAAAAAATTAATATAAGTTCCACTTCGGCAGCAATTGTCGTAGTAACTATTTAAGAACTCGGTTATACTCACGTCTGAATAACCATCGTCGGGCAAATCCTGGAGGACATCTGACATAAAACCATTCTGTCCTATAGTAACTCAGCCTTGCCCAGGATCCGGTGACCACTTGACAATTTCTCACCGCCTCCAGAAATGTGAAAGAAGGATAATCACCACGAGTTTTGAAGTTAAACAAGTATCTAATTTCGATTGGAAGCGGCGGTCGATGGAGACATTCCATAAAGGCAATGAACAAGCTATTAATCGACGCATATCCGTTCGGATGCAACTGAGATGGGGCGATCCTCAAAAACGACAATACTTCTCTTATATACTCGTTGAACGGAGGAAGTGTCCCGGCCGCACACGCGTGGCGATTAAATGCTGTATACCCTTCTGGCGGATTATGTGGTCTATCATTCGGCCCCGGCAGCAATACATCGTCCAGTGACAAGCCGTGCCTCAAACAAATTCTTCCCAACATGTCTTCAGAGATGTTCGATGGAACGGAATCTGATGGATTGGCAATGAACGACGCATCAGGAAGTTCGTCCGGAGCCGGACCGATGATCTCAGGATCTATATCCGGAACTTCTAGCCTCGGAGGGGCTGTACCTTGAATCTCCTGCTGCTGTGAACTTGAAGGTTCCATAACTAGCTAACTCAGGAGAAACCATCGTTAGACGACGAAGAACCCGTGTGTTCCCCAGTGTAAAGTGTATGAATGTGTGTGGTACCGTGCCATGCATTACTTGAACAAATGTTGCAGAGTTAAAGTGAACATTCAAACGACAAAGCTACGAAGTCCAGCTATAATGACCGTCATCGCTGACCGTCATCACTAAATCGTTTATATGATGGAAGTCGGTTCGAATGGAAGTTGTTATAGTTCCATCGACGAGCTTCAAAAGGCAATCAAATATGCAGTTCAATATCCAGATATGCGGGAATGAAGCTCGTCGGAGTTATGCTTGAAAAATTTCAAATTTTGGAGTCCATCATACAGGGTTCGAAACCATCACAGAGGCTTCGTTCGAACCCAACCGAACACCTCTTCCTTCGAACCCATCCAAACTTCTTTCGAACCCACGCGTTCGAAACCATCATGACGTTGCTTCGAACCCATGCGTTCAAACCCGTCCAAACTCCTTTCGAACCCACGAGTTCGAAATCATCATGTCATTGCTTCGAACCCATGCGTTCGAACCCATCCTGACATCACTTCGAAACCATACAGTTAGACGCGCTTCGAACCGATAGCCAAATGACAAGTTCGAACCGATACCGAATTCCTTAAACTTGACATCGGTCGCGTTCGAACCGATCCACTTCGTATCGATACGAAATTGTCGACTTCGAACCGATAACCTATGGGTTCGAATCCATCGATTCGAATGGATCCCTCGAATCCCCCAATCGGTGCGAACTGCGCATCCCAACAAGGACATTCCAAGGATCGATTCGAAATCCAATGAAAACACACCACCGTCATCGGTTCGAACTCGAATCCACACATCGTTTCGAAACCCTCTCAAACCAGATCTGGTTTTGCCGTTCTCGAAGCCATGCAATCGATGAAGAGAAATGGGTTCAAAATAACTTCGTCGCTTGAATCCGAAGCTAATTACCTAGTTTAAACAATGGATTCGAAAGATTTAAATCTTAAATCTTGATGGATTCGAAAACACGACGCAGTATTTTCTCCTTAGAAGCTTCGAAGCGATGAAGAGCGCAGTGAAAAAGTAAAAAGTGAAAATGGGGCAGGCCCATTGCTATTTATATGGAGGGTTGGTGATGACCGGGACGGTTCGAGTTCCGGTGAAATTGACCGAGTACAACAGGTCAGAGGGCAGAATGGTTTCGAAACCTGTCTTCGAAACCAAATGCTTGAAGCTCCATTGTGTGAAGCACACAGACCACTGCCGCGAACGACAGTTTCGTACCCATCCAAGTCATCGTTTCGAAGATCAGTTTCGAACCCACCGAAACGAACTACTTGTTCGAAACCATCCTCTCACATCGGTTCGAATGCTAGTTTCGAACCCATCACAGCACAAAGAATACTCCATCTTCTAACATCGGTTCGAAAGTCAACTTCGAACCCATCATGACACGAGTATACTCCGTTGGGTCGAATGTCAATTTCGAATCCATCCATGCTCCAACGCATCGATTCGAAATCTCATATTCACACGACCCATCATTGCACAGGCATATTGCGTCCATACAAAATTAAACTTCGAACCCATCAATGCTCAAGTGCATCGGTTCGAAACATTACACTTGCGCAATACAAATTCAAATTCTTCAACCTTCAATATCGGTTCAGGAGAGGATCGATACGAAGGAACTTTTCAAAACAACCATCAAGCGTTGTCTCAATTCAAATTTCAAAATCGGTTCAGGAGAGAATCGATACGAAATTCTGCAGCAAACCTAACTGACAACGACTCGTGGACGCACGACGTTAACAAGGTCCAAATTAACATATGTGCATACATGTCGGGCTAACATTCGATTTTGAGTATTCACAGGGATCAAACACTCATCCTGTTACAAATGCGACAGCCAACGGCTAAGCACTATTATACAGCAGTCAATCATATCAACGCAGGGTTACAGCAGTACAGCATACGAGTTTCAACAAAAAAGAGAACAATGATTGTTCAGAGAGAAATGGCAGCTATTCAAAGCACGTCATGTTCCCATAAGACGTACTTTGGGGGGCAAAATGTTATCCCGCTTTTTGGCAAAGCCGCGATACCAAAAGATTGATCGAAAAACGAAGGACAGTTCGCCTCAGAGGTTGATCGTACTTCCTTTAGCCATGGATATCACTGAATTTTATCCGAGTCCAGAATGAGCCACAATTGATAGGACACGGCAAGAAAGGCTACAAGAGTCAGCATTTCAAATTTCAGGTCAATCCGAGGTCGTATGCTCAAGTTATGATGGATTCAAGTTGAGAAAGATGGACGTTGCTCTGTTCGAAACCATGACCCCACCTATGTTCGAACCCATCTGTTTCGAACCCAAGGAGTAAGGCAGCGCCTCGAACCCATGCACATATGCCAAAGTTCGAATCAATGAGTTCGCATCCATCGGTTCGACACCACTTCGAACCCAACTAATTCGAAACCACCACTTTCGAACCGATAAGAAGGGACGACTTTCGAACCCATCGACTTCGAACCCTTCGAACCCCCATGGGTTCGACTCCATCACCTTCAACTCCATTGTTTTCGAATCCATGTGCCTCGTATCCATGAAGGGGTTGCAGAGCTCATATGCATCCAAGGGACGTTTGTTCGAACCCATCACAGAAGCCCTGTTCGAACCCATCACAGAGCTATCTTCGAACCCATCACAGAGCCATGTTCGAACCCATCACAGAACCTTGTTCGAACCCATCCTGTGTTGCCTTATTCGAACCCACTGGGTCAACCCACGTGTCTTCCATCGGTTCGAAATCACCGAGATACACGGAGTCGAAGCGGTCAACACGGAGAGAAGTCCGGATCGATTCGAAACTCGCGCTCCACGTCACCACGAGGTCGCGTGCCACACTGGTTTCGAAACCATCGTTTCGAGTAACAGGGGTTCGAACAAAACAGCCTTGCCGTGAAGTCCATTTCGAACCCAACATATCTCCTAACCTACTGATCCAAATGCAATGAAACTTTCACAGACGCTCGCATACATGTTGAAGAATGTCCACGCCAAATTTCACCTCGATTGGATGAATTCTTGATCGGTTCGAATGGAGTTCGAACCGATGCCAAAGTGGGCCCAAACTTCCCGAGACCGTACGTGTGGGCCCCCTCACGTGCCAGAAGTGGTCTCCCGAGTTTTCAGCGAGATACCAACAGCCTACACCTATAAATAGAGCCCCAGGGCCAACGAAAAAGGGATCTTCTGACTCTGAGACGCTGAGACTCTGCCGGATCAAGATCTCCATCATCCTACATCATAATTTCACTATCGATTTCGAATTTCCAGTTGTAACTTGCTGTGGATCGCTGTAACAACTTGTAATCATTGAAAGAGACTCAATAAAACATCAAAAAACTTCACAGTGGACGTAGGCAACACGCCGAACCACTATAAATCGCTTGTCTACGCATTTACTTTACTGTTGATTGGAGTTTTTGTTAGATAATATCTGTTTTGAACTTGCATTCTTGACTATTATCTCTTCAACGACTCCCGAAGAGCGTTGTGCCCAATTTTGACACAAACATTTACATTATATTCTTAAGTTTTACTTATATGTAAGACTTATTTTTATATTTATTTCCAATTATACTTTATTCAGATTATACACATAAGTTTGACTCGTATTTTACATTTATATTTTATATTACTAGAATTTGATTTTAAATTTTAAACATTATCAAGCATATGGATTTATTTAACCAATGTTAACAATGTATAGCATTCTAATTTAATTATGAGTTCAGTTTTATTAATAATATTATTAAGAAACTTATTTTAGAATTTCAACATTATCATCTATATATATTATTTTATACTACATATAAACAATGTAAAGTATCTTAAGTAATTATATAATATAGATTGTTATTGGGCATATTATTGAAATACTTATTTCAATTTCCCAATTAATCTTCTTTTTCAAACACAGTTTAAATAAGTAAACAACAATAAATCCCAAGATCACATTTATTTTAATGTGATCAATTTACATTTCTAATTAATTAGATTAATCATTTATTAAAATAACCGGGGCCGAAATCCAGGGTCGTTACAATAGCGGATGAGATTCTATTGCGCCGTCTATTAAGCGGATAATATTTTAAATCCCATATACCGCGATAATTCCGTAATGGAGCGGAATTGGTATTGTGCTAATGTTTGTGGATGCAGGAAAACAGGTTGGAGGGATCCAACTGGATTCCTCAACAGTATTTATTTGATTTCAGATATTTTGATATTTGATGGATTATCATATACGATATATGATGTCGTTGTAGTCGTGATTGACTATTTGGTGTGTAGCATCATTGGACCAAGTTTTGGAATTTTAAAGTGATTTTTAAAGTGATTTCTGAAGAGTATACGTTTACAAAATATTTTTGGAATTGATCCATTGTAAATAAATAACGTTATAATTTTAATGTTATAAAAATTATGATTTTTGAGAAATATGGTTAAAAGTTGATTTTTGAAAATATAGGTTAATGATTTTATAAAATAGTTAAATTGGGATTTTTGAATTTATTGTGAAAAGTTTAAAAATAGGGTTTATAAAATTTAATTATTTTATAAATCAGAATGATGAAATTATAAAGGGGATTAAAGATGTTTTAAAAGAATAATAGTATAAATTGATTTATATAAAAGATTTATAAATTGATAATTTGTAAATTAAAATATTTGAATTATAAAACGAGTTTTTATAAGTGTTAGAATGAATTGTGAATGAATTTCATAAATGAATGAAATTTATAGAATTATAAACGGTGAAGTTATAAATGGAATTTTATAAGCACTAGGTTTATAAAATTTGTAAAAGTTATTAAAAGAATAAGTTTTGGGTAAATAAATGAATCTTATAAGTTATAAGATTTATAATTTGGGAAGTTAAAGGAACGATCTTGTAAACAAATAAATTATAAGTGTTTAACTTATAATGTGAACCTTTGGTTTATAATTGAGTTATAAATCGAATAGGTTAATAAAGGAGATTTACAAAAGAAGTAGTTATAAAACAAATAGAAATAGAATTTATAAACGTTGCTTTATAAATTCGTAAACAACTTATTTTGATAAGTAAATTGTTATAACTTATTTATGGAGTTATATTCATGTTTTAGACAGTGAATAATCCTTTAAAATAAAATGAATAGAAATGATGAAATTGGTTAACAAGGTATATTCACGTTTTTGAATAGTGAATAATATGTTAAAGAAATTGTTTTGAATGTGATGTTTTAAATAGAATTAAAACGATCTAACGATGTTTTAAATGTGTTAAGATTCGAAACCATAGATTTCAACATTCATTGTTGAAATAGACGTTTTCGAGAAATAGAAGGAAATGGTGGAGTATAACACTGTTGTTATAGTAAATGATTTTCGAAAGGAAATGTTTTGTATAGTATTGGGATTTATATATCTATTTAAATTTCGAATCCCTATACTAGTGATTTTGGGTTGTCGTAACGATGTTTTACGCAACATTCGTTTTGGCCCAAATAAATATGTTTAAGAGAATGATTTCCTTAAAGAATGAAATATATACTTAATTTCGATTTAAGTATATTGAATATTTTCCAAGTGTAGAAAATAAATAAAAATTGTGAATTACTTATGAATAAATAAGTATGGAAATGTTTTTCCAATGTGAAATGAAACGTTTTGAGAATTTATCTTTTTGAAGATAAATTGAAATGAATAATTGAAATCGTATATGCATGGATATTTTGGAATGAAAATTCACTATGGAATTTATAAAAGAAAGTATAATTTGTTTAAAAATAAATATTGATTTATTTTTGACATATTGAAATTTTATATCTTGTAAATATATTTTTGGAAAATAAATAATTTGGAAAATTATTTGGAATCTGGTGATGTTGTGCATATCCATTGATAGTTCAATAACCGACTATCAATATTTACCTTTGAAAGGTATTTGTTGTGATTTGCGAATTTGAATGATACACTTATTTTTAAATTATTGCGCTCGTTATTCGGATTACCCATTCCGAATAGTGATACGACGTAATGGATAGCATTTATGACCGGTGTTGAAGACCGGATATTTTTGAAAGCGAAAGGACAACTCGTCGATTGTCTTTGCACCGAGTAGCTACGGTATAGAGACTCCCTATGTGATGGGAAGTCCGGACGTGATTAGAGATTATCCGGATTGCAAGGACTTCTTTGTAAGTGCCTTCGGTTCTGTTCGAGCCCGGAACAGACTTGTATGGATTGTATGTCTGACGTTACAAATTGAGATATAAAGCCGATTTCTTTCAAAATATATTTCTGTTGGTGGCGGAGAATTTATTCTTTTAGCTTAACACCCTTCTCTGAGACGTACGAGCTCAGAGGTTATGTAGTTGAAGGTTTTTAGCAATATATTCCCAATTTGGTAATGTGACATGCTGAGTGTTGCTGTGAAATGATCATTTGTGATAGGATCATTTATTTGATCGTTTATCTTGGTGATCATTTTTATGATCATTTGTTGACCCAAAGCATGGCTTTTGTATAAAGTATGTTTTTGTGGACGTGATTTCGTCGAGCCTCACACCCCGGAATGGTCAAAACAGGAAAGATGCAGCAAGGTTATGAGGGGTAGCTCCCTTTAGGGTATGTGCATTTCCTTCTGGAAAAGGGTGGTATCATGGTATGGAGCCCAGATACTTACTCATGTTGAAACACTTTATTTATGATTGTGTGATGTTGGTGACGAGCGCTCGGTTAAAGGTCCCAAAGGACCGGGGATGGCATACTCGTGTCAGTTGTTACCCAGTTAGGGGTAACCCGGCCTTGTGTTGGCAGAGATCCGGTTTGGTTCTCGGGGACGTCCTTCCAGAGGCGTTCTCATGTGGCAATGGGAAGTTCCTTGGCCTGACCATTCGTTGGAAATCCAAAGAAACAATACGAAACTCTGTACGGTTTTAGTTGTAGAACCTGCCATTTACTTATGGTGGTCACCACTGTTTAGATGGTAGCTATAGTAGGCATAGTTCGAAATGTCTATGTTGGCTAAGATTTATATTCTACTTTCGAAATGATTTGTTCTACACTATGCACTAATAATAATATCAAATGTTTCTTTTTAATACGTATCAAGCATCTTTGACTATCATAAGGAGAAATCTCCTCCGATTCTGCGTTTGCATGTGTGTGTGTGCGGGAGGCCTTATGGTAGTCTCATTTTTAAAAGCATTGCGAATTGACTTTAAAAATATTCCTCTATTTTGATTTTAAAGATAAATAAACTGTTTTGAGTTCTCACACTAGTCACATGACTGACTCGGAGTTTATTGTTTTCCTTCCTAAACTCTGGGTGCCCACCAATTTCCACACGGACAGTCAAGAGTTAGGTTTATCAGGATATTCTGGAGTTGCTGGAGGCAAGCTGGATGGCATGGCGTATTATTAGTATATAGTATTTCTTTTCCGCTGCATTGTTTGTTGTTGTTTGATGTTGTACACTCTGATGTAATGTAATGTATGTAATGTAATAACTGATATAGTTCTTTGTTTAAAGATTATTCATTTATTTATTATATGTTGTTCCGCTGCGATTGTGAGATTCTGATATTGTTATGCTGTTTTCTTTCCGTTCTATTTTCTTCTGCTCTATTTTTCTACCTTTTCCTCTCTTCTTCTGTCTTTTTCTTTTTCTTAAACATTGAGAATTCGTATTTCTGTTCATCTTGAGTTAATCTATGGAGATTAGTGTATATTCAAGGAGTACGGATTTGCGGGCCCTCACAGTGTGTGTGTGTGTATGTAGCTCTAAATGGTTTGAAATCAATCAGAAATTTAATTCTTAAATTTATGTTAAAGGATAATTTCAATTATAAATAAATCTAAAATTTTAAATAAATATTTAAAACTTGAAATAATTGAGTTAGGAAAAGTTTACTTGTATAATACTCAGTTTCATTCTAATACAACTTACCTAAATAATCAGAAGTTGAATATGGAATTGAATAATATACGATGTAAAATAATGTTAAAGGAATTTATAAATGAATTTGAGTAGTTATAATAAATGTTTTACACTTAATTCATAATTGTAAAAGTGTTAATTAAGATAAATTGAATGATAAGATAATTAATAAATAAATATAAATTTAAAAATAGTTAAGTCTGCATTATAATTGAAATTAACTTAAGTAAATCAAATGGATTTTATAAATAAGATAAATAAAATTCATTTTGTTTTGAAGGAATTTATAAATTGAAATTAAATCAACTTAATGAAATACCTTGAATTTAAATTCAATTATTGAATTTTAATTAACTTAAATTGATATTTATATAGTTTATATTAATTGTTTTATCTTGTCTTTCAATTTATTTTCTTCTGGTTATTTCTATTCTCCTACCTTCTTCATTTTGGGGGATGAAAAGTTTTAAGTGGGGGAGAGTGTAACGACCCGTAAATTTTATTTGTTTTATTATTATATTTAACTGAAATTTTATGAAATTTAAATAATAAAATTTTGAAATAAAAACTTAATATTTGGAATACGTCTATTTGAACATAGAAAATGGTAATTTTTCATCTGTTAAAATGGAAGTTTATTTTGTTGTGTAATTTTATTTAAATTAAAATCACTTAATATTTGATGATGATAAAATATTTTCCATACCTGAATATTTATATATATATTAAATTTGTAAATCATCTTCTGAGTGAGTTGTCATATTTCGTTTCTCCAAATTTGGACTACTATTGCTCCGTTTATCTTATTTCTTGCAGATTGGCAGCATTTTCGGTACCGATTATCGAATTTTGATAGGATGATCGTACCACTAATATCTATATACCATTCTGACCGTCTCTTCCTGCTGATCTGTACGATATATTCAATTCTGTGTTTTGAAGTCCATTGCATGGCGGAATACGCGGAAATAATAACCGTATCTGTACCGGTTTTGTGACTTTTGGTTTCTAGACGACCTTTCATTAATCCACTTGTGTAACTGATTGGTCATCGTTCTTTTATATTCTCAATTTATTTTTAAACCTTTGCTATTCAACCTTTCCTCTCATATATTTCTATCCCTGCCCATCTTCTATCTTCTTGAACTTGTTGAGCCTCCTCAACCCCATGCACCACCCTTAACAAAACCCAAAGCCTCCGCTTCCTGCTTCCCTTCTCAAGTGAATCCAAGCACGTGCCTCCCCTCCTTTAAGCTCCACCACTTTTATCACCTGGATGTGCTTCCCTCCGCCTACCATACAATCGCCATCTCAAAAACCCATCCTCTACTCACTGGTTGCTGTGCCACCATGTTGTCGTGCACCTCTCCTCTATATTTTAAAAAAAAGATAAACAAAGTCTTTTATGTTTGAATATATATATATATACACACACACACACACATATACAGTCTGTCCTTATATATTTTATATAAGATACATATATTTTATATTAGATTTCCAGGCATGTATACTTGAGTCTGGGTCGTTCGTTTATATATACAGTTTGATGTACGGTTCTTATATCTATGTGTATTTATATGTTTGTAGTCTTGTTTAAACGTATGTTTATATATATATATATGTTACTTAGCTACAGTATATTTATAATGTTCAGTCGTATAATTTAGTCTATATATAGGGTCTGTGGTATGATAAAGTTATGTATAAATTTCTATAAAATTAGTTTACTTGATTTTAACAAATGCTTGTTTGTTTATATGTCTAATAAGTAATACTGTTGATATATATTGGTTTTAAAGTAGGTATATATATATATATGATTTAATGCATATTTTTATAGGTCCACGTATATTTGTTCAGTTTTATTTTGTTTTGCGTCGATTTTTATTATATATATATGTATTGATATATTTTGTTAATATTGTGAGTATATATACATAGTTACAGGGTTACATATGTTTACAGCTGCGAATATTAGGCATGCATATTTATGTATATATTAGTTGATATAAAGTTGGCGTGCATATTTATTTTTACGTATATATGTTTCGGTTGCAGTTGTTTAAAGTATATACGGTACAAGTTATAGTAGTATATATATGTATGTTTAAGTATTTTATATATTCAAGTTTAAAATAAAAATATTAGTTTATTTATATTGTTTATGAGGTATGTATATTAGCTTGTATATGTATATAGTTATTTACAAGATGGAAACTATGTTGTCTGTAATGGTTTTGGTAATAGTTTAGCAAGTAATATAATACTGTTTTAAGTATCTTATAAATATAATACTGGTTCAAGTATAAGTTATTGGCAGCTTCCAATTTTCTTTTATGATATAGTATAGTGTGTGAGTTTCTTTTTTTTTTTGTAGTAGACAGGATATATATTTATATTATATTTACAGTGGTACTTATACATAGTTTGTTCAGTGAATGATGATATTAGATTTTGCTGTCCTGTTATATATATGTTCGATTCTAAATATATGTGTGTTTATTTCAAATTATATTATGTAGATATGTTTTTTTTATTTTATGTGTTTTTTTTTGTAAAATGATTTTTGAATACATATATATTTAAATTTAAAATGGGTTTTGAATTTAGAATATGATTTCATATATAGGTTAAGAAAATAATATGATAGAATAATATATATATATACATATACACATTTCAGTCTACATCAAGCAATTTTTGATTTATTTTCATCAATTCCTTATATATCAGCTTGTCCATCAAATTCGTGCCAATCTAGCTTTGATTTGGAATTCGTGCTTGGATTCGTAACTCGTTTCATTAGTCCAATCTCTAGCCTCGAAAGGTGAGCAATCACTCACGATTAACGTTCTTATATTTATTTTTAATTTCAATTGAAACGACAACTGAAATATACTGCTTCTAGTTATTTACTTTGCTATATATATGTTATTTGTTCACCTGTGACATCTGACACAATTACCTGTTATTTATATTGATGATATATGCTTGTTGTTATGTTATTATCATATATGTTATCATTCTGCAAGTTCTCTGTTAGTATAGAATTCACTATGGGTTGAAATGATACGTACCCGAACGATTTGTAGAATATGAGAAAATCGTTATGGGTTGAAATGATAAACCCAAGCGATTTTCATTGAACTGAATTTGGGATTGCAGGTTGAAATGATATATATATATATATTTGAAAATGGGTAAACTTTTATTAAGTCATTCTCCAGCCTAAAATGATAATCCAAAAAGAACCATTACAACATATAGATCAGTTAATACAACATAAAACAACTGGAACCTTTCCAAATTAGACAGCGCATACATTTCATCTCATCCTTCAGCTCACAATTCATGGCGGCCGAAACTGGCGATTCGTATCTTGGATTTCTGATAATGGAGGAGGTCGATCCACTTCTCCAGTTTGAGCTACGACTTGTTCCCTCGAGGTAAGATGGTAGTTTTTGATTCTTTTCAACGCTAGTCTCAGATCTCCAATAGCTATCTTGCTTACTTCTGATTGGTTTCTTTGTTTGTATTGGAACACTCTTCGATTCCTTTCCTTCCATATATTCCAAACAGTTACAAGGACGGCAATTTTATGCATTTTGGATTTGGTGTCTTTGTCGTTAACCCGCATCTCCAGGTAATTAATTTGTTCTTCAAGTTTATTTGCGTGTGCTCTTAGATCTAGGAAGTTGTTGCATGCATTCCATACCGAATTCGAGAAAGTGCATTCGAAAAAGAGGTGTTCGTGTGTTTCTGTCTCTTGATTACAAAGAATACATACTGTATCGTTTACAATACCCCATTTTGATAATCTGTCCTTTGTTTTTAATCTTCTCATTATTGCTTTGTAGGTAGTGAATGCCATTTTCGGATTATTGACATGATCCCAAATGATTATATTCCATGTAATTTTATTATCTTTTTCCCTGATTTCATTCCAAGTAGTTTTGGAATTGAATTCTTTACCTGTAGGCTTCCAAATCCAAATGTCTTTATCTCTACCGTGATAGATTGGCATATATTGGATTTCTTCTTTTCTGTCCTGAGTTATTGGCAGTGAGGAGAAATCCCACCTTTATTATTTATCACTTCTTGAACATTTTTGTTCGGACATCCAAAAGAAGAAAAGGTCTGTAATCCCAAAATGTCGATTAACAATTCACCCTACATCCATGGATCTCTCCAAAGGTCAGTCTCTTTTCCATTTGCTATTTAACGTGTACAAAGGGAAGCTAAGCTGTGTCTGACTCTCATTATTGCTTTCCGATTTGCTGAAGCATTATTATCAATTGTCATTTGCCAGAAGTTTCCCCTGATGTATCTTTTGTTCATCCATTTTCTTCAAAGACCTTTTTCATTAATAATTCTCCAAGCTTGTTTAAGGGTGTGCACTATTTTTATATCTTTTAGTCTTCTAGGCCTACATAATTTATCATATTTGATTTTATGGAGCCCTCCTTTCCAAATGAAATCCGCACAGACCCTCTCAATTTTTTGAATAGAAGCATCAGGAAGTTGGAATGTTTGCAACCAGAAGTTTACTTTAGAATGAATCACAGTGTGCACCAATTCTATACGACCTGCAAGGGACAGCGGATTGGATCTCCAACCCTGTAGTCTATCCCTGATGGAAGAGATGAGGACGCACATTCTCTGTCCGTGATTTTATTAGAGGATAGTGGAACCCCTAAGTATTTGACTAGAAGGTTGCTCTCTTTGACATTTAAGATTTCCAGCACCTTTGCTCTCCTATTACAAGTTTTATTAAAGTAGCATTTGGTTTTCTATTCATTCAGTTTTAGCCCAGTGTATTTTTCTAAGTTAATGAAAATGTCTTTAATTGCTGATGCTGATTCGTTGCTGGATTTTATACAGATGAGCAAGTCATCTGCATAGAGTAAGTGACTCACAGTAGGCTGGAAGTTAAAAATAATGTGAATAAGCTTGTGATGAGTAGCCAACTCCATTTGTAGCGAAAAGTATTCCATGGCGATTGCAAACAAGTAGGGGGATAGAGGTTCACCCTGCCGAATACCTCTATTGGACCCTATGAAACCTTTTGGTATACCATTAATCAGAATAGAGAAGGTAGGTGTAGATATACATTCTTTTATAAGTCTTACAAATTTTGAGGGGAATCCCATAGCTATGAGCATATGAATAATAAATTGTCTGTTAATTTTATCATATGCTTTGTGGAGATCAACCTTTAGACAAAATTTATCTTTTCCTGGTTTATTGAAATTCCTAACCAACTCATGTGCCATAAGCAAGTTTTTGGAAATGCTTATACCTTTAATTAAGGCACTTTGGCATTCTAAAATGAGATCAGGTAATATCATTTTCATTTTGCTGCAAAGAATCTTGCTTAGAATTTTGTAGATCACATTGCAACATGCAATAGGCCGGCAGTCCTCAATTTTGGAAGGATTATCTTTTTTTTGGAATAAGGCAGATAAATGTGTTAGCGCCAAAATTGGTCACAAACACCCAAATTCAGATGAAAGCACTAAATCCCAATCACATTGCGTCATCCATCCATCCTGTCGTCTGAATCCATCGTACACCAGCCTCGACGAAAGTGCAATCGATTAAGTTAAACCTGCCTGTCCATGGCCTGGTAAAAAGGCGGATTAACATTTCCCCCCCAAAACATGCCTTGCTGTTGGAAGGTGTGTTTTGAATAGCCTCGAATCTGATATCCAAAGTCCATGTTTCATCCATATCCAATAACCGACTTTAGGACCTCTCCGGGTCAATATCCAAATCCTCTACCGTTCATGGCCGATATTCATATCCTGGGTTCTTGTCAAGCATAATCCACTCCTGACGACCGTACTCCAGTGTTCCTGAACGTTGAGTAATGCATGGCTTAAGTCCTAAGCCGAATCCTGGCTGCTCCGGACTCTTGCCGAGCATTGTCCATACTCGACGACCTGAAATAGTAACCGATAATATGGGGCCTAAGTCCTAGGCCAAATCCTGGTCTCTCCGGACCCTTGCTGAGCATAGTCCATACTCGACGACCTGAAATAGTAACCGATAATATGGGGCCTAAGTCCTAGGCCGAATCCTGGTCTCTCCGGACCCTTGCCGAGCATAGTCCATACTCGACGACCTGAAATAGTAACCGATAATATGGGGCCTAAGTCCTAGGCCGAATCCTGGTCTCTCCGGACCCTTGCCGAGCATAGTCCATACTTGACGACCTGAATAAGTCGATTTGCTGTGCTTGGACAAAGCGACCTACCCCTTGCCAGGTATAATCCATACCTGACGACCATTTATCAAAAACCAGATAAAAAATCCAATCGAAAGCCAATCCAAAATCCAGATCAAATCAGAAAACAAAAAATCCATATCGAAAATCCAAACCAATATCCAAACCAGAAAACAATCATCCAAATATAAGTCCAAACCAAGAAACAAACAAAACCGGAAGTTCAAACCAAATTAGAAAAAAAAATGTCCAAGCCAAAAAAGAGAAAGCAGATTTAGCATGCCTAGAGGCTATCTCCGTCCCCATACATGAGTAAGTGACTTGGCTGTTTGCCCGTAGTTTGCTACTTATTTCATAATATCCCAATCAATCGATGACCAATCGACCATCATTCCTGTGAAACTGGTTCAGCATTATCTAATGATGCGTCCCCAAGTCCAGGTCCATCCGGATTGTTAGTTGTCTGTTGATTGGGGGTTGCCCCCTGATGAACCATTCCCTCTGCTTGCTGGTTGAGCGCTTCTGATCTGGCTCCATGGATCTGAGCCCCCGCATTTCCTGCTTGCGTAAATTGTCTGAGAAGAGCCTACATCATCTCCTCTTGTCTTTTCATCATGATCTCCATTTCCTCTCTAGTGATGTAGATGGATACTTGACCTGCTCCAGCTTCAGAGGAAGCCTCTTGACTTCCCTCCTGATTGCTCCTTTCTGTCACTCGCTTTCTTGTTGATGGCCTAACCATTGCTTTCTAGAGTCCAAGTTCCTAGCTCCAAAATCCTTGAGTGCTTGCCTTCTCAGTGAAACCACCAAAATGTTAGCGCCAAAATTGGTCACTAACACCCAAATCCAGATGAAAGCACCAAATCCCAATCACATTGCGTCATCCATCCATCCAGTCGACTAAATTTATCGTACACCAGCATCGACGAACGTGCAGTCGATTAAAAACCCGTCTGTCCACGGCCTGGTAAAAAGGCGGGTTAACAAAATGTATGATTGATTTCTTTGACAACTTTTCCAGTTTGAAATATTTCTTGCATTGCTAAGATAATGTGGTTTTTCAGGTCACTCCAGTGGATCGTGAAGAACTTAGAGCTGAGTCCGTCGGGTCCAGGACTGGAATCGATATGGATGGCATTCAGGGCGTTCAAGATTTCAGTTTCTGTAATTTTTTTGGACAACATCCTTCTTCCTCTGGTATTTATCAACCTCCTGCAGTGAATTCTTGGTAAGTTATCACCACTTCACCATTAAACATTTCATTATAGTATTTAATTGCTTGCTCCTCAAATTCTACTGAATTGATAGTATAGTTCCCTTCCTGGTTGATATTTTGAATGATATTATTTTTATTACTGCGTATTGCCATTTTAGCATAAAAGAATTTAGTGCATTCGTCTCCTTCAGTAAACCATTTCTCCTTTGCTTTTTGTCTGAGTTCTGCAGCTTTCAACCTGAGGGCTTCTTTTAAGTCATTTGGCTTTGGTAGTAGTTTCTCCATGTATTGTCATCATCAGCACCATTGTCAATCATATTGAGAAATACATCACATTTATCTTACAGCATTGCAATTTGGTCATGCTCCTTGGGCCGGCATCTATTCCTGTTTTTAATGTCTTTTTTTATTTTTTTGATAATTTGTAATAATTTATAGCATTGTGAGCCTTCAACATTTGGTGTATTACTGAAGTTAACAGCTTCTTTGTAACCCTCAAGTTCATGCCAGTGGTTACTATACCTGAATGGTCTACCTTTTCTAACCATTCCTTTGTCTACCAAGTCAACCATTATAGGACAACGATCACTAGTAGATGGAGAGAGAATGCTAATTTTAATGTTAGAAAACAAAATAATGCATTTTACATTTATCAGCTCTCTATCTAATCTGCATGATATCTTTTTATTCTCTCCACTTCTCCGTGTGTATTTCAGGCCACTGTGGATTGGCTCTATCAATCCTGCCTCCAATGTGCAGTTATTGAATTCCGTGAGCTGGGAAACTTTCATGGTAAGCCCTCCTTTTTTCTCCTCCGCTCTGAGAACTGAGTTGAAATCTCCTAGCACAGTCCACAGGTTATTGGTAATTTTGCTTATGTCTTTAATAGCTTGCCATAGTAGAGATCTTTGTGAGGCCAAGTTACTAGCATATACACAAGTAAGCGTCAGTTTCAGGCTACCTATGTTAGTAGCTTCCACAGTTATTTGTTGTTCGTCTTTCCTCTGAAGGCTGATGTTTCAGGTTGACTTATTCCATAATAATAGAATACGACCTTTTCCTCCCACATCATTATTATGTATGAATTTCCAATCATCTCCCAAAGTCTCAATAAAAAAAGATAAATTTTCATTACCGAATTTATTTTCTAGAATACTTATAATAGAAGGAGAATAGTTTCTCCTCAAATTTAAGAGGTCTAAACGTCTTATGTCGTTATTTAGACCCCTTACATTCCAGCTTATGATTGACATTTAGAATTTGAGGATCTACTCCTTAGTTTCATAGGAGAGCTCTCATGATTTGATTTCGTCTTACTTTTAGCCTCTGGATTTAGAAATTGTTTTGTGTAATCCGTGTTATTCTTTGTATACTTATTAGGGCTGTTTTCCTATATATCGGTATCTGAGTCACTTTTGTCCAGTACAACTTTATTTATTTCATTCATTTCATCTGTTGTGATAGACGTTTCCTCTAATGAATCCCCAGCTGATTTATGGACAGTTAAGTTTTCAGCAATATTATCCAGTGGAGAATCATTTTCCTTTAGTTCCACCTCCAGAGCATCAGGTGTATCCTCAACTGTTTGGCAGCTAGATCCCTTGGTTAGTTGTTCTATGTATATAGGACTTGCTTCAGTAGACTCATTCTGTGCCTCTTTTTGTTGTAAATTTTTTGTTGGCTCGGTTTGAGTAGTCTCTAATGTACTTTTTTTGTCTCCATACTTGTTTAATGGGAATTATGACAGTTTCACACTACTCTGTAGAATGTCCAAAACACTTGCATTTAGTACAAACAGGTGGAATGTGATCATATTCAACATCTTGAATGTATATATTTCCTCTTCTGTCTTTAGCACGAACTTGTTTTTTTATTGTGTCACTAGCCTTGATTTCTTTTAGCACTCTAGCATATTTCAGTCTTTTAACTTGTCTAGTATGCTCATCCATGGCCAAAGGTGTTCCAATTAGGCTTGCAATTTTATTGATGCCATGAGCATTCCATAATGATAAGTCTAGATTCATAAGTTTGACCCAAACAGGGTGAGTTTCTAGCATATCTCGCTCTAGTCGTAAATTAGGTTCCCATTTCTTAATGAAAATAAGTTTGCTATCAATGAACCATGGTCCTCCTTCTAGCACTTTTTTGCAATTTAATTCATTACTGAATTTAATTAAATAAAATCCATTTTCCCTGGGGAAAATATCCTATTTACCTGTTGGTTTCCATTCTCTTTTAATGTAAGCATTGAGAAGAACATAGTAAGGTCTTTTCCCTGCAACATATATGTAAATTGATGATCCCTACATACTTTTGGCTGTGGAAAAAACATGTTCATCCAGATCTGCAAAGGGTCCCTCAGCATCTTCAAGGGGTTTATAATTATTGAACCCTCCTTCTATATACGTGTTGCCTGCAATTGCATCCGCCCAGGTTCTCTTCCCTTCTTTGAATTCAACTTTATTGGATCTCGGCCCCACTGGAAACGTTCGCTGATTGGATACATCTATCCTCTGCATATTCTCCCCAATTAGACGCTTACCTTTGTTTTTATTAATAACCTTTTGCCATCCTTCATCGTCTTCATCTACATTTTTGGAATTTTCACCTTTAGGGTTTCCGTCGCCTTTAGGAGCAGTCTCCATTTATATATATATATATATATATATATATATATATATATTTGAAATGATTTCCAAGGTTTTGAAATTGAATTTATTTAAGAATTATACTCAAATAAGTTGATTGGAAATTTATTAAATTTAGGATTTTAAAGATATGATACTATAACTTGATTTTTGGTTAAAAGTTATTTAAGTGAATATTTCAAATTTACATAAATTGAAATGGTGTATTAGTTTATTTAAATTTGAAATTTGAATTCTTTTTAAATCTTATTTGAATGATTAAGTAAATATTTCAAAATAAATAATATAAAGTGAATTAGATATATATATATATATATATGAGATTATAAAATCTAGTTTTGAAATATTTGAATATCTAAACTTTGAAAATATTGAAATTGAAATGGTTTATTTTGTGGTTAAAAATCTGTATTTGAAATTGATATAATTTGAAATGGTTTATAGAGAAACTGAAGTAAATCGAAATTGATAATTGGAGATTTGATTAAACTTGAATTTTTGAATTCGATTTGATTTGGAATTGATTTGTGAAATTTGAGAAAACTATTTTATTATATAAAGTATTTTTAAATTATATTCAAAACTATTTTAATATAAATCAACTTTGATATAAACTATTTTTAATATAAAGTATTTTAATATACTAACTATTTTAACTTATAACTCTTTTATATAGACTATTTTACTTTATAAACTATTAATTTTATATACTATTTCAATATCTAAACTGTTTAAGTGGTGGAAGTTATGTTTTCAAAGTTATGAATTTCTATGTATTATGTTTGAAAGTGTTATAATTTCAAGTGTTGGTTTCGAAAGTGCTATAACTTTAAAAGTACTATGATTTTGGAAGTGAATGTATTTGAAGTGGAAATGATATCGTATTTGATTTTGAATGGAAATGATATCGTATTGACATGGTTTTGAAATAGCAATGATATTTTGGTTTTCGAAGTATAAACGATTTTGAAATGACCGTGGTGTTATAATTACGTTTGGTTGTTAAAGAGACCGGGATCGAAAGTTGTCATACTCCTTGCCAACTCCGAAAACCACTTTATCAACTGTGTATGCTATGGAGATTCTAGAATGAAGTAGGATGGTGGCGATGTCCTATTGAGGTATATACGTGGACCCAACTCCCATGAGTTGGCATAAGGTGGCTAAAACAGGAGCAACCGACGGGGCAAGTAAGGTAGCTCCTCCGATCGGACACATTCCTTCGATACTATATTCTAACTTTGTGATTGTTTTGGTGGCCACACTTGATTTTTTGATTTAGGAGTGTGTTCCGAGGTGGGCGGTAGTGGCTGCTATGTGTTACCACCAGCCCGAAAGTGTAATTGCTATGTCTACCCTGGCATTGCCTAGTTGTGCCGTGTCACCTACCCTAGCGAGACCACTACGAATTTTTTTGTGTCGTGCCTAGGGAGTATCCTTTAGTAGCCTCCCGATTTAGAGGTATTACAGTACTGTATAGACTATTAGCACTATAAAATATGTTAAGGTGGAAAATGTAAAGCCTTAACGCTATTTTTAAATAGTATACTTTGCTTTAGACATTTTTATAATAGCGTATATTACTACATAGTAAATAGTTTAACGGATCCTTTGAGAATGGTTATCCCAAACATCCTTTGAGTTACTTGTATTTCAGTTGTTATTTCACTTGAGTTGGATTTATTGATATGAGAATGTTAATCCTGGCTCGAGTGTTTTGTGTTTTGCTTTACGTTCGGGTCAGACTGAGTGTACCTGTATTCGAGACTCACCTTTGGAGTTGGAGCTTCGTTTGGAGTTCCATCTATCGATTCTGCTTTCAGTTATTCAGTTGATTCCAGTGATGCATTCGAATTTTGTATTTGGCTATTGTATTGAGACATCTATTGTATTTAAGATTTTTGTTATATCTTATTTGACTCTGTTATATATCTATTAGCTTCATAAGCTACTATTCTTTTATTTCTGCTGCATTATTGTATATTACTGTGTCTGTGATTCTGTGATATATTTATTTACTGTATATATTGAGTTTTTCCAAATATAAAGTAACAATCTGGTATTTTGAGCAATTCAAATCCGGCATGTGTGGATGCTAATGGTTAAAAATATCGGGATGTTACAACTAGGCAGACCACTGACCATTTAGTACCTATTTGTAGGTAGGTCATTTAATACCTAACCCCAAGGCGGATCTTCACTAGTACTATCCAGCTGACATTGCTTGGTAATCTCATTGTCTACTTTATACTTCTTTTATAGGAAAGAGGCAAATCCTTTAGTCACTTAATACCCTAAACTTGAAGCGAACTCATCCCGAGATAACCACTATCACTCTTAATTATAAATATGAAATCTCATTAGGTTACATCTTTCGGTGGGGTGGCGGGCTCTACATCCACTTAATACCTCAACACTGAAGTAAACCCTATTAGAGGAATACTTATTTATTTGGAATCTCATTAGTTTACCTAATACTTCCACTTAGGATAGAGGCGGACCCTACAACAACTTAAAACCTCAAACCAGAAGCAAACCCTATTGAGATATTCCTCACCGGTCCTAATTCCAAATTTGGGCAATTAATACTTTTCAATTAAGAAAGCATGCACAATCTCTCACGTTGTTATGAGTCCTAGGATTAGTGCTATCTCACGTCAGTAGTAAGTACACCCGAATGCTAGTAGCCTCAAAGTGAAGGGCAGTCTTCCATCAAGCGACTCTACTGTTCTCGCATCACTAACCTAGTAAGTCCAATTGACCATCCTAAGCCTTTATTTATATTATCTTAGGTAGATATTGGATTTAGCTTAATAATTCCTTTTTTTAAGGCAATAAGATTTACCTTAAGTATTTATCTATCCATAAATCCCTGTTTAATGCTTATAAATGTCAATTTGTCCATAAAATCCTAACGGACATTTCCTAAGACATTTATGTACGATTATTAATTTCTAATTAGTAACCTTTTATATCTATTCCACTTTTATCAACCTCATTAATCCATTCATCCTATCTGATTATTGTAACTTCCATATTTATTACCATTTATTCCCCGTTTATTGGAGTTACAACCTTTTAAATTCCTTTCCCATTTGTTAATTATCCTAAACGCGAATATTGCATGCAAGCGTCATTATTAGCTTTTTATTTAATTATTATAAGTGCAATAAATTACATATAAATATATACTTTTATCAAATAAATTCTAGTCATACATCTTTGCTAGAATATTCTTAATTGTCCTAAATGTGAATATTACATGCAAGCGTCATTATTAGCTTTTTATTTAATTATTATAAGCACGATAAATTAGATACGAATATCTACTTTTATCAAATATATTCTAGTTATATATCTTTACTACAATATTCTTTTCCACGTTCAATATTGGAATCATACCCAAAAAGATTATGCGCTATAATTTCCTTAAATTAACCTAAAACAAAATATTTAACTTTAAAAGATTGCATTGTTTAGAATTGAAAGGAATAATCATTTTTTTTATTACTGAAATAGACAGTGTAAATTACAACGAATTCACACTTTACACGTCACTTTCACTTTCCATTTACGTCTATTTCTACTTAGATCAAACGCTGTATTTTTCTAAAAGGGAAAGAAATCAAATCAATTTACAAATATTAAACGGATAAAAATTTCAACAATTCTAAACATAGAAAAGATTATATTCCAACAAGGTTAGGATAATAATCCAAAGTCATAACATTATTATACAACCTATTTCAGATCTGAAATAAATTTCATCCAAATTAATATTCTAAATTCATACTTTTGGGGCTGATCAAAAATTCTAAATAAATTCATAAATAAGAATATGTAGGTGATATTTATTATATTCAGATTTTATTCAATTTGTTGCCTACAAATCGTATACAATTATCAATTAGGTATAAAAATTAAATAAACATCAATGGTATAATTGTAATATTATAACAATCTATAAAATTTGCCACTCACCTTTTTCAAAATGATTAAGATCTCTAGATCCGAAGTAGAACATTTGATTCATCTCCAAATCCTTTTTAATCCAAGAGATATGTATAAAAGGTATATATATATACATTATACTTACAGATCTGAGAAGAGTTTTGGGACAAGAAGAGAAAACAGATACAAATATATATAAATGTAAATTACCTCAATTACGCTTATAGTTGATTCTCTTCTCTTCTCCTTTTTATTATATTTCCAATTTTCTCCAATTTATATGAATATAGATATAAATATCTTATTTCATCATTTAGAAAGAAAGCGGTGAAGAAGAAATGGCAGAGCTTCGTTATTGCTTCCAGAAAAATATGAGAAGAGAAAAGAGTGCTAGGCCTGAATTTATGAGCGCTCGAATCAACCAAAACTGTTAGATCAAAATATATCAAATCAGGGTCGTACATCGCCTAGGTTTACTGGAGCCACCATACATGAAGCAGTCGACTGCCCCGTTTTGTAAAGGTCCATTTTTATGTACATTTGAATCGATAATAAATCAGATATGTCCAACGCAAATTAAATGAAAAGATGGATCTTTAGGGTTGAAAAAGAAAATAAAGATAGAACAAAATTTCACACGAATGGAATAACATATATTATTTCAATAATAACATTTACAGCGGAAAATTTTAAAATACAATATCAAAGTCTAGCCTAGATTCAACCTGGACAGTTATAAACCTCTATCCATACAGATGCTGAAACAACAAAACAAATGTAATAAATGCAGTGGATAATAGAATACGTTCATACAATGATGAAGATCTCTAGCTCTCTTCTGGGAACTCCAAGCATCTTTAGCTAATCCTAAAACTACTTGGATCTGACCTGCATAATTTTTACTACCCGGATCAAGCTTGATAAAGTAGGTGAGATACTTGAAATAATAAATTACAGTGTCATATATCAGTCTTGGAAATAAAATCATTTTGAAAAGAAAGAGTATCTCATATGACCACGCCCATACATAAACACGGACGATTTTTTACCTTATGATAATTAAAATACTTTTGTATCAAAACATTTGATATTATTTCTAATGATATTCTTTTGAAAACATTTGCATATAAACTTACTAATCTTAGCTAAAATTGTTACATTGTTAAACTCCAACATACCAGGTTTACAATCAAGTCTGAAGGCACTTATCGGAGAATGGATTCCATATAAATGATAAGGTAAGGGACTACCTTCCGATAGTACACCTCTAGAGGGATGCACCTAGGGTCGAGATACTCAACGCCTAAATCAACACAGAACCGGCCTACCCCTTCCTAGATAGTACCGAATATGTCATCACCTCGGTGGTTACCGACCTTTATTGGGATCCCGAGTACTACATTCACCACATACTTAGACATATGTATGGTAATCTAGAAGGGTGATGACATCTCCAAATGGGAGCGACCCATTTAGCCCTGTTGCTTCTACCCTGTTTCTATCATTTTCGGGTGATGAGGCCTAAGGTAAACGGTTAACTTTCACATAACACATCTTCTTTCTTATTTGAATGCCACACTTCCATCCATAATCACATGACTGATTTCTACAAACATATAATCTTTGAGCTCCTATGTCTCAGAGAAAGGTATTAAACTAAGAGAAGTTGCCTTCTCCGCCACCTTATAAATATACGTTTTATAGAGATCACTCAATGCAATGTCAAACATTCGTACATACAAGTTGTCTAGGAATTGAACAAACCAAAGGTACTCTCCTACTCCATTAGTAGCGAGAAGTCCTTGCATCAGAGATTTTCACAACAGAGAACTGCTACCACCATATGATATGGTAATTTTCACCTCGACGGACTAGTAGCAAATAGCCCTACATCATGAAGATCTCCATCTTCAAAAACATATGTCTTCAAACACATTTTACTTTGAACGTAGATTGGTTCGAAGTAGTTTTTGGATTGGAATCATCCAAATCTGACCCCGGATCTTTCAAAGCCAATCGTCGCTTTAAAAGATGTTGAGTTCATATCTGGATATCAATCATCAATCAATTACTTCATCTTTTATTTAAATCAAATATCTTTCTTAGATATATTCTTTTCAATTTATTCCATTTCCTTTTCAGGTATATGGAATCATTAAGCCTCATTTATTAAATTATTTGATTTATTAAACTTCTTTAGATCTTGGAATAATTCCAATCATTTTCTCTTTTACTTAGGAAAACCTTTCCAAATCATTAATTAAATCTTAATCAAAGATTTCTTATATCCAAGTTAAAATTTTTAACTTAGGGAAAATATTCCCAAAACATTCATTAAATCTTAATCAAAGATTTATTTCTTAACTTCAAATCATATTCTTGCAAATCGAAGATTTTCATAAAAGAGTACTATGGCCACCTTAGATATGGTAAATTTCACCTCCAGGGTCTAGTGGCAAATAATCCTACAATATGAAGATCTTTGTTTACAATATGTTTTATTTCAAAAATTAGTTTGAAGGGGTTTTTGGATAGAAATCACCAATTTCGAGCCCGGTTCCTTCATACTAATCATCAAACAAAAGATCTTAATTAGTTAATTAACAATCTAATTTTTTTCTTTTTATCTTGGGAAGACTTAAATATGATCTTTTTAGAGCATCCGGGCTTTCCTTTCGATCTGTTCCACCCCTCGCCTAAGAAGAGAAAATATAGGCTAGGTAAGTTCAGGGCACTGGTTGCTCCATTTCTAACCTTAGTTAAACACCTTGTTTTATCTTCCCAGATCTCACAGGTAGGACAAATGTACTAGTCGTTTTCGCATACTCAATTTGTTATTAACCATTTCTTCAAACTTTTAATAAAACTTCCAAATCATCTTGCTTAATTATTATTTAAAAATCATTTATAAAATATTTAGATAAGAATTGTTAAGTTTAAAACTACATTTCAAAAGTTATTTAAAACTGCTACAAAAAGTGTTGCAAATTGTGTTTTAAAAGCTATATTCTTCAAAATGACTTTTATATCATTTAGAAATTCAACTTTTCAACTTGAATCTCTTTAAAAACATTTTAAAAGATTTGCAGAATTTATTTCATATTTTTAAAATATTTCAAAATATCATTTGTAAAGAAATCCTTTTTTTTGGATTTCGATCTGCAAAACCGCAATGTTTTTAGAAAATTGTTTTGGATATATTTCAAAATCTACTTAATGAAATCTTAATTTTCTTTCTTGTTGGAAAAATATGGATATAATAGAGCGTAAAATTCTTATCTCAAAAAATTCCAAACTATATTCCACTTTGTATACTCATTAACTTTATGGCGTGAAATCGCGAAAAACCGTTATGCGACGTGCCTAATTTTGACTTGCTTTTCGATTTCTTTTCAAACTTCTTGGAAACACTTTTAAATGCTCATAAAACATTTATAAATCATTTTAAACTTATTTTAAACAATATTTTTATATTTTAAACACATATTCCATTTCATTTTATAATATTATATTATTATAATATCAATTTTAACATTTTTAGGTTATTTAAAATCGTTAAGAGGATAAATAATTTCCATACACACATATATATATATGGATTTAAATACTTATTAAATTAACTATGGTTAATTTCTAATCATTTTTCTTATCATTTATCAAATAAGTTATCGATCACATAAACAATCATTTAATAAACTAGTTTTGCATCCAAGTCATCAAACATTCAAATAATTTATTAAAGGGTTTTAATGGACATATTAAAATAGTTACAAGGATGATTTAACTTTAAATAAATATTGAGTACTCACCTTTAGCTTAACCAATTCTTTCTACCAATATTCATATGCAACAATACTTCACTAAATCATCTTAACTTCACCAAACCATCACCTAAACTCTTCCACCATGCTTCAAAGTGCTCGGCCACCACCTCCAAACATCCATAAGGCTCGGCCACAACAGGTTCTCCACCATCCTCCATCATTCTTCAAATTTTTAGAATATAAACCATGTTTTGGTGATAATCTCAGGTCTTTGGCAAAATTTGGTGGCGTTTTGACTTTGTTTGATATGGTTTTGAAAAGGCTAGTAAGGAAATGGAAGAGAAGAAGCCATTAAAGCTCTATGGAAGAAGAAGAAGAAGAAGAGAATGATTTGTGTGAGAATGGAAGGGGTACGCATGGCTATTTATAAAAAAAAGTGGTAAGTTACTAAAATATCCCTTTATAAAATTACCAAAATAACCTTACTTAAAATTAAAGTAAACTTACTTTTTAAACATTTACCATTACTTATAACTTCTTACTTTATGTCATAGTCGCTTAAGAGCTAAGAAAATGTATTTGGATGGAAAAGTGGCTAAGGAGAAGATTTGGTTTGATTTTGATGTGATTTGATGTGATGTTTACTTTTTACTTTTGTTAATTACTTACTTTTTTTAATTATATTCCAGAATTTTCTAATCCTGTTTAGTAAAAGTAATCATGTTTTATTATTTAAAATGTGTAATATATATGTTAAAACATGCAAATAAAGGTGCGACAACTTTCAATCGACAAAAGGTTAATTTTCGACAAAATGTTTTACAGTCACATTTCGACGTTTTAGTTAAACTATTTATTTATGTAAACTAAATTTGAAAATAAATTTATACATTTCTATTCAAAAATATAAACAATCATAAATTAATTAAAATAATTTATTTAACCATTGAAACTTACTTTTCTCAAATTAGGATTTTATCATTTTGTCGATATAGACAAATGTTACTATTTTTGTTTATACTTCTCTTTCCATCTAATATTGTTTAAATCATATAATCTTACATATTTTATTTTTAGAATCATCTTAAAAGTTATTTTTAAGAGTAGTTAAATTCCGGGTGGTTACACCTTCTTAGGGGTCGACTGGTGTAATGATCTGTATTTCTGATTATTAAAAATATTAAATTTAATAAGATTTTTAGAAACTAATATTGTCAGAATTAAAAATTTATGATCTATAAATGGAAAATGATTATTATAATATAATTTAATAATGTTGATTGAATGTTATTGACAACTATTTTATCGTAATTTCAATCAATGGTAATTTGAAAGGTAAATAATTCATAATCTTTGTCTATAAACCATAAGTTAATAAATATGGACTACTAAGTTGTAATAATTGATATATGCCACAGCTCATTGGTTGATCCATGTAAATATTGAACCTGTCATCAACAAAATTTAATGTAATTTAAATATTGCAGTTAATATGAGTTAAGATGATAACTGTGGAATATGACTGTAATAAAATGTAAACTAATGTTAATTATATTCATAAGGTAATAGTTGATTTAATATAAGATAGTAAATAAAAATAAAAGAATTTATTGGGAATTTAATGTATAATTAACTGGGATTTTATTACAGTTGTAATTGAACACTGAAATTAGTGTAATATTTAAGCCTTGGAATTTACGTGGAAAATTGAATTTCAAAAGATTATAAATTTCTGTGTAATCAAGAATGATGAAAATTGTTAACTTTTAATTTAGAATTAAAAGTGATTAAATTGATTTAAAAATAGTAATTAATTTAATTAACGTGGAAATTTGTCCTTTTGGTCTCGGATTTCGACGAACAGTTTCATCGGATCTATAATAGTGAATTATTACAGGACTTCAAGTTTCATAGCGATCAGACTTATTGGATAACCTAACTTCTATATACAATATAAGGAATATAAATGAATATAAATTGATTAAAGGAATTTAAATGAATACAAATTGATATTAAAACCTAACTTCTATATATAATAGATTTAGGGTTTGAAACTAGTCCCATTGAGTTTAAAAATGTCGAAACATATATTTCGATAAATTGGATGACCTATTTTCATTTCGGGAACAAAATGGGCTTTTTCGGGTCGTTGTTATCGTTTCGATCCAATTTGATCTATTCCATCTGTTCTTATCCATCTCTGTCTGTATATAGGTTGTTATAAACCTAGCAGTTTCTTATGTTTATTTACTGTACATACAATTTCTGTCTATCTTTTCAATTATTTATTTCTTCTTAATGGCAAACAAAACCCTAATTTCCAATTCCAAATCAAAACGAAAATTCAAGCTGCTCAAACCCTATCATATAATATATCATCGCGAAGCTCTTGACTAATGTAATTTGCATTTATTATTCGTTTTTGCAATCGAGTTTTGGTTTGACCAGAATTTGATGTAACATTTTCGGTCGTTGGAATTAAGGTTTCATGATCAACGGTGAATCGTCGACTATACGACGATTGGAGGGCACTGCATCGTTGAGAGATTCAAGGGGAGTTGATCTAGTGGCTTCGTTCATGACATAAGTGTCGAGATCACCAGAAATAGGCAAAATACGGCGATGGCGGAGACACGGTGAACTCGCCGTGGGGGCGGCTGGATGTGGTCATGATGGTGGCGCTGTCGGATCTTGGTAAAGGTAAGCATAGGCGGTGCGGCAGCGACTTGAAGGTGATCGTGGATGGGTTAAGCGCGTGTTGTACGAGGGTTTGGAGAGAGTGGTATTTACGTTTATGCCATTATTTATATTTTAATTAAAATTTTAAATTTCAAACGTTCTAACCAGCATAACTTTTTCTTATGAACTTGAATGGCGCGCGGTTTCTTCCGTTAGGACCGTATCGAAATTCTGAAAACATGTAACTGGTTTAGTTGAAATTGGGGACTATTTAAATTTTAGGCTTTTATTGTATTTTAATCGACTATAAATCAAAGGTGAGTGATTTAACCCACTCACGTAATACTAAATGTTCTGATGTTAGTAAATCAAATTTATGAAGTGATAAGAATTTTATTGATTTCCTTTGGTAGTTTAAATTTTCATTTAAATATAATTTGAATATTATTTTGAGTTGAATTGACATTTAAATTAATATTGAATTTAATTGCTAGTTAAGTGCTTGATATTGATAACTAGTTAATTGTTGTGATTTATTGGCTGATTTGGATGTTGACCATAATGGATGTTTATTTGTGGACATTTTGGATGATTGGATGTTTAATTATTTTTATATATATTCCTGTTATCACCCTATATATTAATTAAAGCATATAAACTATTATTTGAATTATTGCGAATGAACTAAGAAATAGGTTGAAATGATATATACCTATGAAACTTTTTTTTTTTGGCAAAGCCAGCGGGGTTAAATGGCCCCTACCATATATTAGGAAAAAGAATTACAACGATCCATGGCAAACCAATAGATCAGAAGAAAGAAAATACAACAACAAAAACACTATTGACTAAAATTACTATGGATGGAGTTGACAAGTATATGCTTCGGAGTAGAAACACTAGAAAACACCCTACTATTCCTCTCCATCCAAATAACTGTCAAACACTTTTTCAAAACACGCAACAGCATCGAACTTTTTCGTGATTTCCATCTGGTAGCCTTGAAGATGCTAAACCATTCCATAGCAGAGTCTCTGATCGGGTTTTGCAGATTTATCATTTGCATACAGAAACCCCAAATGTAGTATGTATAATCACATTCGAAAAATAGATGGTGAATAGTTTCCTTTGAATTATTGCAGAGAAGGCAAGTATCATCCAGAATGGTACTCATCATTTTAACTTTATCCAGCGTGTGTAACCCATTGTTAATAATCTTCCAAAGCAGTAGATTCTCTTTAGGAATAGATCCATGATTCCACACTCTAGAGTGCCATGGAAACAAAACAAGTTGAGATGGGGGTTGCATATTGAAATAGACTACACTTATTTGATGAGGTTTATGACACCACGCAGCATGAGTATCAGTACAAGAAGGGGAATTAGCATGGATTTTATCCCAGCAAGCACGGACAGTGGTAGAGCTAGTTGAAGGCAGGAGCAACTTACCTTCAGACCAAACAGATGAAACACTAGCTTGCTCGGTGATACCAGTCATGACTCTTGGCCATTGGGTAGAAATAGCTTGATTTGGATTGAAATGATATATATCCATCCTTATAATTAAACTTGAAATAACCATTCACTTGGCCATTGGGTAGAAAATTATATACGGATACAGGATTGGTTAAATTAAATGGTTTTAAAATCTTGAATTTGGATTTTCGATTAAATGATATTGTTTTAAAGGAAATAACTTATGGATTTATATAAATTGAATTATTCTAATTCAAACTTTGAAATGTTGGAAGCTGAAATTGGTTAAAGGGAATTGTTTTAAAGAATTAAAATTGAAATGTGAAGTATAATCGATATATAACTAACATTTTGGAAATTGAGTTAGTTTAAAGTTGAACCTATAATTAAACAATGAAGCTAAATTTGATTTAAATGTTTTAAATCGGTAAATTGAAATTGGACTTGAAATTGATATAAACTAAAATGGTTTAAAATAGAAAATGGATTGGAATTCAAATCATTGATTGAATTATCGAATAGAATTTGAAGTTATTTCGAATTGAAATTGAAACTAAATTGATTTAAAATTAAATTGAAATTTAGTCAATTGGATTGAAAGATTGAAAAATTGAGCTTTGTTGATTTGGTATTTGGACATGGGTCCAGATTTGTTGAAATGAAAAGGAATAGTTTGATTTGATATTATTTTCAAAATAAATTGTTTTAATATAAATTGTTTAAAATCTATTTTCTTAAATATTCAAATTATTTAGATTTTCCAGTATTTTACTATATAAACAATTTTTAGTACCGAAACTACTTCATGTTAAACTGTTTTAAATCTCTAAACTATTTAAGATATTTTAAACTATTTAAACTATTCTAAATTATTATAAAGCTATTTTAAACTATGTATAACTATTCAAACTATTTTTTAAAATTTCAAATTGTGTAAAGTTGGAATGTTTATACTTATATCGTTGATTTAAATGTGAGTGTAAATGAGGTTATAACCTAAGCTGAAATTTGAAATGATACTTTCAAGTGAAAATGACATATTTGAGTAAATATGATGATTTCGAAGAGAATGATATTTTGAAGTGAATATGATATTTTGATATCAAATATGAACTGGTTTTGAAGTGTAAAAGAACGGACCGTGTGAAAAATGATGTTTGGTTGTTAAAGAGACTGGGGCCTCTTATTGGCATATTCTTTGTCAATATTAGAACCACTTTAATAACTATGTACGCAGCGGATGATATCCAGAATGTAGAGGTTGAATTGGAGGCGTTTGCTGGATTTGAAGAAAGAGAACAATGATGGATAACCCTAATGCTTATGCCAATTTGAAATGACTAAAACATGGGCCATATGTAAACACCGAGGATAGCTACCTCTAGTGAACACACCTCTTCATATTACTATATTGATATCGACTTGATTGGTGCACCTTGATTTGATTTGATTTTGGGGGTGTTGGACGCGGTGGGCTGTTAGGGGTTACCACTAATCAGGAAACGAAAAACGATAGTATCCTACCTAGGGCATCACCTCACGTGCCTTGTCATACTCTTTACCCTTATTCGTTTCCACTACGATTTTGTTTTAGTATGGTACCTATAGGAGACTCACTGACTACCGACGTTACTGGTTGTATTATAGGACCTGCATAGACTACCTGCTTAAAAATATGTTAAGTGGGATTAATGTGAAGCCTTAACGCTAAAAAATATATTTACTTTACTGATTAGACACTACACATATAGCGTATCACTACATATAGATAGTTGAACGGATTCTTAGAAGATGGAAAATCTTGTAACATCTCTTAAGTTATTGCACGCACGTTATACATCGGATAGGAGATGTAAAATCATGTAAACATCTCTTAAGCTATTACACTCATGTTTACTTATTCTTGATTTAACTTACAAAAGAACTTTTAGTTCTGACTTGAGTGTTTTGTCTTTTCATTACATTCGGGTTAGCCTGAGCATTTTAGTGTTTGAAGACATTATTTCTGAAGGACAAAGACGAAGTTTGGTATATTATATTATTAATATTACTCTGCTGCATCGTTATTGGTATGTTATTGGTTGTACTCTGATTATGTTGTAAAAATTGTGTAACCAAATGTATATGGTAAAACAACTTCATATACTATTATATGATTGTTATATTTTATCATCGCTATGAGATTCTGTATTTTTTTTCCTTTTTCTTTGTTTTCTAATTAAATCTCATTGACAATCCTCATTATGAATGGTTTGAGTTAGACATATGTGGTTTATTTTTGATTTAAACCATCCAAAAAGGAAATCATCACAATTGGTACTAAAGGCTTTGGTTTAGAGATACCTTAGCCTATTAGGGCTAACTCATTAGCGATAGGGCTAATAATACTCTAGAATGAGTTTGAGTGTATATATATGAGAGAATGTATTTGTTAGTGCTATAAAATTGTTTTATATTATGTTAATTTGTTTCATTGAGTATTTATAAATTCTGGTCGATATATAGAATGCTATGGCGTCGATAGTGGTTTCTAAACACTTGAACAGGGTAGACGGATACAATATTGTTTTTGAAATAGGTAAATGAAATAATTTTACCTAGTAATTATATTTCGTATATATAAATTATATATGTATATATAATTTATCATAAATTGATTTTTGATATTTTGTTCTGTTGTATGTTAGTAAATGATAATGTTTAATTATTGTCATTTGCTGTTTGGATAGTGAAGGTCCTTAAAACTATGGACTACTATATGTTATAAGAAAATGTAATTTTGTAAATATGGTTTATAAATTTTGATTCACAAATAAAATGAATTTAAATGGAAATTTGAGAACTTAAGTGCCAGTGTTTTGTAATTGGGTTTAAAGATTTTGGAAAAGTAATATTAGTAGGATTTGAAAATATTTTCGGATAGGAATATTTTCAAAGGGTACTTGAAAGAAAAATCTTCAAAAGAATTTAAAAAGAAAATAAGTTCTGTAACCCCCTCTTTTGTCGTTGGAAAATGATTTCGGTGATGATCATGACATCATTGACTTTCATTTTTGAGTTTAAAAGTGGAAAGACAACTAAAGTAGCTTGCTACCTATTTGTTTAATAGATGGGATTGGACTTAAATTTCATAAGTATGATTTGATATGAAAAGATATATGTATATGTTATTTCAAGATGATTTGAAATGAAACCCGGTAGTTGATCTTAAGTTTCTGTTAATTAATGATTTTCAGTTGTAGAGCTAAGGTGAAACTTTAATAATTGGAAACTTCTAAATGAGAAATAAGAAGTTAGAAGCCAAATGTTTTATGAAAATATAAGAAACTGAAGTTTTGTAACTTGCAAATTAAAAGATAATGAAGATTAAGAAGAAGTAAACTATTGAACAGTTTTGTTAACTAAAATGAATAAGATAAATTTGTATAACATTCAAGTACATTCTTAAAACATATATAAACTTACTAGAAATATTTAGAAAGTTGAAATGTTAAATATGAATATGTAATAGAATATTATAAAATTAAAAGCTTAATAACAAAAATGCTTCAAACTGAACATATGTTTATAAATGAAACAGTAAGATGTACAAGATACGTTATAAACTTGGGTTAATGTTTGAAATGCTTAATAATTAAATTGAATAGTAAAAACTGAATATTTTCTAAGAAAATGGTTATAAAGGTAAGAAATGTTGAAATGATTCGTAAATAAGTTATTATTGTATGATATTGTATATGAAGAAATGAATATAAATTAAAAAGGAAAAAAACTAAAGTATGAAATGATTCATTTATGAATATTAATATTAAATTGGAAGTCAAGTTATATTACTAAATAATAATGTGAATTAAACTGCAATGAAATGAATGTAACACTTTAAAAAATTTATTCATTGATGATTTTAAATATCGAATGAAAAATAATTTATGTAAGTGAATGAATGTAAATTAATAAAAGATGGTCTTGTATGAATGGATGAGAATTGAAGATAAATAAAAGTAAAGATTTGTTAAAGAAACTTATAGAATAAAGTATGTAAGTTGTGCGTAGACCATTTTATTTTCGTAACAGTTTTGATCTATATTTGAATACATGATTTATGGAAATTCATACCAATCCAAATTAGGATTTTTCGCTCGATTCTTGATGACGAACATTTGATATGAATTTTTGATATGATTTTGAAGTTTTCTATCATAGTTTATGGATATACAAGGAAAACGGAAATTTCTAATCAAGAAATCAGATCGGAGCCTACATTAGAGTGGTTGGGTTAACAATACTAGTTCGAAAGTGAAATTTGTGTATTCAAACAAGCGATCAAAATTGATATTATGAACAAATGATATATGTATATCGTACAAATTTAAATAATGTTTAAATTCTATGTTGTTTGGCTTATGGCTATGTTTGGGAAATGATACTTCAATTTGTTTAAGGTTGAATGAATAATCTATTAAGTAATTATCTAAGGCCGTTGAGCGTAAGATGCACTTGGTGGTTTATTTATCATCGTCGTACGATGGGAAGTGTTGAACCTGGAAAAACCATTAGTTTTTTGTTGCTATACATGTATGATTGATTCTTTTGTTGCATGCAATAATTGTACTTCTTTTGTTTGCATATGATTATTATATATTTTGTGATGTTTGTGCAATTGTTAATAACAATTAATGTGTTACTCTTTTACATAATTTTAACTCTTTTGGAGTACGTAAGTGAAATACAAGTTTATGAAAGCGATAGCTTTTGCTTTTGGTTTCAGAGATAAAGTTTGTTCGACAAATAGGTACGTTTTCGGATTACAGGTTTGTAGCAGTGTTTTATTGTTTTCCGATGGTTGGGATGATTTTTAATTTACAATATGATATGTATTATAATTATTGATATTATTATTCTTCCGGACCTATCTGCGTAAAGGAGACTCTGTCGAAATTTTTCGTAAATTTAGGACTTAGAATTTTTTTGTTAAAGTTGAGTTATTTTCAAGTTTTTACTAAACTTAATTATGTAAGTTTAAAAAGCTATAAATTGATCATTTTGAATAAAATATGTCAAACCTATTGATTCCTTCTTGTTCCTTTTCGAGGACGAAAAGAGTTGAGTGGGGGAGATTGTCACGACCCATATTTTTTATAATTAAAAATATTAAATTTAATAAGACTTTTGGAAATCAATATTGTCAGAAATCAAAATTTTTGATTTATAAATGGAAAAAGATTATTAGGATATAATTTAATAATGCTGACTGAATGTTATGGACAACTATTTTAATGTAATTTCAATCATTGGTAATAACAAAGGTAAATAATTTATAATTTTTGTTTGTAAACCATAAGTTAATAAATATGGATTACTAAGTTGTAACAATTTATTTATTCCTCATCTCAGTAATTGATCCGTTTGAATATTGAACTGGTAATCAATTAAATTTAATGTAATTTAAATATTGAAGTTAAGATAAGTTAAGATGATAATTGTAGAATATGAATGTTATAAAATGTAAACTAATGTTAATTATATTCATAAGGTAACAGTTGATTTAATATAAGAGTGTAAATTAAAATAAAAGAATTTATTAGGAATTTAAAATATAATCAACTGGGATTTTATTATTGATGTAACCGAACGCTGAAATTAGTGTAATATTTAAGTCTTAGAATTTACACCGAAAATTTAATTTCAAAAGATTATAAATTTCTGTGTAATCAAGAATGATGAAAATTGTTAACTTTTAATTTAGAATTTAAAAGTGATTAAATTAATTTTAAAATAATAATTTATTTAATTAATATGAAAATTTGTCTTTTTGAGAACTATCTTGGATTTCGACAAACCAGCTTCATCGGATCCGTAATAGTAAATTATTATAGGATTTTAAGTTTCGTAGCGATCAGACTTAACGTTTGATCGTGCCAGCGCGAAACGCGTAGAAATCTATTAAAAGAAAAATGAATATAAATTGATTTTGAAACCTATATTCTATATACAATAGAATTAGGGTTCGAAACTAGTCATATTGAGTTTAAAAATATTGAAAACATATATTTCGATATATTGGATGACCTATTTTCATTTCGGAAACGAAACGGGCTTTTTCGGGTTGTTGCTATCGTTTCGACCCAATTCAATCTGTTCCATTCATTCTTATCCATCTTTGTCTATATAAAGGCCGTTATAAACCCTAGCAGCTTCTTATTTTCATTTTCTATACATACAATTTCTACTTGTCTTTTCAATTATATGTTCCTTCTCACTGGCAAACATTTCAAAACCATAATTTCCAATTCCAAATCAAATCGAAAATTCAAGCTGCTCAACCCAATCATATAATATATCATCATGAAGCTCTTGACGAACGTAATCTACATCTGTTGTTTGTTTTTGCAATTGAGTTTTTATTTAGCCAGAATTTGATGAAACATTTTCAGCCGTTGGAATTAGGGTTTTGCGATCAATGGTGGACCGTCGACTATACAACGATCAAAGGTTGCTGCATCGTAGAGGGCTTCAGGCGGGGTTGATCTAGTGCTTCTTTCATGACATAGGTGGTGAGGTCGCTAGAAACCGACGAAATACGGCGGCAAAGGGGGATCGCGCCAGGGGGCGGTGGAGGCCATGACAAACTCGCCGTGGGGGTGGCTGGACGTAGCTATGATGGTGGCGCAGTTGGATCTTGCCGAAGGCAAGCATGGGCGGTGCAGTAGTGACATGAAGGTGGTCGTGGATGGGTTGAGTGCGTGCTGTACGAGGGTTTGTGTGACGCCCCACCTCTATACCCACGCTAGCGAAGGACACTACAGGGTAATGCCGTCAACTAGCGTGAAGAATAAGGCTGTTGAGGAGCGACCATCCGTGTAATTGCTTTGTGCAACTGATATGCCAGATAAAAATATAACTTGCATTTCAAGAGGGAATCCGACACACCAACGCAAACTCAAAGCTACTGCACAGTGGCTATAATATCTTCAGAAACAAATATAGAAATATCATAACACAAATCAGTCACAGGAGTTCATATCTCAAAGGCGGAAACAGATTCAGAGCAGTGGTCAAACAAGATCCACAATATCACAAAAGAATAGTTACAAGTGCTACACAAAAGAATAAGTATACATCAATGAGTCTATATCTCAAATGTATACAACCAAAAACTACTAATCTAAGTAGTTAGCCAAAAATAAGATAATTCTCCCCGACAAGGAGTCAAACAGAAGCACCTGCAACGTGTCGGTCTGACCCGAGTATTATTTAATAAGAAAATAATAAACGGATCATTCTAGCTATAAATATCAGATAAAATGATATAGAATAAGAGAAGTGACAAAAACGTATGATAACCATAAACCCATACTATGAAAAGTATGTAATTGAAAATCAACCAGAGATTAATCAATATCACAAGAATCTTCTCAAAGATCAAAAGAACGTCATATTCTTTAATTTTATTCACCAAGTCACAAATATCGACATCATATCGATGCCAATCATAAAAGCTGGTGGATCACTAATTCTAGAAATCATCAATAGAAATCCAGAAATCACAAAAAGGGGGAGGCCTATCACAAAACGGGAGCATGAAAACTCACCAACACGTGTATCACAAACGGGACGCTATCCCATGGCCGCTAACTATAGAGCCGGTGCAACGACGTAGTACAATATCGGTACGCCCGAGGAACCTGAAACTCGAATAATTCGGAATAACGACGTAGTACAACAGCACGCCAAATGAATCGAAAAGCCAAGACATCGACGTAGTACAACTGTACGACAGATGAATCGAAAAGCCGAGACATCGATGTAGTACAAACGGTACATCAGATGAATCAAAACACATTAAAAGTACATGGGTCGCTAGCCCATAAAGAAATGAGATGAAGCTCAATAAAATGAGGTACAGTCCTCCATGTGGACAAAGAGACATCGCACATTGCTAGTCTAAACCATAAAATGATCATCATCGATCATCAAGAAGTGTCAACTACATTAAGCTAGTAAATATATGAGCTTAGCTTCATGTCCCATAACCACTAGCTTAACTTAAATATTTACGAACAAATTGTAGATCTCCACTAGAAAATCTATCACAAGAGATTCAATCGAACAAGTCCAAGAATTAATCGACGAAGTAAACGCAAGCGTTTCATACTACTTGTTTTACTAAGTCGTTTAATTAGATTTCTCATACGAGTGAGGTAAAGGTTTGTATATACTAATAGATTGGAAAAACGGTTTTATAAACGAATTTTGTAATAAAATAGTGTTGAAATCGCTTTAATGAAAGAGTTTTGATATTTACTACTAGTATAGAATACCTTTATATTTTTAAAGTGACAAATCACAAAAATGATTGTAGAAACAATCAATCACTAAAATTCACATTCAAAAACGTGAATAAAATCCAAAGAAATCGATACCGAATCATCAAAATGGATATTCCCAAAAATCCCGAAGAAAATGTCATCAAAGTCGATAATAAATGATTGCAACAAATCGGAATCAACATGAATCGATAAAATTGGAATTCTTAATCAAAATAGGCAAGCAGGCAAAACACAGCAGATTCAGAAGTCTGAAATAGGTGGTTCAGACGTCTGAATCTGGAAAATTAGAAGTTTTCCAGAACGTAATTCAGACATCTGAACCAAATGTTTCAGACGTCTGAAATAGGTGTTTTTAGCCTATTTCCTTTCTGTTTGAAATCGAGCCAATTCAGACGTCTGGAACTGGAATTCAGAGCATTTCCTGAACCTCGACCAAAAATGGCCAAATGAATATCGGAAGCGATCGGATGAGCAAATGACGACTAAGGATTTACGCCACGTGACAACCCAGCCTTAACGGCTCTTCGATACGCCTCAAATATCAATGTCCAAATATCCATAATAGGATTTTCATAGATTTTGATTTCAAAACACCAAAAATTGGATTATACACCAAATCAATCCAAACCAAAATCAACTGCACAAAAATAAGTGTTAGGAATTCATACCTAACAATCGAAGATAATTATAGACTAAGATGTGAGATAAAAATCCCACCTTTGAACCCAAAACTATGAAGAAGAAGTTATAGAGCAATGGCAAGAACAATCACTCTTCAATTCCAACCTAAAGGGCTTGAATCTAAGCTTAAAAGAGAAACATTTCCTAAATTAGGTTTAGGAATTTCTGAAATTGGTAAGAGAATGAGTTGGAGAAGAAGAGGAGGAGGCTTATCAAAGCTTCTTCCATAAATTTGGAGCTAGAACTTGATTTGCAAATGGAAACAAGGGCTCGGAGTTTTAATTTCCCATTCCTCTCTCCATTGTTGCTAAAGCTTGAGTATTACGAAATAGAAATGAAGTAATGAAGAGAAGAGGGGTGAAGCTTGGGTCTAATGGGCTGAAACAAAATCAAAGCCCTAAGTGAAAAAGTAGAAAAATTCCACTAACTCCAAACATATCAAAGTTTATACTTAAAAAGGTCGCAAACGTCGTTTTGAACTCAATAGAGATGGTCTCGAGTACTAATTCGATTGTTTGCAAAAAGTAGCCTATCGGACACTAATCCGACTAACGATGAATTATTTTAAATAAAATATTTAAATACTCAAATCGTAAAATATGCGGGTTGTTACAGTTTGGAGAGAGAGGTATTTGCATTTATTCCCTTATTTTAATTTTAATTCTAAATATAAATTTTAAATGGTCTAACTATCATAACTTTTGCTCACGAACTCAGATTGACGAGCGCTTTCTTCTGTTGGGATCGTATCGGAATTCCAGACAATAAGGAACTTGTTTAGTCGAAATTGGAGAATATTCAAATTTTAGGCTTTTATTGGATTTTAATCGGCTATAAATCAAAGGAGAGTGATTTAACCCACTCATGCAATACTAAATGTTCTGATGTTAGTTAAATTAAATTTATGAAGTGATAAGAATTTTATTGATCGGTGTTTAGTATTTTAAATTGTCATTTAAATTTAATTTGAATTTTATATTGAATTATATTGACATTTATATTGAATTTAATTGCTAGTTAAGCACCTGATATTGATAACTAGTTAATTCTTGTGATTTATTGGCTGATTTGGATGTTGACCATGATGAATGTTTATTTGTTGACATTTTGGATGATTGGATGTTTATTTATTTATACATATATTTCTGTTATCAACCTATATATTAATTGAAAGCATATAAACAGTTATTTGAATTATTTTGAATGAACTAATAAATAGGTTGAAATGATATATATGTATGACATTTTGATTTGGATTGAAATGATGTATATCCAACCTTATAATTAAAATTGAAATAACCATTCACTTGACCATAGGGTAGAAAATTATATATGGACACAAGATTGGTTAAATTAAATGGTTTTAAAATCTTGAATTTGGATTTTTTATTAAATGATATTGTTTTAAAGGAAACAAATTGGGGATTTATATATATTGAATTATTCTAATCCAAACTTTGAAATGTTGAAAACTGAAATTAGTTAAAGGGAATTGTTTAAAGAATTAAGATTGAAATGTGAAGTATAATCGATATATGACTAACATTTTGGAAATTGAATTAGTTTAAATTTGAACCTTAAATTTAACAATGAAGTTAATTTGATTTAAATGCTTTAAATCATTAAACTGAAATTGGACTTAATATTGATATAAATTGATACGGTTTAAAATAAGAAATGGATTAGAATTTAAATCATTGAATTGAATTGTTGAATAGAATTTGAAGTTAAAAATGAATGTTTTGTAAATTGAAGTTATTTCAAATTGAAATCAAGTTGATTTGAAATTAAATTGAAATTTAGTCAATTGGATTGAAAGATTGAAAATTGAGCTTTGTTAATTTGAAATTTGGACATGGATCCAGATTTGTTGGAATGGAAAAAACAATTTGCTTTAATATTATTTACAAAATAAATTATTTTAATATAAACTGTATAAAATCTATTTTTTTAATATTAAAATAATTTAGATTTTCTAGTATTTTGCTATATAAACCATTTTCAATACTTAAACTACTTTATGTTAAATTGTTTTAAATCTCTAAACTATTTAAACTATTTAAATTTTTATAAAGCTATTTTAAACTATTTATAAATATTCAAACTATTTTCTCAAATTTCAAACTGTGCAAAGTTGGAATGTTTATACTTATATCGTTGATTTAAATGTGAGTGTGGTCAAATGAGGTTATACCTTAAGTTGGAATTTGAATGATACTTTCTAGTGAAAATGACATATTTGAGTATATATGATGATTCTGAAAAGAAGGATATTTTGAAGTGTATATGATATTTTGATATCAAATATGATTTGGTTTTGAAATGTAAAAGAAATAACCGGTGTGAAAATGATGTTTGGTTGTTAAAGCGACCAGGGCCTCTTATTGGCATAATCTCTTTTTGAATATTGAAATCACTTTAACAACTGCGTACGTGGTAGATGATATCCAGAATATAAAGGTTGAATTGGAGGCATTTGCTGGATTTCAAGAAAGAGAACGATGATGGATGACCCCGACACTTGTGCCAATTTGAAATGACTAAAATAGGAGCCATACCTGACCATTGAGGCTAGCTACCTCTAGTGGACACACCTTTTCGGATTACTATATTGACGTTGGCTTGATCGGTGCACCTTGATTTAATTTTGGGGGTGTTGGACGTAGTGGGCCGTTAGGGGTTACCACCAGTCAGGAAATGCAAAACAGTAGTATCTTACCTTGGGCATCGCCTCACGTGCCTTGTCATACTCTTTATCCTTATTCGCGCCCACTAGAATTTTTTTTAGTATGGTACCTATAGGGGACTCACTGGCTACTGACGTTACTGGTTGTGTTACAGGACCTACGTAGGCTACCTACAAAAAATGTGTTAAGGGGGTTAATGTAAAACCTTAACGTTAAAAACATATTTACTTTACTTATCAGGCATTATATAGATAACGTATCTTACTACATATAGATAGTTTAACGAGTCCTTAAGAGATGGAAAATCCCGTAACATCTCTTAAGTTATTGCACGCAATTATACACAAGATAGGAGATTTAATATCGTAAACATCTCTGAAGCTATTACACTCATATTTACTTGTTGTTGATTTAACTTACATAAAAACTTTTTGTTCCGACTCGAGTATTTTTTCTTTTCATTACGTTTGGATCAGCCTTAGCATTTTAGCGTTTGCGGTATTATTTATGAAATACATAGATAAAGTTTGGTATATTATATTATTAGTATTATTCCGCTGCATCATTGTTCGTATGTTATTTGTTGTACTCTGATTATGTTCACTACAAGAAAATCTACCTTTGGTTGCATTAAGTGGTAGCGTTTGATCTCCAAGTACAATTAATAATATTTTACCCTATATTATAAACGTAACCAAATATTACCCACCCATCCCACCTTGTAAAATTTTCACAGCTTCAAAAATTTTCGCGGCTTCAAAATTTTGTTCTACCATATTTTCCTCAATCGTCAATACTTAGAAAAAATTTATCCTTCCCTTTATTCCTCTTCAATACTTGAAAAAAAAATCTTTTCGCTTCAGCAAAATATTCTTTAATCCAATTCGCTGTTAATTCTCTCTTTCCCGATTCAAGGGCTTCTTCGATATCATCCTAGCATGAAAAAGCGCCTTGAGAAACTGAATCGAAAACCATGCCAGTCAGAAAAGAGCATAAAACTATTGATCCGATACCACAGTTCTATTTCAACATTCTTACAGGTAATCTCTCTTCTGCTTTATTGAATATTCAGTCCAATTCTAATGAATCTGATTATCATTAATCATTTCATGTTTGAACCCGATTACTGTAGATATTATTCCACTCAATATCTCACTTATTGATTTCAATTTTAGGTATTAGTATAGATACTTTCTACTTATCTTACTTATTCTCATGTGTTTAATCAAAGGCATGTTTATGTATATACAAGATTAAAGGAGAAACTTGTATAATTAAATTATCATTGTCAAAATCTTATAATTAAGAAAATAAATAAAAGGTTATAGTAAGTGGTCGTAAGTGAAAAGAAACCACCGCATTGAGGAAGAAATTATTATTTTCCCCCAAAGTATCTGTCCGATTTTTACATTTTGGTGATTTGTGAACTCTAATTAAGTTAATTGAAGATATTTTAATAGGAAAAAATTAATTAATCTTTAGTCTGTTGGATGAACATGCTATTTCTATGATGTTTTTTTATTTATGAATAAGCTCTTGTACTTATTATCTAGCTTTATGAATGTAATATTTTGTTAAATCATGTTCTTATTATCAAATACATGTTATATTTTTACAATAGTCAAGGAGTATCGATTTTTAAGATACAAGAGTATTAGTGTTTAGATAAAATTTATTTATTTACTTATTTTTTGAAAATTGCATTTGAAGCCTCTCGCACATAAAATAATGAACGCCCCACTTTCTTCAAGTGACAAATGCTTTGTTATATATGTGATTTAGTAACTTAGTTTTGTTTATATAATGGTTAAATGGAAAACGTATTTGATTATTTAGACGTAAACATCAGCTTCACTTTGTAATTTAGTATCTTCTTACTATGTCATTCATTTGTTCTAATTTTACTCATTTATAACAATGCTCATCAAAGTTGGAATATTCATAAACTTGAACAAAAAGATAGTTTAAATTATGTTATAACTATTCATTATTAAGACGTTGAATGAAGCAACTCTGATGTAAAAAATTTACCTACTGTTGGGTAACTGCACTTAAAACCGAGTGTTAGGTGAGATGTCCGTTGCATCAGCAGTTTTATGCCATGATAATTCATTAGTACTTACTTGTCTGGGTCATGGAGAGTTTCTGGTACTTAATATAATGACAAGCTATTATTGTTTTCAATTTTTTCCATATTTTGATTTCTCTTAGTGTAAGAGACCCGATTCTTCGACTCCCGAATATCGACATTAATACGTCCACTGTATCAACTGCCGAACAATCGAATGCCGAAAAACCAAAACCTTAGGGTTTAAGAATAAGAAAAAGATAGAAGAAGTAAGAAAGAAAGAAAAAAACAGAAACGATATCAGAATCTCACAATCACAGCGGAACAACATACAATAGATAAATGAATAATCTTTAAATCAAAAGAACTGTACATTTTATACATTACATCATCAGAGTCAACTTACAACACAACACAAATGGACAATTATATGAACTTGTCCTTACAAGTGAATACACAGCGGAAAAGATAATATCATATACAAGTGATACGTTTCGCCAATCAGCTCGCCTTATGAGCTCCACATCCTCCTGAGAATCCAGAATGACCCGGTAACCTGACTTTAGACTGCCCGTGTGGAAATTGGTGGGCACCCAGAGTATAGGAAGGGAACAATAAACTCCAGGTCAGTCATGGGACTTGTGTGAGAACTTAAAACAGTTATATCTTTAAAAACAAACAAAGAAATATTTTAAAATAGATCCGCAATGCTTTTGGAAAATGAAACTACCACAAGGCCTCCCGCCACACACACAATGCAAAGGCAGAATTGTAGGAGATTTCTCCTTATGATAGTCAAACATGCTTGATACGCAAATTTCTTTGATATTATTACTATAAGTGCAAAGTGTAGGAAAACATTTCGAAAGTATAATATAAATCTTAGCCATCATAGACATTCCGAACTATGCCTACTATAGCTACCATCTAAATAGTGGTGACCACCATAAGTAAATGGCAGGTTCTACAACTAAAACCGTACAAGGTGCGTATTGGAGTTTGGATTTCCAACAAATGGTCGGGCCAAGGAACTTCCCATTGTCACGTGGGTACGCCCCTGGAAGGACTCCCCGAGAACCTAAACAGATCTCTACCAACACAAGGCCGGGTTACCTATGAACTAGGTAACTACTGACACGAGTATGCCATCCCCCAGTCGTAACCGACCTTTATCCCGGGATTCACCAACAACCACAAAGAAATAAATTTGCAGCAACCACATAGGTTAAGTATCTACGCTCCATACCATAATACACCTCTATCCAGAAGGAGATGTACATACCCTATGGGGGCGCTATCCCCAAATAACCTTGCTGCATTCTTCCTGTTTTGACCATTAACGGGTTGTGAGGTTCGACGAAGTATCGTCCGCAAAGCTATGCTTTTCACAAAAGCCACGCTTTGATCAACAAATGATCAGCAACACTCAGCATGCCACGTTACCAAATTGGGAATATATCACTAGTAACCATCAACTACATAACCTCTGAGCTCGTACGTCTCAGAGAAGGATGTTAAGCTAAGAGAATAAATTCTCCGCAACCAACAGAAATGTATTTGATAGAAACCAGCTTTACATCTCAAATTGTATTGTCAGACACACGTCCATACAAGTCCGTTTCGGGATCGAACGGAACCGAAGGAACTTCCAAAGAAGCTCTTGCAAATCCGAATATTCACTAATCATGTCCGGACTTCCCATCACAAAGGGTGGTAAAATCTCTATATCGAGGATTAGCCGATGCAGAGACATTCGACGGTAATTCTTCTGTTTTTGAAAATATCCAGTCTTCAACATCGGTCTTCAAATGCTACCCATTACGACGTATCACTATTCGGAATGGGATCTATGACCCAATGGTCCTCTTCCGGCTAAATCGAATAATGAGCGCTTATTTTAAAATAAGTGTAGCATTCAAATTCAAGCAAATCACAACAAATACCCATTTAAAGGTAAATATTGATAGTCCGTGATTTAACTATCAATAGATATGCACAACATCACCAGATTCCAAATAATTCCCAAATTATTTATTTTTCAAAAATATCTTTACAAGATATATTTTTTCCACTCTTCAACCATTTGTAAACAAATTTCAAATCACTTTTCCTTACGCGGAAACACTTCCAAGTATTTATTCATTTTCACTGGAAATCTGCCGAGTTTAAATACTTTAAAATAATTTATAACACTTATCCAAAATACATCGAGAAAACACTTTGAAATAAAACTATTTTTCTTTAAACATTTTACTTAAAATATTAGTTATAAAAAATATTATACCAATATTACATATAACTTAAGTCCAAACAAATTTTCAAAATAAAAATTAGTAGATAGAGTATAACTATTTCAATAACTATTTTATAAAACAATTATTGATTAAATCTTGGAAATAATCATTTCTATATCAACTTAATAATCTTCACTTAAAGGATTTAAAACAACTTAAGAAGTAAATTTCTCCAAAGTAACCTTTTCAAAACCAATTCTAGAATTTATATGTGTGTGTGTGTGTGTGTGTGTGTGTGTGTGTGTGTGTGTGTGTGTGTGTGTAATTTTCAAAGCTATTCAGAAAATTTTATTCAGCTTTCCAAGGAGAATACACTTTCATTTCAAAATGGTTCATTTAAATAGATTAAATAAATCCTTACCGATTTACTTTAATTTTACGTTCCAAATCCGTAAATTTATCTCCACGCTTCAAAAATAAATCAATGTTTATTTCTAAAAAAATTTCCCATTTCTTTATAAATTCCATGGTGAATTTAAATTTCCAAATATCCATTGATATACGATTTTCAAATCGATTTCAAATATTCACCTTCAACAACAATTCAATTTTTCAATTGATTTCAAAAACAACCAAATCAAATTCCATATTGATTTTTTTTCCAAGAAATCAAACACCAAGTGATTTTCATTCAAATCTCAAATTGAAATCAATTTCTACTAAACCCCAAATCAATTTTCAAATTGATTCCAAATTCTTTTCAAAACACCAAATAAATTTCAAAATGGATTTTCAAAAGATTTGAATTCAATCACCAAAAATTAATTCCCAAATGGATTTCAAATTTTATTTCCTTTTAAAGAAGACAAATTCTACTATTTTTCAAACTCTTTAAAATCCGTATTTTGAATAAATTCTTCAACCTTTGAATAATATTACCCGAAATCCATTTATTAAAGTTTTTCCCATATTTTGAAATTTTATTCAATAAGATTAAAAAATAAAACTTTATTATTTTATAATTCCTTCTTTTAAATTTATCCAATTCTCAAAAATAAATTTTAATATAAACTTTCAACCTGAATTTTCAAAAATCAAATTTTTATTTATTTCCAGTATCCAACGATACCAAAATTATATTCGGCTAAATTTTAGCCTTCAACGATTTCAATCACAATGATAATCACACAGAGATTATAAATAATCAACACACAACATTGAAACAAATTCAATTATTTGAGGAATCCAGTTGGATCCCTCCAACCTGTTTCCCTGCATCCACATATGTTAACACAATACCAATTCCGTTTCAAGATGGGATATCGCGGTACATGGGTTTGTATAAAATATTATCTGCTATTATGCGGCGCAATTGGGTCTCATCCACTATATAATGCGGGTAATCAACTCCAAGTACATATATAATACAAATTCCACTTCACGATGGAATATCGCGGTATATGTGTTTAATATAATAATCTCCGCTTAATATGCGGCGTATAGGGTCTATTTTAATACAACAGATAGCAATTTATCGTTCAATCACACAATCGAGCAATTTTTAAATCTAACTATTTAAAATTTAAATCGAAACAAATTCGATTGAGTGAGATGTTCTGACCTTGCTTCCAATAGCGGTTGTAGTGTTTTATTCTGAATAAAATTAAACGAGCGTTTGATTTAACCCAAAATTCAGACTAGCTCCAATCAACTCCAATCCAGCTCCATCGCGTAGTATTCGTCCATACGAACCCAACGCAAGTTGTTTCGTCAATTTTCGACTTTGTATGAACAAGTTATGTAGTTTTAAAGTTTATACAATTTAATTATATAATAATTTACACTTTTATTCATTTTCAAACCCTAGAAGCAAATCTGCCCGTCCATCACCATCAAACAAAATCTTGCCGTCATGCATCTTCTTCCCTCAACGTTTAAGCTTGCGTGAAGAAAGCCCAACGAGCCGCCATTTCATTGAATTATCGCACCACGTACGATCATCTTTGCAACGATCAATGACCACCATCGAATAGCCCATCACACGAGCCACCATCGGCCACGAGCACTACAAGCTCGGTCGAGCCAATGCCTCGAAATTCGTGCATGAAACGCACGCATTCGTACCCCTTTTGCCATCTATCCACCTCGTCTTTGTCGATCATAACCGTTGGATTCGTAGATCAGCTTAAGCTCTACGATTTACTAGTTGGAAGTTTTTCGAATTAATGTGTGGATTTGAAGAAAAACGAGGAGGAAGGAGGCGATTTTCTGGCCATTAAAATTAGAGGCGACGGCCTGTGAAACCCTAGGGTTTTGTATGCAAATGAAAGAAATGAACGTCCTTTTATAGAAAATTCTGAAACACCATTCATGTGAAATTTTCCCGAACTCGAAATGAAGCGTGCCGCCTGTCGTTTATAATGTTTTACCCCTATTCCGAATGCAATGGAATATATATCGGGAGCCAATTTGATCGTATTTGGAAGATAATTTTTCAAATTGACTATTTAAATTTAGAATTCACTTAAACCGATTTCAGCGCGTTTTAGCTTGCCCCGGACAAACCGTAAATCTGATTGATATGAAATTTGAAATCTTTCTATAATATAACATTACAGATCCAATGAAACTAGTTTCATCAAAATTCGAGATTGTTTATTAAATGACTATTTTTACTCGTCAATTAAATATTAAAATATTCAATTTCCACAAATTAACTTTTAATTCAATTTAAAAGTTCTATAACATCATTCTAACTCCAATATGATTTAATACAACTTTACAAATCAATTTTAATCACATTAAACCAAATTTTCAATTATTTCTGTAATTTCAAATATTAAATTATCGATTTAATTATCCAATTAAATCTAGATATTCGAATAAAATTTGTTTGACTTACAAATTTTATTTGTTAATATTTAAAATCAATTAAACATACGAATTTCAAATGACAGAAATTCTGGGTCGTTACAAACTTCCCCCCTTAAAAGAATTTCGTCCTCAAAATTTCCAAGTAAGAAAAAGTCTTGAAATCGATTAACTTTTTTTTCAAAAACAAACCGTTCCAACTTGATTTCAGATTCATTTTAATTTCTTAACTTTTCCAAAATCCGATGGTTACACTTTTCTAGTTCAATTCCTACATTTTCATTTCAATTTAGAAATTGACTTGTCGTTAACAAAATTTTCCAAAAATTTTCAAAATTTTTTCTAACTTCCAAAATTTACGGAAATTTTTGGCAGAGTCTCCCTTGTACGGAGGAGTTTTTGCAATATCACAATAGATATAAATATATATATATCGACCCAAATGGTCGAAAAACGGAAAACGGTTCATATTTCCTATTTTTATTGCGTAGGCGTACCTTTTTAGCATTTTTAAGCAAAGCAGTTATTTATTAGCATTTTAGCGTGACCAAATCCAGCCAACTACAGCCCCGGTACCTGTACTTACTCAATTTAAACATGTAAGTGACATATATAGGAAATTCATTTACATTTCACTAATTTTCAATAGAAAACACATAGTTTTCATAAGCAATGCAATCGAAATAATTCCCATAAGCAATTTATAAGGTTTCGATAAAAAAATTAATTGCTTACAACCAATTCACATTTGTTCACTTTCAATTCAAATTCAATTACATAGCTTTCCATTTATCAATTCAATTTCATTAACACTTAATGAATTATATACAATCAACTAACAATCATATAACAACCATATCATAACCAACATAACCAAATTATTAAATTCACATTCAATTTCGTTTAACACTTTTAATTCCAATTGGTTGATATTAAATTTACTTCCATTCAATTATTCAATTTCCAATTTACTAGTTTTTAATGAATTAACATTTACATCCCTTATTCCATATCAATTCATTTACATTAGATTGATTAATATTCAATCCATTTATTAATTCAATTGCTAATTCATTTAACCACTAAAGTTGAATTACATTTATATGACTCAAATTCACATTCATTTAAAACTTATCCATTTAGTCATTCTTCAATTAGTTGCACTTACTAATTTTAGTTTAATACTTCACTTTTTTTTCACAAATCAAATTCAATTCCAATTCCAGTTCTATTTACTTACAAATTCGAAATGAATTTCAACATTCAATTTCATTTTCTTGCACTTGCAATTGCAAATTTTATTTATTCATTCACAAATTATTTTCCAACTTAATAATTGTATTCCAATCATTTAGTCTATTAGACTTCTAAAATTCACCTTTATTCCAATTAACTCAGGTCAATTTCAGTTTAAATCTGAATTTCCTAAGTCATCCAAACTTATTTATTATACCATAAACATTTTATATAACAATCCAGAGTCTTTTCAATCTTTCAAAAATTATTTTTGAAATCTATTCAAATTATCTTTCGAATTTCCAAAACCAAACTTAATTTCACAAACAACTTCCATCTAATTATAATTCGGCAGCAATTCCTCTCATGGAAACTCGAAAATAAACACCAATGATGTCGCAATCATCATCGGAATTATTTTCCAGCGACCGAAAAGAATTTAGTGCTTCTTCCCTTCAAAACAATTTTCCAAAACCCTTGAAAATCATTTTCAAACTCCAAAGAATTTAAATTTCCCAAATCTCAAAATTTCAAATTCTTTAAATTTGTTTTCAAATATTACTTTGGAATTCCATTTCAAATTATGAATCACGTTTACAATTTATATTTACAAATCCCATTTGTATATGGATTTATTTCTCATCTTTTGATTATGATTTCAATTTCTTATTCAATAATCGATGATAATAATTTGATATTATCACTTCTTAACAACCAAGCAACCATAATAATTTTTGGAAAATCATTCCTTTTATTTACGAAATAGTCTGGGTAAAATTATTTTATTTACCCTATTTTAAAACAATACTGTGTCGGTTTATCTTGTTTAAGAGTTTAGAAACTCCTATCGACACAGTTAGCCAGACTGCACCGACTAGAATCTATAAATAATCAACCGATAAGTCAACACAATACAAAACAATTTTATATTCACTAACAAATACGCGCTCATATATATTATTACATTCACACTCATTCTAGAGTACTACTGACTCTATCTCTAATGAGTAATTCCCAACAGACCCATGGTTGTCGCTTAACCAAATGCTCTGATACCAAATGTAAGAGACCCGATTCTTCGACTACCGAATATCGACATTAATACGTCCACTATATCAACTGCCAAACAATCGAATGCCGGAAAACCGAACCCTTAGGGTTTAAGAAGAAGAAAAAGATAAAAGAAGTAAGAAAGAAAGAAAAACAACAGAAACAATATCAGAATCTCACAATCGCAACGGAACAACATATAATAGATAAATGAGTAATCTTTAAATCAAAAGAACTGTACATTTTATACATTACACCATCAGAGTCAACTTACAACACAACACAACTGGACAATTATATGAACTTGTCCTTACAAGTGAATACACAGCGGAAAAGATAATATCATATACAAGTGATACGTTTCGCCAACCAGCTTGCCACCTGAGCTCCACAGCCTCCTGAGAATCCAGAATGACCTGATAACCTTACTCTAGGCTGCCTGTATGGAAATTAGTGAGCACTTAGAGTTTAGGAAGGGAACAATAAACTCCAGGTCAGTCATGGGACTGGCGTGAGAACTTAAAACAGTTATATCTTTAAAAACAAACAAAGAAATATTTTAAAATAGATCCCTAATGCTTTTGGAAAATGAAACTACCATAAGGCCTCCCGCCACACACAATGCAAACGCAGAATTGGAGGAGATTTCTCCTTATGATAGTCAAACATGCTTGATACGCAAATTTTTTTGATATTATTACTATAAGTGCAAAGTGTAGGAGAACATTTCGAAAGTATAATATAAATCTTAGCTAGCATAGACATTCCAAACTACTATAGCTACCGTCTAAATTGTGGTGACAACCATAAGTAAATGGCAGGTTCTACAACTAAAACCGTACAAGGTGCGTATTGGAGTTTGGATTTCCAAAAAATGGTCAGGCCAAGGAACTTCCCATTGCCACATGGGTACGCCTCTGGAAGGACGCCCCGAGAACCTAACCGGATCTCTGCCAACACAAGGCCGGGTTACCTCTGAACTAGGTAACTACTGACATGAGTATGCCATCCCCTGGTCGTAACCGGCCTTTATCCCGGGATTCACCAATAACCATAAAGAAATAAATTTGCAACAACCACATAGGTTAAATATCTGGGCTCCATACCATAATACCACCTCTATCCAGAAGGAAATGTACATACCCTATGGGGGCGCTATCCCCAAATAACCTTACTGCATTCTTCCTGTTTTGACCATTACCGGGTTGTGAGGTTCGACGAAGTCACGTCCGCAAAGCTACGCTTTTCACAAAAGCCACGCTTTGATCAACAAATGATTAGCAGCACTCAGCATGCCACGTTACCAAATTGGGAATATATCACTAGTAACCATCAACTACATAACCTCTAAGCTCGTACGTCTCAGAGAAGGGTGTTAAGCTAAGAGAATAAATTCTCCGCCACCAACAGAAATGTATTTGATAGAAACCAACTTTACATCTCAAATTGTAATGTCAGACACACATCCATACAAGTCTGTTCCGGGATCGAATAGAACCGAAGGCACTTCCAAAGAAGCCCATGCAAATCCAGATATTCACTAATCACGTCCGGACTTCCTATCACAAAGGGTGATAAAATCTCTAGATCGGGGATCGGCCGATGCAGAGACATTCGACGGTAATCCTTCCGTTTTCGAAAATATCCGGTCTTCAACACCGGTCTTCAAATGCTATCCATTACGACGTATCACTATTCGGAATGGGATTTATGACCCAAAGATCCTCTCCCGGCTAAACCGAATAAAGAGCGCTTATTTTAAAATAAGTGTAGCATTCAAATTCAAGCAAATCACAACAAATACCCATTTAAAGGTAAATATTGATAGTCGGTGAATTAACTATCAATAGATATGCACAACATCACCAGATTTCAAATAATTTCCTTAATTATTTATTTTCCAAAAATATCTTTACAAGATTTTTTTTTTAACACTTCAACCATTTGAAAACAAATTTCAAATCAATTTTCCTTACGCGGAAACACTTCCAAATATTTATTCATTTTCACTGAAAATCTGCCGAGTTCAAATACTTTAAAATAATTTATATCACTTATCCAAAATATATCGAGAAAACACTTTGAAATAAAACTATTTTTCTTTAAACACTTTACTTAAAATATTAGTTATAAAAAATATTATACCAAAATTACATATAACTTAAGTCCAAACTAATTTTCAAAATAAAAATTAGTAGATAAATTATAACAATTTAAATAACTATTTTCTAAAACAATTATTGATTAAATCTTAGAAATAATCATTTCTATATCAACTTAATAATCTTTACTTAAAGGATTTAAAACAACTTAAGAAGTAAATTTGTCCAAAGTATCCTTTTCAAAACCAATTGTAGAATTTTATATATATATATATGTATATATCTTTCAAAGTTATTCAAAAAAAATTATTTGGCTTTCCAGGGAGAATACACTTTCATTTCAAAATGTTTCATTTAAACCAATTAAATAAATCCTTACCAATTTACTTTAATTTTACGTTCCAAATCCATAAATTTATCTCCACGCTTCAAAAATAAATCAATGTTTATTTTTAAACAAATTTCCCTTTTCTTTATAAATTCCATGGTGAATTAAAATTTCCAAATATCCATTGATATACGATTTTCAAATCAATTTCAAATATTCACTTTCAACAAAAATTTAATTTTTCAGTTGATTTCAAAAACAACCAAATCAAATTCCATATTGATTTTTTTCCAAGAAATCAAACATCAAGTGAATTTCATTCAAATCTCAAATTGAAATCAATTTTCAAATTGATTCCAAATTATTTTCAAAACACCAAATAAATTTCAAAATTGGATTTTCAAAAGATTTAAATTCAATCACCAAAAATCAATTCCCAAATGGATTTCAAATTTTATTTCCTTTTAAAAATAAATTCCTTTTAAAGAAGACAAATTCTTTTATTTTTCAAACTCTTTAAAATCCGTATTTTGAATAAATTCTTCAACCTTTGAATAATATTACCCGAAATCCATTTATTAAAGTTTTTCCCATATTTTTAAATTTTATTCAATAAGATAAAAAAAGTTCATTATTTTAGAATTCCTTCTTTTAGATATATCCAATTCTCAAAAATAAATTTTAATATAAACTTTCAACCTGAATTTTCAAAAATCAAATTATTATTTATTTCCGGTATCCAACGATACCAAAATTATATTTGGCTAAATTTTAGCCTTCAACGATTTCAATCACAAAGATAATCACATAGAGATTATAAATAATCAACACACAATATTGAAACAAATTCAATTATTTGAGGAATCCAGTTGGATCCCTCCAACCTGTTTCCCTGCATCAACAGATGTTAGCACAATACCAATCCCGTTTCAAGACGGGATATCGCGGTACACGGGTTTATATAAAATATTATCCGCTATTATGCAGCGCAATAGGGCCTCATCCGCTGTATAATGCGGGAAATCAACTCCAAGTACATATATAATACCAATTCCACTTCACGGTGGAATATCGTGGTAAATGTGTTTAATATACTAACCTCCGCTTAATATGCGGCGTATAGGGTCTATTTTAATACAACAGATAGCAATTTATCGTTCAATCACACAATCGAGCAATTTTTAAATCTAACTATTTAAAATTTAAATCGAAACAAATTCGATTGAGTGAGATGTTCTCACCTTGCTTCCAATAGCGGTTGTAGTGTTTTATTCTGAATAAAATTAAACGAGTGTTTGATTTAACCCAAAATTCACACTAGCTCCAATCAACTCCAATCCAGCTCCATCGCGTAGTATTCGTCCATACGAACCCAACGCAAGTTTTTTCGTCAATTTTCGACCTCGTATGAACAAGTTATGCAGTTTTAAAAATTTATACAATTTAATTATATAATAATTTGCACTTTTATTTATTTTCAAACCCTAGAAGCAAATTTGGCCGTCCATCGCCATCAAACATAATCTGGCCGTCACGCATCTTCTTCCCTTAACGTTTAAGCTTGCGTAAAGAAAACCCAACGAGCCGCCATTTCATTGAATTATCGCACCACGTACGATCATCTTTGCAACGATCAATGACCACCATCGAATAGCCCATCACGCGAGCCACCATCGGCCACGAGTACTGTAAGCTCGATCGAGCCTATGCCTTGAAATTCGTGCATGAAACGCACGTGTTCGTACGCCTTTTCCCGTCGATCCACCTCTTCTTTGTCGATCATAACCGTTGGATTCGTAGATCAGCTTAAGCTCTACGATTTACTAGTTGGAAGTTTTTCGAATTAATGTGTGGATTTGAAGAAAAACGAGGAGAAAGGAGGCGATTTTCTGGCCATTAAAATTAGATGTGGAGGCCTGTGAAACCATAGGGTTTTGTATGCAAATGAAAGAGATGAACGTCCTTTTATAGAAAATTCTAAAACACTATTCATCCGAAATTTTCCCGAACTCGAAACGAAGCATGCCGCCTGGCATTTATAATGTTTTACCCCTATTCTGAACGTAATGGAATATATATCGGGAGCCAATTTGATCGTATTTGAAAGATAGATTTTTAAATCGACTATTTAAATTTAAAATTCACTTAAACCGATTTCAGTGCGTTTTAGCTTGCCCCAGACAAACCGTAAATCCGATTGACACGAAAATTGAAATCTTACTATAATATAACATTACGGATCCAATGAAACTAGTTTCATCGAAATCCAAGATTGTTTGAAAAATGTCTATTTTTAGTCGTCAATTAAATATTAAAATATTCAATTTCCACAAATTAACTTTTAATTCAATTTAAAAGTTCTATAACATCATTCTAACTCCAATATGATTTAATACAACTTTACAAATCAATTTTAATCACGTTAAACCAAATTTTCAATTATTTCTGTAATTTCAAATATTAAATTATCGATTTAATTATCCAATTAAATCTAGATATTCGAAATAAAATTTATTCGACTTACAAATTTTATTTGTTAATATTTAAAATCAATTAAATATACGAATTTCAAATGACCGAAATTCTGGGTCGTTACACTTAGTTGCCATTATTAACATAGTTTAGGCAAACTAAAGAAGTTCAATTATGGAATATACATAGGTTGCTTTTCGTAAGCAACCTTCTATACTTTTCAAATCTGGATAGTAAAATTATGAAGCATACCACTTTTTAACCTGTATTTTTTTGTCTCCATAAACATACTAGAAGACTTTAGCTATTTCATTGGACTGCTAAGGCAAAACCTTAAAAATTGTCTATCTCTATTTGTTACCAAATGAATACCTGTGTATAATTTCCCATATTCGCTTCATACCATACCAGACTCATCGTATCAAACCATTATTAAATATTAACATGTACTACTTATAAAATCGACTAGGAAACCTGATGCAAGTGGTTCGTATGTTTAACGTCTTAACAGATATGTGAACTTGGACCTATTGAAGATTTGCATATTCTTGTTTTCGATTGAGTAGTTTTATTCAACTTCTATACATAATCAGTGTTTAAAATGGACACTTGAGATACATCTACAATCAACTAGTTTCTTCCACAATGATTACATCTGAGTCACAAAACTAAATAGTTTCTTAGATGTAGAAGAATAGGGTTATCTTCAGTATAACTCAGTTCGGTCATATTAACATTTATGAGGTAGCATTATAACAAAGTTTGTTGATTTTCTTATGTCATTTTACTGCTTATTTTAATTAGTGATCTTGGTAAATGTAAAATATCAAAATTAGAAATGTTGGCACGATTATTGTATTTTTTTTATTCTAATGAAAGTGGAACATTTGTGATGTGATCATCACACATCGAGCACCTCCTGTTAGAACCAAGGAAAAAATTGATATAAAGGAGCCATTCTTATCATGCTACTTCATTCATTTGTTATAGTTACAAGATTATGTTATCTATTATTACGAATGTCCATTGGTCATAATGTTAAGTTGTTTGATAGAGTAATCAAAGGTCATGTGTTCTATTTTATAGTCGCATTACAAAAAATGTTGGCCAGTAGGTGATACTTTGATGCAGTTGGTTTAGAGTAATAAAATACTTTAAATTCAATAAATAATACTTCTCTTTTCATGCCTATGTCTGTTTTCTTTTTGTTCTAAAATGACAGTTATTAGCACTTTACTATTTCTTTCTAGTTTTGTATTTTTGAACCAGAATGCCTGTTTTGCTTGATTTGTTTTCTTTGGGTTTATAGACAGACAAAGTAGTATAGATTTCTCAGTTATTTTCTCTCTTCCCTTTCTTTATATTTTTCAGTAAGGATAATCACACAATATACTCATATGATACTATATGCATTGATTGAGAGTATATAACATGTAGGATTATAATTCTAATGCAGCTATTTATACTTTCAATTTACAGATATGAGTTCAGAAATCAGTTCAAGGAAGAAAATCCTAGCAACAAACTTGTCTCTCTTGTAAGAAACCAAGTCTCTTTGATTTTTCCTATTAGTTTAATGACTACAATTTTGTGCGTCTTTCTGAACACGTTAGCAAAGCTGGTGGAGCAAACTGGAAGTCCATGTCTGATGCTGTAAGGGATATGTTCATCGTTTCTTTTTTGCTTTGGATATAAAATTTTGCTTCCAATATAATTTCTAAATGGTTTCACCTTATTTCTTAAAATTAATGGTAGATTATTCATTTTTGTACAGAGAATGATGAAGAAGACTTTGAGAAGTCCAAGTCTCAGGCGAATGATGGAGAATCTAAGGTAAAATTTGCCATTTAATTCTTCAGGTAAATTATGAATTGTTGATGTTTAAAATACCCTAATAAGAAGTGCCATAATTTACTATGTAATCTAATAATTGACTAGAACTCCAATTCTAAGCTTAACAGTGTAATGGGGACAACTAAATCTTCTAGAATATCTGATGTCAGGGAGTATTAAGTGGGTCATATGTATAAGATCCATACATTAGCAACTAATCCCTTCTCGAAATGTGCTTCTATAATTCCTTTCTTTTTATGTATTTAATTATTTGTACTGCTGAAACTTAGTTGTACTACCACATCTAACTTGTTGTAGAATACAGATAAAGACTCCTCACTATATCCTAATCTTTTTAAATACACCAATTTGTGTGCATAGTGCCCACAACATTTCTTCAGTAGGACGGTTGATGGTTTGAGATCTAATATATTTTATTTTTCTTTTCTTGTAAAAAATATCCCAATCTGTTTAAGTATCAACATTTTGCAACCTAGAAGAAATTTTAAGTACTTCTATTTAATAAAATTTGGAGTGTGATTGATGCTTACCGATGTGAAATAATTTGAATGAGCGATAAAATTGATCGATGCCTACATTGATTCTCGTTTTGATTATTTGTTGGGAAAATGAACTGTTAATTAATGGTATATACCTCATTAATATGGTCACACTAGGCTTGAACTCATACCAGAACAGCTCTTGGAAGATTATAATTAGTCTCGTCTTATTTGAAAATAGTATGTACCTATTAGCATGCTAAAAAATTTCCAAACAGTTTATCTTGTTAGTAGATAATATTGTTAACTTGCTTACATTACAGGTTAGCTTTATGGTTTGATTACAGATCAATATCCATCTTTTGATGATCTAAAATGTACAATACTTCACAAGTTAAAGTTTGCCACTTTACACCACAAATTGATTTTCTTCTTTTTCGATACTCTTAGCCCTTGGTCTAAGCAGACATTCATACATTAGTCATTGGTGGCAAGCAAATTTCTTATCAATTCGAGCATCACTCAAAGATAACGATGTATCTGACTATTTAAGACCATAAAGGTATTTCTTTTACCAACTTGAATTTCTCATCGGTCTAAAATATGTCAATAACGATCCTTGTATGTTCAATTTCCTCTTGAATAAATATACAAATATGCTCTTTATAAACTTTAAAATGCTCGAGTTTGTATAACCGAGTGAGATAACATGTAGATAGGCTAAACTATGCTGAAATAAATATGATTGTTAAATGAATTTTTTTTAAAGTTACAATTTTTGAAAATTAATAGGACTATTGATGATTCATTAAGTGAGAATGGTACTCCAGGGATTATACATATAACTAGCATAAGCTAAAAAGATGGATTGTCGATAATATCTTGCACCATTAGCAGAATTATATACAATTTAATTAATAAGTAACTATCTATAGGACACGATACAAAACAAGAACATGGTATTTATTTTCCCTATCGACATCGCCAATCTTTTAATTCGAAATATTATAACTCTCGGTCTTCCTAAATTATATTACTATCTGGTTTGTGTTTACACAAAAAAATGACCATGTAACAGAATACGAAAATTATTATTTGAAGGCTTAATGGTTGTATGTGAATATAAGATAGAATAGTAATATTCATGTTGAAATATAATTCTAAGAGCTTCCCAACAAGCCAGAATGTATCTTAAAAAAAGTGCATAGGTACCACGTTAAATATTCACCGAAAAGTGCTTAGCAGTTTAGGTCTAAGATAACGAGACTAATTTATGTAGGAAAAAATTGATACTTGAGAGTGAAGATCATTTATCTTCTTTGTTTGGAACTATTAATTGTTAGAGAGTCTAGATGCATGCACTAGTAAAAGGGGGTTTTAGGCTTTGAGAAAAAGTTGGACAAAAATTTAGTTTCGCGGACGAAAAGATTGCTTTTTAGGCTAAAGGACACTTCTTAGTGTAAATCACACAATGATAGTTGTAGCTATCATTTTTTGTTTACACTAAAATGTGTCTTTAGACTAAAAAACAAACTTGTTGTCCTTGAGAATATTTTTTTTGCAACTTCTTCCCTGTATCTATTTTCTCGATAGTTAAATTATAATGAACTCTATTCTTTCATTATATACACATATACAATTTCATGTCTATTGTGAGAATTTTCATGAGTTCAAACAAAGTATACTATAACAAATACGATACAAAATGCCGATTTGATACCACATAATTTTTTTTCCATTCTACTTTACTAATCAAAGATATAATTGAAGTAAAAAAGAAAGAAAAAATGTGTCAAATGGAAACTATTATAAATTGAGTTATAAGCTTTTTTTCTTCTTTCTAATGTAAATTGAGTTATAAACTATTGTAAATTGTGTCAGCCGCGTGTCTACCTTTAATTATTATTAGTCCATTTATTATTAATCTATCTTAGATGGTTGAAAGAATATATAATAAAATGTTTCTAGGTTTTATTTTATGATCTTGCATGTGGAGGCGCTTTTTAGTGTCAGTATTAATCAAAGTTTTCATTTAAGTTCTTGATTATAATGTTTTCGTGAACTGAAGATTTATATTTGACGTAAGGAAATTTTCCAGTGCCAAAATTTATAAATATTAACAAATAATTTAGAAGAGAGTTGTTTCTTTATTAAAATAACTTGATAACTTTATAGGCTACAAAGCACAAAGTCAACAGTGTAAAAGAACATAGATCTTATGCTGGGATGTTAATGAGGTTCATATTGAAGCCAACCTCTTACAAAAGAGAATTGCATGCATATGTGCAGTTGAAATTCTATGCAGGTGAGTATCTATGCATGTTTGATAAATTAATTGGTGTATGTCTGCAAAAGCTTTAGGCTAATCACCGATAATCAATATTAAATTCAATCGGTTCTTAATTAACTTTAGCATTGCTTGGACCACATCAGTTTAGCATGTACCAATACGAGTAAAGCAATATCGTTAGTTGATTCATTTTTACTAATTTCTTTAATTTATGGATAATGGTTTTCTGCTTACTTATCTATAGGTGTTCCAAGGAAGAGGTGATCTCCTTAAATGAATATCAAGATGGAAATTCCACATTTTTACCAAAGAGTTCATTTTTCTAAAAGTTCATATCAATATATTCCAATATTCAAGTTTTAGATCCTCGTTGTTGATTATTACTTGTCTACTCGTGGATGAACTTCTTCGAAGAATTATCATTTGCTTATGGTATTTGCTTAGCTAGTTGTTTATGGTACTTGCTTAGCTAGTCATCTACGTATGGATTTTACGGTAGTTCAGTTGTTTATTTCATTTTGTTTTTGGTATTTCAGTTGTATAAACTTCTCTACGTATGGATTTTATGTTAACTTTTGTCTTGAAACTACTATATTTATGTACTAGTTGTGTGACTATTACGGTTATGTACTACTTCTGTATCATGTATGGTAATGTACTACTTGTTTTTATGGTAGTTTATTTGTTCATGTATTTTTTATTTATTATTGAACTATTTATAACAATGTCTATTTAGTGGCGTTTAGAAAACGCTACGGAAAAAATATGTTGAAAAAAATCGCTGCCAAAAAATATGGTGGCAGAAAAAAACGCAACGAGAAAAAATATTGTTGCGGCGAAATATATATTTTGGCATATAATAAACGCAGCTATAAGGTTTGGGTTTAAGTTGTAACCCAAACATCACTTTTGGTGGCGTTTCAACATGCTATAAAAAAGATTTACGGTGGCATTTTTTTACCGCCACAATAAGGCACATTATAACGGCGTTTACAAAAACACAACCAAAAATGTTAGTATTTTAGTTGCATGTCGTATGGTGGCGTTCTCTAAAACGCCACCATAAGTCATGGTTGCGTATTTTGTGCGCCACCAAAAGTACTTTTTGGTGTAGTGGTTGTAAAAATTATGTAACCAAATGTATATGGTAAAACAACTTTATGAACTATTATTTAATCACTATATTTTGTCATTCCGCTGCGAGATTATGTATTTTGTTTTTCCTTCTTTCTTTTATTTTCTTACTAAATCGCATTGACAATCATGCCTTTTGAATGGCTTGAGTTAGACATATGTGATTTATTGTGGATTTAAACCGTCCAAAAAGGTGGGTATCCACAACCGCCCTTGGTCGACCGCTCTAATATGCGGGTCGACTTGTGGGCCCCAACTAACAAATTAAAAACGCCAATTTTTCTTACTTATTTATTTTCACTTGGAATCCCATTTTTGTCCATAACTTCTTCCTTTAGACTTCGATCCCCAAACTTCAAATATATAAGTTGCTTAGAACTTCGCCACGAACACAATGTAGCAAGTTTCATGGTCAAATTTCATCGTTTGCACAAATTCCATTTTTGGAGCATAATTAACGAACTAACTAAATAATTAAATAATTAATGTCAAATTATGGGGTGTTATGTTCTTCCCTCCTTAAAAAGAATGTCGTTACCAAAATTTCACCAATGACTAAGTCATATTTTGGCTCTTAATTATCCTAAACCACACAACCAATGAGTGTACAATAAATTTTACAACCAAACATCCACAAGTGCATAGTGTATTGCTGTATTATCTAATAGAGAATATGTATGCAGAATGCTTCAAAATCGAAACCTCCTATATGAATGCATATCTTTTGAAAACAGGATGTAAACAACCTATATATATATATATATATATATATATATATATATATAATGGCAGTTCTACATGCATGCAGCCTTTTGAAAAAATCTTTTCAACCAAAACCTCCATACTCCTACAAATAGAAGTATGACGCAACAATTTTGCATCCACTTCCTACCATCCAATAATCCAACGCATCAAAAAATAGCCTCCTAAGCTTTACTCCTATGCCAAAAAAGGAGTTTAGATGGCGATTTTATCACCAATCTATTATCTTGCTATTCCTGTAGTATAGTGAAAATTTCGTCCCTGCTTCGGATTTACTCCAAATTTCCCTATGAACAACACATAAGGAGGCTTATTTTCAAGCTTTAAAATGGAATTAAGTCTAAAAATAGAATTGTGCACGTCATCGACATGGTTTAAAATAGAAATTCCAAGGCTAAAACATCTTTTCCTGTATTACCACTTGCATTTATCACATCATGGACCCTATTGCACCACTAAATTCCCAAATTCTAACTCTATTTGTCTTCCTTGTGCCTAACATGTGGCCTTCAAGATCAAAGATTTTACAAAAAATATTTCTCACTTTTTAAATTTGTACATCATTTGGAAAAAAAAAATCTCAAAATATCTAGACACACATTTTCCCATGAAATCAAATTTTTGAACAGAAACTCTAAAAATAATTTAAGAGTCGAAATAACTAAAAAAATATATTCTTTTTTCAAAATTGAACTTTTCAAATTAACGGGGAATTTTTCAAAATATTTTCCTTTGTAAAAATTTGGATAAATCAAGCCACAATTTGAGCATAGTCGGAACTCGGTTATGCGCTAAACACATAAACCAAATTTCAAAATTCTACAACTATGCTTTACCCAAAAACTTGATACTTTATTTAAAAATATCAACGCGTCTATTATTCAAAAAAAATTAGCTTTTAAGGAAGATAAGCGATGACCTATGATACCAAAACAACTTTCTCATGTCCTTCGCTAAAAATTTCCAACTATTCTAAACGTCCAGTCTTATCTTGCATTTACTATTAGTTAAGCGCCTTTATGAGATTCCCATATTTATACTGCTTTATGCATATATAGGAGTGGTTCGCATATCTAGGAATAATGATATAGTCAATAAATATAAATCCATAATATCGTGCGAGCCTTTTACTAGGGACAACCAAGAGTTTTACAATCCAACAACCTAAAAGAAAAGAACAAATGTTGAAAGGGAAAAGACAACAACACCATAACTCCTAAAACAATGCCAAGTGACTATGAGATGCCTTGTTCCACGACTAGAGCTCGATTCATTGTTGCGATCCTTGAATAATCATAACATGGTGGCTATGCACCCAATCTCATGCTACTAGCATTGTTGATTCTATCGACAGCTTTAGAATTTCCATCTTTCTAAGAAAGGATCTAACGATGGCAAAAAGAACCTTCGACTAATCTGCCTCTCCATGGAGGCTCACCCATTTACCTAAAAACAAGAGTGGATGGGTGAAAATATGGAAAGTGATTATGTGGAATGCTAATCCTCGACCAACAAATTGCATCATAAGGGTGCAAGTCCAATTGATAGCGATGCCACAGATACTAGCATAGGAGGTCTTCCACACCAAGGGAGAAATTAGTCGTAACTTCCCATCTTAGGGATGATGTTGTGTTGAATGATGCACATAATCAGATGGATAGTCATATGTAGATTCTTCGTCTTCCAAACACCGACATCCTAGGAAAAGATTCGCTGCAAAATCTTTGAGCCGGTCACTTCAAAATCATCCAAGTCCGCGTCCTTCATGGATGATCCTAAATCTCAACGAGATCATCATTAGTTAACTCAATCAAGGCACCCTTCACCTTCGAATGAATCAAACTACTACCTCCATCGAAAAGGCAGATGTAGCATGGGTAATATTCTCGCTCAAAAGTCTCAAAGAAGAGGATCAGTGCAAATCCTACAGCGATAAATAGCTCTTCTAGTCCAAAAGTGGCGAAACCTTCTGCTTATTCCGGTTTAGCCAAGTAGCCTCTTGAGAGTTGTGACCATAATGATGCGAGGAAAAAACGATAATGTGAAAAGATGTCTTGGGCTAATAAGTGGTTGGAGGAAGGAAACAGGGTTTCAATCTGTAGTGATGGTGGGGTGAGATCTAACATGTAAAACCAGCACAAAGGGGAGGCGAGGCTGCTACGACTAGGGAAAAACGGCGTCGCCTCGAGAAGGAATGAAATAGAGAGGCTGATACTTGGATTAGGAGGAGGATGGAGATTTGAGATCGGCTTATTGAGAAAGGAGGAATGAAAGAATGCAATTGGGGGAACTCAGACACAACTTTTATCGTCCTGTTCTAGGTTCAAGTTGTGCCAAAACTCGTTAACTAGTAGACCACCACAAGCTCAAAATTGAATGTCATTCCTATTTTATATGTTCCCTAAAGAGATAAAAAAATAAAAACCCAATTTTAAAAACTAAAAAATCACTGAGCTAAATATATGTTCATTTATAGTTGTTTCTAAATAATAGAAACTATTTCATACCAATGCTTCCTTTAAAAATCAAACTTATACATATAAATATTTCAAGGTCTCTAATAACCTTATTTTAAAACACAAATTACCCAAATTAGAAAACTATTTCCTTGCAAAAAAATCAAAATCAAGCTTTTATTGATATATGCAAATATTTAAGGATTTAAAGAATTAATCTTTTATGAACTAAAAATTTCTTAACATAGCCAACCTAATGGTATACGTGCATTTGAATCAAAATTGGTCACAAACACCCAGTTGTACGTGAAAGAACCAAATTCCCAAAATGATATCCAAATAGAAAGATAATCACACGGATCAGAGAATTAATATCATAAAAAGTAAAGGAACATACAGGTTTTGTAGTGGTTCGGCTAACTCCGGCCTACGCCCACTCCAATGATTTTCCTTTTATATGCTTATGCTACTTATTACAGTTACAAATTTGTGAAATTCAAGAATAAAAATGACAGAGTATGGCCAAGGTAGAAGATGAAGAGAAGAAGAATGATGATCCACTTTTCTGAATCTATGCTTGTCGTATTTATAGGTGAAACTTCGGCTACAGGACCTTCTTATCCATATGGGCCCACCATAGGGGTCGCTAGGCCCAAATCTCCATAAGGAGGAATGGGTACCGATACCTTCCTTAGTTGATTCCTGGGTAGCGACTCTTATGGTGGATTCCTCGTGATGAAATTTGCTTAATCACCAAATTTCACATCATTTGGAATACGACAGCTCGAGTTATTGATTGTTGAATGTAAGAAAGTACTTGTTGCATTGATAAGCGCTGACCCCCACCAATGAAGTCCGCCGATCCAATGCATCCAACCATGCTGACCCCTCCATCTTGCCAACCTAATGAAGTATACCGATCCCTTTAGAACAAACCATGTCGATCCACACTTCACCTCGTCTTTGTCGATTCCTCGTGCAACCAGTCATGCCGATCCACACTTCACCTCGTCTTTGTCTATCCCTCATGTAACCAGTCATGCCAATCCCTCTTACGCTACCAAGCTATGCCTATCAATGCTACTTCGCAATGCTATGCCAATCCCTCCTACTTCATGAGACTACGCCGATCCCTCCTGGGCCATGAAAGCATGTCGATCCCTCCTATGCCATTAAGGTATGTCGATCCCTCCTACTTCATGAAACTATGTCGATGCCTCCTATGCCATGGAGACATACCGATCCCTCCAATGCTATAGAGGCATGTCGATCCCTCATATGCTACGCCAATCCCTTGGGTTCCAAGCTAACATCCTTATTTCAAGCGCCCTTCATCGGTTATCCACCAACTCTGGCTTCATCTTATTACCTGTACTTGTGTTCTAGGCCCTACAATTGTCTCTCTACACTCATCGAATTTGATAATCGTGAAGTCTATTGGGTTAATTCCGCCTGTGTACTGCCTTGACAGAAGGCGGGTTAACACTTTGCCCTTCCAAAACATCACTTCCGATAGGAAGGCGCATTTTGAATTGCCTTAAGTCGAATGTTTAAAACTCGTTGATGACCTATGAACAAATAAGTGATCTTTCTTGATTGTCAGTAATGACAATTTGGGACCGTTAATCAAATTCGTTGCCATCCAAAGCTAATGACGATCGCACAAGATCAAGTGTATGTTCGAGGTAAAATGCGATCTTCGAGATCAAGTGCCATTTGAGGCGAAATGTGATCATTCAAGATCATTTTCCATTCGAGGCAAAATGCGATCGTTCGAGCTTGCCTTTTGAGGCAAAACATGATCGTTCGAGATTGGTTGCCGTTCAAGTTGAAATGTGGTCATTCGAGATCGTGTACCACTTAAGGCGAAATGTAATCTTTCGAGATCGAGTGCAGTTCGAAGTGAAATGTACTCGTTTAAGATTGTATGCCATTTGAGGCGAAATGTGATCATTCGAGATCATGTGCCGTTTAAAGTGAAATGTGCTCGTTCAAGTTTGTATGCTATTTGAGGCAAAATGTGATCATTCAAGATCATGTGTCATTCAAGGCGAAATGCGATCAATCGAGATTGAGTTTCGTTTGAAGCGAAATGCGATCGTTCGAGATCGAGTGCCATTCCAGGCGAAATGTGATTGTTCGGATGAGACTCAAAATTACCAATGTCGGATTTCACGTTCAAGTGAGTTTCATAACCAAGTACCAAAAAGAAACAAAAACAAAAACTAAACACTACATGCATGCATCTCCAGGTGTGTCGATTTGTTGTCATATCAGAGCATGCCTAGGGACCACTCTCAATCCCATAGATGTGTAAGTGACTTAGCCATTTTATTGTAGAGTTTTCTACTTATTCTTTGTCATTCTGGTCAATTGATGGTAAGTTGACGCCTCGATCCTGGGTAGTTCTTGCTGGGTGTGGATAGTGGTTGCTCATGTTCCACTACCGCTGCTCATGAGTTCAAGTATTGTAACATCCTTCCGTTTTGGATATGTCCCTCGGTCTCATCCTTTAAGTGTCAATAGTTGTTTGTACTATGCCCATTCAGCTCATGGGACAGACAATATTTTATGATTTCTTTTCATTGTTTATAGGCTCTCTCCTCATTAGCCGTCGATAAGGGACTTGTCCCCTAGTATCTAGATATATCTGTTCCAATGTTTCAGTCATTTCCGTGCAAGAGGTGAATCTCGGTTCCCTTTGTGGATGCTTCGATCCTTCAAAGCCATCATTGTTGAATCATGGTTTTTGATTCATGATGAAGAACTTCAACGACTATTGACGAACATAGATTACAAGATGGTGTATCGTGACGACAAAAAGAGAATGGAACTGCAAACAAGACAAGATTTCAATTCAGAATATAGTATGTATATTTATCACATTTTTGAGTCTTAGTTATGTGAAAATATTGTTAAATCCTCAAGTAGTCATGCACACACACAAATGTTTTTGAATTCAAATATAAATTTAATTGTGATCTGTGCAATATAGCACAGGTCAGTCGAATGATCTGTGTTAGTACATATATATTTGTACAAACATGCACATTTTTTGAAATTCAGCCGACTGGGAACTCTGAGTCAGTTGACTGAACGAAAAATAATGGCTATTTGACTGTAAAAACACGTTCATTCACGAAGTGGTTTCAATCCAATTTCAAGTAGAACGGATGCAACTTTTGATTGAGATCTTTCATGAATAATTACATCTCTATATCCTCTATATAAACATGTTTTGATTCATTACAAAATCATCGAATTTTTGCTTTATTCTCTAAATCCATTCTTGCTCTATATTCTCTTGAAATTCAAAGCAAACACAAACTCTACATTGCTTGAATTTTCGAGTTAATCTATACATATTTCGATTCTAAGTGATTATCTTCCTTTCAATCAATACACACACAAATACTCTAGAGGATTTGATTATAGGAAGGGTGTACTTCAAGACTTATCTGTGTTATCAAGAACATACTTGTCAACAAAATTTTCTATATCAAGTAGAAGTCCTGTTTGGTTGCTCAGGCAAAAAGTCCTCTTCGGCTGCTAAGGCAAAATCCTATTCGGCTGTTCAGGTGTTGTATAGACCTGTTCCTCCGGGTTAAGTGAGATTTATTATTTTAGTGAAATTCCAAAAGGAGTCTGGGACTAGATGTAGGACGGAGCTCCGAACCAGTATAAAAATCTTCGGTGTTATTTTTATTATACTGCATTTATATTTCGCATTATTAATTATATAGCCATCATCATTATACTCTGCATTATTGCATATTCATATTACATGATCCATAACACACTTTCATTTGGTATCAGAGCAAGGTCATCCTATAACCGTCACATAATTAGTTGATATTGTAGTAGTATGGATAGTAACACTAACACCATTTTTATAGATGGATAATCCATAGCGCGACCTCCATTGTTTAATGGTATGAATTATAACTATTGGGCTACACGAATGTGTATATATATGCGAGCAAATAATTTTGATTCATGGAACATTATACAATCAAAGTATCACATACCCACAACTGAATATTCAACATGGTTAAACACACAAAAACAAGATGCTTCTTTAAATGCCAAAGCCATGAACATGTTATTTTGTACTTTAGATAAAAATGAGTTTAATCGTGTTAGTATGTGCAACACTACCTATGAAATATGGAGAACACTAAAAGTCACTCATGAAGGTACAAACAAGGTTAAACAAAGTAAAATATCTGTGCTTAAGAATTAATTTCAAAATTTTAGGATGAAGCAAGATGAATCTATAAATGATATGTATTATAGATTTCAAGATATTCATCATTCTTTATTAGGACTAGGAGAAATACATTCCAACTTTGATATTGTTTCAAAAATCCTTAACCCTTTAATGGATGAATGGGAAGGAAAAGTCTTAGCTATTGAAGAAGCTAATGATCTTTCTACTATGAAACCAGAAGAGTTAATAGGAAATCTAATGTCCTATGAAGTAAATTTACAGGCTAAAAGAGTACAAGCACAAGACAAGAAGAATATATCATTTCATGCTGAAGAAGACTCAGATTCGGATGAGGAGGACCTAGCATTTATTGCTAAACACTTTAAAAAGTTTTTGAGATATATAAAAAGGAACAAGAATAATGGAAAATGAAGTTTCAACAATAATTCCAACAAACCTTCAACCTCAGCAATACAATGTTTTAACTACCACAAAAAGGGACACATGCAAAAAGATTGTCCAGAACAGAAGAAAGCATACAACAACAAAAATAAGAAGGACAAGTTCAAGAGAAAAGCTTTTTCAGTAACATGGGATGACTCAGATTCTTCATCTTCTGAAAGCGAAAGTGACAGTGATAATGAGCAAGCAAACATATACTTCATAGAAAAAGATAATGAGGTTAGTGATCTAACTTTTGACGATATGATTGAAATAAATTCATAACTTCTAGACACTTTAAAAAATCTCTAAAGAAAATATAAGGAAGCTCTGGAAAATCAGAAGAAAGCATAATTCGAAAGAGATATGCCTAAAGATGAGAAGAAAATATTAGAAGAAGAAATTGAGAAAATTCAAGATTCACTCTCTGACAATTCTCAACTCGCTCTATTAAGTCAAGAAATAGAAGCTCAAAAAGAAAAGAATAATGCTCAAGCTTTTGAGAATCATGAGTTAAAAACAAAAATTAAAATTGTTGAGTTAGATAACACTAGTCTCAAAAATAAGCTTGATGACATTACTAAGAATATTTGCAATTCTAATAAAGGGAGAGAAAATTTATCCAGGATTATTGAAAATTCTCAACCTGCTTCAAATAAGAAGGGATTAGGTTATGTTAAGAAATCAAAAGCTCCAACTAAAAGTGAAAATAAAAGGAGAAATAATTCAAAACCTAAGAGTACAAAAGAACTTTTAAAAAGGGAGTCCAATCTGAAAATTATAAAAATATGGATTACTAAAACAAACAATATTTTGACTACGAAGAAATATATAAATTCATTTTTTGAATCTGTACATAAAAATAAGAATTATATTTTCAAAAGGGATACTAAACCCTCTTGGGTTTGGTTTCCTGAGACCTAACGCTTAGGACCCTATTAAAAAATGGGTACCAATGATATTCTTTATTTTCTTGCAGGTCCCACTTAAAAAGAGAGGAAAATGGATACTCGACAGCAGTTGCTCAAAACGTATGACTGGTGACAAAAATATGTTATCAAATATTACTTACTCAAACGAAGGCTCTGTCACTTTTGGAGATAATTCAAAAGGGTATAACATTGGAAAAGGCGACGTCAGCAATGTTATTTTATGCAACCAATGGAATTACTACACATGGATCTATTTGGACATGGGTAAGAGGCCGGCTTCACATTTCTCATGGTCTACTTCCGAAGCCACAAGCTCTAGTACAAGTGGCACTGGCGGAACATCTCGTGACATTAATAAAGGGAAGAAATCGACTCAACTGAAAGAGGATGATCCCTTTAATTGGGATGTGGAGTAAGTTGACTTTTGGTTTTCTAGCTTCATGGTTAGTAAGTACCCTCTCTACTTATTCAAAAAAATCATTCTTGTTTTAACCTTGTTTATCTATTTTTTTGCTTCTTCAAAACTACGTTCGTGATGTGCTTTGATGTTTGTTTTAATTCGTATCACCGTGTAACATATTGTGATATTATGACGTGTTTTATGAATTTTGTTATGTGTTGTCTTATTTGTTTGTACGTGTATGTGATTATGCTTATTATGATATTTTGGCTATCTCTAAGTATTCCTTTTTGTCGATGACAAAGAGGGAGAAATTATTGTGACTACTAACAATTTTTTGCAGATTTAAAACATTATCATACATTCAGGGGGAGAAAACTAATATTATATAACATGATATATGCTTCGTCAAATATATATGTTGTCATAATCAAAAAGGGGGAGAATTTTGAATCATGGTTTTGATTCATGACGAAGAACTTCAATGACTATTGACGAACATAGATTACAAGATGGTGTATCGTGATGACAAAAAGATAATGGAACTGCAAACAAGACAAGGTTTCAATTCAGAATATAGTATGTATATTTATCACATTTTTGAGTCTTAGTTATATGAAAATATTGTTAAAATCATTCCTCATGTAGTCACACACACAAATGTTTTTGAATTCAAATATAAATTTAAGGGTGATTTATGCAATATAGCACAGGTCTGTTGACTGACTTAAGTCAGCTAGTCGACTGACCTGTGTCAGTACATATATATTTGCAAAAAGATGCACATTTTTTGAAATTCAGTCGATTGGCACCTCTGAGTCAGTTGACTGAACGAAAAATAACGACTATTTGATTGAAAAGATACGTTCATTCATGAAGGGGTTTCAATCCAATTTCAAGAGGAATGAATGAAACTTTTGATTGATATCTTTCATGAATAATTGCATCTCTATATCCTCTATATAACATGTTTTGATTCATTACAAAATCATCAAATCTATTTTTGTTCTATATTCTCTTTCAATTCAAAGCAAACACAAACTCTATATCGCTTGAATCTTTGAGTTAATCTATTTTGATTCTAAGTGATTATCTTCCTTTCAATCAATGCACACACAAATACTCTTGAGGATTTGATTATAGAAAGGGTGTACTTCAAGACATATCTATGTTATCAAGAACATACTAGTCAACAAATTTTTTTTGTATCAAGTAGAAGTCCTGTTTCGTTGCTCAGGCAGAAAGTCCTCTCGGCTGCTGAGGCAAAATCATGTTCGGCTATTCAGGTGTTGTATAGACCTGTTCTTCCGAGATAAGTGGGGTTTATTTTTTTTAGTGAAATTCCAGAAGGAGTCTGGGACTCGGCATAGGATGGAGGTCCAAACTAGTATAAAAATCTTCGGTGTTATTTTTATTATACCGCATTTATAGTCCGCACTATTAACTATATAGCTATCATCATTATACTCTACATTATTGTGTATTCATAATACACTTTCCATAGCACACTTTCAATCATTTACTTTCCTTTTTCCTTTATCCTTGTTTGAACCTTCCTCGGACGGACCTCCACCTTGCACAGCATTTACCTCCGGTTTGTTTGCTCGCGTGTCTTCCTAACGCAAGAACCTTTCTGCTTCATGATAAAACTCTTCGATATCCATAGGTGGATCCCGTGCCAGTGAATCCTTGAACTCCATGCCATCAAAACCTTAGATGGATCTGGACGATTCACTAATGTTGTCGCGACATTAAATCGTGTTAAGAAACACCCTAGGGACTCGCCGATCCTTTGTTTCAGTGTTGCCAAACTCATCACATTTTTCAGTCTCTAGATGTGAACTTAAAATGCCTCAAAAGCCTTTCGATCAATTCCACCCACATGCCAATAGAGCCCCTTTACAACTGTCTAAACCGCAGTGTAGCTATATCCATTAAGTACTAGGGAAGCACCGTGCCATTAATTCCTCCGATGCACCCAGTACTTCCATGTGTCTTATATACCTCGTCAAATAAACATTGGGATCCATTTTTTCGTCATATGTCTCAAGCATTGGTATTTTGAACTATGGCGGATTACTAGCTTGCCTAATACTTAGAGCATGGACTTTTATTTACATCCTCGAGATCGCTGTTCACTAATCCTCCACACATAGCTCGCATTATCATCTTCACAAACCTGTTACTGTCTTCCAATGGTAGTCTCCTATCATCATGCCCAAGCTACCCTCTGAGTCTAAGAGGGAATTCTGGAATGTATTCTTTCGATCGCACATCCAAATTCTGGTTCGCACCTGGCTCCATGGGATTGATCGTAGGTCCTCCAACATCATGATTACCCAGACCTAAGGGCATACTGCTAACCTTTGGGGATCGGTACCGATCTCTCTGAAGGGATGGTACCGATCTCTCTAAAGGGATCTGTACCAATCCATCTTGGATGGTAGGGGATTGCCCTCGGCTGCTTTATTCCACTCCTCTTCATATTAGCTCTGTTTTCATGGTTCTGATTCTGGATTTCCACAGTATCTACTGCTCCAACTCCATGATCCATACTTCCAATATTCACTGCTACTCTATTTCCTTGGTATTTCACTCCAGTTTGTTCAACCTGTCATAGTAAGTTCTGCATCATTTCCTCTCGTCTCTTCAACATCCTTTCCTGCATAGCATCCATCATTGTTTCCATCTCGTCTCTGGTAATGAAGATTGAGGTTTGATTAGCCCCTGAGGAAGCCTGATGGCTCCCTTCATGATGGCTCCTATCTATTCTCTGTCTCCTTGTTGATGTCCTAGCCATTTCTTCCTAGTTCCAACTGTCTAAGCTTCTAAATCTAAGATCCTAGCTTCCAAATCTGTAGGTGCAAGTCCTCCCAATGAAAGCACCAAAAATTTTGCGCCAAAATTGGCCAAAAACACCCAATTGTTATGTGAAAGCACCAAATTCCAAAGTGATATCCAAATAGAAAGATAAGCATGCAGATTAGAGAATCAATAACAGAAAAAGTAAAGGAACATATAAGTTTTATAGTGGTTCGGTTAACTCTGGCCTACTTCCACTCCAAAGATTTCCCGTTATTAGTTTATGCTGCTGTCTACAGTTACAAATATATGAAATTCTAGAATAAAAATGGCAGAGTGTGGCCTAGGTAGAAGATGAAGAGAAATAGAATGAAGTTCCTCTTTTCTGAAGCTATACCTGCTGTATTTATAGGTGAAACATCGACTATAGGACCTCCTTATCCATATGGACCCACCAAAGGAGTCGCTAGGCCTAGATCGCTATGAGGAGGGATCGGTACTGATCCCTTCCTTAGTTGATTCCTTGGTAGCGACTCCTATAGTGGATTCCTCACGATGAAATATGCTTAATCCCTAAGTTTCACGTCATTTGGAATAAGAGAGCTCGAGTTGTTAATTGTTAAATGTATGAATGTACTTATTGCGTTGATGTTAGCACCAAAATTGGCCACTAACACCCTTAAGAAAGATTGTGTAGAGAGATTAATGAAGATAATAAATTAAAACAGAAGACAATATGTAAAATTGAATGCAGAGAACAAGAACACCAAATTTATAGTGGTTCGGCGTAACTGCCTACGTCCACTTTGAAGTTGATTTTTATTTCTTTCCTTGATAGTTGATTACAGATACAATCCGTTTTCAATTACTTGAATACAAGTTTGAATGAAAAATAGGAGAGTATGGAAAATGGCAGAGTCTCCCTAGTGTTCCCCGAAAAAAGGTCCCTTTCAATGTGCCCCCGCCTCTCTATTTATAGACGAAGGTGGGCTGGAATTCCCTGGTGGACCTGGTAGCTGAATACCTCGGCCTAAATGGAGTGGTCTCTGTGCGCCGATCCATAGATGCCGAACAGGGCATGAATGCCGAACAATACGGGAAGCCGAACCAGCGTGTTGTGCCGAACGACTAAATGCCAAACCACCATCTTCATGCCGAACGAAGTGAGATGCCGAGTGGCGAGTGTATGCCTAGCAATGATTGAAGTTGATTGAGACTGGTTGAATGCCGAACACTTCTGACTGCCGAACGACCACGGGATGTCGAACACCTCTGGGTGCCGAACGATCTTCGAATGCCGAACGTCTAGAGATACCGAACGCCCTTTCCTGCCGAGTGTCATTTGGCACCGAACGCTTATGGATTCCGAACGTACCTTGTATGCCGAACGTCCTTGGTATGCCGAACGTCCTTGGATGTCGAACGCTTCTCTGATGCCGAGCGCTCCTGGATGCCGAGCGTTCTCCTGATGTCGAGCGCTCCTCGATACCGAGCACTCCTGCGTGCCGACCGCTTCCAATGCCGAACGACCCTGACTGCCGAACACCCCCCAATGCCGAGTACTCACGAATGTTATTCGAGCCATTTGCATCGAGCGTTCAGAATGCCGAACGGTATGTAAATGCCGAATGATTCATAAATTCCCGAGCAATATGCTAATGCCGAGTACTAAGTTGCCTGGTCAAATCTTCAGGAAACACTTGCCCCCCAAAGCGTATCGCATGGCCGAACGTGATGCGCTTTGAATCATGAGTCTGCTGCTTTTGCTTCGAGATGTGGCTCAGTTTCCTTGATGGTGACTTCTGTTGATCACTGGTTGAGGTGGTGTGCGCCGAACGACACAGCCGAAGCCGAACCCTCTATGTTTGCCGAACGATACTTTTTTGACCGGTTCCACCGGTCATTGCCTCTTCAACTTCTCCTTCTTCCCTATAAGGGCCGGCCTTTTCCTCCTTCTTCTCTTTTCACTTTTTACCTCCGCTACCTTGTACTTGCAGACCTTGCCTGTTAACAGCCTCCAAAGATCTAACGATCCTTCCCAATCCATTCGGCATCCCCCCATGTCTCTATCTACAAACTAGGTATCTATCCCTTTATTTAACTCCTTTTCCTGATTAAAAAACTTTAACGAGAGGCTCCAGTTTGTAAATTAGAACATTAGAACCGTAGCCGATAAGTGTTGCGTGGGTGAAGGACTCGAACTGTGATTAGGATGTTATTTAGGGCTAGATGTTGTGGAAGAAAGGAGAAATGTTCGGGGATGAGCACACGATGGAGTTGTTGAGAGATGTATCGTGGTTCGGCATGGTTCCATTATGCTGAACGAGATGGGAGGAAAAAAAGAATAAAGGAGGAGTAGGAAGTGGCTTGGATGCCGAACAGCATGGTCTGGTATGACTCGCCGAACGATCCATCCTTGTTGTTCGATGCGGAGGGAGGAAGAGAAGAAGGAATGAAACTGTTGTTAAGAACGGAGTGCCGAGCTTTGGGGCTTGGCTTAATTTTGGTTCGGCATGACTCACCACATGCCGAGCAGTGGAATGGCAGGATAGGATGGATGTACGAATTAGACAGGATGTCAAACGTTATTTCGGCCGAACAAAACTTAGGCTGGTCGATACTTAGGCCGAACGATAGTTTGGCCGAACGATAGCTTGGCCAGTCGATAATTAGGCCGAATGATAGCTTGGCCGGTCGATAGTTAAGCCGAACGATATTTAGACCGAACGATCATGAATGCCGAACCATATCTCAGCCAAACAATACTTAGGCCGAACACTCATTTACCTTGCCTAATCATATAACAAAATAAGGACAAGGACTCCAGCATACTAGCATATCGAACTGATCTGAACTGATAACTTCCTAGTTCCAATTACTCGTAAGCCTGAACTGAAGTCGATAAAAATAGATAAAAGCTTTTGACATACAATGTCGATGTCCGAGTCCAAAATTGAAAACATCGCAAGGCTGGTTTTCGAAGACGGTCAGCGATGACGGTCTTCAAGAATGACGGTCCAAAGTTCAACTTTATATCATCAGCTATGTGATTTATAATTTCTCAACGTTTATATTTGAATGATTGCACTAGATCACACACCACACAAGGGGGAAAATTTATGTTGTTAAGTCTAACGCCGATTATTTTTCGAGTATAGTTCAAGCAGGTGCTCTTCCAAACTCAATATTTATTGGAAATGTCTAAGAGATCTAGCTCCGCCACGGTTTCAGATAGACCGGGACCGTCCTCCCGACAAGAAGTCACAGACGTTTCAAATCCTCGACTTCCCCTTCTCATAACTTAGCTCCCGATGCCCTGGAGGCCTCAATTTTCTTGGACAACCCAGTCGATTCACAAGCTTCAAAGGTCAATGAAGTTGCACTCTAGCGAATATGCTCTATTCATGGAATCCCTTTCGACAACGTGTTGGTTCCATCGGGGCACGATCGTCCACACCTGCCCCCAGTTGGATATACTGCATGTAATGAGTTTATGTGCTGGGTCGGTAGTGTGCCACCGTTTAACTTATTTCTTCGGGACGTGCTGCAATACATCGACATTGCCCCGTCGCAACTGCACCTGAACGGCCATGCGTTCATCTATGGGTCCTACATCCTTTTCATGACCGTCCTCTCTAGGCCTCCAACTCCGGGCGACATCAGATTTATATATATGATCAAGAAGCGAGGAGATAGCCCCTTTTACATGTTTCTCGAGCCATATCGCAAATGCTAAATCTTAACTGGGGCGTGGAGCAAATTTGCCCTGTACAAACAGGAATGGTTCTATGTGCGTTGCCCTCCTCGTTTCGCGAGGAGATGGGTGGAAGGAAGTTAGTCTTTTCTCCGAATTGATATTCATACTTGGTCAAAGCCATGACTTCTCTAATTCTTGTTTCATCTTTTCAGATATCAACCCGTATCCTGATGGTCATGGATACTCTGAGGCCGTCGAGGCTATTCGAGCCCTTCCTACCGAAGAGAGAGACATCCAGACTCTCATTTCGAATGAGTCGCTTGCAAGGTTTAGGCTGTTGGCAGCAGGCTGTCAGATAAGCCTTCCTCAAGACGCTACCGTGTCCAAGCCCACCTCTGGGAAGGGGAAGAAATTGGTTGAGTCATCAGTACGTCACACTCCTGACGCAAAAGAGAGGGAAATTAAGGGGGACGAAACACCCGAAGCACAAGGTGAGAACTTGGGTCCCACTCAGGATCCGATAGTCGAAGCGCACGATATTGAAACATCATCTTCCCCTTCGAAGAGGAAAAAGAGATTGACGTACAAGATTAGGAAGGAGAAGGTTGGAGGAACTTCAAAAGTTACGCTCATTCCAACGGAGAAAGAGGCCTCTTCACAGCATGTAGAAAGTTCTTTAAAGGGCCTATCGAACCTCTCCATTCCCGATGACCTGCTCAATTAGGAATTCGACGATCCGAAAGCATTTCAACTTCACTTGCCCATCAGAGGCGATGCGGGCACTTTAGCCCAAAGTCAGGGAGAGAAAACTCCCATTAGTAAAGCAACTGGTCCGTTGGGGGAAAACATTAGGACACACATATTCACTTACCCTTCACTTTGCGCTTTAATTCTCATTGTCACTCTTCTTATTGCTAACTCATTGTTTCTCAAATTTCGTACAGGTGGCATGGGACGTACACAAGGCATTGATCGCCTCCGCGGGTCATCTGTTTTCTATCACTTCGGGCGTGATTCAGGTTTCGGAAGACATCGGGACAGAGACGATGACGGCGATAGGGACTATCATTCCTGGGACTTATCATCTCAGAAGAAAACATACTATCAGCCCAAGTACCACCAACATCCCTCTCCTTATTCAAAACCAAGCAAATACAAGCGTGGCCACAAGGGGTCGCAATCCGACGTCCCCCGGGATCTACACTTTGACTCCTCTTCCTCTCAACAGTCCCGAGATCCTTACAGGAGGGCGGAACTTTCTAAGCCGTCTCCTCTTGCTCCTGCAACAGATCCAACCGTGTCGGAGAGGCTGGTCGAGCTTAAGGTTAAATTTTCAAAAATCTGCTTTGATTGCCTGAAATTCCTCCCGGCGATTCATCCTATTCCCGGACATGTCAAGCAGAGTGCCATCGCCTGTACCAACAACGTTTATGTTCAACATGACGCATTTCTTCATTTGGCTGAAAAACTTTCTAAAGTCTCCTTGGAGCGCAAACACGAGATCGATCGCCTGAAGCTTGAGGCCATCCATGACAGAGATATCATTAACGCTCAGGACAAAGAGATTGCATCTTATAGATCTCAGCTTGAGGCCGCCCGGCAGAGCACTCAAGACACTGCCGAAGCCGTGACTCATCTGGAATTGACACACAAAAAAGAGATCGACGAGGCGGTACAACGCTGCGGAGTCATAGCATTAGAGATGGACTCAGTCCAAAAGGAGAGGGACGCATTCAGCCTCCGAGTCAAGGAACTTGAGGAGCAGCTCCGCGGAGAGAAAGAAGAGAAAACAGCTGTCTAAGAAGAGTCACAATGATACTGTGACGAAATCGTTGCTACTCGACTCTTAAAATAAAAACTAGAGGCCGATCTTTCCAAAGTTGAGGCGATAAGGAGTGAAGCCCGTGAAGAGGGCAAGAAGATAGCGTCTGCGGACATTGACTCCCGTCTTGAGGCAGCTAGAGAAGAAGGTATGGAAGAGGTCAAGAGCATTTTTGACACGCTAATCGTTGAATTCAATGCATGCGTTCTCATGCATCGAGACTTGACTTTTCTGGACGAGGGCTATCTTGAATCTTTAGCCGAGGCATGGGAGGCCTTGATAGAAATCAGGAAGGTCGAGCACGGTACTGAAGAGATTGATGAGGGGGCCTTGATAAAAGAATTCCTCAAGGGAAATGAGCCTTCGAACTTGTCTGCAGCTAAAGCTATTTATGGCAAAGGCTCCCCCTCAAAGAAAGGGAAAGAAGTTATTACCGATCCATCCGGGGTCATGCCTCCCGCTCATGTGCCTACTCAATCGGCCGATCGACTGATACTCGATCCATTTAAGCAGCATATCGGTTATAATCCGTAGGACCCCGGCCTTGGCGTCCACATTATGTCTCCCATTCCAGAGGGTTAGAACCCCTCGACGGTTGAGAGTCTTCCGAAACCTGGTAGATAACCCTGCACTTTAAGATTTCAAAAGTCATCATTCTTTATGAAGGACTATTGTATTATAATGCTTGTTTTTCATGATTTTGCGCAGGCCGTTCTGATCCTAGGAGCACTCCGAGGAGCGATGCCGCCAAGGAGGTGGAAGGAAAGATAAGTGAGGCCACTCATGCAGGAGAGGCTCCCGGGCCAGATGCTCAGGTGATTGGAGCGCTGGATGAAGACAAATCTGAGACTTCTTCTCCCATCGATGGTAGTTATGAAGTAGAAATTACAGGCGCCTCCAAACACACATCTGAGCTGAGTATGAAGTAGCGGCTTGAGGAGGAGAAGGGAAAAATAGCCAAGATCAAGGTCGAGCCTCGAGTTGTGGATCTGGACGACCCTTTGAATAAGTCGTTGAAGGTCATCCTTCCTGGCGGGTCCAAGCCCATAGTGGTTCCCCGTACTTCTTCAGTTGCTACCCCTCCCTCAAAGAAAAGCACCAAGGATAAACGCTCAAGAGAGGAGCCGTCTGAGAAGACAAGGGAGGTGAAGAAGTCGAAGAAGCACAAGAAGTGATCATTACTCTCGTTCAACGAGAATTAGTTTAAGTTATGTAATTATTCTCATCTACTTATGTAGTCTTTATAAATAGATTATCGACTCTGAACTTTGGAGGGCTTGTAGTAGAAACTTATTTTGAATAAAGCTTAGTTCCTTTTTCTGTCTTTCAAAAGGCTCTTGTCGTCTAATTTTTGTAGATTGTGATCTAAATCCAAGCGGTTGTGAATAATATGGACTTCTCGGTTCACCTTCATATAGCTCGGAGATTCTTTGAGAGTAGTAGTTCACGCTTCCTTCCACGCTTCAAGAACTTAGAATATTTCTTAGCCCGCACATCGGGGACTTAGAGTACTCCAGTCCGTGCTCTGGGGACTTGGAGATTTGAGACGTTTATACTCGAGTCCGCACTCCGGGGACTTAGAGTACTCCAGTCCGCACTCTGGGGACTAGGAAATTTGAGTCGATTATACTCGAGTCCGCGCTCCGGGGACTTAGAGTACTCTAGTCCGGACATGGAGATTTGAATCGTTTATACTCGAGTCCTCGCTCCGGGGACTTAGAGTACTTCAGTCCACATTCCAGGGATTTGGAGATTTGAATCGTTTATACTCGAGTCCGCGCTCCGGGGACTTAGAGTACTCCAGTCCGCACTCCGAGGACTTGGAGATTTGAATCGTTTATACTCGAGTCCGCGCTCCGGGGACTTAGAGTACTCCAGTCCGCACTCTAGAGACTTGGAGATTTGAATCGTTTATACTCAAGTCCGCGCTCCGGGGACTTAGAGTACTTCAGTTCGCACTCCGGGGACTTGGAGATTTGAATCGTTTACACTCGAGTCTGAGCTCTGGGGACTTAGAGTACTCCAGTCCGCACTCCAGGGACTTGGAGATTTGAATCGTTTATACTCGAGTCCGTGCTCCGTGGACTTAGAGTACTTTCGCACTCCGGGACTTGGAGATTTCAATTGTTTATGCTCGGGTCCATGCTCCAAGGACTTAGAGTACTCCAGTTCGCACTCCGGGGACTTGGAGATTTGAATCGTTTATCCTCGAGTCCGCGCTCCGAGGACTTAGAGTACTCCAGTCCGCACTCCGAGGACTTGGAGATTTGAATCGTTTATACTCGAGTCCGCGCTCTGGGGACTTAGAGTACTCCAGTCCGCACTCCAGGGACTTGGAGATTTGAATCGTTTATACTCGAGTCCGCGCTCCGGGGACTTAGAGTACTCCAGTTCGCACTTCGGGGACTTGGAGATTTCAATCGTTTATACTCGAGTCCGCGCTCCGAGGACTTAGAGTACTCCGGTCCGCACTCCGGGGACTTGGAGATTTGAATCGTTTATACTCGAGTCTGCGCTTCGAGGACTTAGAGTACTCCAGTCCACACTCTAGGGACTTGGAGATTTGAATTGTTTATACTCGGGTCCGCGCTTCGAGGACTTAGAGTACTCCAGTCTGCACTCTGGGGACTTGGATATTTAAGTCATTTATACTCGAGTCTACGCTCCGGGGACTTAGAGTACTCCAGTCCGCACTCTGGGGACTTGGAGATTTGAGTCATTTGCACGTGTTCGTACATCAGCCAGGATAATATAATTTCATTTGCCTGTCACAGGATCATCATACGTAGAAACATTAGTAATTCATGGAAAAGATGGCTTTAAGCCTTTATTAATGAAAGTAAACTAAATTGTCATGCTACATGTCAAGATCTAGAAATAAAAGCGTGCTGGAAATAAATGCAACTACTACATGAAAGAAATAGACTAAGTATAATAATCCTGCAAGTGCTCGCTGTTCCATGCTCGGAGGAGTGTCGCACCGTTGACGGTCGCTAGCTTGAAAGTTCCTTCTCCAAGCTTCCGTTCGATGACGTATGGACCTTCCCGTGCGGGGTTCATATGAGATGGGACCGGAAAAAATCGTTTCAAAATGAGGTCTCCCACACCAAAATTTTTTGGTCGGACTTTTTTGTTATAATATTTAGCGACTCTATGTCTGTATGCGGCCGCTCTCAAATTGGCTCCTTCACGTTTTTCATTAATGAAGTCCAACGATTCCAATAAAAGCTTCTGGTTCGACTCGGGGTCGTAATAGGTTACCCGATGTGATGGAACTTCAAGTTCCACGGGTATGACAGCTTCCGTGCCATATGCCAATGCGAATGGAGTATGTCAAATCGCGGTCTTATGGGTGGTCCTGTAGGCCCAGAGCATCGTTGGAAGTTCATCCACCCACTTGCCTTTAGCCTTTTCCAGACGCTTTTTCAATATGGACTTGATTATCTTGTTTATGGCTTCCACTTGTCCGTTGGCTTTCGGGGAGCAACTGCTGCAAACTTCTTCTCAATGCCATATTTCTGACAAAATTCTTTGAACTCCTTGCTTTCAAATTGAGTCTCATTGTCTGTAATGATGGTCCGTGGAAGGCCAAAATGGCATATGATATTTTGTACGACGAAATTAATAACCTTCTTGGTGGTTATTGTGGCCAGAGGCTCTGCTTCTGCCCATTTGGTAAAGTAGTCGACCACAACTATTGCATATTTCGCTCCACCTTTGGCTATGGGTAAAGAACCAACTAGGTCGATCCCCCACATTGCAAATGGCCAGGGACTAACCATTTGCGTGAGTTCCATCGGCGGAGCTCTTGGGATTTTTGCATATTTCTGGCATTTGTCACATCTTCTCACATAGTCTGCAGCATCCTGATTCACAGTTGGCCAGTAATATCCATAATGGAGGACTTTCTTTGCTAATGTCTGCCCCCCAGTGTGGTCACCGCATTCTCCCTTATGGACTTCCCTTAATATTCGTTTTATCTCATCGTGGGCCACGCACCGGAGTAAGTTGGTCGAGAATCCCCTCCGATACATTACCTCATCTTGAATTATATATCGTGAAGCCTTACGAAGGACTTGTCATCTTTCGCTCCATTCTTCGGGTAAGATCTCGAATAGCAAGTACTGCCTGATTGGGGTCATCCACGATTCCTTCTCGATTTCGGTTTCGAACGCGAAATATATCTCCATCATATCTATACTCGAAGCATGGAGGATCTCAACAGGAAACAATCCCATCTATTGCGCATCACCAGTGCTTTCAAATTTTTCCAATGAATCGGCTGCTTTGTTTTGCTCGCGCGGGACTTGCGAAATATCATAATACTCGAGATTCGCTAGCATCTCCTGAACCCGGGCCAAATATGGGGAAAGTCTCTGGCCCCTTGCTTGGTAGTCTCCTCGCACTTGGTACACCACTAGCTGTGAGTCACTAAAGATTTCAATCGATTTTACTCTCAGTTCTTTGATAAGCCTTAAGCCGGCAATCAACGCTTCATACTCGGCTTCGTTATTCGTTGCTGTGAACTCGAGCTTCAAAGTGTAGCAAACTGGTTGGTTCTCTGGAGTTACAAGAACTATGCCAACCCTCGAACAATGGTCGTTAGATGCCCCATCGGTGTACGTCTTCCATCGAACGGGCGGTATGACATTTTGGTCGTTTGATTTGTCAGGCATAGTAAATTCAGCAATGAAGTCAGCTAGTGCTTGTCCTTATATGGCCCTTCGCGGCAAGTAGGTAATATCGAACTGACTTAACTCAATATTCCATTTTAACATCCTTCCGGAAGTTTCCTGTCGTTGGAGTATCCGCCGTAAAGGTTGATCAGTATAAACAATGATTGAGTGCGCCTGAAAATATGGGCGAAGCTTGCGTGATGCAATCACCAAGCAATAGGCTAGTTTTTCAATCCTTGGATAATTTCTTTCTTCCCCCGTCAAGCGTTTACTAACATAGTAAACTGGCTTTTGAACCCGGTCTTCCTCGCGAACTAAGGCTGTACTAATAGCATGCTGGGATACAGCCAAGTATATGTACAACATTTCGTGGTCTATTGGTTTCGCCAATACCGAGGGACTTTCTAAGTGCCTTATAAGAGCTCAGAATGCTTCCTCACAGTCGGATGTCCATTCGAAATTCCTCTTTCCTTTCTTTATAACATCGAAGAAAGGAATACACTTGTCTGTGGCCCTGGATATGAATCGTCTCAACGTGGCCACCTTTCCATTCAAGCTTTGCACTTGTTTTATGGTTCTGGGCACTCGTATATCTCGGATAGCCTGAACCTTCTCCGGGTTAGCCTCGATTCCCCGCGCATTCACAATGAAACCCAGAAACTTTCCTAACGCTACGCCGAATGAACACTTCAAAGGATTAATCTTCATTCCATAATGCCTGAGTATGTCAAACATCTCCGCTAAGTCTTGGATGTGGTCATTTGACTGCCGTGACTTCACGAGCATGTTATCCACGTAAACTTCCATCATTCTACCAATCTGATCTTTTAACATCCGATTCACCAGACGCTGATAAGTTGCTCCTGCGTTCTTCAATCCAAAGGGCATCACTACATAGCAATACAACCCAACGTTTGTGACAAAACTGGTATGTTCTTGATCTGGGAGGTGCATCAGGATTTGATTATATCCATAGTATGCATCCATAAATGATAGTAACTCATGTCCGACAGTTGAATCGACCAGCTGGTCAATCCTAGGCAACGGGAAACTATCCTTCGGGCATGCTTTGTTTAAATCAGAATAATCAACACAAGTTCTCCATTTTCCATTCACTTTCTTCACTAGCACCAGGTTAGTACCCATTCAGGATAGAGGGCATCGTGGACGAACCCAATGGCTTTGAGTTTGTCCACCTCCTCTTTGAGAGCCGCAGACCTCTCCGGGTCCATACCTCTCCTTTTCTATTTTACGGGAACGTACTTTGGTTCTATGTTCAACATATGACTCACAACTGTTGGAGAAATCCCGCACATATCAGAGAGTGTCCAAGCGAAAACATCAAGATTCGCTCGGAGGAAGTCAGTGAGGTTCTCGGCCACCACGGGGTCGAGTTGTGATCCAATTTTAAGAATTCATGACGGGTTATCCCGGCTGATTGGGATGTCAATTGTGAGTTCAGCCGGTGCTTCATTTGTTTCCCTGGGACCCCCATCATCATCTCTCAGATCTATGTCTCTATAGATTCAAGAATGTTGCCCGAGCCAGGGCTCGGGCGCTACTTGTCAATCATTATAATTTTGGATGCGAACGGAGTTGTCCGCAACCTTTCCTTTCTCTCTACGTCGAGCCTCTGTCAGCTCAGCCACATAGCATGCACGACCGGTCGCCTGATCGTCTTGTACCACTCCAACAACTCCGTCTGTTGGAAATTTTAATGTCAGACACCAAGGGGCCAATGCTACCCTAAATTCTGCCAGGGCTGGACGTCCTAGAAATACGTTATATGGAGAGTCAACATCCAACACTATGAACGGTAGGATTCGCACCCTCCTACGCTCACCTTGCCCCAGTTCAACTGGTAGCTCCACATATCCCACTGCATCCATTGGTGCTCCGTTAAAGCCATGGATTCTGGCTTTAGATGGTTTCAAATCCTTAGTCTCCAGCTTCATTTGGTCGTATGCCTTCTTGAAGATGATGTTAACAGAACTTCTGCAATCAATTAGAATTTTCTTCACAAACACTGGCCTGATTGTCGCAGATATGACGATCGAGTCGATGGTAGGAGCCTCCACCTTATCCGCATCTCTGCTCCCTAATACAATATCATCATCCATCGTGCGCTGCTGCTTTGTAGGAGTCCCATCCTCCACATTCGAACAACACTCATACTCCGCATGTCTTAAAGAGTTAGTATATCGCTCCATCTCCTGCCAATTCTTATCCGCAGGATGAGGTCCGCCAGCAATCATGTTGATAAACAATCAACCCACGATTCGAGCAGGTTGTTTTGGTTGGCATGGAACTGGCCCGTGTCCGGGGTCTGATGTCTCTTGTCTTCTGTCTTGTGGGTCTTTGACAAACTCTTGCAGCTTCTTCTGTCTAATCAACTTTGCTATAGCGTAATAGAGGTGTCTGCACTCCTCTGTATTGTGCCCATAAGACTTGTGAAAGCGGCAATACTTCCCAGTTCTCTTCTGTTCCTCCGTTGATTCCTTTGGGCGTGGTTTTCTATGTTGAAAAGTGTTGCAAGTTGACAAATAGATGTTCTCAAGAGATACATTGAGCGGGGTGTATTCATTGTAGGTCGGGATCCTTGACTTCCATTTCCCCATCTCTCTTTTCTTTCCAGGATTTCCACCTCCGGATCCTTTAGACTGCCCAGGCTTGTTTTGGGCGTTGACTTGAGCTTTTCCCGAGTTATCGCTGGTTTGCTTCATGACGATGTTACTTTTCACAGTCTCCTGAGAAGGCCCTGGTGCCTTGTCTCATCTTGTCCATCGAGCTTCCTCCCTTCTTATGAACTGATGAGATTTCGAATAAAAATGCTCCAGCGTGGCTGGGGGCTTTCTCGCCAACCAATCTCCAAATTCAGAGTCTGGATCCACTCCACACATTATCGCCATCAAAATTGCATAGTCGTTTGGATTGCTCACTTCGGTAGCCGCAACATGAAATCTCTGCAAGTATGCTTTCAACGACTCTCTCGAAGCTTAGATGACGCTTGATAAGGACATCACATCCTTTGGACGAGTGGTGTGTATCCTGAATTGTTCTATGAATTTCATTGCCAATTCTTCAAAGCTGGATATAGATCGTGGGGGAAGTCGAGTAAACCACATGGTGGCAATTCCAGCCAGAGTGATTGGGAAGCACCTACACTTGGTTGCATCATTGGCTCTTGCAGAATCCATCATCCATCCGTACCTCATCACATGCTGCCTGGGATCGGTCTTCCCTTCGTAGGCTGGGATGGTCGGCATATTGAACTTCTTGGGGTACTCAGCCTGTAGGATACCATCCGTAAAGGGAGTATGGCTTCTGGACACTCCCCAGTCTTCATTGGTCAAGCCTTGGTTCTCTCTCTTCAACTGCCTGACCATAACTGTTAAGTCCGGAGTTTGTATGGAGGATGGAAGGTTGGGTTCCGCTCCACGGGACCGTGCGGGTTGATGTCCTGCCGATTTGGGTCTTGGAGATTCGGGTTTCCAGTCTCTTGACGGGCTTGATCCTTAGTCAATCGATCTGTGGCACCTTCCTATGCACCTTCATCCTTATGGCGTCTACACCTAGGAGGTTCATCAGCTGAGGTTGAACTATCAGATTCAGAATAAGGAGCAGGGTTACCTCCAGCATTCTCACGTTGCTGCTGAGTGAGCTGAGTCATGAGATTAGTGTTGGCTTGAATCTGCTCAGCAAGTTGCCTTCTACTTTCCTTAATTTCTCTTATCAAGTCATTGAACTCTGCTCGGGAAACGGCTTCCGCTTGGTTTTGGGTGGTGGGCCCTGCACCTCGAGTTGCTTGCGGATTTCTTGATCCGACTTGTTGCACGCTAGCAGTCTCGTGGACGTCTACGTTGTGAGAGGCCGATCTAGTTTGTGGTCTCCCCATGGTAGATTTGTTGGCTGTCACTCTGAATAGAATCAACAGATGCCTTGTGAACGATCTTGGATCTCCTCTAGGGGATTTATGCAATCCAGTAGCTACAAAGCAGATCCTAGCAGCCTAAGAATTCAGCTCTCAAAGAAAGCACCAAAATGTTAGCACCAAAATTGGCCACAAACACCCTTAAGAAAGATTGTGTAGAGAGATTAATGAAGATAATAAATTAAAACAGAAGACAGTAGGTAAAATTGAATGCAGAGAACAAGAACACCAAATTTATAGTGGTTCGGCGTAACTGCCTACGTCCACTTTGAAGTTGATTTTTATTTCTTTCCTTGATAGTTGATTACAGATGCAATCCGTTTTCAATTACTTGAATACAAGTTTGAATGAAAAATAGGAGAGTATGAAAAATGGCAGAGTCTCCCCAGTGTTCCCCGAAAAATGGTCCCTTTCACTGTGCCCCCGCCTCTCTATTAATAGATAAAGGTGGGTTGGACTTCCTTGGTGGACCTGGTAACTGAATACCTCGGCCCAAATGGAGTGGTCTCTGTGCGCCGATCCATAGATGTCGAACAAGGTATGAATGCCAAACAATACGAGAATCCGAACCAGAGTGTTGTGCCAAATGACTAAATGTCGAACCACCATTTCATGCCGAACGAAGTGAGATGCCGAGTGGCGAGTGTATGCCGAGCAAATATTGAAGTTGATTGAGACTGGTTGAATGCCGAACACTTCTGAATTTCGAAAGACCTCGGGATGCCGAGCACCTTTAGGTGCCGAAGAATCTTCAAATGCCGAACGTCCAGAGATGCCGAACGTCCTTGCCTGCCGAATGTCATTTGGTACCGATCACTCATGGATGTCGAACGTACCTTGTATGCCAAACGTCCTTGGTATGCCGAACGTCCTTAGATGCCGAACGCTTCTCTAATGCCGAGCGCTCTTGGATGTCGAGCGCTCCTGGATGTCGACCGCTCCCAAATGTTGAACGAACCTGACTGCCGAACACCCCCCAATGCCGAGTACTCACGAATGCTATTCGAGCCATTTGCGCCGAGCGTTCATAATACCGAACGGAATGTAAATGCCGAACGATCCATAAATTCCCGAGCAATGTGCTAATGCCAAGTACTAAGTTACTTGGTCAAATCTCCAGGGAACAGTTGATAAGAGCTGACCCCTATCAATGAAGTCCGTCGATCAAATGCATCCAACCATGCCGGTTGCTCCATCTTGCCAAGCTAATGAAGTATACCGATCCCTCTAGAACCAATCATGCCGATCAACACTTCCCCTCATCTTTGTCAATCCCTCGTGTAACCATTCAGGCCAATCCATACTTCACCTCATCTTTGCCAATCCCTCGTGTAACCAATCATGCCAATCCCTCTGACCCTGCCAAGCTATGTCGATCCATGCTACTTCACAATGCTACGCCAATCACTCCTACTTTATGAGAATACGCCGATCCCTCATATGCCATGAAGGTATGTCGATCCCTCCTATGCCATTAAGGTATGCCGATCCTCATACTTCATGAAACTATGCTGAGCCCTTCTATGCCATAGAGGTATACTGATCCCTTCTATGCTATAGAAGCATGTCGATCCCTCATATGCTATGTCAATCCCTTAGGTTCCAAGCTAATATCTATATTTCAAGCGCCCTACATCGATTATCTACTAACTCCATCCAACTCTGGCTTCATGTTATTACATGTACTTGACTTATGGGCCCTACAATCATTGCTCTGCACTCAACGACCTTGATAATCGTAAAGCCTGTTCGGTTAAGTCCGCCTGTATACTGCCTTCACAGAAGGTGGGTTAACAATGTGTTTCTTTGAAAACTAAAATTTCAAAACTTTCTCAAAACAAAATTTCCAAAATAAATTCTTTGAAAACACCTTTTTCCAAAGTCTAAGAGATTTCCAAAATAAAATTTAAAAATTCTTTCATAGGTTTTGGACTAAGGAATTGACATAAATTATTCAAATAAAAATCCAGTTTTCCTACAAAGAGGTGAAATGAATGCACCCCAGCAAAAACTTGCTTCCGGACAATTATGATATACAGACTATAATTTCCCACCCATCTAGAATAAATGTGTGTCTCTAACTGGAACTTAAAATCCAATATCACAAAGTAGCTAGAATCTCAACTGTCAAGTCGAACACCTCAAGTCTTCGAGATTCTGCCATATGTCGTTCTGCTCTTTATCAACAGCGCCATAGCATTGCCAGCACCCTGTGGAGTACTTCAGAGTCGGCGTGAAAATGTTAACTCTAAGATATTTCCAACCCACAGTGCTTTGCACATTCCTTCAAAGTGGAACAACAACTACTTCTATTGTCGGAACTCTTAGAATCTAACGTAAACATATATAATATTACTGGATCGGAAAGTACGAATACGTTCTCTCAATTTATCCTAATTCCTCTGATCTACTAACCCAGGCTCTGATACCAAATGCAACAACACATGCCTCCATGGGCCTAAATTTCAACAAAAATCAAAATCCAAGTCCATCAAAGCACAGATCGTTGGATTTGGTACCTCCAATTAAGCATGAGCATTATCAGAGATTGATAGAAATCTAATCTCACAGCGGAAACAATAATAGAATAAGAATACTGATTATGACTACTACTTTGGAATCAGTCATATTTCTTGGATAGCATATTATCACATCGGCATTGAGCATGAGAAAAAAAGAAGACTTCTCCAACAACAAAGCACATCCAACTCCAGTGACTCGTTCCTCTAAATCTATCCTGCGGGTTGTAGTGATGAGGGGTCAAAACAACATTCTAGCAATTGGAAATATAAGTTATCCATATCATAAATTTATACCGATTAGTTTCCATTTAATTGTTATGTCCATTAAGGTTAGTAATTCTGATCTAACCTTGCATTGCACATACGATTACTTACTGACCCCTTTCCAAGGTACAAAATACTAATGAAGCCTTATCAACCACCTAATATTTCCAAACTCATTGGCCACTTAACACTTCTAAATATGAAGTGGGTCTCTATAATACTTTTATAAAGAGAAATAGGCAGACTTTACTATTGAATACTTAATTAAGGTAGACCATATGATTTAAGAACTATTCCCTAGGTGGTTTCCTAATAATGTTGTCAATGGCCGGTGGGTTGTAGCTGCAAAGACCACTAACCACTATTTAAGGCTTTCGACATTTATTATCCAACTATTACCACATCTATCGCCGGTAAAATCATAGCCATGTAAGAAACACCCAGCCACTTAATACCTTTTATTAGAAAATAGGCAGACTTTGGTCATTTAGTATCTTAATTATAGCAGACCCCATCATTTAACCTATTTCAAAGGTGTGCTCCTTAATGGTACTATCACTATTATGACCTTAACAATGTATGAGACTATACCCAAACCACTTATTACCTCAATGAGGACTAAGCAGACCCCTGACCTGTTAACACCTATTTATAAGTAGATCTTTGTCATTTAATACCTAACCCCAAAGTGGACTCCTAACTGGTACTATCTAGCTGAGATTGCTTGGAAATCTCATTGGGCTACTTAATACTTCTTTTATATGAAAGAGGCAAACTCTTCAGTTACTTGATACCCTAAATTTGAAGTGAACCATTCTCGAGATATCTATTATCGCTCTTAATTATAAATATGGAATCTCATTAGGTTACTTATTTGGTAGGAAGGCAGGCCCTGTAGCCACTTAATACCTTAACACTTAAGTAAACTCTTTTAGAGACATCCTTATTTATTTGGAATCTCACTAGGTTACTTAATACTTCCATTTAGGAGAGAGGCGGACCCTACAGCCACTTAATACCTCAAACCAGAAGCAAACCATTATGGAGATATCCTTTACTGCTCCTAATTCCAAATTTGGACCATTTAATGTTTTACAATTAAGAAAGCAGATCCAATCTCTCATGTCATAATGGGTCCTAGGATTAGTGAAATCTTGTATCAGTAATAAGTACACCCGATTGCTGGTAGACTCAAAGTGAAGGGAAGTCATCTATCGAGATACTCTACAGACCTCGCATCACCAACCTACTAAGTCCAATTAACCATTCTAAGTCTTTACTTATATTATCATAGGTAGACATTGGATTAACTTACTGATTCCCTTTTTATTAGGCAATAAGATTTACCTTAAATATTTGTCCACCCATGAATCCTCATTTGATGCTCATAAATGTCAATTTGTCCACGAAATGCTAACAAACATTTCCTAAGACATTTATGTATGATTACAAATTTCAAATTAGAAACCTTTTATATCTATTTCATTTTTACCACTCCTACTAACCCATTTGCACTATAAGATTATTGCAACTCCCATATTTGTTACAATTTATTCCCTAATGTTGGAGCTACAACCTTTTGAATTCCTTTCCCATTAGTTAATTATCCTAAATGTGAATATTACGTGCAAGCGTTGTTGTTAGCTTTTTATTTAATTATTATAAGAACAGTAAATTACGTACAAATATCTACTTTTATCAAATTTATTCTAGTTATACATCTTCAATAGAATTTCTTTTCCATGTTCAATTGATGACCCATATCTCAAAAGATTATTCGCTATAATTCCCATAAATTAGCCCAAAACAAGATTTTAACTTTAAAAGATTATATTGTTTGAAATTACAAGGAATAATCATTTCTTTTTATTACTAAAATAGACGGTGTAAACTACAATGAATTCATACTTTACACATCTTTCTCTCTCTTTTTATGTGCATCTATTACTTGTTAAATCAAACGTTGTATTTTTCTAAAAGGGAAAGAAATCAAACAAATTTACAAATATTAAATGGATATAAATTTCAACAATTTCAAACATAGAAAAGTTTACATTCCAACAAGATTAGGGTAATAATTCAAATTCATAACATTATTACACAACCTATTTCAGATCCGGAATAAATTTTATTCAAATCAATATTCTAAATTCATACTTTTGGAACCGATTTCCAGATAAGTTGTAAATAATTCTAAATCAATTCATAAACAAGAATATGTAGGCGATATTTATTATATTCAGATAATATTCAATTTTTTCCTATAACTCATATGCAATTATCCAATTAGCCATAAAAATCAATAAATACCAATAGGATAATTTTAATATTATAACAATCTATAAAATTTCCTACTCACTTTTTAAAAATGATCCAAATCTTCAAATCTGATGTAGAACATTTGATTCAGCTCCAAATCCTTTTTAATCCAAGAGATATGTATAATAAGGTATATACATACATTAGAATTACAGATCTAAGAAGTGATTTGGGACAGGGAGAGAAAATAGATACATACATACATACATACATACATACATACATACATACATACATACATACATACATATATATATATATATATATATCACCTCAATTATGCATATAGTTGATTCTCTTCTCCTTTTTATTAGATTTCTATTCTTCTTTGATTTGCATGAATATAGACATAAATGTCTTATTTTTATAATTTATTTGCTACTACTTCTAGAAAAATATGAGAAGAGAAGGGAGGACAAGGTCAGAATTTATAGGCGCTAGAATCAACAGAGTCATTAGATTGAAATATGTTAAATCTAAGCCGTACATGGTCTAAGTTTACTAGAGTCGCCACATATGAAGCAGTCGATTGCCCCATTCTTAGAGGTCAACCGTCCTTGATCGACGCTCTAATATGCGGGTTAGCCTCTGGGGCCCAGCTAATAAACTAAAAACGTTTATTTTTCTTATTTATTTATTTATTTCCGTTTCGAATTTGTTTTTCGTCCATGACTTCTTCGTTTAGACTCTGTTCGCAAAACTCCAAATATGAAAGTTGCTCTGAATTTCGCCATGAATGCAATGGTATAAGTTTCATGGTCAAAGTACATCATTTGCACAAATTCCAATTGGAGCCTAATTAATTAACTAATTAAATAACTACTTCCAAATTATTGGATGTTACACACACTGCATAGCTCAACACATTACACTGCCCTGGTCGATGCAAAGAATATTATTGGTCAACGTAATCCGATGTCTATGGATTCTCTACATTGGTACACGATTGTTAATCAAAATTTAGTAAAATAAGTTATATCTAGTCATGCTTATTCTCAAGCTTTTAGTGTACAATGGCTTACCGTACACATTCTCCTCATCTTTTTGTCGATTTCAGCCCTTCTACTACTCAGTCTGTTCCTTCGGACAACCTTTTTATCGGCATCTTCTTCTACTCCAACAACAAGAGTGCCAAATTGCTTGTAACATCCCTTATTTCGATGCTCGAAAATAGACACTATTGATGCTACAGTCGTCCTTATGATTATTTCTAATGAAAAATTAGATCAGTTATTATGTCTTTAATATTAAGAGCATAAAAGATTATAAATTTTCACAAAAAAGTTTCATCATTAATTTGCAAATTCATTACGTTTTAATCTCATAACCCAATGATCAAAACATTTAAATAAAATATAATAATAACAAATAAAATCCCAAAAGCGACATATGAAGATATTCCCTTGGATGATCAAAGTTTTAACCACTTAGTGGGTTATATTACCTGTCACTATATACATCTAACAATAATATGAAGCATTTAAACTACTGTTAAGCTTTAAATAACAGCTTACTTCTGGCATATCTCCGTAAGTTTGTTTGTCAAAAACCAGAAATACCCTACTCTCAACCTGCCTAATTCAAAATTAGGATACCGAGAGTTTAGGAGGAAATCAAAACTTTAGGTCAGATAAAAAGTCCGTTGTGAATAATATTATTCCATTTCAAACCAAAATATTGGTGTTTAGTGAGACCACGCCGCTGAGAGAATCTAATTTCCCTCACTAATACCCTATTAAATAATATGTCATCCATAACGTTCATGCCTCCAAGGTGATTAGAACATAATCATAACATCAATAACATATTATGCATATACATATTAAAATGAATAGTCTATCATTCATAAGGGTCAAAAGGGTACACATTCTCGTAATTACCTAGTCACATAAAATAGTCCATTTAACAGCATAGTTTTCCAAGGGTCACTATGGACCAATATTAGTTTTCTCAAGCCAACTAAAATCCTATCAGGCTGAACGAGGATAAGATATATCAAAATATTCAATGAACTTCTAGTCCATTTAGAATAAAATAATAACATCTCCTAAGATTGGTAGGAGAAAATGTAAACGGTCTTCTAAGAATAGAAGGAGAAATAATAACGGTCTTATAAGATCGGCAGGAGAAAAATATAGGTGAGAAAATTGTTACAAGTTACTCTGGTGCATAGTTCCCATTTAATTCCTAATATCGGCAAAGCCCTATGCATTGGAATCACAGACCTAACCAACAAATGGGTTAACGGTGGAAGGATAGGCCGTGACCCTACCCTATTCTCCAACTAAAATCTGGTTTTGAATATCCTTTGAGTTATGTCTTCCGATTAATCCGGGGAATTCTAACACAATTTGATCTTTTTGATCATTTGGATGCAACTCTACTCATCCGGAAGTTAAGGTATGACCATACACCCCATTGGAATAACCCTAACTAGTCATCGGTTCCTAATTTCCAATGGTCAAAGTATTGTGTGACAGTGTTCAATGCATATGCAAGTATGTCAACAATTCACCATATATAAAAATAACGTATCACAAGGAAGAACATGTAACACATTAGCTACTATTAAAATATGTGTCCATATGATAGCCAATTTATACACAAAATTATTTATTCAAAGTAATAATTTCTTTTATTAACAACTCGATGAAAATGGGCTAAACATTCTTTATTTCCTTTAAAAGCCTATAAAATACTTAACAAAATCATTCTTTTTGTTTAAGTAAAACTTAGCCCAACATAGAGTTGAAAATCTTCCAAATATTATTAAAATAGCTATATTTCCCTTCAACATCATGTGTTATCGAACCTTGATAATTCTTAAGCATTTGCATGTTAAAACATTGACCATCGCATGCCAATATCTATTGTCGACACGTATTAACTTTTATATATAGCTGTTGCATGTTAAAAACATAGAAGACGAATATATATATATATAGTTGTTGAATTTTGATAAAATTAGGGCTATCGATGTTGAGAAAATATAGCAATCGAACCATGACAAGAATATAGCTATCGAAATCTTGAAAAATAGCTTTTAAAAGTTGAGTTAAAATATAGCTATCTGCCCTTGATAAAAACATATTCATCATGGCTTAATAAAAACATAGCCATCGTGGCTTGATAAAAACAAAAGAATCGAGCCTCGATAAAAATATAGCTTTTGAAAGTTGATTAAAACACCTATCGCATGTTGATGAAACAAAGCTTTTGAATATTGATAAAACTGTAGCTATCGCGGGTTGAAATCACATGCTATTGCATGTGATTTCAAAGTAGATAGCCATTGAGCCTTAAACATTGATGGTTGTCAAAGGTTAATAGTAGCATTCTTGAAACACTTTACAAAACTGGAAGTTTGCCTTAAAAAGTACAAATTTTTTATGAAACCCGTTATATTTGTCAAAACCTTGTTGGTCAACAAAAACCTTTCAAATTCTTATAGAATTTAACAATAGAAAAGTTTCTCCATTTTTTGAAAACAATATTTTTCTCAAATTATTCCATTTGTCGCATTTTGCAAACAACCCCTTTTTCAAACAAAACAATTTATATCAAATTCTGAATAATTGAAAAAAACCACAAAAATTCCTAGAAATCAATAATTACTTCCTTAGCATCGTATTAAAATTTTGGTTTAAAGTAATTATTTCTCATATTTTGAATTTTTAAATTCCGATATCATCCATTTTTTCACTTGGAAAATTTATAATGAATTCATAATAATTCAGAAATTTATGAAATTCAAAACCCATTTCCATAATAATATATTAAACATCATATCAAAATTATAGAATGTTTGGAGATCAAAAACTTAGGTAGTGTTTGGTTTTTTCTTTTTAGTTTTGGGTTTTTGTCCATACAAAATGCACAAGACATATGTATATTGTCGAAAACGACTAATTTGGAAAACGAAGTTAACACAGAAAATAATTTTTTTTTTTGGTTTTGTAAAATAACACATGCACGTGAAACAATCGATTCATCCACTGTCCCTCTATCCCTTTCGTCCTCTCATCTATCTTTCTTTCATCCCCTCCGTCGTCCCTCTATTCTTCTCATATTAGACATACATATGGAAAACTGAAAACATAAAATTCATTTTGAAACCAAACATTACCTTAGTTCATTCACATCAAAACCCTTTAGGAAAATTTCTTAAATTCTTAAATAATATCCATAAGCCCACCTGCATGATTATTCAATCCATATGCATGATAATAAAAATTGATATCTACATCAAATATGAATCAAACACGTCAAAAATAAAGAGATGGATGCATATTGTTCATCTTAATTTATTTAAATGATAGAATTCACCTTAGCTTCTTTACTTCTTTATTTTTTCTTCTTCTCCTTAGGTGGAAATAGTGGCCAACCTTATTTTGGTTTGGTTTTAGTTTAAGAATGAGACTGAAATAAATGTAGGAGATGGGAGAAAATAGTATAAGGTTTACTCTTTCATATTTATCCCTTTCTTCTTACGTTCATTATAATTCGTTTATTTAAAACATTCTAATTAGTTCATATGGAAAATCCCACGTTTCCTACATCCCATTTAATTATCCCATAGTTAAATATTTTTAAAAATATGCAATAAAATTAGGGGTGTTATATCCTCCCCTCTTTAAAGAATTTCTTCTTAGAAATTGCGATGAGAAAAACAAAAATAAACACAACAACCATACAATAATGTGAAAACCTGCATCCTGTTGGGTTCGAATTTTTGCTAAATTGAAAAACCTTGTTAGTGTTTAGCATGCATAAGAATAGTAAAGTATAATAAAACATATAATATTGACCAAGGCTAGTACCTCTAGTATCTAGTACCCTTGTCAGTGCTGAGCATGTATAGACTAATACGCTTGTCAATGCTGAGCATACATAGGAAATATATTCTACCGCCATTCCTACTTTGTACCAGCTCCTGCCCCATTAGATCTATCATGTGGGATTGAATCAAGAGTTGGTCAGAGCGATGTTCTAGTGACTGGTAAATTATATACCTTATATACAACATTATTTTATGTCGATTGGTTTCCATTACATTTTATGTCTACATTTTAACTTAGTCATCTTGACTGGACATACGATATGTCCCACCTACTCGAGGTCAACAGTAACTACATATGTCTGTGTGTATATATACGTATGTATATATGTGTTTGTATGTATGTATATATGTATAAGTACTATAGTCTCCCTTTGGCTAAGTATACTTTCCCTACTAGTATCCTTTACTTGCGCCTAATATCCACCATTTGTGTCTAGACTGAATTGCCCGTGTACAGCGAGGCTCCTCCCGTTAGTGCCTTATAACGGCAGTTTGAACTAAAAATGGCACAAACACCCAAGAAGATTATGTAGTAAAGAATAAACTGAAGAAATGAAAATGAAGTAATGCAATCACACACAGTAATTATAATGGTTTGGCAAGCTAGACCTACGTCCACTTGAAGGATTTCATTGATTATAGCACTAATTTGTGATTAAAAGAGAGAGGGATCGGTATAGATCTATAAGTACAAGAGAGTAAGAGCGTAATAGCAGCGTAAAGATTGTTAGTCCTTGAGAAGATGGTTTTGATGACAACAACCTTAGAATAAGATTATAAAATATAAATACTAACATTATAGTTTAGATATATATGTATATAAAGGATTTAACCATGCAAGTACCAAGAATGAAGACTGTATAGTATAGAGATTCAAGATATCAAGATTGAAGACTTCGAGTATCAAGATTATCAAGAGTTCAAGATTTCAGTAATAAGTAATTTAATCAGGAATTTTGTTAATACTCCTAGAAAAGCACTGTCATCTTAAAATCCAATTTATTCATGAAATGGAATCCACTTCGAGCTTGTTAAAGGGATGGAACCCTAAGTAGGATGGAACGTACGAAAAATCTAGTGGAACATTGTTTTGTATCTGCTAACTTTTATTCAAATGCTTTTACAAAACTATATCTTGTTTTCAAAATGATTTCAAAACCTTCCTTTTAAAGGAATCAAAAACATCATCCTGGTTTTAAATACTTTTAGCCTCAAAATAATCTTTATTTTCAAAATCAAATTATCCTTGGTTTTAAACTTTCTTTTAATAATAATATATTTAACTTTTAATATTTATACTTAGATTTAAATATAAAATTTTGTATATATCAAAATATTATTCTCTATACTTATTTATGTATTTTAACTATAGTTAAGAATATTTATAAAGTTTAAAATAGTTTTAATACAAAATAGAAGTTATTTTCAAAGAAAACAAATTATCAAAAATTGCTTTGGCATATCGACAACCTCAAGTACCCCTTGTTGACAAGGTGGCAGTTTATTTCAAAAAATTGAATTTCAAAAGAAGTGTCTATTCGTCATATCCATTCACGAATGGACATGGTTGTTGTTCTACTATAAATACGGGCAGTTTTAAACGAATTTATATTCAATTTTTCTCTAATTTCACTCCTCTTCTTCTTCCATATTTCCTTATATATATTTTTACCATTACTCTGCCGAAATCACCATTGAATCTAACTAGATCATATCTGGTTTGATTCTTTATCACTATCTCAACAAGATCTCAGTGTTATTCAAAGTTATAGGCTTCTTTGTAATAAACTAAACGAGAAAAGGTGTGATTGTAGCCTGTGAAATCAATCAAGCGAGAAAAGGTGTGATTGTAGCTTGTGAAATCAATTGGGTGAACTTGTTGTCTGTAAAATCAAGTATCTCTACCCAGAGGATTATGAATCTAAAGTGGTGTACCTCATGGCCTTGAAATCGAGGGTTGTAATTGTACAATTGCTTTTGAAAGGAAATCCGTACTTGTATGCAGGACTGGATGTAGGTTAACTCCGAACCAGTATGAAATCCGGTGTGTTCTTTCCTTTATTGCTTTTACTTTATTTCAGCATCTATGTTTGATTCTGTGATCACATCTGTGTCTGAATACTGCATACATTTGTGTTCAAATTAACATAAACTCAAAAAGATTTAGTAATTCCTTGAAACACTATTCACCCCCCTCTAGTGTTAATTCTAGCCTTAAGATCCGTAATTCACATTTCTCACATTTGGTATCAGAGCATGGTTTTCAAAGTTTCATAATCTGAATTTTGAAAAAATTTAAAATGACATTTTATTTATAAAATCATTAACACTGTTTTCATATGAATATGTCATAGAATCATCATGATATTGTTGTTTAAACTATATTTAGTTGTTTTGAAAAGTCACTTGATTCTTTAAAAAGTTATGTTGTTTTGCAGGAGAAAAGTTAGTCTAATGACTGTTGGTTAAAAGATATCAGATAATCATTCATCGATCAAGAAGAACAAATGGATATATAATGGCAATCGACAATGAAATGGGTACCAGATCAATACAAAACTTTTGGTTCTCATCTTCAAATTGACTTGATACTGTTTTTCTCTCCATCTGCTTCGCAATGCCACTGGTTTCGTGCGAATCCGTCAAGAAATGACCAAGTTATGGTCAAATGATGTTTTGGTGAACAAAGAGAAAACGGAAGCAAACTGTCAATGGGATTCATTAAATTTCATCTAAATATTTGAGTATTTTGTCCCAACTCCTTTTTCAGGTTGTATTCCTTGTTCCCACGGTCATTTTGATGGGTGGATCATCAAATTTCGATCAAAATTGGGTGAGATATGACAGTTTGAATTGGCTATCCAAAACTGAAAAACTGTGTACGGGATTTTCTACATTTCCCCTACTGATCGGCCTGTTACACCACAATATCATCCAAATTCATTACCAAACTATTACTAAATCGTAGCTCTTGCCTTCCTCTTCGATTTGCCGCTAGTTTCATCCAATTCCATTAAGAAACGAAGGAGATATGCCTTCTAGAAGTTGATAGTATATAGAAAAACTGAAAGAAGAAGAAGAGGAATTTCTATGAAAAGTGGTGACTGTTGGGCCTATTTACAGTGGTTGAAGTGTCCATTCATTCAAAAATCAAATTCAAATTTTTGGCACCAAGTTAGTCAATCTACTAAATCATCTGCATCCTTCTCATACGGTCTTCAAATTCAGCAAATGAACATACTACGTTGATCAGAAAAACGAGCCCGTCGCAATAGAACAGATCTCATCGTCAAATTCTGAAAAATATAAATTTGTGGTTCATGGAAGTGGAAGAACAACAAAGTTAGAAAGATGGAGGAATGCAAAAAGTGAACGCTTTACTATTATTTCATCTTTATTGTTGCATTTAGGAATATATACTTATGCATTTAGTTAGGTATAGAAATTTATCTCTTTTAAGTTTTGATATTTTGGTCCATATATCGACACACCATAATTAAGTTTTTTAAAATTTGTTCCTTTCAAATAAAATCTTACAACTAATTTATTACAACTACTACATAAAAAGGCATACCTTCATTCATGATTTCAACTTTTCTAATGTTATTTTTACTTCTCATACTCTATTTCTTTGAAGATACTAATTTTATATCTTTAAGAAATTAATAGAATGAATTTAGAATGTTGGAGTAAGGCTCTATTTATATATTTCTTTAATTAATAAGATTGCACATCATATGAGACTTGTCATATAAGTAGAGAGTGACATACATGCAAAATGTCACGTGTCATTACACTTTTTCTATAATAAAAGCATTTTTACATGCATAATGCCAAGTGTCATTACACATGTTTTCTCCATAATTTTTTATATTTTTTAAGTGATTTAGTTATATTAACTACTTTAAAAAATTGAGTCAAAAATCAATTAATTACATGTCAAAATCTAGTCATAAAATTAGTGCAAAATCACGACAGGCCGAGAACTTTAGACAGTATTTCTGAAATGTTGTCTTTGCTTTTGTTACGTTGCAAATACGTTTTTATAGCATTTCTGTGCTCGGACACGCTATAGTGTTTCAGAAACTTTATACAGCATTGGTAAATGATGCAGTTTCTGTTTTATGTTTTGATCATATTTTACTACAAAAACTTTTTATAGCATTTTGTAAATGTTGTCTTTTCTATTTGAAACTTTAAACTATGTAAAAACAATATTTAAATTAAGTATTTTTCTCTATTCTTTTTAGATTTATTTTCTAACTTATATTAGAATATTTTAAAATTAATTTCATGTTTGAATATTTTTTAATAATTAATTAAATTTTTTAATGTAAGAGGCCTTAATATAACACATGTTTATTTTAGTTTTTCAATCTTTATTATTTTATTTAATATTTCATTATGATATTTTTTAAATTTAAAAGATGTTTAAACATGTTTTTAAATATTTAAGCCAATAATAATTTTGATATATAGATTTTAATTAGTAAGTTAAGAATTTTATAAACGTGGAAGATTGGATTCTTAAAAAAACAATTAAGTTAAAAAAGATTATTTTAAAGAACTTAAATAAGGATGGTATTAATTTTTATAAAAACCATATTTGATTATATATATATATATAGAGTTTAAATCCATATTTCTTAGCAATTTGATTTTGATATTGAGTTTGATTACTACCTTTCATGAATATGTTAAAGTTTTAATATCATTAATTATCTTTAAACTCTTTTCTTTACTACTCTTTCTGTCTCATTCACTAGTTTCCTTAACCTAAGTCTAGTAATTGGTGTGTATTACCTTTGTTTGGGTGAAGTGATTTATAATAAATAATTTGATATATATAGACACACACACACACATACGGACACACACACAGATATATATATATATATATGTATATATATATGCTTGTCAATTAGATATTACTTATCACTCATGTTTATCTTATAAGTTGAATATCTCTTACCGTAGTGTATATATCATCATATCATTCTGCATATTATTATTATTTTACTTCATTATCATTTTGTTTCATGTTACATATCATTATGCATCCTATTTCATTGCATATTACATCATAAATTACAATGCATGAAATATCATAATTATTTGCATCACAAGTTGCACTTCATTTTGCACATTATCTCATGCTACATTGCATATGTCATACATTTCATACTGCATTACAAACTACATATTCCATACATGTATACATAACGAGTGTATTTTATTTAGGAGGAGTTTGTAGTAATGTCTTATAGTATAGGACTATTTTTTTTATGTTTGGTGTGTTTTGATTGACTTGTTTGACTTGATTGACTTGATTATCTTGTTTGATTTGATTGATTTGTTTGAATTGTTTGACATATTTGGATTTGATGTGCATGTTGATTGGATTGTCTGAGATATACTTATACATATTTTGTATTGAATAATTATAACATAATTATGTTAATGTCTTTCACATTCCATTTACTATACTTTGTTCTAGTATTAGTTTAAGGGGGAGTTGTATAGTTTATGGTTTTAGGATGGTTTTTGTTGATGACAAAGGGGGAGAAATATAAAATAGGATAGTTAGGCATAGATTAAGGGGGAGTTATTACTTTTAGAGGGAGTTATTAGGATAGAAGTAATATTTTATAAACAAAGGTTGTCATCATCAAGAAGGGGGAGATCGTTAGTCCCTGAAAAGATGGTTTTGATGACAAAAACCTTAGAACAGATTATAAAATATAAATACTAACATTATCGTTTAGATATACATGTACATGCAGGATTTAACCATGCAAGTACCAAGAATGAAGACTGTACAGTATAGAGATTCAAGATATCAAGATTGAAGACTCATGAGTATCAAGATTATCAAGAGTTCAAGATTTCAATAATAAGTAATTTAATTAGGAATTTTGTTAAAACTTCTAGAAAAGCACCGGCATCTTAAAATCCAATTTATTCGTGGAATGGAATCCACTTCGAGCTTGTTAAAGGGATGGGACCCTAAGTAGGATGGAACCTACGAAAAATCTAGTGGAACATTGTTTTGTATCCACTAACTTTTATTCACATGTTTTTACAAAATTATATCTTGTTTTCAAAACGATTTCAAAACCTTCCTTTTAAAAGAATCAAAAACATCTATCCTGGTTTTAAATACTTTTAGCCTCAAAATAATCTTTATTTTCAAAATCAAATTATCCTTGGTTTTAAACTATCTTTTAATAATAATATATTTAACTTTTAATATTTATACTTAGACTTAAATATAATTTTTTTTATATATATATTAAAATATTATTCTCTGTACTTATTTATGTATTTTAACTATAGTTAAGAATATTTATAAAGTTTAAAATAGTTTTAATACAAGATAAAAGTTATTTTCAAAGAAAAACAAATTATCAAAAATTGCTTTGGCATATCGACAACCTCAAGTACCCCTTGTTGACAAGGTGGCAGTTTGTTTCAAAAAATTGAATTTCAAAAGAAGTTCTATTCATTATATCCTTTCACGAATGGACATGGTTGTTGTTCTACTATAAATAAAGGCAGTTTTAAACGAATTCATATTCAATTTTTCTCTGATTTCACTCCCCTTCTTCTTCCACATTTCTTTATATATATTTTTACCATTACTCTGTCGAAATCACCATTGAATCTGACTATATCATCTCTGGTATGATTCTCTCTCACTATCTCAACAAGATCTCAGTGTTATTCAGAGTTATAGGCTTCTTTGTAATAAACTAAACGAGAAAAGGCGTGATTGTAGCCTGTGAAATCAATCAAGGGAGAAAAGATGTGATTATAGCATGTGAAATCAATTGGGTGAACTTGTTGCTCGTAAAATCAAGTATCTTTACCCAGAGGATTGTGGCTCTAGAGTGGTGTACCTCGTGGCCTTGAAATCGAGGGTTGTAATTGTACAATTGCTTTTTAAAGGAAATCCGTACTTGTGTGCGGGACTGGATGTAGGGTAACTCCGAACCAGTATAAAATCCGGTGTGTTCTATCCTTTATTGCTTTAACTTTATTTCTGCATTTGTGTTTGATTCGGTGATCATATATGTTTCTGAATACTGCATACATTCATGTTCAAATTAACATAAACTCAAAAGGATTTAGTAATTCCTTAAAACACTATTCACCCCCCTCTAGTGTTACTTCTAGCCTTAAGATCCGTAATCCGCATTTCTCACAAAGATCACTAAAATGAACTTTGCCTTCTGTATTTATAGGGGTAAACCACAAATTTTTTTGCTGATATTTCTCTTGCAAAACCTCGCTGCCAAGACAGAGTCTCCTACGAAGTCTCCACCCCAAATTCACCAAGGATGGGGATCGGTTCCGTAGGGGGGTTCTGTACCGATCCATATGTGTGTAGGGGGGCTACAGTTCTTTGGGTTGGCTCATCTTGTTGTTGGTTCCATGTCTCCAAGGTTGTTTTGCATACTTCCCTAGATGTTTTTTGGTCCAAGCGAAGGATCTCTAGAGGGTCGAATTGCTGCTTTGAACTGCATTTGGGGATTTGTCAATACAATGCATAGAAACTCTAGAATAACACTCGAAATAGGATCTATGTAGCTAGAGAAGAGCGTCATATGAGCAGGTATCACTTTGGATGTACCCTTAGGGATCGACACTGATCCCCTATGTAGGGTGAAGCACTTAGTTAATTCTAGCATGTTATTTTCCTTAATTCTTTCAACAGTCGTCTCATGGTCTTGTCCGTACTTAATTTTTGGAGCCTATGATCATCTCTTTGGCTGCTTGCCTCGATAATTGTCGAGTCTAACTTATCCAGTCGGTCTGAATATAGCTAGGTCAAAGGATGAATAACATTTTCCCCTCAGAGTACATCTTGTTTCAAACATGATGTGCTCTGAACTGAGACAAGTTAGGATAGTCATGGTGGATTCCACTCATTTTTTCGAATGGACGTTACCCATCCGTGGAGTTGTTTACTAAGAGTCATATCTCTAGCTTCTCGCCGCGATGCCTTGGTAACTATCTAACATTACAAATACTAGAAATTATTCTCTTGGTAATTTTCTATGATCAATTCCATTATGCTAACTGCTTAAATTAGTAGCCTCGGTTACCAAAACTGGTTCCTTTTCTAAAAGTTCCATATAAGAATTTATAATTATGTAGATTCAAGAAATTGAATGTGGAAATGCAGACGTGCTGGTACATTCATGTGCACACTATGGTCATTGGTTCCCAAACATGTCAATATGCCTATAGGTCGTCGTCAATTTTTATGTAAATGCAATCACAAGATTGTTTTTTTACATGATAGGATTTGATACCGGTCCCCATAAGGGGAAATCGGTACCGATCCCAAACTTAACCACTTTGGACTCGAATATATCGGGTTGTGCTTGGGTATATAACCCATTGTTTCCACCATTTCTCCCCACTTGCTTTCATTTGTGCCTGCACCATACCCTTGCCTTCCAGGCCACCACTAAATCTTCTCCTTCCAAAGCTTTCGCATCCATCACTTCGACGTTGGACCCTCACCTAAGTGCTATCACAAAATCATCACCTCGCCTCCTTCTTCCAAACTCACCCACAAATTACAGCATCAAATGAGAAGAGGGTCGGAGTCATAAATCTGAAAACCCAATTCGAATTACATTTGAACTTCAATCGCATACATATGTAGGTTATAGGCTATGATAAATGGCAATTTGGATAATGGTAGAAAGGAGGTTGGAATTGGCTATTGGATGGCATTATGTTGGTGGATATTGGTTTAGGGATTGGTGATAGCTAAGAATTAGAGTAGAAAACTACATAAGGGAAGTCCCCTAGGTGTGGGATCAGTGCCGATCCCATTCTTAGGTGAATGTTTGATTATTTTTCTTGTGCAGTATCATAAATGAACGCTTTTGCCTATATGGATACTCGCACATGGACTTTGGACTTGAAGGCATACATATGTATTGATTATAAGCACTATGCTCTTATGTGCTAACGACTGATCGTTGGACTTGGACATGACTTTTATGTGTAACCATCGACGTGAAAACCAGTTGGAACGGTCAGCGATGACGGTCACTCTGGTCGAACCACAAGTTTGGCTATAACTTTCGTATAATTTTGAATTTTATATCAATGCATAACACCACACTAGACTGCACACAGCAGGGATAGACAGGTTAATTCATCTAACTATGACTATCTGCTGGGTTTGATAACTATAGGCTCCAGATGTTCCAATCATTCAGCTACAATGACTGGCGATCAAGTTTCCACTTACGTTGAATAAGATGCTGAGTCAATTTCAGTGACACTTTCTACTCGATACACTCTATGAAAGTGTCTAAGGATCGAGTAATATAAATAATTATCTAAGTTGTAAACTTATGGAGAATAAAAATAAAAGTACACCAGAGATTTTTATACTAGTACAAACTTCATGTTCTACGTCCAGTCCTAGACTCCATTTGGATTTAAACCGATACCCTCTCTTAACCTAGAGGAGTAGGTATTACAATCGCTTAAGCAACTGAACATGACTTCAACTGCCTAGACAACCGAATAGACTTCAACCGCCTAAGGATTCTGCACTAGGAATTTTAACTACAAATTAGAAAAGTATTTGGTTGAGTATGCACTTGAATAGCACTGATAAGTCGATAATGTACACCCTTTCTACAATCTTCTTCTTTGTGGTATATAGTGTACTTTATGAAGAAAGGAAGTAAATTTGATCACAAGAAAATATTCTTGAATAAATAAGTGATCAAGATATAAAGATATTTAGAATTGAAGGCTTGTAAGTTCAATAGCAAAGATAGAGAGAATTAGGAATAGAATAGCTAATCAAAACATCTGAATTTATTTGCTTTATATAGTATTTAAAAGTTGTAATCGTTCATGAAGAGTATGGTGAAGATTTGTGACTGTAACTCTTGAATAAGAGTCTTAACTCTTCATGAAGGAGATGCATCTCTTTAGAAAACTAGCCGTTATGAAGATTTAGCTAGCTGAATAGAGTGTGGTAGCCAGCTAAATCGATGATTTTAAAATCAGCAAGGCCACGGTGCATTTTAGCCAGTTTCGACCAGCTAATATACTCATTCAATCGGCTAAATATTCATGATATTCAAAAATTATGAGTCGGCTGACTTGGTTGATTCAGCCGGCTGAATTCCATTTTTTGTGTTATTATTTAAAATTCTTTATCTGGAAAAACGTGTGTGTGTGTAATACCACGTAGAAGTGATTTTAACAACTTTTAACCTCTAGACACATACTCTATGATAGATAACAACTTTGTAGTGCCATTTTGGTCTTCATTCTGATATGTTTGTCTCTTTGTATAATTGACATCATTTCCTATAAAAGTGGTTTGTATATATAACATATACTTGTATAGTTGTCAATATCAAAGCATCAAAGTATAGGGTTCTATCATTCTCATCCTTTTTGACGATGATAACTATATATGTTTAATTTTAAATTTAATCAATCTTTAGATAGTTCTCCTTCTAAGTGTATACTCCCTCTATTAATATGATCATAAGTTAATCTCCCCTTTTGTCATCAATAAAAAAGAAATAGATATCTATAGGAGAAATATATAAAATCATGTTGGGATAGAGATTTTTTGGATCACATCAAAGTACAACAATATTATAGATAAATAACATTAAACCATTACAAAATATTGACAAATTTGTGAATAACATCACAGACATTTAGCATAAAAAGGATGAACATTTAAACATCATGAAATATAATTCACAGACACCACAATATAATTTAGACATCCAAAAAATGAACCAACAGAGTGACTAATACTTAAGAGATTATGTTTTAAATTCTTAACTAACAGAACATTTGTAACAAGAGGTAAGTTTGATGTACCGTCATTTCTCACATCGCCTTTGCCAATGATATATCCTTTGGAGTTATCTCCAAATGTGACAGATCCTCCATCTAAGTAGATAATGTTTGTCAACATTTCTTTATTGCATGTCATATGTTTTGAGCAACCACTATCAAGTATACATTTTGATATTTGCTTATTTGGTAACTGCAAAAATATAGAATTGATATTAGTACCCACTTCTTTTGTTAGGATCCTGAGATTTAGATCTTAGAAAGCCAAACCCAAGAGGGTTTAGAATTCCTTCTATAAACAAAATTATTATTCCTATGAAAAGAAGTCATAAAAGATTTTGTATTACTTATTTCTAATCAAATGATTATTAGTTTTTGGAATCCAAATCTTAATAGATTTTGAACGATATGCAGTTTTCTTTTGATTAATAGATTTTAAAAATGGTTTACAAGACTATTGTTTTTCTTCTTGATATTTGTAATAAAGAATTATACTGTTTAGGACTAATATTTTCTTTTGTAAATTTATTATATCCTAATCCTTTTTCATTAGAAGTGGATTGTGAATTTTCTGTAATCTTAGAAAGATTTTCTCTATCTCTGTTAAAGTTAGTAACATTTTTGGTAATATAATCTAACTTTGTTTTAAGACTAGTAATATCTAGTCTAGCATTTTAATAGTTGATTTCAATTCATGATTTTCTGTTAACAATGTTTTATTGTTTTCTTTTTGAGTCATGATTTCACTACTTAACATAGTTAGTTGGGAAGAAATATTAGAACAAGATGTTTGTGAAATAACAAGTTCTTCTTCTAATATTTTCGTTTCATCTCTTAACATATTAACTTTGATTTCATTTCTATTTAGCCTTTCTAGTGAATCTTTATACTTTCTCTTAAGATTTCTTACTTTATCTAATAATTCTTAATTTATATCAATTAAATCATCAAAAGTAAGATCACTTACGTCATCATTTGTAGCCATAAAGCATATGCTGGATTGTTTGAATCACTATCAATATCACTGTAGTGGAATCTGAATCATCCCATGTAGTTGAAAAATTCTTCTTATATCTATCGCTCTTGCTTTTGTAGTTATTTCTATCTTTCTTACGATCTGGATAGTCTTTCTTCATATGCCCCTTTCTGCGGCATTCGTATCATTCAAGAGTTGAGGATGATGGTTTGTTATTTCTGTTATTTCAAAACTTTCCGTTCTTTCTAAATTTCTGAATTTTTTTGAAGCTCTTAGCTATAAATGCCATATCATCATCATCTTCATCGGAGTTTTCTTTTTTGGCTTGTAATGCTATTGTTTTTCTATCTTTAGCTTGAACTTGTTTTGCCTGCAAATTGACTTCATATAACACAAGATTTTCTATTAACTCTTCCGGAATTTTATAATAGAAATGTCATTAGCTTCTTCAATTGCTAAGACTTTTTGTTCCCACTCATCCATTAAAATTTTAGGATTTTTGAAACAATATCAAAATCAGTATATTTTTCTCCCAGAGCAAGAAGTGTGTGATATATATCTTAAAATCAGGAATACATCTCACTTACGGTTTCATCTTGCTTCAATCTAAAATTTTGAAATCGGTTCTTAAGCATAGATATCTTGCTTTGTTTAACCTTATCAGTACCCGCATGAGTAACTTTAAGAGTGTGCCAAATTTCATATGCTGAAGTACACATACTAACTCTATTAATCTTATTTTTATATAAAGAACAAAACAACATATTCATAGATTTAGCATTTGTAGTAGCATCTAATTTTTATGTATTTGACCATTGTGCATAAAGAGTGGTAGGTATGAAATATTCTTGTTGAGTGATATTCCAAGTGTCATATCAATTTGCTTGCATGTAAATTCTTATCCTAGTTGACCAATAATTACAGTTTAATCCGCTAAATAGTGGTGGTCGTGAGTGGATTGACCTTCAACAAAACATGATGCTGTGTTATTTTCCATATTACTTGAATATCACAAACTTTGTTATGGTTATAGATGACCTTGCTCTGATACCAAATGAAAGTGACTAAGGATTGAGTAATATGAATAATTATCTAAGTTATAAACTTGCACAATAAAAATAAAAAGTAAATAATGATAAGTAAATAATACTAGAGATTTTTATACTGGTTTGAACTTCCTATTCTACATCAGTCCCAGATACTTTCTGGATTTAGATCAATACCCTCTCTTAATCCGGAGGAATATGTATTACAATCGCCTGAGCAACTGAACAGGACTTTAACTACTTGGACAATCAAATAGGACTTCAACTGCCTTAGGATACTACAGTAGGGCTTTTAACTACAAATAGTAGAAAAGTATTTGACCGAGTATGCTCTTGAATAGCACTGATAAGTCGATAATATACACCCTTCCTACGATCTTCTTCTTTGTGGTATATAGTGTAGTTTATGAAGAAAGGATTGATAAGATGAAAATATTATTGAATAAACAAGTGATCAAAATATAAAGATATGTAGGATTGAATGCTTGTAAGTTCAACAAAAAAGAAAGAGAGAATTAGGAGTAGAATAGCTAATCTAAACATTGGAATTCTTTGCTTTATATAGTGTTTAAATGTTGCAATCATTCGTGGAGAGTAACGGTAAAGAGTTGTGACTAAAAATTTTGAATAAGAGTTGTGACTACAACTCTTGAATAAGAGTTGTAATTGTTCATGAAGGAGACGCACCTTTTCAAAAAACTAGCCATTATGCATATTCAGCCGGCTGAATAGAGTACGGCAGCCAGCTAAATTATTTTGAAATCAACAAGGCCATAATGCATTATGGACAGTTTTCAGCCGACTGAATATACTCATTCAGCCGGCTGAGTATTCTTAATATTCAAAAATTATGCACATACATAGAATTTAACTGGTTGAATTCCATGTGTTTTGTGTTGTTTTTTAAAATTCTTTATCTAGAAAAATGTGTATGTACATATACCATATAGAATAGATTTTAACAACTTTTTACCTCTAGACACAGACTCTATGACAGATAACAACTTTGAATTGACATTTTGGTCCTCATTTTGATATATTTGTCTCTCTGTATAAGTCATATCATTTACTGCAAAAGTGGTTATTATATACAATATATACTTGTATAGTTATCACTATCAAAACATAAAGTACAAGGTTCTAACACTCCGGATTAACAATCAGAACAACCCATATACTCAGAACATATACTAGAAAATTCTCTAATTTTGGAAGCGGATCATATTGTAGACCAACCTCTGATACACTTGAGGATGTCGTATTACGAGAAGATCTAGAGGATTCAGTTGCTTCCAAAGTTAACGAGGCATCTCTACGGCGAATTTATATTAAACATGGAATCTCATAATGCCATACTAGTACCATCTCATCACTAAAGGGCTCATATTCCTTGGGAGGGTTATACTGCTTGCAATAGATATATGTGCCTATTTGGGGGTGTACCACCATTTAACCCATTCATCTGTCGGATGCTTTATTTTATGAGACTCGCTCTAGCTCAATTGCACTCGAATAGCTACGCATTTCTCTAGAGCACATACATGATTTTTCTTGAATTCTTGAATCATGAGCCATTCGAGGGAGATATTTTATTCATCTATAGCTTTAAGTGATGAAGAGATACATCTTGTTCGTTTATCTAGAGCCAATTAATGATTTTTGTATTGTGACCGGTGCTTGGAATAAACTTAGCTACATCAAAATTGAATGGTTTTATGTGCGTTGACCACCGGAGTTACAGTCGTTAGTAGGAAATAAGTGCCTTTTCAAACACTATTATGAAGGGCTTAATCAAGTCATATCCTAATTAACACAATTCTGTGAATTGTGTAGATATTCCTTCGAGACCTGGTGGCAAAGCTTTACCACACTCAGGAACATTCCAGGGGAAGACATGGAGATCAGGTCCCTTACTACTAACGAGCATCTTTCGGACTTCCACTTGTTAAAAGAGGGTCGTAGAACTAGCCAAGTCGGGGACGCTCATGAAGAAGCAGTAAGTGGCTATGTATAGCCAGAAGTAGGTCACATTAGCACTATTATGCCCCTCAGTTCCTAATCAGGAGGTCGAGGATGCTCAAGGTGATGTCGAGGAAGGTGAAATAGTGAGGGATGGAAACGAGACCATCCTTGATGACATAGTAAGAGATGTGAGCCAATGGTCGAACAATCTTCAAATGAGCAACCACTCGCTTCCAAGAGGAAGCTCATCGCTACACTTCACAAAGGGAAAATTTCTAAGCAGCCCATGCCAGCCACCACTTTAGAGAAAAATCCTTCTCTCCCTTCTATATATACATTCTCTAAGCTGGGACTGATTCCTATCGAGATCGGCTCCTTTGATGTAGGGAATATGAGCATAGATGGTTGTCCCCTTCATTTTGATGATGACACCATTCATGTTAGCGTGGGAGAGATCACTCCCATCATGAAGGCTCCAGCTCACGGTCCATCAACAGCACACTCACGCATGCATGCACTATATGGCTCTATATTACACTTGTCGTATGTCCTTACTTATCGAACCTAATTCATTCTCATTTCCTTTACAAGATCCATGGAGAAGAGGAAGTACATATACCATTCTCTGAAGGAGAAAGCATCCCAAGCACAAAGGCCTTGGTCGAGTTTGTACCATCAGGGAAGTGGTCGTAATTATGAGTTAGGAAATCATTCTAGCTAAGATAGAGATGACCAAGACAGAAGCAGATATGACAAAGATCGCTCATCACATGACTCTTCTTCCAAGCATCACCCTAGGTCTAGATCACCTCCACCTAGAGGTTTAGATAGGCAACCCGATCATCACGATTGTATCCTACTTGGTAATACTTCTCGTATTCCAACTCCAGTTTCTATGCTTGTGCAACCCCCGACACCATCTCATTCAAGCCAGTGCATTGATCATCGGCATCACAAGAGTGGCTCTGAAACTACACAACACAAGCCTGGGAAGGAAACTACTATAGCCCCAATTATCTCTGTGGACGAGCAGCTTGCGACCAATGCCTGAATGGCCAAACTAAAGGAAGAATTTTCAACCATTTGCTATGACGGTCTTAAGTTTGTGTTTAACTTGAAAAGAATCTCGACTGACGTCGAAAAGATGACTGTTGATTATGCAATCGACGTTCATAGCTAGTATAATGAATGAACAAATGTAATTGAAAATATTTCTAAAGTATCGAGGTATAGGTAGCTAGAGATTGAAAATCAAAAGCTCATCGAACCCAATAATAGGATCATAGCTCACCTTGATGCTGAAGTTGAAAAGTTGAGGAAACTCAAGCTGAAGTCGAAAAGAAAGTTGGGGTTGCTATAAAGGTGCTCGAGGATGAGAGAATTAAGCATCGAGATGAGATAGAGAAAGCTTTCCACTGAAACCATGATCTGGTGATCGAGAGATATACCACAGATAGAAATGTGGTTGAGCTAATGACCGAGGTTAAGCATGAAAAAAAAAAAGAAACATGAAGCGCTCCAATAAGCTCAGAATTATTGTGATGAGTTACTCGATGCCAAGAAAGAAAGGGATAAAGCGCTTAAATGTGTTAAGGACGTTGACGCACTTTCAAAAGAGAGGTTGCAGCCGTAGAGCAGCAGGCAAAAGAGTGTGTGATGGAGAAGTTTGAACCATTTCTAAACTAGTACAATGCCAACGTGCTCAATTTCCAAAACAAACATGATTATCCTAGAATCCTTGCGCTTGCCTGGAAATGGATTGTTGAAGAAAAGAAAGTTTTCCTCCAAGATAGCGAGTGGATTTGAAGCAGCTGTAGAAAGAAGTCTTAGTAAGGGATAAGCCTATGATTCTGTAGAATGGTTGGTTTTTCTCCATTCGGAGTTGGATGCAATAGAAAAAAGACTTAGGCGAAAGCTCTACGTCGATGGCACAAGATGGTGCAATTGCAAATCGAACACTTAGGTCCCAGACTACTTTCGATTCCACTTCTGATCCTGGGTATGATCCAAAGGGGACCTAAATACACAAGCCTATCTTGCTAACTCCCACTCCTGAAGGAAACCCTACGGCACTCCGGCCCGTGCACAACTCCAAACCAAAGAAAGTATCTCATTGACTTCTCCCGTATTGAAGAGAGTTGACATGTCGCCGACCAACATTGCTAATCTATCTTTTTATGTCCACCAAGTTTCAGATCGACCTCCAATCGTCCCGCTTCCGACTAAGGACTTATCCAAGGAAATAGGTGCTTGTAACAAAGTCTACAACTTCAATAATGATCCCTAGTGCTCTGGCTGAAGAGACTCCCAATCTCAACGAGCAAAGGATTGATGCCTTATTAGATGAGTGGACCGATGGAATTCAAGGTGCTACAAATGATGAGGATGCTGTTACTATTGGAGTCTTTGAGCCCCTGCCCGGTCACACTCTAGGTGATATTAAGCGCAAAAGTCTTTCGGATATGGAGATCAAGCTAAAGAAGGTCGAGACCTTTCCTATTCTTTTGTCTATGGCATTACCAGGTCAAACCATCTATACTCATATATATTCCTCCACCTTGGAGAGCTCAAAGTACTCCCATAGGATTCTCACAAAGAACTTCGGGTTCTCTCCCTCTGCTTGGGGGCTCTCAAAATGAATCTACCGTCCGTTTATTTAGCTTGCCTTTGAAGGGCAAAGGAAATGGAGGAAAAGTAGGAAAGATGAAGGGTGAAAGCTCAGGCGAAGTACCTCCTGTGCGAAAAAGAATCAAAGGAGAATGAAATCAAAGAAGTGAGAATCAGTTTGTTTGGTGTAGATAGAATTACTTTTTAGTAATAGTTGCAGTCTATTTTCGGTTTTGGTCCTCGCTTTTGCTTTTTTTAGTTTCGATAACGCTTGTACTTATTTCTCTAAATTTCTTGTGAATAACAAAGGTTTTTGTTTCGTTAACTCTTTCTATGATTTTTTCTAAGTACTAAAGAAATGTGTTTTCTATTTAATGTACTTGCAATTTATTTCTTTTGTTATTATTGTAGAACCAAATCCTTAGTCTGTTTTATAATTTTTCGACCTTTGGTTGAGTTTAGTCACCTAGGATTAGCGACTTAAGTATCCTTTTCAATGATAATAAGTTTCGATCTTTCCAAACTATAGGGACTAGTTTTAGTCAACCGCTTAGGATCATAGTTCGTACATCCCCATCCAGGATGTTTAAGTCACGCCTAACTCCGAGCATTGATTGAAGGCTCGTAAGTTAGGTCTTGCCTTACACTGGGCATTGATCCTCCACTTTGCCTACTTTGGGCAAGGTGTTAAGGGTTGGACGGTCTTGTCATGTCCACTTTTGTTTATACTTTTGCCCTCATTCCAAGGACAAAAGTTGAGCGAGTGAACGGTCATATCACATTCGTTCTGATTTATAATCTTACCCCCACATCAAGGGCAAGAGTTAATATATGGACTGTCACGTCGCATCTGGTTTGAATTTATACTCCTACTCCTAATCCAAGGAAAAGAATTAGCTGATGCACGGTCGGGTCATGCCCATTTAGTTTATATTTTGATCTATATTCTGAGGTCAAGAGTTGGCAGGTATCTATCTTTAGATACTGAGAAGAAATTCGAGGCTTCGATCATGAACCATAGAAGTTTTAGTTGGCACCTAACTCTGGTACCTGCACATCTGCATTATCCATATATAGATTCATTTGATTCGGTCAAGTCACACTCTTAAGTAATGTAAAGACATAACTTGGGACTCGAAAAGCCATTTTATTCCATAAAAGATAGGAAATGACAGATTTTGAATTATTACACGGCTCTAACCAATTATTAATGAATTTATTTCTAAATGAAATAGCGTCGTAAGTGTTCACTATTCCATGCCCTTGGGAGCGAAATCCCATCTGTCATCGCAAGCCTGAAAGTTCCATCTCCAAGCTTCTGCTCTATTGCGTATGGACTTCCCAGGTAGTCCCAAGTTTCCATGGCCAGGGAAGATTTGTTTGAGAACTATATCGCCTACTTCGAAGATCTAATTCCTAACCTTATTGTTTAATATCATGCGACTTGCTGTCGGTGTGTTGCTGCCCTTAACTCAGCTACATCTCACTTCTCATCGATCATATCAAGAGACTCTAGCAGGAGTTACTCATTAGTCCATGGATTATAGTGAATCATTCAATAAGATGGTACTTCCAGCTTAATATGAATCATAGCCTCTAATATGTAGGCTATGGAGAATGGTGAGTGGCCAGACGTTGGCTTGTGAGTTGTTCGATAAACCCATAGTACTAATGGAAATTCATCGACCCACTTGCCCTCGGCTTTTTTCAACCACTTCTTAAGAATGGACTTGATAATCATATTTACAGCTTTAACCTATCCATTCGCCTAAGAATGTGCCACCGCAACAAATCACTTCTCTATGTGATGCTGGCGGCAGCAATCTTTAAACGTGGTACTGTCGAATTGGGTCCATTATTTGTAACGATTGCCCATGGAACTCCAAAATGGCAGATGATATTTCGAACAGCAAATTTGATTATTTTCTTTATGGTGACCGTAGCCAATGGCTCGGCCTCGGCCTATTTGGTTAACTAGTCCACATGGCATACTTCGCGCCACCTTTAGATATCGGCAACACATCGATGATATCAATTCCTGAAACTGCAAATGGCCAAGGACTAACCATTTGAGTAATCTCCATCAGCAGGGCTCTTGGTATTTCAGCAAACTCTGGCGCTTATCAAACTTTCAGGTGTAATCAACTTCATCTCAATTGACAGTTGGCTAGAAGTGTCGATAATGAAGGATCTTATTCGATAAGGTTTGGCCCCTTGGTTTGGTCTCCACAGGCCCTTTCATGAACTTCTTTCAGAATTCGCTTTGTCTCATTGCAGGCGATACATCGAAGCATAGGGCAGCGAAACCCATATTGTAAAGTACTCCTTCATATACGATATATCTCAAAGCTTGTCGATAGAGCTTTCATCGTTCATTATCGTTCATTCCTTCTCTCTGAAAGGATTCCTCTCTGCAAATAATCTCTTATAGGAGTCATCCATGACTCCCTTTCATGCTCAACCTCCAAGATCCAACCAGTATCCATCTGGTCGATGCTCAAAGTTGATAGTACTTCCATCAGGATGAAGCCCATGAGCTGCGTGTCTCCAGCACTGGCTAATTTTGCCAGTGAGTCGAACTTCTCATTTTCCTCTATGGGAATATAAGCAATTGTGTAATATTCGATGTCTTCGAGCGGCTCAAGGACCCGGTTTAGATAAGTAGTGTAACGATCCTACTGCTATGCCTATACTATTAAAGAACATTAAAAATAATGTCATTTAGTAGTACGGAGAATACGACTTGTTAAGGGCGATCAAGCATGAACATATCTTTAAACCAGCATTGACACATCATACTTACGATTTTATTTAATCTTTGGAATAAAATTTGACGTGTACAGTCTTAGTCCAAAGTAATAATTACAACGGTTTCTCAAAATCAGAACAGTGTATCATATAAACAGTAGTCACAGGTCTGATAAACAAAGTATATATATAACCTAGCCTATAAAATATGACACTAGACTCACGTAATATACATCTCGTATACAAAACATAATCCCATATGGGATAAACTAAAAAGTCAAATGGTTTATCTCCCTTCTAGCACATTCGTCTAACGGCTTACACTTCCTGTAACCAGAAAAGTCTCGGCCTAACACAAGTATTATAAAATAAACGGGTAAACTATCTTTAAATATCCAAAAAAAGTGAGCATAAGATATAATACATAGATATATGACACATACATAAATACCGGTGTTATACATATAAATAAGTCTCAGGAATAGTCTAACACAGAATCCCTTTCAAGTCATATGAATACTTAAATCAAAACACACAAAATAAATCACAAATCCTCAAAATCCATATCACGACACAGAAATCACGAAAACACAGAATAATCACCAAACATAGAAAACGCCGAATAGTTATAAAACCTCGAATTCTAGAAAATAATAATATCTCAACATCCAAAGAAATAAAATCTCAACCGATCATTGAACATAGAATCTCGACCAATCCAAAGATTGAGGAAAAAATCCATAAGTATATTTTTTAAGGATCTATCGGCCCCGTCGAACACCAAAAGAGAGTAAACTCCAATGTGACAAATACTATCACTCTTAGTAATCACAAGAACATAACCAAAACGTCCCATACCGCCTGGTCAAATTCAAGTATTTACTAGAAGCTAGTAAATCTCACTTGTTATGGATATTACTGGAAAACCAGAACTATATTCTCTTGAGGATCTATCGGCTCCCGGCAGAACACCAAAAGAGAATATAATCCAAAAGTGTTAAAAAAAATTCCCAAAGGCAATCACAAGAATTTAACCAAAGCATCCCATACCACCTGGTGAAATTCAAGTATTCGCTAATGGTTTAATAAATCCCACTCAAACATTCTATTCAATTAGTTGTACCATACTCAACAAAGAATAACTTTAGATCATTTAAACCAGTCAATAATACTAAGTCAATTATTAGCATTCCCCATAGTATAGAATTAAGGTCCTCAAAACATTTTTATCTCTAGATCCAAAAGTTACACCAAAAATGCCAAGAAAGCATAAAAATAACCAAGTGTTAAATCCAATAAAAATCTGATAAGAGTTTGTGGTTTTAAAAATAAATATTACAATTTAACATATAGAAAATGATTTCTAAACCCTTTCTTTATATAATTACTTTCAAACTATTCATTATAAAAATCCATTAACTCAATTATTTCTCAACTATATATAAATATATTTATCCTTAGATAAAATATTCCATAATTCTAATTTTATATCAAACTTATATATATATAGTTATTTCAAATCCCTATTTAAAAGATCTAAATTTCATAACTCTTAATCCAATATATATATATATATATATATATATATATATATGTATGTATTTATATATAAGTCCATTCACTTTATAAAAACCATAAATACTTATATTTCCAAATCCATATGTATTTAAGCCTTAAATTAGAAATAACATAGTTTATATTTCAAAATAATTATTATTATATAAATAATAAATAAATATATATTCTTTATAAAATAAATAATTTTATACTTCACTTTTTTTAGAGAAAATAGTTTGATTTTAAAATCGACCATTTGAAAACTCAAGTTAAAAGTGTGGGATAAAAATTGTGTTGTACCATGAACCCATAGGACAACACTTTGGTATTAAAACACCAAAATGAATTCACAAATTTCTAAATCAAAATCCGAAAATAACATTGAAATTGGCATGAAATAAGATATTAAAAACAAGCAATTATCAACAAGGAAACAAACGGGCGAACAGATGAGCGAACATGTGCGAAAGGGAGACCAAGCGGCCTGACCTGGGACTCAGCCTAGGTCACAACTGGTGCACTGGTCTGGTGGGACCGATCCACTGGTGGCAATACCTGGGTAGAGCCCCAAGCGATGTCGATTTCCTTACATCGATCTGTTGGTGCTTATTTCTACTGCGTTGATCAATTTGACTAATGGAACATTGATTTAGCTAGCATTCTGGCATATAAACAACAACAATTGGATGTCATTCAAGGTCAAATGATGTGGGTTTTTGGAAAATAGAGAATCAAAGTTCATATGACAAGAAAATCAACACAAAAATTGAGATTACATTCACTATATATACACAAGTTATTCAACAAACAATCACATGCATCCAATATCAATTTAGAGATAAGTTGTGCGAGTGCTAACTCATATTTATAGACTTGAACTAAAGCTAAGAACTTGAATTCATCTAGGCTAATACCTTTTAGCAATTAAACTTGGTTGATTTCAAAAATTGGCATAAGCACAATTACTAACTAAGAAGAAAACTAAGATTAAAACAAAATTAGATGCAACATAGGGTAGTAGAGATTACCTTAGCTTAAATTTCTAATTATTAATCATAAGCCCTTTGCTTTTCACTTGATTTTGGGATTTAATTTATGTTCTAGGGTTTGAATTAGAGAGGAAGAAGCTCCAGATTATTAGTTAGAGATAAAATGAGAAAGGAGTGAATGTATTCCCATTTCCTCTTACAATATCATCTATATGTGCCATATGGGTATGACACAGACCCAATAAGGAAAAGTGTTACTAATTTCTATTGTTTTAGTTATTATAAAATACCAATTTACACTAAATAATGTTTTATTTATCCTATTTTGATTTCTCAAAATTTACCAAAACAATCTTAGTTAAAAATCCTCATTTCTGTTAATTGAGATACTTTATAAAATCGAATATAGGCATTAGGAATAAAAAATATTCTTATTATTTTAATAAATTATTAATTACAAACAATCTCATTTTAAACAATAAATCTCAATATCGATATTTTGCTAAACATTACAACATTGGTTGAAATAATTTGAGACGAAAAATATTTTATAACAAATCTCCACTTATAATAAATAAGTGAATAAAACTTTATACTTCACATTTTTATATTACAATTTATTTTCATATATTTAATTATCATAGTTTCCTAAAATTGTTCTTATATTATTAAATATAAGAATCAAGTTTCATAAAAGGTGAATTTCCAATTTATTAAATCCCAAATCCATTTTAGTTTGGAAATTATATCTAATAAAATTACCAATTTTATCTTAAGATTAGTTAAAATAAAAAAATCATATTTTTTAGTTTAATTCCAAGTAATCTCGACCAGAGTTGCTACAAACTTCCCCCTTAGAGAAATTGCTTCCTCGCGATTTCGATTCAGAGAAAAGTCCAACATAAAAACATGTATTCAAAAGTCCCTTCTTTAAGTTTAACGAATACCGCAAAAATAAAACATTATTTTAATTTATACTTTAATTTATAAAATTTTAATATATACTCCTTCCTTATTTTCTAATTGGAAAATAAGTTCACACGATTATTTTACTTAAATCTTTGAATTTTAATTATTACTCCAAATAACTCATTCCAAAAAAAAAATTAATTTTCAATTATAAAACCTAAAACATCAAATTATTAAATTCCAATTTCGATTAAATTACAAAACTTAACATCCATCTAAATCATAAAATGATGCACACATTAAATCGAAATCATCACACACAACTTATCATAATATGTGTGTGTGTGTGTGTGTCAAATGAATGCACATAATTACATATATCAAATAATATAATAACGTTGCCTCGCCATCTATTTATAACAAATCATTTTGTCAATTGGCTGCGATATTCTTCATGAAATCAATATCGCCTCACCACTGATCTCTGCTATTGTTAATACTTAGTGGTTGCATACGCCATTTGAAACAGCACATATAATGTATTTTTATAGTCTCATTATAATATCGTAAACTACCAAATTTTTTTAACACATATATGCATATAAATAATTTTTTGCTTAATTTACTTTCCAAAATATCATTTTATAAAAGATTTTATTTTACAAATAATAATATCAAGTTCAATATCATTTACTTAACACTATTTTCAAACCCTAGTTGATATTTTCTTTCCAAATAACCATATACCTCATTATATTTTGTTTTGAAATATTGTTTATATCCAAGATATTTACTATTAAAATTTATCATACTTTTATATATATGTATACGTATTTTTGACAAAATATCTTTTTTATTCCAAAATTTATTACATATGCATATGATTATATTTTTTCAAAACATTTATCCCATTCTTAAAATAACATTCAATTTATTTAACACTTTATTTCCTACTTAAATATTATTTATAATCGATTCACAATTATTAATAACACTAAACACATATAACTCAAAATTACTATGTCTGATATCTCGTCAAAACGTTTGGAAATCCTTATCGACACCATAGTGTCCCATGTCTCGACCAAAATTCATAAAACACTGAATGGATGATTTAACATAAAACAAATTTAAAAATTTAGAATATATAAATTCTTATATAGAGGAAAATATTTTAATAACAATTCAATAATGTAACCAATCACCCATGCATACATCATCCAATTTAATACATTTAAAAACAGTTAATTATGGTGCTCGGCGGAAATAGTCTATCATTTTTTGTTGGGCAACTCTGATCACTAACGGATCAGAACACTAATACATCACATGAATTTTTTAAAAATCATTTTATACTAATAATTTATAAAATAATTCAAAATTTTCACAAATACATCCTAATGATTATTCCCTTAATCATTTTATATTCTTATCCCTATACAGATAATTAGTAAAAATATCTACCACACACCCCAAGGGACAGGACTCTATGTTATTCCAGGTCTCGAATTTGTGATATTATATTATATTATATAATGCTCTAACTCAGCTCTGATTCCAAACTGTAATGACCTCAGCGCTATCTCTATGTTATTAAAGAACATCAAAAACAGTGTCGTTCAATAATACGGAGAATACGGCTTGTTAAGGACGACCGAGTTTGAATATATTTTTAAACTAACACTGACATGCCATACTTATGGTTTTACTTAATCTTTAGAATAAAATTTGACATGTATAGTCTTAGTCCAAAGTAATAACAATAACAGTTTCTCAGAATCAGAAAAGTATATTATATAAACTATAATCACAAATAACAGTGGAAAAATAAACATCATATACATATAAAACTGAGAGTCAATAAAATATAACACTAGAATCACATAATATACATCCCATTTTCAAACACAAAATCCTATATGTGATAAACTACAAAGTCAAATGGTTTATCTCCCTTCTCGCACATCCATCTAAAGGTTTACACGTCCTGTAACCTGAAATTTTTTGGCCTGGCCCGAGTATTATAAAATAAACGGCTAAATTATATCTAAATATCCAAAAAAAGGTGAGAACAAGATATAATACACAGATATATGACATACAGATAAATACAGGGGTCAAACATATAAACAGGTCCCCGGAATACTCTAACACAGAATCCGTTTCAAGTCATACGAATACTTAAATCACAACATAAAAAATAAATCGCAAATCCTCAAAATCCATATCAAGACACAGAAATCACAAAAACACAGAATAATAACCAAACATAGGAAACACGGGATAATCATAAAACCCTGAATTCTATAAAATTATAATATCTCAACATCTAGGAAAAAAATCTCAACTGATCGTGGAACTTAGAATCTTGATCGATCACAAGGATCGAGGAACACAGAATCTTGATCGATCATAAGGATCAAGGAAAACAAAATCTCAACTTATCATAAGGATTAGGAAAATTCCGTAAATATACTTCTTAAAGATCTATCGGCTCCACCGAACACCAAAAGAGAATAAACTCTAAAGTACCAAATATTATCACTCTTAGTAATCACAAGAACTTAACCAAAACATCCCATACTGCCTGGTGAAATTCAAGTATTTACTAGAAGCTAATGAATCTCACTTATTACAAATACTACTGGAAAACCTGAACTACATTTTCTTAAGGATCTATTGGCCCCCGAACAAACATTAAAAGAGAATATAATCCTAAAGTGTTAAATACTTTCCCAAAGACAATCATAAGAATATAACCAAAGTGTCATGTAGAAATTCAAGTATTTGCTGATGTTTTAGTAAATCCCACTCAAACATTTTATTCAATGAATTGTACAATATTCGACGATGCGTTACGTGAGAGCATTTAAGCCAATCAATAACACTAAGTCAATCATTAGTATTCCCCATATTATAGAATTAAGGTCCTCGGAAAGTTTTATCTCCAGATCTTAAAGTTACATCAAAAATGCCAAAATAGCTTAAAAATAGCTATGTGTTAAATCCAATGAAAATTAGTTAAGAGTTTATGGTTTTGAAAATAAATAATATAACTTAACATATATAAAAAGATTTCTAAAACCCTTTGTTTATATAATTGCTTTCAAACTATTCATTTTAAAAATCCTCAAACACGATTATCTGTCAACTAGACATAAATATATTTATCCTTAGATAAACTAATCCATAATGCTAATTTTATATCAAAAATACTTTTATTTATATAGTTATTCAAATCCCTATTTAAAAGATCCAAAGTTCACAATTGTTATTCCATAACCCATATACATACATATATATACACATACTACACACACGCACACGCTTATACATACATACATACATACATACATACATACATACATATATATATATATATATATGTTCATTTACCTTATAGAAACCGCAAATACTTATATTTCCAAATCTATATAGGTATTTAGGCCTTTGATTAGAAATAACTAGTTTATATTTCAAAATTATTATTATATAAATAATACATAAATATATATTCTTTATAAAAGAAATAATTTTATACTTAACATTTTTTAGAAAAAACGGTTTGATTTGAAAATCAGCCTTTAGAAAATTCTAGTTAAAGTTGTGCGACAAAAATTAGGTTGTACAATGAATCCATATAACAATTCAAGGTATTAAAATTCCAAAATGAATTCACAAATTCTAAATAAAAATTCGAAAATAACATTGAAATCAGCATGAAATAAGACACCAAAAGCTAGCAATTATCAACAAGGAAATAAACGGTCGAACAAAGGAGCGACCAGGTACGAACGGGAGGCTAAGCGTCATGGCCTGTTTATTTTAGGTCATTTGGAGTTTTTATGTTTGTCTCGAACTGTTTGAGATCAATATGGAATGAAAAGGAAGGCCACATGAGGCTACATTCAAATCTCAAGTCGTTTGGAGTTTCTATGCGCAAGTTATGGGCAAATTACTTCACTTAAGAAATGGATCGTATAAAAAGGATTGATATAAAAGGTATCAGCATATTTCAGTCAAACAAATATAACTCAGTCGAAAACAATCAATATCTCAAAATCCATAAGTCCAATACACATGAAATTCTGTTAGCACAATGTGGGACCCCTAGGAGCCTACCTTAGGGATCGCACATCAAAAGGATAAAGAAAGAGGGATCGACCCTCTTTCCATTTAGCGATTGGCTAAACCCAACTATATAGCAAAAATCGATCAATATCTCAACATCCACACATCCAATTGACATGAAACTTGGAGGACAAGCTAATTACAACTTGTGGAACACTCCATAGGGATTCCATAACATTTGGAGCAAGTTGGAGGGATCGGTACCTATCCCTCCATAGGGATCGGCTATAGTCAGCCTTCACAACATATTGCAACAAAGATTAATCAATAATTCAAGTTCTATTAATCTAATTAGCCTGAAATTTGGAGGCTAAGCATAATACAACATGGAGAAGCTCCCCTAGGGATCACATGGTATTTGGAAGAGGTTGGAGGGATTGGCAGAAACCAAAATTCAAGCAAACTACTTCACGGAAAATGCGATGTCTCACAAACCGTATGTCGGAATTGCATGAAATTTAGGAAGCAGGTAGCTAACATCATGGGGCACCCCTCATAGGGATCATAGACCATTTGGATGCACTAATAGGGATCATTATTGATCCCTATTGTGGGCTTTAATGGATCTGGAAATTTTTGGGTGACCTCATCTTGGTTTCCACAACCTTCTGTCAAAATTTCAGCCTGATCCGTGCACTTCTTCCCTTATAAATACAACAAGCATCGCATTAGAAAACGTGATCTTATTTTTGCTTCTCTTTATCTTCAACCTATTCTACACTCTTCCAATTTTATTCTTGGATTTTGAATTGTAACTGCAAACGAACTTCAGTATAATAAAAAGAATTATTTAAGGAGTGGACGTAGGCCAGAGTTAGCCGAACCACTATAATTCTTGCCTCTTTTTACTTTCTTTCTAATTGTTTTAATTTTGTTCTTCATTTATTTTCTTCATATTTCTGTGATTGGATTGGATATAGAAACTTTTACATAATTAGGTGTTGGTGGCCGATTTTGACGCCAACAACATTTTACTAAACATTACAACATTGGTTGAAATAATTTAAGATGAAAATATTTTATCACAATTCACCACTTATAATAAATAAGTGAACAAAACTTTATACTTCACATTTTTATATTACATTTTATTTCACATATTTGATTATCACAGTATCCCAAAATTAATCTTATATGGTTAAATATAAGAATTAAGTTTCACAAAAGGATATTCCCTTTTTCCAATTTACTAAATCCCAAATCCATTTTAATTTGGAAATTATAACTAATAAAATTCCCAATTTTATCTAAACATTAATTAAAATAAACCAAATCATATTTTTAAGTTTAATTCTAGGTAATCTCGACCAGGGTTGTTACAAGGAGCTATTCTTGCTCATTTTGCTTGAAACTCTTTCCGGACTTGGCAAACCACCGGTTGGCGGTGTAGAAAATGTGCAAAGTTTAATCCCATATGTTTGACAATCTTGAGTCCTTCAATCAAGGCCTTATATTAAACTTCATTATTTTTTACTGAAAAGTCAAGCTTTAAGGCATTACAGATCTGGTGTTTTTCGGAGTGAAAAATACCACTCCAGCATCGGAACAACATTCATTAGATGCACCATCCATGTACATCTTTCGTCCAGTATCTTTCTGAACACTACTCTTTGGAGGATCATCTCTTGTAGTGAATTCAGCTATGAAATCTGCTAAGGCCTGTCCTTGGATTTCTCTTCTAGGGTGATAAGTTATATCGTATTGGCTCAATTCAATGTTTCATTTCAATAGCCTTCCAGAAGTCTTAGGTCGCTGCAAGACTTGTTACAAAGGCTGGTCGATGAGAACTTTGATCGGATAAGCCTGAAGTAAGGGTGGAGCTTCTCCAACCTCGGGTAATTTTTTCTGCTCTTGTCAATCGCTTACCGATATAATTGATCGCTTGGTAAATGCGGGAATCCTCGTGTATAAGTGTAGGGCTCAAAGCATGCACTAACACTGCTAAGTTACAAACAAGTCCTCGTCATTTACCGGCTTTGAAAGGATGAGGGTCTCTCTAAGTGATTTGTTGGAGCTTGGAATGCATCTTTAATCTCATGATTCCATTCAAAGTTCCTTTTACCCTTCTTAATCTCCTCAAAGAAAGAAATGCATTTATTTGTGGCTTTGGAGATGAACCGACTTAGGGCAGCGACCTTCCCGTTCAAGCTTTGGTCGAGGCTTCGATCTATATCAATGCCTCAAATTTCTCTGGATTTGCTTCACTTTCACAGGAGTTCACAATGAAGCCTAAGAATTTCCCTGACGCAATGTTAAAAAAACATTTCAAGAAATTGAGCCTCTTTTCATACTTTCAAAGGATAGCAGACATCTCCGCCAGATTACTAACATAGTTTCTTGAACGTCGTGACTTCATAAGCATGTCATCCACATAGACTTCCATCGAGCATCCAATTTGGTCTTTAAACCTCCAGTTTACAAGCCTTTGGAAAGTTGCTCCTGCGTTCTTTAATCCAAAGGACATAACCATGTAGCAATACTATATGAGGTCAGTTATGAAGCTGGTGTGTTCTTGATTCAGGACTTGCATCAAGATTTGTTTGTATCCAGAGCACGTGTCCACAAATGAAGTAGCTCATGTCCAGCTCTTGAGTCCACCAGTTGATCGATCCTCAGAAGCGGGAAGCGGTCTTTTGCGCATGCCTTATACAAATCAGAATAGTTAATGAATGTTATCCACTTCTTGTTTGCTTTTTCACCAAGATAAGATTAGATACCCACTCCGGGTATAAGGCATCATGGATGAAGCCGCTGTCCTTCAATTTATCCACCTCTTCTTTGAGTAAGTCAGATCTCTCTGGACCCAGGCTACGGCATTTCTGTTTCATAGGAATGCATTTGAGATTTATATTTAATCCATGGATTTCTATCTCTAACGAGATCCCACACATATCCGAATGAGTCTAGGCAAACACATCTGGATTTGCCCAGAGAAAACTAACCAACTCCTTCATCACTTTTGCACTGAGGTACGATCCGACTTTAGGACCTAATTTTGATCATCCTAGCTGATCAGATTAGTGATCGTCAACTCAACAGGAGCTGCCTTTCCACCTTCTAGCTCTTTACACCAGTCCATGTCATCATGGAACTGACTAGGCTGCCCGGGCCGAGGCTCAGGCTGTAGTTTCTATGCGTTCAAAGCATTAATGTAGAGGGTCCCCTCTGCATTTTTTCCTCTCCCTTTGCTTTGCCTCCTTTAGCTCAGCGATGTAGCATTCGTGGCTAGTAACCTGTTCTCCCTGGATAATCCCTACACCATTCTTTGTAGAAAACTTCATAGTCAAACATCAAGGTGTTAAAGCCGCTCTAAACTCAGCTAAGATCAGTCGGCCTAGAAATGCATTGTGAGCCGAGTAACTATCCAACATAAAAAAGGCACGACTCACACTCACTTGCGATTGCCCTCGCCATGTACCATCGGTAATTCTATATATAAAGTCAGCTCAATAGTCATCTCATTGAACACCTGTATTTGAGATTTACAAGATTTCAAAACTTCTCCTCCAACATCATTTGATCATAAGCCTACTTAAACAAGATATTGGTTGAACTACCACAGTCAACATGTACTTTCCAAAAAATAGGTTCTGACCAATTATGGTTGTAATCACAAGTGGGTCAATAGTTGGAACTTCCACTCCATTTGCATCTCTATTCTGGAAAACAATATCAATAGTCATAATTCTGCATTGTTTTTAGAGTTTCATCTTCAACAGCAAAGCAACTTTCACTCTCTGCATATTTTATTACTCCAATGTATCTATCCATCTCAATCAGACTCTTATCAGTTGGGTATGGCCAACCGATAATTAGGTTAATCAATAATCGTTTTTTTGGCCGCCTGAATACATCAACACCAGGCTCAGCTTGTCCCATTGGGAAAACGACATAGGGGTGTAAGATTTTCCTTGCCCACCATTATATGGGGCTTTCACACATTGCTGTAACATTTTCTTGCAAATCAACTCCTCAATCATATCTTATAGGTATCTACACTCATTGGTATTGTGACCGTGGGTTTCATGGAATGTGCAGAACTTTCCTGACTTTCTTTTCTTCTCAATCGACTCTCTTGGAGCTAGCTTTTTGTACTGCTCAACATTTTGAGTTGCCAAATAGATATTCCTTATCGAGTTGTTCATTTCAGCATAACTATCATACTTAGGGGTCCTAATTCGACTCCTTTATCTGGCTTCTTCTTCTTAGCCCCATTATCACTTCGTTTTCGATTATTTTTTTAGCTAACAACATTGACATCTACATTTCTAGAGTTTCCTCTAGACTACTTTATAGAAACATTGGCTTACTACAGCTGAAATCCCAACCTCGGTTCTTCATGGAAGTTTGCATGCTTTTTCCAAGTGTAAGTACTCATTGGTTTTTCTATAGAAAGCATCAATTGTCGATGGGAGCTTCCTTTCAAACCATTCCCCGAACTTCGTAATGGGATGAATCCCCTTAATCAACGCCATTAGCACTATGTCATCCTTGGGATCTGTAACTTCTATCATAACCATGTGGAACCAATTTAAGAAATCCTTCAGCGACTCCCCATCAGCTTGGAAGAGATTTGACAAAGACATGACATATTTTGGACGTGAAATATGTAAGCAGAATTGCTCTACAAACTTCTTTGACAACTCAATGAAAGATGATACTGACCTTGGCAGAAGTCGAAGGAACCATATCTTAGCTACTACTTTTAGGAAAATTGGGAAACAACGGCATTTCACAGTATCGAAAAATAAAAAGATCTGGCTGAATCAATATGCCATTCATATCTCATCAAATTTTCCTAGGATCCGTCATTTCTTAATAAAACGACATAGCTTGCATTACGAATCTCCGAGGGTATCTCCCATGTAGAATGTTCTCTGTAAACGGATTTCAATTGGGAAAGGCATCCCAATCATCATCGCTTCTGAAATGATTTTTGCTAACAAGTGTCCTAACCATATCCTCAATGTAGTCTGGGTCAACATGTTTGACTAAATGGTAATAATTGGGCTCCGCCCCGAGGGCTCATATTTCTATTGTGGATGTAGTCCCCCTTGTTTGATTCCCATGAGTTGTATCATCAGCATCAGCATGATTCTTTATATTCCTATTATCAACAACACCTCTAAAAGTCAAATCCATGCTGCCATACAAATGGTGTGCTCTGGGCCCACCATTAGATGGCTCGATACCGACCCCTACCTTTGGGTCGGTACCGATCCCCAAACTTGAGCTTGAGGCTCGTCCTGTTCATTGGGGAGATGTTCCAATAGCGTTTTGAGTCCTTTTCTGCTTCCTATCCCTCCGTCATTGCTCAGATAATGAGGAACTTACCAACTCTAAAATAGAATCTCTTCTACTTCTATTATGACTATTCAGAGTTAGCTCGTTCAGTAGTCTCAAGCTTTTCTGCATCATTTCATTTATCTCATTTTGATTAGCCTGGAATCTATCTTCCATCTGCTTCATCATCGTATCCATCTTCATTCTAATCACAACTTCAGTTGGAGTTTGGATCTCATGTTGAGTTGGTTGGATAACTCCATGTCCATGTTGAGAATTCTGAATCTCAGCTTTAGTAGTAGATCTGGAATTGATAGAACGATATCTCTTCTTGATCGGGCCATTACAAATAGCTTCTCTTAGATTTTTGGAACGCTAAGTAGTAGAAAAGAAGATAGGTAGACTCGATCTATCTCTGGGAATTAGGAAATCAATAGTAGATGACGGATCCAACTAGCCTAAGAATATCGCTCTTAATGAAAGCACCAAAAATTTTGAATCAAAAATAGCACAAACACCCAAGAAGATTATGTAGTAGAGAATAAAATGAAAACTGAAGTAATGCAATCACATATAATAATTATAATGGTTCGGTAAGCTAAGCCTATGTCCACTTGAAGGATTTCACTGACTATAGCACTAGTTTGTGATTACAAGACGGTGGATTGGTATGGATCCATGAGTACAAGAGAGTAAGAGTGTAATAGCAGCATAAAGATACCTAAATGAACTATGCCTTATGTATTTGTAGGGGTTAACGACTAAATATCTCATTGTTATTTCTCCTACAGAACCTCGTCGCCAAGACCAAATCTCCCAATAAGTCTCAACCCTAAATTTACTAAGGATGGGGATCTGTAACAACCCCTATAAGGGGATCCCTACGTATGTAGGTAGGGGACCTGCAATTCTTTGTGTTAGCTCATCTTGTCATTGGCTCTCCATGTTTCTAAGGTAGTTTTTCATGGTTTCCTAGATTATTTTTGGCGCAACCAATGGATCTACAAAAAAATTGAATTGTTGTTATAGACTGCACATGGAGATTTGTCAATACAATTCATAGAAACTCTGGAACAACACTCGAATCAGGCTCTATGTAGCTAGAGAATAGTGTTACAGGAGTAAGGATCATTCTTGATGTACCCTTTGGGATCGACACCAATCCTCTATGAAGGGTGAAGAACTTAGCGAATTCTGGCATGTTGTTTTCCTTAATTCCTTCGACCATCGCCTTGTGGTCTTGTCTGTACTTGGTTTCTGGACCCTAGGGTCATCTCTATGGCTGCTCGCCTCGATAATTGTCGAATCTAACTTGTCCAGCCAATCTTAATATAGTCAGGTCAAAAGGCTGGATAACAACGGTCCTACAACTAATTGTCATATTCTACTCCCTTGAAGGCTTACTTAAGGTTATCTAGCCTTGCCTCCTAACTACGAACCCAAGTCTTCCTTCCAACCGCTCTAGGACCGAAGATGCTCTCGACCAATGTACACAACCCTACTCCTCACATATATGGTACCAAACTTGCTGATATAAAGCCGATCCTGTACCAACCGTCCCATTTAGATTGTCTATTGCAATCAATAAATGCCTACTTGTTACTTAATACCCACTAAAAGGATTGAAGCAGACCCTACTTGGCCCTTTGACACTTCAAACCAAGGCAAACTTACTTTTGTATATTCCCTTCACCTATATGTGAACGTATAATTTCATGAGTCCTACAGTTGGAGATGTCCATACATAAGCAAAATGTATACACAACCACTGGCAGCCTCTTTTAGAGGACAGACTTCTGTTCTGCAACATTACCGACCTCGCATCCCAACCCAACCTAATGACTAAGTTGTTTTTAATTAACCGGAGTCCTTAACTAGATTCAATAATTAACACCCATCATAAATACATACTTGAGGCTATATTTATTTATTTATTTTCTATGCCTTCTATGTTCAACCATTAATATTCGGTTATTTTTACTTAACTTACTTCTTGTTTCATTAACGTCGTTTAATGTAATTTAGCGCTTACTTCTATTCTTAATACGTTAAATATATTTTTTGCTGCTTAACTTTCACTTAGCACTATTAAATATAGCTTACTATCCTTTTTCAACTATTAACTACCATTCTTTGATTATTATATCCTATTAATTCCACATTGCTTTGTTTATATTTCTTTCCTTATAGTTTATTTTCAGACATATCTTAAATCACATATGTTAGACTCATAATTAAATTATAATTATTATCACTACTTACATTACTGATTTATACTTAGGGATTTCTGTATTTTAATATATTGGAATTACATCTTCCTAAAAGGAAACGTTAACATTTTAATTTTAATATGAGAATTAAATTATTATTTTTTGGATATATGCAATAAATAGATTATTACTTTCCACTTATCTGAATCTAACGTACATCATCAATCGGTAATCCTACTTGGATCCATAACTACAAGGAAATCAAGGCCGAACAAGGGACTCAAGTACCATCCTGCTTCAAGGACACTTTTTTATGCTGCAATCATGCTCTTCTTAAGTCATTGCCTTTTAATATCACCTATCTTCTGTGGGGTGATCGGGATAGGCGTATATCTGTAACCCTATTTATTTTCCAACTCATAGTTCACTTATCCATCCATTTAGAATATGGTTGCAACTACTTCTATAGTCTTAATTAGTAAGGTTTGGTGTATAATATATATAAATATAAATACATATATATATATTCATAAGTAAAAACACAAATACATTCACTCGATGTATTTTAATTCCTATGATCGATTAACCTGGCTATGGTACTATGTGAGACTACCCGTGCCCAAGTAGGCCTAAATATTTGCTAAATTGAAATCCAAGTCCAGTAAAGTACGGATCATTAGCCTTGGTATCCAGTAAATAAACAGTAGTATATTGAAGCGCTATCAATAAAACTCATAGCGGAATAGTAAAGTAAAAAAAACATATAATATCGACCAAGACTAATACCTATGGTATCTAGTACTCTTGTAGGTGCTAAGCATGCATAGGAAATCTATCCTCCCATTATTCCTACCTCATACCAGTACTCTATCTTATCGATTGTAAAGAGGAGAGTGTCAGAACAATGTTCTAGTGACCTATAAATTACATATCGTATACATAACACAAGTTTACGACGATTGCTTTCCATTACATGTTATGTCTACTATTTAAACATAGTAGTCTTGATTGCATGTACAAGTACGATACGTCCCATCAACTCGAGGTGTACAATAACTACATACGTGTGCGTGTATATGTATATATATAAGTATCGTAGTCTCCCATTGAACCAGGATACTTTCCACCTCTAGTATCCGTAACTCTGCACCACGCCAGGTATCCACCATCTGTGTCTAGATCGAATTTCCCGCATACATCAAGACTCTTCCCATTAAAACCTAATGATGACATTAAAATTAATTTCCATATTCTACTCGCTTAAAGAGTTATCAAAAGTTTTCTAGCCTTGCCACCTAACTTCAAACCAAACAAACAATAGAGAGGCAGTGCATGTCCCATACAGAGCTACATTAATATGAAGTGTGGTCTATATAGGCATATCCCAAGTCTTCCTGCCGACCGCTCTTGGATTAATGCTACTCCAACCTATCTGCACAACTATACTCCTCACATATATGGTACCGAATTCAGTGCCAAGCCAATGCTTATTATCCCATTTAAATTGCCTACTACAATCAAAGAAATGCCCACTTGTTACTTAATACCCATTAAAAGGATTAAAGCAGACCCTACTTATCCCTTTGTCACTTCAAACTGAGGCAAACTCTCTTAGGTGTGTTCCCATTAACTATTCGCAAATGTATAATCCCACGAGTCCTACAACTGAAGATGTCTCATATTAGTAAAATGTATACACAACCGTTGGTAGCCCCTTTTGGAGGGCAGCTTATGTTGTGCAACATTACTGACCTCGCATCCCTACCCATACTAATAAATAAGCCATTTTTAATTAACCTAAGTCATTGACTAGATTTGATAATTCACAACTTCCATAAATACATACTTGAGGCTATATATGTTTATTTATTTTCTATGCCTCCTACGTTTAAATGTTAATATTCGATTATTTTTACATAACTTATTACTTGTTTCATTAATGTCGTTTAATGTCATTTATTGCTTATTTCTAATTTTAAAAGATTAAATTTCTTTTACTGCTAACTTGCACTTACACTATTAAATATAGCTTACTGTCCCATTTCAAATATTAACTATTTTTCTTTGATTATTATATTCTCTTAATTCCCCATTGCTTTGTTTATATTTCTTTCCTTATTGTTTATTTTCTAACTTATCCTAAATCACATATATTAGGTTCACAACTGAAATATTGTTATTATCACTACATTACTTTGGTTTATACTTAGGGATTTCTGCATTTTAATGCATCGAAATGACATCTTCCCACTGTAATTTTCCATAAATTATCTAAAGAGGGCTTATGTTACTTTTGGAATTACAAGGAATTATATTTTCTATTATTATTGAATTAAACGGTACAAAATACAGTGAACATCCCTATTTTGTGCATTTCTTTCTTTTAGGCATATTCCTTCTTACTTTAAACGATACACTTTATTCATATTCATACAACAGGATAATTTAAAAAATTTAAATTGCAACACACTTCACTCTAATAAATTAAAATACTACTTATATCTCAATCCAAATTATAATAACTTCGAATTCATGTTTACTAACATATATCATTAAATAAACAAACTTGGAATTACAATACGATATCTTTAATTTAGGGGCTACTTTCAACCTCACTCTCCAGATTCTAGTATATGTAATATTTAATAGAAGTTAACATTTCACAAAATATGTAGGTATGATTTTCAAATTAATTATATATATATATATAAGCCTACAACTCCAAAATTATATTCAAGCATACAAGAAATAGATTTGCAACAATATAAATCCAATATTATACAAAAATGTATAATTTACCACTCACCTCTAAGCTCCCAAATCTCCAGATCTAAACTCTATTATTCCCATTTAACTCTCTTTTCTTACTATCAAAATATGTACCGAAATCATATACATATTCATTAGAAATTTAGGTCCAAGAAGACACTTGAATTTAATTTAGATTTGCATTTAGAATTACAATCTACCTTGGCTTTGGCGATTCGATTCGATCCTACCCTTCTTTCTATTATTTTTTGCTATTCTCCACTTACATATATGTGTGTGTGTGCGCGCGCGCATTGTAGTTTTTATAAATTTATAATTTGTGGAGAAAAGAAAATGGCAGAGCTTCGCGGTTGCTTTAGAAATATGAGAAGAATAGTATGGGTTAGGCCCGTATTTAAAGGGGTTCGAATCAATGCCAGTCATTAGATTAAATTCTATTCAATCTAGGCCATTTGATATAGGTTCAATTCACAATTGCTAGCCTATTAGCGCCTGATCATTATACTACCACCAGTCGCCCCTTAGCGGTTGACGGTCACCTAGTTATGTTAGGCGTTCATTTATTTCACCTTATACATTATTTTATGTAAATTAACTGATCTGAATTAACGTTAATTATCCGTAGACATTAAGTAACCGTTAATATTAATAGACGTTAAATAATTATATTTATTTCCTTAATTACATATAATTATTTCCAATCCAAAGTATTTAAATGTTAATAACTTTTCGTTTGAACTCTAAGCGTAAAACTTCATATGTGGAAACTGATCAAAAACTGCCAAAAATGCAATGGTGCAAGTTTCATAGCTAAATTCCGACGTTTGTGAAAATTTCATTTTCGACTTCAATACTTATTAATTAATTTTTTCATTTAATTATCATTAAAATAACGAAGCGGTATATTCTTCCTCCTTAAAAGAATTTCTTCCACGGAATTCCTCAAGGATTGAATCATGTATTTTTATAGCCAATCATGTACAAGTGCATGGCGTATCCTAATACATATGATATGCAGTGCTAAATAATACTAAATTAGTGCCTCCTATATGAATGCATTCTTTAAAACGATTTGGAAAATATGGTGAAAAATCGCTTATATATATTGGCAGTTTTATATGTTTGCAAAATTTTAAAATCAAAATCTTTATTTTTGCGTCCAAATTTTCCCACACTTCTACAAATAGAACCATGATTCAACCAAATTTTGCATCCAATCCCTACCGTCCAATTTCTAGCAAATCGTTTCCAACATGCAAAAATTTCTAAAAATCCAGTTTTCTAAACTGATATTCTTATGCTGGAAAAAGATTTAGATACAGAATTTCATATTTTCGTCATTCTCTCATGTACCCATTATGCTGCACTTTGGAACCTTCTCTTTTGCTCGAAATTATTTTTCCTGCTTTTCCAAGTACAGTCCACATAAGTAAACTAAATTTTTTTAATTTTTAGAATAGAGTTATATTAAAACAGGTTTTGTTCCCCTATCAACACGGTATGGGAAAGAAACTAAAAGTTAAAACTAGTTTTTCCCTCGTCGTTAACTTTGTTTTCATATTATTGTTTCCACCATACAGTAAAATTCATATTTGCTAACCTGTCAACTTTTTCCATGCTAAGCATGTGGTATTCTCAAAACCTAAAAATTTATATGTTACATTAAAAAATATTTTTTTTTATATTAAATTTTTGCAATGGTTGGAAAATTTTAAAATAAAAGCTTGTTTTTCGAAACTTTTCATAGAGTATTCTATTTTTAAAATCAAATATTTTTGAACAAAAGTATTTGTTTTTATCTTTCCAACCAATTTAGCTACATCCTGTGCAGTAATAATTTAGTTAATGATTTAATGTCCATGATTGTATAGTATAACTGGATCAGAGGCCTTGATGTCCTCCAGATCCTATCATGTTGTAGAGATATGTAGAATCCCTCCAAACTGGTCATTTGCAATCCAAATCTCTACTCCTTTCAATTTTTATGTGAAGCTATTTTCATCCTCATCAAAAGAATACTCCAAACTAGCGTCAAACAGACACATGCATCGTAGGTAGCATTCTTGCTCGAACATATGCTAAGGATCGGCAATAATCATATAACGGTAAATGAACTCTCTGAGCTATAAGCGGCAAAGTTCCTGAACATCACCAGACGCGCTTAGAGAAATGCAAGATTCAACGCTTCATATCCCTCGACCTTTTCCTTCATCATTCTAGTGCCAAGCAATCTCTTGCAGAATCAGGCTCGAGTGGCGAGAAGAGAGACTGGTGCATAGAGGGGCCATGATTTGGTTTTGTGGGGGCCTTAGATCTGGATCTAGGGGCTAAAATTGGGTGGAGCACTATGACGACCCACAAATCCATACCCTTTGAATTGACAATAAACCACACACGTCCAACCCAAAAAGCACAGATTGATAGAAAGTCATGAGAAAGAAAAGAAGAGAGAAGAAGAGAAGAGAAGAAAGAGAGAAGTGAGAATCAAACAGAATAATACGGAATCTCACATTGCAACGGAAAACATATCAATGATCTTTACAAAACAGAAACTGTATATATACATACATCAATCAGAGTTCAACAATCAATCGCTAGTTATCAGCCTGGACAGTTATAATAACTTGTCCTTACAATTGCTGATAATATAAACAATAATAATGCGCAAAGCGGATAATAAATATGTGTATACGAAAATGAAGACCTTCAGCTCGTCTGGTAAAGCTCCAAAACCACCAAATCTGAACCTGTAAATATACTCGGACTGACCCGAGCATTGAAAGGGAAGAATGTCCGTATCAGTCTAGTAAACCAGTGTGAGAAACATACTCAACTAAATTTATTAAATTACCAAACTTTCCTTTCAAAACAAAAGTATCTCGTAAGACACGCCCACATATAAACACGGATATGTTTTTACCTTACAATAACCATAACATTTCATATCAAATCCTCTTATATTATAATAGTGTCCACTTCACAAATAATATTAAAATAGCCAAAATTGTTACCATTATTAAATTCCAGCATACTAGGCTCTACAAACAAAATGGCAGGCACATAGTGGAGTTTGGATATCCATACAAATGACCAGGTGAAGAAACTACCTTCCGACAGCACACTCTAGAGGAATGTACCGAGAAACCATCACAGATTTCCTCTACCAACACAAGACCGACCTACCTATATAACTAGGTAGTACCGAATAGCCATCCCTCAATCGTTACTGACCTTTTCTGAGGGCCCTCATATCATACAAGCCACATTAATTTACATCTCGAACGTCATAGCAGAAAGAAATATATCTAGAAGAAGATGATCATATCCTAATTTGGAATAACCCACTTAGCCCTACTGTATCTAACCCTGTTTTAGTCATTTCTAGTCGATGAGGCCTGAGGTAAGTATTACCTTTCATATATCACATATCACAACACTTTGAATGCCACATTGTCATTTTCGTTGACTACTAAGTGCCTTCCACAAAAATAAAACCCTTGAGCTCGTATATCTCAAGGAGGATGTTAAGCTAAGAGAAGTTGCTTTCTCCATCACCACAGATGTACGTTTGTAAAAACCAATGTATGTAATCCTTAGAAATGCAATTTCAGACAAACGTCCATACAAGATGTCTAGGAATTAGACAAACCAAAGGTACTTTCCTGCCACATCCTGTAAGGAAATCCCTAAGATTAGTATCGAGTAGTCCTTGCATTGGATATTTCACAATGAAGAGACTACTGCTACTGGATGTATATTGGGATTTTAACCCCAAACGATCAACAAGCATTCCTCCACTATGAAAACCCTAAATATCAATATCATCAACAACCTGCATAATCGAACGCATATACATTGGTTCGAAGTGATTTTCGAATAAATCTGATCCCGGTCTCTTCGCACCAATAGCGCAAAAGCGTTTCTCAACCTTACATAGAAACTAAGTGTCATAGACTTATCACATCTCCAACTTTTAACTTGCTATCCTTTGGCCAAGAAGGAAGCTCGATAGATTAGAGTAATACTCCGCACTACACGAATCAACATCCTCAACACAAATGATAATCTAGCCTACACAACAGGCTACGTACTAAGTGTACGACTAGATAGTTCCCACATCAAGTCGAGGAACTAAAATGGCCAAATTTGATAGTCGGTTATTTAACTATCAAAGAAATGGACAAATATTTATCACCATAAGCAATCACTAGGCCCTTTTAGTTAATCTTTTAGTAATTAAATCACTTTCCAAATATTCACTTCAAATTATCTTTAAAAGGATATAATTCCAAAACCATTTCAGTCTTCTATATTGGAAAATGTTTCCATATACATATATCGTAGTATAAGCATATTTATAAATCTCTTTAGGAAAGCCTAGTATTTTTCAACACATGCTCTGTTGGGTCAAAACGAATGTTGCGTTAAACATCGTTACGACAACCTAAATTCATTAGTATAGGGATTCTATAATTAGATAGATATATAAATCTTAGATACTATACAAAACATCTCCTTTCGAAAATCATTCACTATAACAACAGTGTTATAGCCTATACTTTCCTTACTTCTCAAAAACGACTATTTCAACAATAAATGTTGAATTTCTATGTATTCAATGCTCACACTTTTTAAAACATCTTTAGACCATTTAACTCCATTTTATAATATCACTTCACAAAAAATATCCATTTTATACAAAGGATTAAACACTGTCCGAAGTCGTGAATAAAATTTTCTTACCAAATTTAAAACTTCTGCTCATATAATTAAAGGATTATTCACTGTCCAAAATCATGAATGAAATTCCTTTAATAAACTTCACTTTTTACTTATCAAATTCAATTAATTTCGGATTTATAAAATAATGTTTATAAATTCCAATTCTACTTTTATCAAATCTTCAAATTATAGAATCCCTTATTAACCAATTCCAGTTAAATCTCATTTATATGCCAAAATCCAATTATAAGTTAATTTATTTATAAATCATTTATTTGCAAATTCATTCTTTTTATAACTTCATAAATTCATAATCTTGTTTACTTATAAGATTCATTTATAACTTCATTTTAAACACTTACCAAACTTCTTTATAATCCCACTATTTTTATTTAATAGAAATTAATTTTATAAATCTTATATATATATATATATAATCCATTTATAATAAGTTCAAAATCTCAATTTTAACTATTTTACAAAATAGCCATATTTCAAAAAGCACATTTTGATTCCATTTAAATAAACTTCTACTTTTAATAATTTACAAATCATTATTAGAACTTATATAACTTCGAAAATCACTAAAACAGCCTTTTTGATTTAAAAATCATCATTTTAACATTTTTAAAATTCTAAAATATGATCCAATGCTGCAAAAGGACTAAATAAGATGATTCACATCAATCACGGCATCCAAAACATCATATATCATATGATAGCAGCATATATCACAATATCTGTGAATAAAATCAACATTGGTTAGGAATCCAGTTGGATCCATCCAACATGTCACCTACAACAAATATACATATGAGAATATGTGTACAATGTCCACTTCAAGGTAGACGCGCGTACAAAAGGTCATCCGCGCATACACGTGAAAGTATAGGGTCTTATCTGCTCTAATAGGTAGGAATATATCCAAATACCAATCAATATAAATATAATATATCACATATCATCGAAACAATCGTCAACTAACATAAATAAATTTATTCTCACTTATATAAAATTATAAGCAAGATCGAAAGAGTGAGTTGTACTCATATTGATTCCAATAGACATTGCAGCGTTTTATTCCAAATAAAATTAAACGGACGTTTAATTTTACTCAAAATTTTCACTTGCTCCAATCAACTCCAAACTAGCTCTAAAATGTAGTGCTCGTCAAATTGAGCTTGACGCAACTTGGTTTGTCAAAAACGGACCTCGTATGAAGAAGTTATAACATTTTAAACATTACACCAATTTAAATATATATAATAATTTACAAATTCTTTTTTAAAACCTTTACTCAAATCTGGCGGTTCACTCAAATGAAAACAGATCATGGCCGCGTGTATCGTCTTGTTCCATCACACATTTGAAACCCATCGGTCGCCATCCATTGTTGATCACCGTCGCTTCCTCATTCACCCAGAGGTCGATCAGACAACGTCAAACGGAGTGCCAAGATGCACTCCTCTACCGTCGTGAGCATCGTTCAGCTCGGCCACCCATTCTCTTCGAAAATCATGTGTGAACGGAGGATGCACGTGACCAAAATTTGGCCAATCCACCCTACGAAACTCCATTACAGCCGTTGATCCTCTAGATCTCATCGCCCTCTTCGATTTTCGTTTAGAAAGTTTTGGTTAATTCTTGATGGATTAAGAGATAAAAGAGGAAGAATGATTGAAGTTTTGGGCCATCGAAATGTTAGTGGCGGCTATAACCCTGGGGCTAAGGTTTGAGTGAAAATCAAAAATGTTGTGGCCTTTTATAGAAAATTTTTACGCACTGTTCATGTAGAAATTTTTTAAACTCTAATCGAAGCATGTTGCTTGGCGTTTATAATATTTTACACCTATTTCGAACACAATGGAATATATATCGGAAGCCAGTTCGATTGTATTTGAAAGATAGGTTTTTGAATCGACTTATTTTAAATTAAAATTTACTTAAACAAACTTCAACACATTTCAGCATGCTACAAATAAACCGTAACACGAAATTTGAAATCCTACAATAATATAATATTGCAGATCCAAAGAAACTGGTTTCGTCAAAATCCGAGACCGTGTCAAAAATGACTATTTTACACGTTAATTAAGTATTAAAATATCCAATTTTTATAAATTAACTTTTAAATCAATTTTAAAAATTCACTAACTTCATTTAATTCAAATAGAATTTATATCAACTTTATAAATCATTTTTATTCACATTAAATTCAAAATCAATTATTTCTGCAATTGCAAATATTTAAATTAATAATTTAATTATCCACTTAAATCCTTATATTTGAAATATAAGTTATTCAACTTATAAAATTTACTTTTGAATATTTAAAATCAATTAAATATTCGAATTTCGAATGACTGAAATTCTAGATCGTTACATTCCCCCATACTTAAAAGAATTTTGTCCCCGAGATTACCAAGCAAGGAAAAACCATAAAATCCATTAACTTTTCAAAACAAATCTTTCAAATTAGATTTCAAATTCATTTAAACCTTTTAGCTTTTCCCAAAATCCATTAGTTAAACTTCTTACAAAACTTTTTGAAGTTTTGAAATCCATTCATAGTTATTCTTTTCTTTTCAAAACCAACTATTGTTGTTTAACTTTCAACTCTATCAAAATTTTAGTTATCAAAATTTTTCCAATTTTCCAAAAATTCTGTAACGTCTTAAATTTTTTTAAAAATTCACCATAGCCTCCTTTGCACGGTTCGATCTCAAAAAAACCAATAAATATATATCACAAATATACATCTCATCTTCAAGGATGAGGCATCCCGTAAGGGAAAAAATATAAAAGTATGATATGTAATCCGAGATATGTACCATATATATTATTAGCGAGAATATATGGCTAATATAGCGCGAAAGCGAGCTCCAAATGCGAAGTGTATACCATCCGCACCTACTAAACACTCAACAATCAATGAGAAACATGTATATATAAAAAGTAATATCAATATACAACATATACCAATACAACGACTATATATGCCATTATAGCAAATGCATTCAAAAGCAACAAATTCCACCATCAAACAACTATCGTCCAATTAATATCCAACAAACCAATATTTAGCCAATCAATCCATAACCAAATCAAGTTCATTCATTTCTCATTAATATTCATTGAATTGGTTTTCAATTTGTTCACATTTGATTCACTAGATTAGATTTTTTTTCTAACATTTATTTACTTTCAGTTAGTTTAATATTCAATTTTGATTGAATTCTAATATTCACTATATTCACATCTTTATACAATACTTCCAATACTAATTCATTTAGTTACTTCATTTTGTTAATTACTTTATTAATTCATTTTGATATCAAATTCAACTTCATTCAACATCACTTAAGTTATGTTTCCTTTTTAAACATCATTTTGTTTCACTTAACTTAAATTTCCACTTATAAAACCAATTCAGTTTTCAATTCTAAAGTCATTTTATTTAACTTTTACTTAAGTCAAATTTCATATCACTATTCAAATTCAAATTTTGTTTTGCTTAACAAAATTGTTTAACCACTTTAACATATGGTTTGACTTACATTTTCTCATTTTATAAGTCATACAACCTTCTTATTTAAACTTCTAACTTCATACTATATAATCACTTACCACTTAAGTTTAATTTCCATTTCAATCATCTAACTAATCCAGTTTAAATCTAATTCAATTTATTTAACTTTCCTTTAGCTAAATTTCAAATCACATATTTTATTGTGCTAACTCAAATTTATTTAACTTTCCTAAAATTAATTTTTTTATTTCATATTATAAGTTCAAACTCATTTCATTTATATTTATTAGTTTCAATTTGGATTTTAAATTCAAAATTGTTTATCGCAACAAAACTTAATTTTTTATTTTCAATTTACTATGGTAGGAAATCAATCACACAAAAACTCGAAAATGATAGACGCTGCAGTCATCACCCTTATTATTTTCCAGTAATTGTAGTGATTTCAGTGCTTTATATTCTTCTAGAAATCCTTTTTATTATTTATAAATTCATACTTATATAATTTCGCTATTTTACTTCGCTTATATAAGATTCATTCAAAAATTATTTATCTTATTTAGATTTATAATAAAACAATCTCTTTAACTTTGAAAAATAACTTTCAAAATCAACAGGATTCAAATTCTCAAATTCTTAGTTTAAATTCATTTTTATTTATAACTCATATTTATAAGTATATTCATGTAGTTTTACTTCTTATATATAAGATTATTTCACAATTGTAAATCATTTTAATTATAATTCCATACTTTATAATTCATTTGCTTATATGATTTATTCTTTTACAATTTTGTTTTCATTTAGATTATTCAAATAGCTTTTATTAAGTTATATATATTTACCTTTTCAAACAACCAAACAATCAATTTATATACACTGTAATATTTCCTGAAAAATTGTTTCCTTTATATATAAAAACATAATCGAGGTAAAATTATTTCATTTACCCAATTTAAAAAACAATACTATGTCGACTTTCCTCGTTTAAGTGTTTAGAAATCATTATCGATAATATGGCGTCCCACATACTGACAAGAATCCAGAAACAACTCAATGGATAAGCAAACACAACATAAAATATTTTTGTAATCACTAACAAATATGTGCTCATATCTATAAACCACTCAAACTCAATCTAGGGTGATATTGCCCCTATCTATATTGAGTACACATCAAAGCCTAGGATTATACAAAATCTAAGCTCTGATACCACATGTGACGACCAGCAAATCCATACCCATTGAGTCGACAATAAACCACACATGTCCGACCAAAAGCACAGACTGGTGGAAAATCAGGAGAAAGAAAAGAAGAGAGAAGAAGAGAAGATAAGAAAGAGAGAAGAGGAAACCAAATAGAACAATACGGAATCTCACATCGCAGCGGAAAACATATAATATCATATCAATGATCTTTACAAAACAGAAACTGTATATATATATATCAATTAGAGTTCAATAATCAATCACTAGTTATTAGCCTAGACAGTTACAATAACCTATCCTTATAATTGCTGATAATATAAACAACAATTATGCGCAAAGCGGATAATAAACAAATATGTGTATACGAAAATGAAGATCTCCAACTCGCCTGCTGAAGCTCCAAAAGCACCAAATATTAACCTGTTAATATACTCGGTCTAACCCGAGCATTGAAAGGGAAGACAGCCCAGATCAGTCTGGTAAACCAGCGTGAGAAACACACTTAACTAAATTTATTAAATTACCAAAGTTTCCTTTCAAAACAAAAGTATATCGTAAGACATGCCCACATATAAACATCAACATGTTTTTACCTTATGATAACCAAAATATTTCATATCAAATACTCTTATATTATAATAGTGTCTATTGCAAAAATAGTATTAAAATAGCCGAAATTGTTACCATTATTAAATTCCAGCATACTAGGATCTACAAACAAAATGGCAGGCATGTAGTGGAGTTTGGATTTCCAAACAAATGACCAAATGAAGGGACTACCTTCTGATAGTACATCTCTAGATGAATGTACCAAGAAACCATCACAAAGTTTCTCTACTGACACAAGACCGGCTTACCTCTATAACTAGGTAGTACCGAATATGTCATCTCCCGGTCGTTAATGACCTTACCCAAGAGCCCTCATCGCATACAAACCACATTAACTTACGTCCTGAACATCATAGCGGGAAGAAATATATCTAGAAGAGGATGATCATATCCTAAGTGAATGACCCACTTAGCCCAACTACATCTAACCCAATTTTGGTCATTTTCGGTCGATCAGGCCTGAGGTAATGATTACTTTCACGTATCGCATATCATGTCACTTTGAACGCCACATTGCCATTTCCATTGACTACTAGTTGCCTTCCAAAAAAATACAACCCTTGAGCTCGAATGTCTCAAGGAGGGTGTTAAGCTAAGAGAAGTTGCCTTCTCCTCCATTACAGATGTACGTTTGTAAAAACCAATGTACCTAATCTTTAGAAATGCAATGTTAGACAAACGTCCAAACAAGTTGTCCAGGAATAGGACAAACCGAAGGTACTTTCCTACCACATCCTATCAGAAAATCCCTAGGATTAGTAGCGAATAGTCCTTGCATTGGATATTTCATAACAAAAAGACTACTGCTACTAGATGTATATTGGGATTTTAACCCCAAATAATCAACAAGCAGTCTTCCACTATAAAAGTCCTATACATCAATATCATCGATAACCTGCACAATCAAGTGCATATATATTGGTCCGAAGTGATTTTCGAATAAACCTGATCCCCGTCCCTGCGCACCAACAATGGAAAAGTATTTCTCAACCTCACACGAAAACTAAGTCTCATAGACTTATCACGTCTCCAACTTTCAACTTGCGATCCTTCGGCCAAGAAGGAAGCTCGATAGATTAGAGTAATACTGCACACTACACGAATCAACATCCTCTACATAAACGATGATCAAGCCTACAAAGATGGCTACGTACTAAGTGTACAACTAAATAGTTCCCACATCAAGTCGAGGAACTAAAATGGCCAAATTTGATAGTCGGTTATTTAACTATCAAAGAAAAAACAAATATTTAGCACCATAAGCAATGACTAGGCCCTTTTAATTAATCTTTTGTTAATTAAATCACTTTCCAAATATTCACTTCGAATTGACTTTAAAAAGATATAATTCCAAAACCATTTCAATCTTCTATATTGGAAAACATTTCCATATACTTATATCGTAGTATAAGCTATTCTCCAATCTCTTTAGGAAAGCTAAATATTTGTCAATGCACGCTTTATTGGATCAAAACGAATGTTGCATAAAACATCATTACGACAACCCAAAATCATTAACATAGGGATTCGGTAATTAGATAGATATATAAATCCCAGATACTATACAAAACATCACCTTTCAAAAATCATTTACTATTACAACAGTGTTATAGCCTATGCTTTCCTTACATCTTGAAATCGTATATTTCAAAAATAAATGTTAAAATCTAGGTATTTGATGCTCACACCTTTTTAAAACATCTTCAGACCATTTACCTCCATTTTATGATATCATTTCCTAAAAATATCCACTTTATATAAAGGATTATTCACCGTCCAAAATCTTGAATAAAATTCTCTTACCAAATTCAAAACTTCTACTCATTTAATTAAAGGATTATTCATTGTCCAAAATCGTGAATGAAATTCCTTTAATAAACTTCATTTTTTACTTATCAAATTCAATTGATTTTGGATTTATAAAACAATGTTCATAAATTCCATTTCTATATTTAAAAAACTTCAATTATAGAATCCCTTATTAACTAATTCCATTTATATCTCATTTATATGCCAAAATTTGATTATAAGTTAATTTATTTATAAATCATTTATTTGCAATTCATTCTTTTTATAACTTCATCAATACATAAATCTTATTTACTTATAAGATTCATTTATAACTTCACTTTAAACACTTACCAAACTTCTTTATAATCTAATTATTTTGATTTAAAAAAATTAATTTTATAAATCCTATATATATATATATATAATCGATTTATAGTAAGTTCAAAATCTCAATTTCGACTATTTTATAGAATAGTTGATTCCATATTTCAAAAAACACAATTTAATTCCATTTATATAATTTCTTCTTTTAATAATTTATAAATCATTATTAGAACTTATATAACTTCAAAAGTCATAAAACATCTTTTTTTGATTTAAAAATCATCAATTTAACATATTTAAAATTTCAAAATATGGCCTAATGCTGCAAAAGCACTAAATAAGATGATTCACATCAATCACGGCATCCAAAACATTATACATCATATGATAACAGCATATATCACAATATTTGTAAATAAAACATTAAACGATCAGCGATGATAATATACGATCAAGCGACAAAAAGAGAACGAGATATGCAAGTTCTTAAACTACAAAGGAGATGAGTCTTAAATCTAATATTTATTGAAGTTTTAGTCTTAAAGATATGGTTTATAATTGTTAAAATCTATCCTCAAGTAGTTTGCACATACTCAAAGTAGTTTTAAAAGTTCAAATTTTTTAAATATGTGCAAACCGTGCAATGACGACCCGGTCAGTCGACTGACCGAAAACTACCGGTCGATTGAACCTGTTCAGTGCACAGATATGCATTTTTTTACACTGTTTTTGAATTTTTAGTTGACTGTTCGATTTTACGTAATCGACTGACCGGCTCTGATGACTATTTTTCTAAAGAGACACTTCTAATTGCAAAGAGTTTCAATCCAAATTGAAGAGATACGGCTGCACCTTTTGATTGAAACTTTTTGTGAATAGTTGTAGCTATTTGTTTACTATATAAACACGTTAGAATCTCTTCTCAAATTACTGAATTTCATTTTTGATTTCTTGCTATACTCTTTGATATCTTTCTTTGCAATCTAAAAGCAATCACAATCTATATATTTCTTAAATCTCAAAACCAATTAATATATTCTTCGATTCTAAGCAATATCATTCTTTCATATCTTCACACACACAATATATATTTGAGGAATTGATTATAGGAAGGGTGTACTATCAAAAGACATATCCTATTATTAAGAACACAAGATTCAATTATTTTTGTGTACCAATAAAAGACCTGTTTTGTTGTTCAGGTGGTAAAGTCCTCTTCTTGTTTGATGCGGAAAATCCAGTTCGGCTGCTTAGGTGTTGTATACCTATTCCTCCGGGTTAAGAGAGGGGTTATTGAGTTTAAATCTAGAGTGTAGTCTGGGACTGGACGTAGAACGGGAAGTTCGAACTAGTATAAAAAGTTCTGATGTGCTTTTTCACTTACTTTATTACTATTATCTAGTTTATATTTCCGCACTAATATAATATTCCATATTACATGATCATAAGTGTTATCTATCCACATAGCTTACACACTTTAAGAGATTGAATCTTTATTCATTTTTAAGTACGCTCCAAACTCTTTGCAATATACTCTCTCATTCAATCGAATCGAAGCATTTCTATTGCATGTTACATTATTTACTTCCATTTTATATTTTATGAGCATATCATAAACTTACACATGTGTATCAAATACCCTTGTTCATGTTTGCGATAATTCTTCGGAGAATATGACGAAGTATGTGGAACCATTTCGGTATTTACAGACTTACGATTGCGTACATCTATATGTATTAATCCTAAGAGTTCATTAACCCTTATGATGCTCCCACTAAATGGATGCATAGTGTAACATTCCTGATTTTTAAGCTAAATTTAATTGGCAAATTAATATAGGATTTTGGTTTAATTTGGAATTTGAACTTCAAATACATAAGTGTTGAAAATAAATATTTGGAAAATATTTATAGATTGGGAATGAATAAAATATCTATATTTATAAAAGATATGTTTGTTATATTTATAAATTTATTGAATCTTGGAATTGAAATTCAAAATTAAAAATCTTATAAGACATATTGGATTTGAAATCATTGTATTTTCAATTAATAAAGGTTTGTTTTCCAAATTCATTAAATAGGCATTTTGGTTTAAAAGTAATATTGTGAAATTGATATAAACAAAATTTACAACAGGGTATCTAAAGAACTAAATTCAAATATATACATATTATATACTTATTTATTTATAGTTTGATTTATCTTGAATTCCCATTCTTTAAAGTTATAAATATAGATATAATTATTAGATTTGATAAAAAGATTTAAAACACATTTTCTTTTGAAATAAATAAAGGGTTTAAAATAAAAATTGCAAATTAAAATAAAAAAAGGGTTTATAACAAAATTTATAAAAAGCATGTTTCATAAATTTAATTGAAGTAGGGGTTTAAACACAAATTTCAAATAAATTTAAGAAAAGGATTTGGACATAAAAAATACATATATAGGACAAATGTAAAACAAGTAATAATACAGATGAACAAGTGTTAATTGAATGAACAAGTGGCAATGTTATCTTTTCTTTTGAAAATTTAATTTTGCAAAATATGAATTAAAGAAAATAATCAGATGTATCATTTTCGAAACTGAAAAACTTGAGAAATCAAATCCCGGCTATTTCCAAACTCCTCGTTTCTTTTTCTCTCATTTTCATCTTTTCCGTTCTTAAATGAAACTAAAAACCTGAAAGCAAAGTCAAAACAAATTACAAATTTGGAAAATCAAAACCTACTTTCAAAGATCTTTAAGCAAAGCAAACTCAAAAGCAAATCAAAATCTGGAAGTTACTACATGGAAACAGAAGATCAAAGCAAAAATCAGAATCAAGCAATGAGTCAAAGCTCAACTCAATATATATATCAGAGCCCAAATCAATTTTTAATCAAAAGGCAAGCAACAGATCAACATTTATTTCCAGTTTTCAAAACTTGATTTCCAAGCTCAGGAATTTTCTTCCCTGTCTTCAATCTGGTGAGCAAACTTGAATTTTTAAACTAGCTCTTCAACTTTGGTGTCTGTAATGATAAATAAGTGTTTGCATATGCATGTTTATATATGTATTCATGGCCAGGATAAGGTGTATGTTTTGTTACAGGCAGGAAAGTTTTTTTTTTCTTTCAGGTTTACAGAGTAAACCATTGCAAGGAAATTCAAATCCCCAAGTGCAAGTAAATTTGAGTTATAATCTATAAAAGAAAAATTGTTAGAGGAACTCAAATTCAAAATTAAAAATAATCTTAACCATAGGATATTAGTAAATAATTTGAAATTGTAAAATTACAGAGGAAGAACATTTTAAACAGAAAATTAAAGCACTTTAATTTGAAGTGTTGATTATTAGATCGGGTTTATCTTGTAATAAGACGATTTTTAAAAGGAAGTTCACGATTTTTAAGCTTGTAATGATCGGGAAATTCCTAGATGAACAGAAACTATATTTTGATCAAGTGCTGGAAATCGATGGCACCATAGGTTTTGTGATTGAATTTGAAGCATATTTGTAGATCAAAGATTAACAGAAAAATGGTGGAATAAATTCTAGATCACTAGAAATGATGGACGATGTGAAGTTAGGGTTTTAGAACCTCGTTTGAACGATGTTGCATTCGAGATCATTGCGCTGTCATAAAGGGATCGGACTTCGTCGCATGAATTGGAATCGAAGCATGGTTGAACGGAGCTTCTCTGGTCAAGGTGGTGGGGGTTGCAGGTGGTTGCTATCGCCGGTGCAAGACGTTTTAGTTGGTTAGGTTGCTTCCAGTAGTGGCTTATTTGGCTCGAAATTGTTCGATTTTGTTTTACTATTGAATTTGACGATTTGGGTGGATGCGAGGTTGGTGGAGGTCGTGGGTGATGAGTTGGCAACGGTGAAGTTGATCGGAAGGGCTTCGATCACCTGTGCATGGAAATGTGTGTCAGTGTGTATGTTTTGTTGATAAGTTGGGGAAGAATGGTGCAAGTCGAAGGTGAGCTCGGGGAAAACATTGTGTTGCTCGGGTGCGTGAATGTATTCGCGTGACTACTGCAGTTTATTTAAACTTAGATGAAAAAAAAAGGAGGAGAAGAGGATACGCGAGAAGGAGAGAAGGATAACTCGTCGATGATGGAAGGAAACTCGAAGTAGTCTCGAGTAAGGATCGGGGTAAATCCGAAGCAGCATAAGGGAAACAGTAATTAAGGCTTAAAAAGGTTTTAAAAACTTGTAAATTAAATTGGTTTAAAGCTTTTATATAAAATTACTTGATGTTTTAATAAATGTTTTCTTAAACATTTTGATTTAAGGAGTTTTGAAGTTAATAACTTTAAACTTTATTAATGAATTTTAAAGTGATTTTAAAATTTGAGTTATGAATGTATTTTTAAAGTTTATATAAAAAGACAAGTACTAAAATTCAAATTGAAAATAGTTTTTAAAACCATTAATGGATAAATAATTAAGCTATTTAAAATTATGTTTTGATAACTTTAAATTTTAAAGATAAATGATTATTTATATTAAAGCTTAATTAATGATTTAACTAAGATAATTTAAAGATAAATGGGTAATTATGTTAATGGTAATAAGGATATTAACAAGATAATGTTTTATCTTAATTAAGGTTTTACTATCTTAATTTTGATTAAGTAAATTTAAAGAAATTTAATACAATTAATTAGTTTAATTATAAAGGTTTGATTAAGAAATTAATTAAGGAAAATAATTTACTTGATTAATAAATGGTTAAGGATTAAAGGATTATTTAATTTAAGATTAATTAAGTTGTAACTGAAAGATCATTAACTAGATTTTTAATTTATGATTGGGGATTCATTTATCAAGTAATTAAGTGTAATTAAACTTAATTTAAATCAAGTGGTTAAGATTTACTAATTAAGTAATTAGTGAGTAATTAATTAAGTAATTAAAGGTTACTTAACAAATAATTAGGAAGTCCTTAACTTGTAATTAAGTTTTATTAACTAATAATTAAGGTTTTATTAATTAATAATTAAAGAATAATTAATCCGTAATTAAGGATTAATTTAGAAGTTGTTAAGTGGTAACTAATTGATTAATCAATGGTGATTAAGGATTAACCAAATGGTAATTAAGGATTGATTAACTTGAGATTTTTAATTAATTGTTAAAGAATAATTAATTACTTAAAGATTAATTAATTGATAATGAGGTTAATTAAGAAGTGATTAATAAATTAAATGATTGTGATTAATTAATTAATGGTTGGTTAAGCAAGGTAAGTTGATTTATTCTTAAGTAGTTGATTTAATTTGAATTAATTAAATTAATTAAAATTTGAATTAGAAAATATGCTTGCTTATGGATGATTGTATTGCCTTGCATTGATTGTAATCTCTAGACTATAATTTTCTGTGATGTGAAATATGTTGCTTATTGATCTGTGATATCTGTGATATGTTTTCGGTATAAATACCCTTGGCTGTAAAACGGCATTTGAAATTCAATGCGACAAGGAGTCGAATTCCAGTTGGTTATCCGAAACCCACATCGACTCATATTAGTGAATCCTTGTTATTGATAAATTTATTTTATCTATGAATCTGTAAATGAAGATAAGCGTTATAGCTTATACCGCTTATCGATATTGCTGTGTTTTAATCTGTGATGTGATAATTGTTGTTGCACTATTGTGTGTAAAACCCCTGGACTACACTATACACACACAAATATGGATTTCACGTGGAAATCGGTTAAGTCGCGGACTTTTGAAAATAATTTTAAAATTGAATTTTTAAAATCCAAATGTTTTAGATATGGATTGGGTTTAAAGTGAAAATCTTTTGAAAAAGAATTTCAATGATGAAAGTTATTTTGAATAACTTGATTTAGTTTTAAAATTTGATTTAAAATTTGAATTCAAATTTTGAAATTTATTCTATGTTGAGAATTTTTAATGTAAAAGGTTATACAAACTATTAATGTGTTTATACGGGTTTTTAAAACATTTTAAAAGTATGGTTTTGAGAATTTGAATTTAACCCAAGTTTACATTTGAAAGGCCTTAACTCGTGCAATTATAATCGGGTTTTCGAAAACGAGTGATTTCAAATAATAATAGCTTTTATATAAGAAATGAATTTCCCAATTTTTATGAAAGGATTTCATGTTTGAAATGAAATGGCTTTGAAAGATAAATTTGAATCTGTGTGAAAAATAATTGAACCCTAGTTTGGAATGGAAAAGGATTTTAAATGATGTATCTTTTATATATAAAAGATTTGAAAACGGGAATCGTTTTGAAAGGCTATGAATGAATCTTTGTCAAAGATTGATGAATCTTTTTTTAAATTGAAAGGGGATCTTGAAAAGTGAATCTTTTGTTTAAAAGATTTAAATGTAGAAATTGTTTAAACCATTGAAGGTTTTTGAAATGAATCTTTTTGTTTAAAAGATTGGAAATGGTAATTTGTTTAACCATTTGAATGAAAGGTTTTGGATTTTAAGTTGTGACTTAACTGAGATCCCATATCCATATGTTTTTAAATATTGGCTCACCATTCGGTTTAGCCGGGAGAGGACCTTGTGTCATATAACCCATTCCGAATAGTGATACGACGTATATGGATGGCATTCGAAGACGGGTGGTGAAGACCGGATACTTTCAAAAACGAAAGGATTTCTTGTCGAATGTCTCTGCATCAGCTGATCCCCGGTATAGAGATTTGAGCACCTATTTTGATTGGAAGTCCGGACGTGATTAGGAATTATCCGGATTTGCAAGGGCTTCTTCGGAAGTGCCTTCGGTTCTGTTCGAACCCGGAACAGACTTGTATGGATGTGTGTCTGACGTTACGCTTTGAGATGTAAAGCTGGTTTCTATCAAATACATTTCTATTTGGTGGCGGAGATTTATTCTCTTAGTTTAACACCCTTCTCTCAGACGTACGAGCTTAGAGGTTATGTAGTTGATGGTTACTAGTGATACATTCCCAATTTGGTAATGTGGCATACGAAGTGCTGCTGATCATTTGTTGATCAAAGCAAGGCTTATGAAAAGCGTAGCTTTGTGGACGAGACTGCATTAGGACCTCACACCCCGGAATGGTCGAAACAGGAAAGATGCGGCAAGGTTTCAGGGGTCGCGCCCCTAGGGTATGTCCATTTCTTCTGGATAGAGGTGATATCATGGTATGGAGGCCAGATATTTAACCTATGTGGTTACTGCAAATACATTGTTTTGTGGTTGTTGGTATCGAGCGCTCGGATAAAGGTTGGTACGACCGGGGATGGAATATCTGAGGTGATACTCCCGGGCAGAGGGTATACCGGCCTTGTGTTGGTAGAGAACGAAGGATGGTTCTCGGGATGTCCCTCCAGAGGCGTACCCATGTGGAAATGGGAAGTTCCTTGGCCTGACCATTTGTTGGAAATTCAATCATCCAATACGCGCCTTGTACGGTTTTAGTTGTATTACCTGCCATTCACTTATGGTGGCGCCCCACTGTTTGGATGGTAGTTGTAGTAGGCATAGTTCGAAATGTCTATGCTGGCTAAGATTAATATTATACTTTCGAAATGTTTTTCCACACTGTGCACTTATAATAATAATATCAAATGGTTTTCGCGTATCAAGCAGTTTTTACTGTCATAAGGAGAAATCTCCTCCAAGTGTGCGTTTGCATTGTGTGTGTGGCGGGAGGCCTAATGGCAGTTTCATTTTCCAAAAAGCATTACAGATTTCAAATTTAAAATTCTTTTGTTTGTTTTTAAAAGACCAAAATGTTTTTGTTTGCTCATACCAGTCCCATGACTGACCCGGAGTTTATTGTTGCCTTCCTAAACTCTAGGTGCCCACAATTTTCCACACGGGCAGTCTAGAGTTGGGTTTTTCAGATAATAGATATCGATTTGGTAGCTTTCAGCTTTCTCTTTGGTTTTCTTTGGAGACTCTGGATATTGAAGTCTTTGGATTCATGGATGAGACTTGCTTAGCTTGGTGAAACAAGATGGGGGTGCAAGCTAGTGGTTTGGAGTTATAGCTTTGGAGCATTGGATTTGAGTTGCAGTTGCTGTTCGGAGTTTTAGTTCCATTGCTAGTTCATTTTGTTTTCCGCTGTAGCATTTGTCTCTGATATTTCTTGTATCACAATGATCATTGTTGTATGTTGGATATTGTATTCATTGGAGTTGTATATGATATTCATTTTTCTTCCGCTATGTTGTTTTACTTAATTGTGTTATAAGCTTCGGCGAACCAGATTCGACGTTTCGATCTGCGGCATTTGAATACGAGTGTTGTATTCAGTGCCGATTTTCGAAGGTTGAGTCAGGGTCGTTACACATAGCCCTTGATTGTTTGGATATAATTAACCAGTATCATATGATTCATAATTATATAATAAAAATTATTTCTCAAAATTATGGATTAATCTATAATTTTAAATAATTGTAAATGATTTTAGATACTTCAGTATTTCCAACGCATCACTTTTTTTGTAAATACAAATACCACACTATAATTTTATTTCATAATAAATATTCATATATTCACATTAAAATATAATTACATATATTTTTTAGTAGTTGTCGAAAAATAGTCATTATTTTTTGCTCGGTATGTTTTACGAAAACAATAGTCATAATTTGATGCAATTAATAAGTGCTATATGGCATGCTCCTACTATTTTCGCCATTGCTGTATTAGTGTACTAAATTCGAAGGCCCGTCATTAACTTAATATAGTTTATTTATTTCATACACTGTAACTAGTTTACAACAGAGAATTCTTTGATCAAATATCTTAAACAGAAAGAAATAAATATTATAGAAAACAATTTTATATATGCAAATATATTTTGGACTGGAGATCATATTTCTTATTTCATTATTAAGTATCTATTATTATTTTATGATTCTCGTTTCTGATGTTTTTTATGAAGCAAAAGTGATCATTCACTCTCTTCATTCCAACTATACATTTATCACATCCACTCTTATACATTCATTTTCTTTCTAAACGGTCGAACTATTCAAATGAAAATCCTTACTACAACATCATAACGAACTCTTTACCAAAGTGTACTTGAACGTCATTAACATTTAAGGACATTAATATGTTACACTATGCGTAAAAACATCAAGCTGACATTTCAGTGATTAAATTCTTAGATCTTTCTTGTAGTTTTGATATAGTGTTACATTTAACACAATATGATCTCTTTGTAAGAAATCAAATTGAATACTCGATCTCACAATACTATTTCGTGGCTTATTTTGAATAAACTAACTTTATTGAAGTATCGTACATTACGACCATGAGTCTATGAAAGTTTCCCATATAACACTTATACACGAAGGTATATGGATCAAATATTCATAGTCTTGTATTGCTTTTAAGTTCGGAACTCATTGAATGCAGTGCACGGTCTTGACCAAATAGACATGTAAGTGACCAGATTACAGATGTATTAAGTAGTTGTAAAATTAGTACTTGCATGGGTATAGAAAATATTAACATGCAAGAAGTATTTAATAGTAAGTATATATATTATATTTCTATTTGTCAATCTTCAATTCAGTTTATTTGTATATCTTAATTGATAAACATTTTATCAACCATATTAAATGCATAAATTATTTATGTAGATTATTATAACATTATATAGCATATGTTCTTACAATATTAGTGTTAACCCACCTTTTGATAAGGTAGTATACAGGCGGATTTAACCCAACATGTAACGACCCGTATTTTACGTGTCGATAGATCGTAGAATTTGCAGGTCGATAGTGTTGTTTGTGTTGCCTCTAGCTTGAGTCGTTTAGAAGTTAACCCGGGTGGAGTATGAGTTGTGACCGACTCATGAGCATTGCCGAGCTAAGGGATGAGTCGTGACCGACTCATAGGGGACCGACTCAAGGAGGGGTTACGGGTTGGAGTGTTGGCCGAGATAAGGAAGCAACCGACTTAAGTTAGGTAAGTCGTTTGGACGAGTTAGTGGGTCAGGTGATGAGTCATAGCCGAGTTAAGGCTTGAGTCGTTACCGACTCATGGTGTTAGGGATCCAGTAGTTTAGACCGACCTAAGGAAGTGACCGACTTAGGGAGTTGGGTCGGTAGATGTTGAGTCGGCTAAGGCTTAGGTCGGTGGGCCGACTTAGTGGATAAGTCGTTAGGGACTTAGGCTTTTGAGTCGTTAGGTCTCTGAGTCGGTGAGGCTGTAGGTCGTGAGTCGTGTGGCAAATAGGACCTTAGTACGACTTAGTGTGGGTCGGCTGCCTGGTGAGTCGGTTGTGTAGATGAGTCGGTAGGGTGTTGGGTCGTGTGTGTCGTTAGGTCGGCTATAAGGTTAAGTCAGAACCCTTGTTTTGAGTTAGGTCGGCACCGCGGTTGAGTCGTTACCGACTTATGTTGAGTCGGCTAGGGGTTAGGACGGACGCAAGGCTAAGTCGTTAGGTCGCATATAGGAATAAGTCGTGTGACCTTCTTGCTTTGTTGAGTCGTGTGGCAGTTGGGTCGGTAGTACGTTGAGTCGCAAGTCGGCCGTGTGTTAACTCGTGAGGTCCCTGTTGTTGATAGGTCGGCAGGAATTAGGTCGCGTGAGTACTGTAGAGGCTTAGGTTGCAAGGTTAGGTCGGCATGGCAATGAGTCGTGAACGACTCATGGTAAGTCGGCATTGTGATAAGTCGGGGGCGACTCAAGTGTTGGGTCGGCGACGACCTAAGGGACAGCCGAGCTATGGTTGTTTCAGCCTATAAATAGAGGGGTTTGGCTCACTTTTTGGCACCGGTTTTTGAAGCGACGAAGTGCTGTCATTTTGAAGACTCGTCTACAACATTTCTTCATCTTCTTTTCTCCATTTCAATCTAGATCTAACATCCATCCAAGATCGAAGATCGAGATCGAAGATCCAAGTGTTCAAGTTGAAGATCTTCATCCGTTTGAGCTAGAATTCATCGTTTCAAGTGAGATTTCGCCGGATCAAGTCGTGATCTTCACTGTCCAGATCTGAAGTGTTGTGATTTTGAGGTGTTTGGGTGATTTGGTGAGTGGTAGTTATCTCTCACGCGGATCCAAAGGAGTATATGGGATTGGTGATATGTTTATGTGTTAAAGTTAGCGTTTTCTCGCATTTTCCCTAAGTCTGCATGTAGATCCATCATATTTGAAGATGTTTGCTTATGAAAGTTATTTATAAAGTATTAGAGACAAAACCCATGTTTTAGATTTGATAGATCTATGCTAAAAACCATGATTTCACATATGTTGGACTTTTGCACACTTAATTACGAAATTGCCATTATAGTTAATATTGTTTGATAGATCTTGTTTGAATGCTTGAATGTTTGAATGTATGTTAGATGTGATTGCTCCAAGTTAGCTTGTGGTTGATTTGGACAAGATGGTTGAAGGTGATTCAAAAGCTAAGTGGAAAGGCTCTTGAATGTTGAAAGCTGCCGATGGCATATGAAGTGAATGTGGAAGCTCATATGGACGGATTCGATGATGAGGGACTTTGCCATGATGCGAAGAGGCGAAGTATGAGAGCGAGATGGGACTTTGCCATGATGCGAGAAGGCAAGCCATGATGTTGAGATGAGACTTTGCTATGATGCAATGAAGCAAAGTGTGATGTTGAGATGGAACGGGTCATGATGACGTTCCAAGCACGGGCTGCGACGACGTGCAAAGTTATGTTGATACTCGGTGATGCGATCCGAGTTGGTGATAATGGTTAGCTTGAGAGGCGCTTGAGCTAGTATGGATGGTCGTCGAGGAGGATGACTTGGAGGCTTAGATCTCATCGTTGTTGAAGGTTCTAGCATGCTCAAAGCAAGGGTACGTTGGAACGGGCTGCGACGACGTTCCAGGCACGGGCTGCGACGACGTGCTAGTACTCTGGGTAGTTGCGAAAATTCCTAGGCACGGGCTGCGACGACGTGCGGAGTTATGGCTAGAACCGGGGTTACCATTAGCCCTTGACGGATGGTCATTCAACTAACGGTGAAATCAAGGCAACGATGCAGTGATAGCCAGAGTCATGGATGTTTGGTTGTATTATCATTCGGCTTCAAGAGCGGTGTTTTCTGGGTGCTTATCTGATCTTGGTTTAGGCCTTGGGGGTTTGTATTTGGAAAACATTGCCCTTGACTCGAGTGGTTATTGCTTTACCTTATTTGTCTATATTGTTATGCTTGCTTCTCCTTAGTGTGTCTGGGGGCTATCACTGTGAGAAGAGGTGGAGTGGGATGGTTTGATTCCTATTCCTTTTATCCTTTATGCTCTTTTGGTATGCTTGATTGTTAATTTACTGCTCACTAAGACTTTGTCTGACTCAAGGTTTTATGTCTCCTCTTATTACCTTGGGCTGTTCATCCATGTTGGGATGGGCAGACTAGGTAAGCAGGTGACAGGTGCTGTGCTTGGAGTTTCTACGTTGAAGATGACGAAGACGAGCAGGAGGCTATGCATATTATTTTCTTATATGTACTGGGTATCCGCTGCTGTATTTGATGAGTGCTTGTAGTGAGGTCTTGATGTATGGATTTGTTGAGATGATTGTATAAAACTTCTGTGATGCTTATATGATGATTTCCTGTTATGAGACTTCACTATATATTTCTCTATTGTATTTTATCCATGCGCTGTGAGTTACGATAGAGATTCTTCGATTTTATTTTACCCTGACTATCATCCATGGCTGCCTGGCACACCTTTCAGCGCACTATTCTCTTGTTTTGGTGCGGGAGTCATGGGCGGTCGTCACATTTGGTATCAGAGCTTTGGTTAATCGATTTTAGCCAACGCTCGCTGACGTAATTACGTAAGAGAGACGTAATTGTATTTTGATGGATGATTACTATATATAATATAGTAGCTTAGAAGGATTTGAACTCCTTATGCAGTTGTTTCTTAAGGTGTTCTAATCATTCTTTTTACAGATATTAAGAATGAGTCGTAGAGGAAGACCAGCTGCTAGGGAAGGCCATGCTACAGAAGGAGCTGCAGATTATGGGGCTATGTTCGAAGCGATGATGACTTCGATTATGAGGAGGATGCCCGTTCCAGGGCCTACTGTTGATGTTGGAGTTCAAGTCCAAACTCCGAGACCGGTGGATTTTGCCAAGCTTTGTAAGGATTATACTTCTCTTGGGGGAAAAGCTTTCTTAGGGACGGAGTCGACTATTGAAGTGCAGAGATGGATGGATGCTTGCCGAAGGATTTTTGGTGATCTAGGGATTGAGGATGCAACCAAGAGAAAGCTTGCATCGAGACAGCTTCAAGGGAGAGCTGCGGATTGGTGGAATTCTATCACTATAGATACACCAGAGGAGGAGATTACTTGGGAGCAATTCCAAGTTAGATTTGAAGGCAAGTTCATCTCTACTGCTCAGAGGTCTGTTTTGTTCAAGAGATTTGTGGAGCTCAAACAAGGCGGGAGGCCTGTTCTTGAGTATATTTCTGAGTTCGAGGCTCTATCCAAGTATGCCAGATCGTATATTGATTCTCCCTACCAGAAGAACGAGAAGTTTGTGACTGGTCTGGATGCTTATCTTGGAAGGCAGTTAGTGGATCATCTGGACGATCCATTTGAGAAGCTTGTGGAGAAAGCCTTGAGACATGAGAGTTTGTTCCCTAAGGAAAGTTCTGTTGTTGCTGTAACCAGGGAAGGATCTAAACCACAGCAGAGTGGGAATAGGAAGAGGAAGCAGCAGCAGCAGCAGAAGGGTAAGGATGGTCAGAAGAAGCCAAAGGGCGAGGTGACTTGTTATAACTGCCGTCAGAAGGGTCATCTTTCTCGGGATTGCAAGAATCCGAAGGTGCAGTTGAAGTGTTACAACTGTGATAAGCTGGGACACATTAAGAAGGACTGTCCAGAACCGAGGAAAGATAGGCAGGTTGTGCAAGCCTATGCTTTGGGGGCTGTTCCATCGTCTTCAAAAGCTCCGACTGCTGAAGAAAAGGGGAAGAGTGTGGTGGTTCAAGGTACTCTTTCTATTTGTGGTGTTCCAGTTAGAGTGTTGTTTGATACTGGAGCGTCGCATTCTTTTGTTTGTGATGATTTGGTAAGCCGGTTAGGTATGAAACCGGATATTGTTGATAGGCCATTGGTTGTGACTAATCCAGTGGGGGGTTCGTCATGTTTGTGTATGATATGCCGTGGTCTAGTTGTTTCGAGTCATGATTGCTCGTTTGTTTGTGATTGCTTTGTTCTGAACTTTGCGGGGTTCGGAATTATTTTGGGTATGGACTGGCTTAGAAAGTATGCGGCTAGGATTGATTGTGAGAGGCTGGAGGTGACAGTCGGGAATGTGGAAGGGCGAAAGGTTGTGATACGATGTAAGCATGAGGAAGGCGTCTTCATGAGCTTCATGTATTCGCTGGTTGTTCCACGGGAAGGACTGTCATCGGTGCCTATTGTGAATGGATTTGAGGATGTCTTTGACGAAGTCAAAGGGTTGCCGCCGCATAGGGAGATCGAGTTTCGTATCGATCTAGTTGAGGGAGCCAGACCTGTTGTGATGCCTCTTAGGCGGATGGCACCGAGGGAGCAGCAAGAGCTGAAGGTGCAAGTTGATGACCTTTTACGGAAAGGATTCATTCGGAGAAGTGTGTCCGAATGGGGTGCGCCCGTTGTGTTCGCAACCAAAGCGGATGGATCGTTGAGGTTGTGTGTTGATTATCGTGAACTGAATAAGGTGACTAAGAAGAACAAGTATCCATTGCCGAGAATAGATGACTTGTTTGATCAGCTTCACGAGGCTAAGGTGTTTTCTCAGATGGATTTGGCAACGGGATTTCACCAATTGAGAGTGGCGAAGGATAGTGTGCCGAAGACTGCTTTCAGGACACCATCCGGGTTTTATGAGTGGCTGGTAATGCCGTTTGGGTTGACTAACGCGCCAGCATATTTTGTGGATCTTATGAATAGAGTATTCAGAGATCAGTTGAATAAGTTCGTGCTTGTGTTCGTGGATGATATTTTGGTTTATTCCAGAACCAAGGAAGAGCACAAGACGCACTTGAGGATTGTTTTGGATATACTGCGGAAACATCAGCTGAAGGCTAAGTTTTCGAAGTGTCACTTCTGGAAGAGTGAAGTGAGGTTCTTAGGCCATGTTATCTCTGGAAGTGGAATAGCGGTTGATCCCGCTAAGGTGGCAGCAATCCAGGATTGGGTTAGACCTAAGAATGCATCTGATGTGAGAAGTTTTCTTGGATTAGCCGGGTATTATCGTCGGTTTATTAAAGACTTTTCCAAGATAGCTGCACCGTTGACAGGATTGACGAAGAAGAACCAAGTGTTCAGATGGGATGACAAGTGTGAGCAAGCTTTCGTAATCCTGAAAGAGCGATTGACGAGTGCTCCTGTATTGACTATTCCGAGTGGGAATGATGAGATGGTGGTTTACACCGATGCATGTGGCACTGGACTGGGAGCGGTGCTAATGCAGAAGGATAAAGTTGTTGCGTATGCTAGTCGACAACTGAAGCCGCATGAAAGGAACTATCCAACTCATGATTTGGAGTTAGCGGCGATTGTGTTTGCTTTGAAGATGTGGAGACACTACCTATTGGGAGTTAGATTCGAGTTGTTTACAGATCATAAGTCGTTGAAGTATCTGTTTTCCCAAAAGGATTTGAATCTTCGACAGCAACGGTGGTTAGAGTTTCTAGCATCTTATGATTTTGGTATAGCCTATACTCCAGGAAAAGGAAACGCAGTGGCTGATGCGTTAAGTCGAAGACATGCAGGTTTGGGAGCCATGTTTTCGGAGTGGAAGAGTCTCGAGTATTTGGCTGGATTTGATTTCAGGCCTAGATGCGAGTTGGAACCTGAGATGTTGGCAAACTTATCGATAAGGCCTACTCTAGTGGAAAGAATTGGCGAGAGCCAAAAGAAAGATGATAAGCTTGTCAAGATTATCCGTGATTTGGAATCTGAATTGGAACCAGAGAAGGATAAGGGATTCGAGGTCGATCGAGAGGGTTGGCTTCGAAAGCAAGGACGATTGGTTGTTCCCGATATTGATGGATTGAGAGATGAAGTTCTGAGGGAAAGTCATCACTCGAAGTTGACAATTCATCCAGGTGGAAATAAGATGTATCGGGATATGAAGAGAGCTTACTACTGGGAAGGTATGAAGAAAGATGTTGGAAATTTTATTTCCAAGTGTATGAATTGTCAGTTGGTGAAAGCTGAGCAGAAGAAGCCCAGTGGATTACTTCAGCCATTAGAAGTTCCTACGTGGAAGTGGGAGCAAGTGTCGATGGATTTTATTGATGGTCTACCTAGAACCAGGACAGGGAATGAAGGGATTTGGGTCATCGTAGATCGTTTGACTAAAAGTGCAAGGTTCATTCCTGTTCGATCGACTAGGACTGCATCGAAGTTGGCTGAATTGTATGTGAAGTGGATTGTTCGATTCCATGGTGTTCCGAAGAGTATAGTGAGCGATCGAGATCCATTGTTCACTAGTAGATTTTGGAAGAGCTTCCAGGAAGTTTTGGGAACCGAGTTGTGTTTGAGTACAGCTTATCACCCTCAAACAGATGGTCAGACTGAGAGAGTCAACCGAGTTTTGGAAGATCTTCTTAGAGCATGTGTTTTGGACTTCGGAGGATCATGGGAAGATCACCTTCATTTGGTGGAGTTTGCTTATAATAACAGTTATCAGTCGAGTATCGGTATGGCACCATATGAGGCATTATATGGAAGACCGTGTAACTCTCCGACATGTTGGTTGGAAACCGGAGAAAAGCTGATAATTGGGCCAGAGATGATTCGACAGACTTCAGATTGTATAGAGATCATTCGGCAACGAATGAAGGCAGCCCAAGATCGTCAGAAAAGTTATGCAGATAATCGTCGAAAGGATTTGGAATTCGACGTGGGTGATAGGGTTTTTGTGAAGATTTCTCCATTGAAGAATGTTATTAGATTCGGGAACAAAGGAAAGTTAACTCCGAGATTTGTTGGACCATTCCCGATTATCAAGCGAATTGGAAAACTCGCTTATAGATTGGAGTTACCGGAGAAGATGGTGGGTGTGCACAATGTTTTTCATGTATCCTATCTACGGAAGTATGTGCACGACCCAACTACGGTGGTTTTTGCTGATAGCTGTGAAGACTTGGAGGTTGATCCTGTTGTTTCGAGACCTCGTAAGCCGCTTCGTATTGTTGAAACCGATACGAAACAGCTTAGGAGGAAGACGATTACGTTGCTCAAGGTGCAATGGAGTGACGATGTTAACGACTGTACGTGGGAGGAGGAAGAGAGGATGAAGGCAGCTCATCCCGGACTCTTCGAGGTATGGCCCTAAAGTGTCGTGACATCTCATGAATTTGTAGCTTGTTCTAAGTCTTAGAATTCTGCATGCTAGGCTAGAATTGGATGCATGGTTTGTTGATTGCTATGGATGGTAGGCATGCGGAATATCTTTGATTTCTGTTGTTTGCTTGGAATTTCGGGGGCGAAATTCCTAAGGGGGAGAGAATGTAACGACCCGTATTTTACGTGTCGATAGATCGTAGAATTTGCAGGTCGATAGTGTTGTTTGTGTTGCCTCTAGCTTGAGTCGTTTAGAAGTTAACCCGGGTGGAGTATGAGTTGTGACCGACTCATGAGCATTGCCGAGCTAAGGGATGAGTCGTGACCGACTCATAGGGGACCGACTCAAGGAGGGGTTACGGGTTGGAGTGTTGGCCGAGATAAGGAAGCAACCGACTTAAGTTAGGTAAGTCGTTTGGACGAGTTAGTGGGTCAGGTGATGAGTCATAGCCGAGTTAAGGCTTGAGTCGTTACCGACTCATGGTGTTAGGGATCCAGTAGTTTAGACCGACCTAAGGAAGTGACCGACTTAGGGAGTTGGGTCGGTAGATGTTGAGTCGGCTAAGGCTTAGGTCGGTGGGCCGACTTAGTGGATAAGTCGTTAGGGACTTAGGCTTTTGAGTCGTTAGGTCTCTGAGTCGGTGAGGCTGTAGGTCGTGAGTCGTGTGGCAAATAGGACCTTAGTACGACTTAGTGTGGGTCGGCTGCCTGGTGAGTCGGTTGTGTAGATGAGTCGGTAGGGTGTTGGGTCGTGTGTGTCGTTAGGTCGGCTATAAGGTTAAGTCAGAACCCTTGTTTTGAGTTAGGTCGGCACCGCGGTTGAGTCGTTACCGACTTATGTTGAGTCGGCTAGGGGTTAGGACGGACGCAAGGCTAAGTCGTTAGGTCGCATATAGGAATAAGTCGTGTGACCTTCTTGCTTTGTTGAGTCGTGTGGCAGTTGGGTCGGTAGTACGTTGAGTCGCAAGTCGGCCGTGTGTTAACTCGTGAGGTCCCTGTTGTTGATAGGTCGGCAGGAATTAGGTCGCGTGAGTACTGTAGAGGCTTAGGTTGCAAGGTTAGGTCGGCATGGCAATGAGTCGTGAACGACTCATGGTAAGTCGGCATTGTGATAAGTCGGGGGCGACTCAAGTGTTGGGTCGGCGACGACCTAAGGGACAGCCGAGCTATGGTTGTTTCAGCCTATAAATAGAGGGGTTTGGCTCACTTTTTGGCACCGGTTTTTGAAGCGACGAAGTGCTGTCATTTTGAAGACTCGTCTACAACATTTCTTCATCTTCTTTTCTCCATTTCAATCTAGATCTAACATCCATCCAAGATCGAAGATCGAGATCGAAGATCCAAGTGTTCAAGTTGAAGATCTTCATCCGTTTGAGCTAGAATTCATCGTTTCAAGTGAGATTTCGCCGGATCAAGTCGTGATCTTCACTGTCCAGATCTGAAGTGTTGTGATTTTGAGGTGTTTGGGTGATTTGGTGAGTGGTAGTTATCTCTCACGCGGATCCAAAGGAGTATATGGGATTGGTGATATGTTTATGTGTTAAAGTTAGCGTTTTCTCGCATTTTCCCTAAGTCTGCATGTAGATCCATCATATTTGAAGATGTTTGCTTATGAAAGTTATTTATAAAGTATTAGAGACAAAACCCATGTTTTAGATTTGATAGATCTATGCTAAAAACCATGATTTCACATATGTTGGACTTTTGCACACTTAATTACGAAATTGCCATTATAGTTAATATTGTTTGATAGATCTTGTTTGAATGCTTGAATGTTTGAATGTATGTTAGATGTGATTGCTCCAAGTTAGCTTGTGGTTGATTTGGACAAGATGGTTGAAGGTGATTCAAAAGCTAAGTGGAAAGGCTCTTGAATGTTGAAAGCTGCCGATGGCATATGAAGTGAATGTGGAAGCTCATATGGACGGATTCGATGATGAGGGACTTTGCCATGATGCGAAGAGGCGAAGTATGAGAGCGAGATGGGACTTTGCCATGATGCGAGAAGGCAAGCCATGATGTTGAGATGAGACTTTGCTATGATGCAATGAAGCAAAGTGTGATGTTGAGATGGAACGGGTCATGATGACGTTCCAAGCACGGGCTGCGACGACGTGCAAAGTTATGTTGATACTCGGTGATGCGATCCGAGTTGGTGATAATGGTTAGCTTGAGAGGCGCTTGAGCTAGTATGGATGGTCGTCGAGGAGGATGACTTGGAGGCTTAGATCTCATCGTTGTTGAAGGTTCTAGCATGCTCAAAGCAAGGGTACGTTGGAACGGGCTGCGACGACGTTCCAGGCACGGGCTGCGACGACGTGCTAGTACTCTGGGTAGTTGCGAAAATTCCTAGGCACGGGCTGCGACGACGTGCGGAGTTATGGCTAGAACCGGGGTTACCATTAGCCCTTGACGGATGGTCATTCAACTAACGGTGAAATCAAGGCAACGATGCAGTGATAGCCAGAGTCATGGATGTTTGGTTGTATTATCATTCGGCTTCAAGAGCGGTGTTTTCTGGGTGCTTATCTGATCTTGGTTTAGGCCTTGGGGGTTTGTATTTGGAAAACATTGCCCTTGACTCGAGTGGTTATTGCTTTACCTTATTTGTCTATATTGTTATGCTTGCTTCTCCTTAGTGTGTCTGGGGGCTATCACTGTGAGAAGAGGTGGAGTGGGATGGTTTGATTCCTATTCCTTTTATCCTTTATGCTCTTTTGGTATGCTTGATTGTTAATTTACTGCTCACTAAGACTTTGTCTGACTCAAGGTTTTATGTCTCCTCTTATTACCTTGGGCTGTTCATCCATGTTGGGATGGGCAGACTAGGTAAGCAGGTGACAGGTGCTGTGCTTGGAGTTTCTACGTTGAAGATGACGAAGACGAGCAGGAGGCTATGCATATTATTTTCTTATATGTACTGGGTATCCGCTGCTGTATTTGATGAGTGCTTGTAGTGAGGTCTTGATGTATGGATTTGTTGAGATGATTGTATAAAACTTCTGTGATGCTTATATGATGATTTCCTGTTATGAGACTTCACTATATATTTCTCTATTGTATTTTATCCATGCGCTGTGAGTTACGATAGAGATTCTTCGATTTTATTTTACCCTGACTATCATCCATGGCTGCCTGGCACACCTTTCAGCGCACTATTCTCTTGTTTTGGTGCGGGAGTCATGGGCGGTCGTCACACAACAGACTTCGCGGTTATCGAGGCCGATGAGTCCAGAGTGATGATTTTTGAACCTAGAAGTCAAGTACAAACGATCATATGAAGTTAGAATTGAATGGATTTGATGGATAAACAGTGTTAGATGCTTAAAATATGGAATATAGCTCATTGACTAGAAGGGATCGGTTTGGATATGCTCAATTTAGAGAGATCATCATGGCTAATTGAAATGGTTCGGCATGCTTTATTGAAAGGTATGGTTCACCATACTTCATTGAATATGGATTGACATACTTGATCAAGAGGGATCAGTCGATTTCACTGAAGAGTGATCGACATACCTGGACAAGAGAGATCGGTCGGCTTCACTGAAGAAGGATCGACATCCATTATGGTTCAAATGCATTCTTGCATGCAACAATCAATGTCTAAAGATCTACAAGTTCAAAGCATATAAAATTTGGCAAGCAAGGTATATGGAGCCTAAGGATCACATGTCAATTGGAGGGGTTTGGAGAGGTCGACACTCTTCCCATGGTAAAGATCGGTACCTATCCCTATTTAGAATTGGTTTAGTTGGATTTGCAATAAAGATGGATCAATAACTCGAGTTCTACTAATCCAATTGGCATGAAACTTAGAGGCTAAGTGTAATACAACATAGAGATGCTCTCCTAGGGATTGCATGGAATTTGAAAAAAATTGGAGGGATCGGTACCTATCCCTCCATAGGGATCAACAGAAATCAGGATTTAAACAACACCACTTCATGGAAAACACGATATATCACAAACCGTAAGTCAAAATAGTACGAAATTTGAAGGACAAGTAGCTAGCATCATGGAGAATCCCTTAGAGGGATCGCACCTCATTTGGACACCAAAATAAGGGTCAATACCGATCCTTGTTGTGCGCCCCAATAGGCCTGGAAATTTATGGGTGGCCTCGTCATCGTCTCCCGAACCTTCTGTCAAAATTTTAGCCTAATCCTTGCACATATGCACCTATAAATACAGTAGGCATGGTGTTAATAAAAGTATATTCTTTATAGTTCTCTTTATCTTCAACCTAGGCCACACTCTGCCAATTTTATTCTTGAATTTCGGATTGTAACTGTAAACAAACTCCAGTATAATAAAAATAATTATTTAGGAGTGGACGTAGGCCAGAGTTAGCCAAAGTAATATAAATATTGTCTCTTTTTACTTACTTTCTGATTATTTGTATTTTGTTCTTCATTTACTTCTCTTAATATTTCTGTAATTGGATTGGATATTGGAGTTTTTGCATAACTGGGTGTTGGTGGCCAATTTTGACGCCAACTTTTAGAAAGGTTAAATGTTATCATTTCATTTTTCTAATCAAACTTCCACCAGTCTTTTATGTTTCGGCAAATCCTAAGTCGAAACATAAAAGTCTTTCGATTTTACCAGCAGGCTTTCGAACTCGTCCTGTAACAACCGTATTTCTGAGACTTTGAATTTGAATATTTAATTTATTTGAATATTCAGATTTGAATTTAAATTATGATAAATTATCTATTTCAAACTAGGACTTGATTTCTAATGACGTATTTTTAATTTAATTTTTATAATTTTTCCATAATTTTCAATTTGGAAAAATAAGTAAGTTTTCGTCTGACGTATTTTACGGCAAACACTGGCATTTTAAGACTTCACAGGATTTAATAACTTGTCTATTTTATTTTTGTGATATCACCCTTATTTTGTACGCAATCATATTTCTGTCATTTGTGGCTCATAAGCAGATGTGATATTGTGCGAAGTTTTACCCTAAACTTTATTTTTATAGGTCAAATTAAACACAGCGCATAAAAATATCTTCAGAATCATTTTCTTCTATTCTTTATGCATGATTTTGGCTTGCATTAAATGTTTGCAGTAATTGTATTATGCCTCTTTTTTCCAAGTCAAATACCACCTTCCCTTTAGGGTCATCCTTCGCTGACGAAATATGCAGAAATGAAACTCTTCTCATTTGCTAGCTTCCCCTTGAATATTACACACTTTTCTCAAAACTCTACTTATGATTCCCAAACGCACCACAAACTGAGTTCCGATGCAATGCCGTTGTTGCCAAATTAGTGAAGCAAGTTGAGGACAGGCACAAAGCAGCTTGAAACAATAGATTTAAAGTTCAGTAGAAAATGACATTCATTAACCCCTTAAATCTTGCGATCTTAGAAATCTTATTGTATATGTTGTAGATATCTGACTATTATGCTGATCACCTTGAAGTTATTATTATTCCTGTTGGGATTATTATTAATCTAAACATATTCATTTACTTGTTTTGTTTTAATTCTGAATAAACCAACGTGGCATTTGTGAACGTTGTACTGCAGACTTGGTCTTTGCGTTTGTTTAGGAAACGAATAAGCTGGAGATAAACTAGGTCACGTTGTCCTGGTTTTTAGATGCTCCGTCAGATAGTCTATTTGTACTCTCTATTCTATTTCTGTATTTAAAAAAATTAAATGAAAAGCTTTCCATATTAGTAATCAAATTAGTTTTGCTTCGTTAGTTTTCATTTTAATCTAACATTTGGTATTAAAGCAGATGGAGTCGAGCAAGAGTAAGGAAGGAACGTTTGGGTTGAGCTATCCAATGCTGACAAAGACAAATTATACCACTTGGGCCATAAAGATGAAGGTTTTTATGCAGGTACATGGGGTATGTGAAGCAATAGAGTCGAAAGATCCTAAAGTCGTAGTCGAGGAGAAGATGGACAAACGAGCATTGGCTGTCATCTACCAAGGCATTGCTGATGACATACTGTTGACAATTGCAGAGAGAAAAACGTCCAAGGAGGCTTGGGGGGCGATTAAAACGCTGTGTCTAGGTGCAGATAAGGTGAAAAAGGCTAAGGTTCAAACACTCAAATCAGAGTTTGAGTCACTGAAAATGAAGGATTCGGAGCAATTAGATGATTTCTGTATGAGACTTAATGGCCTGGTTACAAATATCAGGGCATTGGGAGAAACAATTGGAGAGGAGCATGTCGTTAAGAAGCTACTAAGGGCCGTCCCAACTAAATTTCTTCAAATTGCATCAGCCATTGAGCAATTCGGGAATTTAGAAACCATGTCAGTGGAGGAGGTGATGGGCTCTCTAAAGGCCCACGAAGAACGCTTACATGGACAAATGGAGAACAATGAGGGACAGCAACTCTTACTGATAGAGGATGAATGGCTTAAGAGAGAAAATAACGATGGCAAACTTCTTCTCACGTGAGAAGAATGGTTGAAGAGGTCAGGTAAAAGTGCACAAAACAGCAGAAGCGATTATCTTGTGAAAGATAATCGTCTTGTTCGTGACAGAAGCCAAGTAAAATGTTTCAATTGTGACGCCTATGGTCACTTTGCAGCTGAGTGTCACAAACCAAGGGGAGCCAGGCAACAAAAGGGTGAAGCAAATCTAGCACAACTGAATGATGATGAACCTGCACTGTTAATGGCTCTATGTGAGAATGGTGCAGATGATGTAAATTTGTTTACTGAAGACAAGGTCTCGAGTGGCATCAACGAAATAGAAGAAAACACGTGGTACCTCGACAACGAGGCCAGTAATCATATGACAGGCCGTCGAGAAAAATTCGAGAAGTTGGATAAAACAGTAAAAGGAGAAGTAAAGTTTGGTGATGGCTCGTTGGTACAAATCGAAGGAAAGGGTTCAATCAGGATCGTTTGCAAGAATGGAGAAACCAGAGTGCTACATGGAGTGTATTACATACCTACGCTTCGAAGCAACATCATAAGCTTGGGCCAGCTATCAGAGGAAGGAAATCGAGTGGTTATGAATGGTGAAAATTTGTGGGTCTATGACAATTGTGGGAAACTACTTATTCAAGTCAAGAGGTCAGTTAATCGACTCTACAAGATTCACATCGAAGAAGCGCAGCATCAGTGTCTGTTAACAAGGAACGAGGAAGAAGCATGGTTATGGCACCAACGTCTTGGGCATGTAAACTTCAAGGCAATGCAGTTGATGTCAAAGAATCACATGGCCCATGAATTGCCTCATATTAATCAACCAAAAAAAATCTGCAATGGATGCCTCATGTCAAAGCAAACACATAAGCCTTTTCCATCTCAAACCAATTTTATTGCAAAGTCTACCTTAGAATTAATTCATTTGGATCTATGTGGCCCTATATCTCCTTCTTACCTAGCGGGCAATCGTTATTTTATGCTTTTAGTTGATGACTATAGTCACATGATGTGGGTATATATGCTTAAAACGAAGGATGAAGCTTTGAATTGTTTTAAAAAATTTAAACTGCTTGTTGAGAATAGTGCACAACAGGGTATTCGAGTTCTGAGAACAGATCGCGGAGGTGAATTCTGTTCAAAAGAGTTCAATTCTTTTTGTGAGGCACATGGCATATTGTGACATTACACAGCACTGTACACACCACAACAAAATGGTGTAGTAGAGCGTCGTAATCGAACAGTGGTTGCCATGGCTAGGAGCTTACTAAAGGAAAGAAAAGTACCATCACAGTACTGGAGGGAGGCTGTCAGGCATGCCATCTTTGTTTTGAATAAATTACCAACTCGAGCATTGTCTACCATCACTCCACATGAAGCCTTGTTTGGCAAGAAGCCAAATGTAGATTGTTTGAAAGTCTTTGGATGCATAGCCTACATGAAGATACCTGATATACATACAAAAAAGCTCGATGATAGAAGTCAAGTGGTGGTGCATTTTGGCAGAGAACCAGGGATAAAGGCATTTCGCCTGTACGATCCGATCACAGGCAACATACATGCTAGCAGAGACGTTGTGTTCAGTGAAAATGAAGCATGGGAATGGGAGACTGAAACAGACTCTGGAACACGTGGGGAAGAACATTTTATTCTAGAGGATTATACACCAGCTACACCAGCACAAACTGGTGAATCGGAATTATGGAGAGATGAATCTAATTCAGCTGGATCTCCTTCAATGCCTCAAGCCTCAATGTCAACTCACACAAGTTCCCAGTTTGAAA